>JAINVK010000882.1:0-655000 GCA_030068075.1 Paguma larvata
GGACAGGGCAGGATGGGGACTTGGCCATCCCCGGAACTTGACAGTTGGGGTCAGAGCCTTTATCCAGTGGAACGTGGCCAAACGTTGTTCAGCAGCCCCGCGTTAAAAGCTGATGCTGACGAAGCCCTCTTGGGCCAGGGGTTATGCCGAACGTCTCAACTGTCCTTCCTTCACCTGCATACGCTCGGCCCGTGAGGATGAGAGGCGTCCTTGCTTACAAATGACGACACTGAGGCTCAGAGATGGGAAGTGACTTCCCTGGGGTCTCCAGTGTGAACTGATGGGACAGGAGCAGACCACACTCGAGTCATCGGGACGCTCCGCTGCTGCCAGAGCCTCATGTGTTTGTGCAGACGGGGCCGGAAAGTCCCCAAGAAGAGTGGGGACTCCCCCCATCCTTCTCCCTGCCTGGGGATGGGGGGCCACTCTGCCCTGGCCCCAGGGCTGGGCAGGTCTCACAGAAGAGGCTCCACGTCTCGTCCTGAGGGCGTGAGGACCCGGGCGAGGGATGCCTTTCTGAACCTACCACTTAGTTCTTGTGAAATCCGTTCTTTGGTGCGGCCGTCACAGGAGACGTAATGACGATGGGCACAGTCTTGGGGGCCCAGACTTCCTCCCCAGCCCCTGAGGTCAGGCAGGGAGAAGGGCGTGGAAAGGGGTATAGGCTGTGTCTGGGCAGTTGAGCCACGGTCACATGCTTGCCCCACACAGACCACCCCCTCTTGGGCAGGGACCGGTGCCGGAAACTCTCAGTGAGACACACCTCGGATTAGGGAGAGCTCTCAACCCGGCCCTGACGCCTCAGGGAGCATTGCTCGGCCACGTCTCTCCTACAGGGGACCCAGAGACCCGGTGGCCCCTGATGTCAGCTCGCACCACAAACAGGGTCCCTGGGTGTTTGGCTGTGCTGGGGAACATGGCCGGATGCCAGGAGGCCTGCAGGGCTTCTGTTTCCCACCCTGGGCTCACTCGAGAGTCTGGGGTCTCAGCCGCCCCACGAGGGACGAGGGGCAGCACACCCTTCACATCCACCCCAGGGATGGGGGTACGGGCCTCCCCCTCCTGGTCCTCTTCCTCCCCACTGTGTCCCCTGAGGAGGGAGGTCATCCGTGGACCCTGGCAGGTCTGAGCCTTCAGGCCAGCAGAGTAACCAACCCCAAAGCAGCTCCAGATGGGAGGGAGCAGGGGCAGCCGTCTGAGGAGCCGGAGGTCTCGGGGTTCTGCCGGGGAAGGAGGCTTTCAGCAAGAGGGGGGAAACCGTGGAGCCCTGGTCTCGAGCGCTGTGTTTCCCCTGCGTGCACCTCCCCGCCAGCTTGTGACTCAGGAAACACATGAGGCCACGCTGATGCAATTAGGAAAATGTTATTTTTCGAATGCTGCCAGATCCTCAGGGTTGACCCTGTAACCTGGGAAGAGAGAGCACGGGCGTGTCGGGCCTGTGTCTGCAGCTTTCGGTGTCGGCCTGGGGCGGTCCTTATGCAGCTCCAGAGGCTGCGGGATGGGGCTGCCGGGACCTGCCTATGGTGTGTGGGGGGGCTGGGGAGCACAGGGTAGCCCTGCAGTGGGGCTCAGGGAGTGTGCCTGCTCCTCCCGGTGTGAGGAAGGAGAGGGGAGTTTCACAGCACCTGCCTCCCCCACCTGCGTGGACCTCGTGCTCCAGGTGAGTGCCTGCCCCCCACCCTCACCCCCCTGCTCCCAGCCTCCAGGCACAGCCTGCCCTCATATTTCCAGCTGCAGGAGCCAGGTGTGGTTGGCAGACTCCTGTGCCTGCCCAGAGGCCAAGCCCAGGTCCTCTGTCCCCCCCTGCTGCTCTCCTGCCAGCCGCGGTCAGCCTGGGGAACAGGCCCGCTAAGGTGGAGAACGCCCTCCCTCAGCGCACTGCTCTCCCCAGCGCAGGGCCCACCCACTCTCAAGCGTCACTGCTGATGTGCGTTCCTCCTCGGGGTCTTGGCTCTCAGAGGAGCGTGGCGAGGGTAGCCCAGCAGGTGGAGAATTGCTGCCTTTTCACAAGCATGCCACCACGAGCTGTCTGGGAAGCAACACGGAGGGCTGGCCTGGGGCTGGACTCACTGGGAAGGAAGGTCAGGTGATGCCAGAGGACCAGGGGTGCAGGGTGCTGGGTGAGGTCAGGAGCCTGGGTCTTTGCACCTCTGGGACATGGGGGGGGTGTCCCCAAGACATCCCAGTAACAGAGGTGGGGCTGCCCTGAGGGGTCAGGGGCTGCCACGCCGCTGTGGGGCTCACGGGGTGGCTAGTGATCTGGGGAGCAGAGAGGTGCTGGTGTGCCGAGGGCTTTGGGGGCTGCTGGCCCCTGCCCCCCACTTGTGTATGGGTAACTAGCCACCGTTCACTTCCGTGTGGAGATGGGGGCGGGAAAGGTGCAGGAGCCCTGGAAGACAAATCCTTGCCCCTCCAAAGGCTGTAGATCACCAGGGTCCCTCTTGGGGTCCCCCACCTCCTGTTCCAGCAGTGCCGGGTCTCTTTACCTCACGTGATAGGGGCAGGGGTATCCCAGGTCTCGGAATCCGGGTGAGAAAGGTTAAGGGCCGCTCAGCCCGAGATCAAAGAGATCCTGACGCCCCCTCCCAGGTTCTGGTCTGCCCCAGCCCACTTTGACCCAGGGAGGTCGAGGACAAGGGCCTCTTCTGAATTCTCCTGGTCGGTCACCTCCACCCCCACCCCAGGAGTCTGAGGGTCTGGGAGGAGATCTTCGTGTCAAAGATGGGTTTCCTGGGCCCCGAGGAACCCTGCGCAGTCAGCCTTGGCAAGAACCGTGGAGGGGGAAGGCAGGAGGTCTTACAGGGCCCCGAATTGGCCTTGACACGCCTCCTGCCATGTCCCGGAGGTCCTTGGAGTGAGCCCCAGGCAGGTGCAGTGTGTGCGTCTCGGTGGCCACAGGCCTGGTAGTCTGTGTGGGGTTGCTGGGAGGCAGGCCAAGGGCTTTGGTGGCTTACAGTGCAGGGGGCGGGGTATGAGCCAGGCAGGCGCTGGTGGGTTGTTGCACAGGATGACCTCGTGGGTGTGAGGCCGTGGGAGGCGGGGCCTGGGCGGAGGCTCTTAGCGGTGCAGGTGGGAGGGGGTGGTGCTGGCCAGGGTCTGCGAGGGGCTGAGCCGGCAGGCGCGGGGGTGGGGAGAACAGGTGGGTAGCTAAGGGAGTAGGGCCGGGGCAGAGGGGGTTGGGGGGGCGTACTGGCCGGAGGGGATGGTCCTGGCAGTGGAGTCTGTGCTGCGAGGGGCTGACCCGGGGCCTGCGGGAGGCGTGGCCAGGGGAGGGGGCGCGGGCGCACTGCGAGTGCGGGCTGAGGGGGCGCTGGCGTGTGCCCGTAGGCAGTCCGGCTCTGAGGACGGCGGCTGCGGGACCGCGCGTGCCTGGACACTGCCAGCCTCAAGATGAGCGACCTGGACACGGAGGTGCTGCCCTTGCCGCCGCGGTACCGCTTCCGGGATCTGCTGCTGGGGGACCAGTCCTTCCCGAATGATGACAGGTAGGGAGGGTGAGGGTCACGCCTGGAGCTCGGAGCTGTCCGTGGTGCTGAAGGCATCTTGGCTCTGCTGCCCTTCAACTTTCCCGGGCTTCCGAATGGTAGAAGTTTCGGATGGGGGGCTGGGCGACATGGGAAGCATCTTCCGGGAGGGGCCTGGAGGGCTGGAACAGAGAGCTGAGTGCTGGGGCGTCTTCCTAAACACTGATCCTGGGGCCAGGCGTTCTGGCATCTGCACCCAATCCCTCGCCCCACTCGCAGTCCTGCAGATTTGGGGGACAAGCCAGCTCCAGAAGGAAGCTAGTGGAGGAGCCCTGCAGCCGGCCGAATGCTGGTGTCCTCCAGACTCTGGCTGTGGCCATTTGTCATTAACTGAGCAAGCGCCTTTCCAGCTTATGTCGTGAGTTCTTATGGAGGGTGACCACATTCCCTCACCTCAAATTCTCCTGGGTGGACAAAAGCAGAATGAGAGAAATGGAGTCTTTTGGTAAGAGACCAGCAGAACCAGCCCTTGGGAATAGTTCATGTGCTGAGGGAGCTGGCAGGAAGCTGAAAGCATGTTGCTTTTCTCTGCCTTTTCCCCAAATAGCTGTCTTGGGTAAACAGCCGGCCCTTTAGCTCTGTCAGCTTTAGGAGATGCGCTTTCTGGCCTGCCAGTGAAGGCAAGTGCAGGGACTCATGCAGTGCTGGAGCCTGCGGGGTTTGGGAAAGAGCCCATTTTTCTTGCCTCGTGTGTTGAGGGACCTTTGGTACCTGCTGGTGCCTCCCCTCCCCGCCCCTGCCCAGCACCGGGTCAGCAGAGCCAATGTACGTGTCCCTCCACCCCCCAGCCAACAGTGTGAATATTCCAGGTGGCACATGAGGTGCCCAGGTTGGAATGGTCAAGACGCAGACTGAGCGTCCAGAGGATCGGTGGCTGGAGCTGCAGCTGGGAAAATGACATTTGTGACTGAGGTCAGCGTATAAGGACAGTGCCTGTGAGGAGCTGCTGAAGCTCGCTGTGCCAGCCCCCGAACACAGAGCCTCCTATCTGACAGTACCACATCTGGTTTCATCCTCCAAGCATTTCAGGAGAGATGAACCACCTTGTTTACCCATTTATGGCCAAGTTTGTGGGTTCAGCAGAAGAGCTTTCCGAATCTGTTTCCTCCTGTCGGACTGAGTGCTGTGGTCAGAAGTAAGCCCACCCAAGAGCTTTGGAGAGGCAGAGGGGTCGGGAGGGTCCTGGCTTGGTGTACACAGCAGGGGGCTCTCTTGCCCTCTTGAAATGCAGGCAGGGGGCTTTCCCGAGTCGAACCTGTGTGCTGGCGTCTTCCTGTGGCAGCACCAGCCCCTCAGCACCTACCCCCTGGGATCTGCTTCATTCTCAAAAACAGCAGTTCTGGAGATTCTCTGATGTGGGCAGGAACGGCGTCTGTCCCCCCTGAGCAGGCTCAGGGCCTCCAGATGTGTCAATAAATGCTAGTGTCTATAGTTGATAAAATTAGAGGGTGCACCCTTCCCCTCAGTTTTCAGGAGTGGACGGCAGAGGACTTCCCGCTGCTCACCCCAAGAGGAGGTGCAGGGCCTGGATGGACGTGCCTGGCCCTTGGAGCATCCAAGGGGCTCACAGGTGGGGAGGGGGCTGTGGGTTTGCATGTCTCATCAGCTGGGTTCCTGATGATGCTACCCCTGCTGGCTTGGGGGCTGGGGAGGAGGCTGTGAGGCACAGTGCTGGCTGCCCAGGGTTCCAGGAACAGCCACCTGGGGCGGGGGTGGGGGCCTGTCCCATACCCCCTGCCAGCCGCTGTATCAGGAGTCCGGTTCGAGGAGCCTCTCTGTTTTCAAACTTCTCTGACTCAAGTTTGGCCTTGTCCCTCTCATGAACCCCTCATTCTCACAGACATGGGGGCAGGCAGTGCAGGAAACCAGCATGGCATACAGGGGGTGGGGTAGGTTACTGAGATCACCGGAGACCCCCATCCATAAGAACGCACACACAAGGAGGCCCAGACTAGGCTCTGAGCTGACATCCAAGTTCAGGGAGGATACAGTGAAAGCCTGGCTGTTGGAGGCCCCCTCCTGGATGTTTGTGACACAGGCCCCTCGAGCCTCTTCCTCTGGACCTGTCTCATCCTTGATGTCTGTGCCCCTCCCTCATCACTGATTCCCAAAGTGGAGGATGGAGGCAGGCTTCTGCCGGGCCATCAGGACCCCTTCTGCATGTATGGGGAGCCTGTAAAGATATTTCTGGGGGCACAGGGCTGGCAAGGAGGCCTGGGGCTGCGGGCTGTCCCTCTGCACCATGAGGTTGGGGGCTTGGAGAGACCCCGCCGCCAGCACAGGATTGGGCCCCTGCCCCCTGACACCGTCAGCAACATTCTCCTGGAAGCCTTTCCCTCCCCCCAGCTCTCCACCATCAGCCCACAGGGCCCAGGGCAGGCTCTGTGGGGTGAGCGGGGGTACTGCTGCTCTGACGTTTAGCAGGCTGTGAGTGGGCGGCCAGGGCTGTGGGCTTCCTGCTCTCCAGAGAAATAAAGCCACCAGCAGTGAGTCACCGCAGCCTCACACTGTGGCCTTGGAGGGAGAGAGGGACTCAGCCCACGTGGGCCAAGGAGGCTACAGCGGCCTCTGGTGGGGAGGGGGAGCCAGCTTGGGGAGGAGGGCGGAGCCAGAGCTCGAAGACTTTCTAGGGAGCAGCTGAGGTCTTGGGGGCGACATTCACTGCTGCCTGCGGGACCAGGTCTTGGGGCCCAGGGCGCAGGGCTCTCGGCAGAAGTGCACCGGGACCATCCAAGGCCTGGAGTTCAGAACTCCCTGCCCCACCATGGGACAGCTCACTGCCCGTGTGCCCAGGGGCCAAGGAGCAGCTGAAGGAAGCCCCTCCTGTTCCCCTCCCAGCCCTGTCCAGGTCTGACCCTCCTGTGCTCCCAGGGCCTGAGTCACAGCTGGAGGCTGCAGGCCCCACCCACTGTGAGCCCTCCTGGAAGGGTAAGGACAGCCTCAGCCACAGCGAAGAGCACTGCAGTGGAGCCTCTGCAGACACGAGGGGAAAGGGCTTTGCAGCCAGGCGCTCTGTCACTAAGAGTGTTTCTCCCCTCCTGGCCTGCATCCTGGACAGGGGGCTCTCAGACCACCGACCCCCGGGCTCAGGGAGATGCAGGTGGGCTCTGGGCCCTGAGGTGCAGGGGGACACCGGGGCTGTCATACTGTGGCCTTGTCCCCCACAAGGAGCACAGTTGTCAAGAGGCTGGGGTGGGGAAGCCACCCGTGAGGACAAGAGGCCTGGCATGTGGCCATCTCCCAGCCTGCAGGAACCAGACCCCCTGCTCTCCACAGCTGTCTGCCGGCCAGGACCGGCCCAGCACGGTGGCCGAAGTCACAGCTGGAGGCAGCATCAGGGTCTGTGCCCTCCCCTCTCTCCCAGGCCTCTGAGTGGAGGACACGTGCACGCCGAGGAGCATCCAGGGGCCAAGGCTCTCAGAGGCTCTAGGGGCTGGGTGGGGGGGTATGTCAGCCTGCCACAGGAAGGACAAGGAGGTCGGGCCTCCAGGGGTCAGAACGCCACCCCCGGGGGCTGTTTGCTTTAGCTCCTCTGAAAACAGAGGCTGGAGCTCAACATGTCTCTGCAGTTGAGCAACACCAGATAGTATTTCACACAACAAACTGGGAAGTGGGAACATGGGCAGTCCTGCTTTGCAGGAGCATGGAGTGGGAGGGGGGGGGAGAGAGATGGGGGGAGCTCAGACCCCTGCTGGCCCTGAGGTGGGGACAGGAGACAGCCACGACCCCCAGGACAGGGCCTCCTCCTTGACCCCGGTCCACTGGGGCCCCTCCAACCTGGACTGGGTACAGGCAGGGCTGGGGTCTGTGTGGAGATGTGCCCCTTCCCCCTGCCCCTCCCCCTCAGCCAAGCAGAAAGGGGTCAGGCCCCTCGTGCGTGCACAGTGAAGTCCCGCCAGGAGCGTGGGTCTCATGGAACGGCGCTGCCCGCAGGACCGTTCACCTGTAACTGTTAATAAACGGACATTACTGAGCCACGCTGGAGATGCCACCAAGCTCCAAGTGGGAGGGTTAGAGCCCCCCCAGGGTGCTCCCTCCTCTGTCCCCTGCCCCCTTTCTCAAGGCCCTTCACTTCCTTCCTCCATCCTCCCTCCCCCCACCTGGGGCTCCCGCAGATGTGGCAGGGGCAGCCTGGGAGGGCAGCACGGTGCAGAGGTGGGGACACTGTTCTTGCTCACTGGTCCAGGGCCCAGGACCCTCCTGAGAGCTGGAGAGGGCAAGCACTGGAAGGGATCTTTCATCTGGAGGGGGCTTCCGAGACAAACTGAAGGCTACGAGGGAAACCAGGGCCATGGGGGCAGCAGGCTGGCCCAAGTCTTGCACACATGGGTTCCGTGCATACCGATGAACACGGAGGGCACTTCACAGTGGAGGGTGGCCACAAACGTGCCCCAACCCATGGCAGTCAGGCTGAAGCAGGGGTGGCGTGACATCACAGGAGCCCTACCGCTTAGCTCTGCGTCCCCTGGGTCCTTCCTTCGTGGGGCTGCTGGGCCCAGGCCTCCTGGGGGCCTGCCTTCTCCTTGCACCACGACTCCTGGGCAGGGCTGGGCTGCTGGCTCCATATTCAGGTTGGGACAGGGTGGGACCCCAGCTCTGCCCCAGCACCTGCTCCTTGCCCCACCCTGGCTGGGGGCCTGTGTTCACTGCAAACCCACAGGCTTCAGGGGACACAACCAACCAGGGAAATGGCAGGGGGCCAGGCTGGTGTGACCCAGACCAGGTTGGCAGTGTCCTGCCACCTTCGGCTCCATGGACAGAATTGGATGGTGCCCAGGCAGTGGGGATGTGGAACTAAAGCCAAAACCCTCATCTCCCCTGCTGGGCCCAGAACAGCCACCCAGATGTCCCCGCACACTCAGCTGCCCTGGACACCTGCCTGCTGTCACACCAGCCTCTTGGATGAGCCCCTCACCCTCTTCGCTCAGGCCTGACATCCCTGTGCTCACTGCAGCTCTATCCAGCCTGTCAAGCCTCCGCATGGTGGTTGGGCACTTTCTGGCTTCACGCAGAGCAGGGGCCAGGGACCAGATGTGGGCTCCAGGAGTTGATACTGGATGCCGGAGAAGGCTGCTTCTCTAGGATTCTGTTTGTCAGGGGCTACATGATCGAGTCGAGGGAAAACCTGGGGTGGTGCCAGGTTCTGGGCAATCCCATGAGCTTTAAGGTGACCTTAGGGAGTAAGATTTGTGTCTTGATTTTTCCAGTCACTTTCCGGGTCTGGGGCTCCTCTGCCTGCATCTTCTGCGCTCCACTGTGAGCAGGTTGGGGCTGTCTGAATCTGTTCCCCTGTCACCTGGGGTCCCCCACAGGGAACAAGGGCCTGGGAGGTGGCCGGGGAGAGGACAGAGAAGGGCAGATGACCCCCTATGAGGCTGGGCTCCTAGGGGCAGGTCATACCTTCCTCCAAGTGGGGTTTCTGGGGACTTGAGTCCTCCCTCTACATCCTGGGAGGCCAAGAGTGGGCAGGGTGAGCTGCGGGTGGATGGACAATAAAGGGACACCACAGAGGGACAGGAGAGGCGCTGGAGGTGGAAGGGTGCAGGCACTCATGTGCTGAGATGGGTCAGCTGGGCTCTGGGACCCGCATCTGCACGTGTGAAATGGGCAAGCTGCTCAGTCTCTGGGGGCTGCGGGTGCACCAACGTGCCAGCATTCCTGGCTCCCCCGCCTGTGCCCTGGGGGCATCGGGGAGTCCACACGGTGGGCCCTGGTCGCCTGGGAGCCCTTTTTCCCATCCTGCCCCAGGGCTGTGCAGGTCAGCCTGTGTCTCCGGAGACTTGTCCACATGACTCAGAATTCAGTTCCTCCTGAAGCAGTGCCGAGCATGGCACAGACGCCCAGTGATGGGGCAACTGGCATCCATCAGGGTCAGGAAGACCATGATCTGTTTTGGTTTCAAATTCTAATTCCTGTTGCTCCCTTGATGTAGCGCTTACCACTGTAACGATATTGTGTGGGGACCATCCCGCTTCCTCCATCTGAAGTGAAGGTGGGAGGCAGTAGTGTTCAGGCTGTGTTTCGGTCAGCTTGGGCTGTGTAACAGAAAACCACAGACCAGGCAGCTTAACAACACATTTATTCCCTGTGGTGCTGGAGGCTGCGGGTCTGAGAGCAGGGTGCCAGCATGGCGGGTCCTGGTGACGACTCTCTTCCCGGTTTGCAGACGGGGTGGGGTGGGGCTGGAGGAGCTCCTCAATGTCTTCTCGTAAGGGCATCAACCCCATCACCGGAGCCACCCTCGTGACCTCAGCTAACTCTCGTCACCTCTCAAGTCCCTCCCCTCCTCGTAGCAACACTGGGGGTTACGGCCTCAACACATGAAGTCCATAGCGGGCTTGGAGAATGAGTCGATGCTATGGAAGAAATGGCAGTTAATCCTTCCTAGGACTGAGCTGTGCTTTGACTTAAAGTCCTTAAGCTTTGAGGGCATCCCAGGAGGGCTTAGAGAGAGAGCCTGCTTGGAGCTTCCTCTTCCCTCCAGGCTGGGCGTGCACACCTGGCTGAATGGAGTCAGGTCCTGCAGCAAAGGGACCTGTCCAGGGTCACATAGCTGCTTAGGGGAGCTTCAGGAGGAGAGGGTCTGCAGAAAGTACTCCAGACCCCTCTAGTGCTTTGACTGAGCCTCCTCCCAGAATGCAGGTCTACCTGGAGCCTGTGTGTGTGATCTTATTTGGAAACAGGGTCTTTGTAGCTGTGATTAAGATAAAGATCTCTAGGTGAGTTCATTCTGGGTTAGGGCGGGTGCTAACCTTAGTGACAGGTGTCCTTATAAGAAAGGACACAATCAAGCCCACATGAAGGCAAGAGCAGAGGCTGCAGAGACATGACCGCAAGCCAGGAGCACTGGGGCCTCCAGGAGCTGGGAGAGGCAAGAAGGAACCTCCCTGGAGCTTCCAGAGGGAATGAGGCTCCGCCCACACCTTGATTTCGGACTTCTGGCCTCAGAAACGGTGGAAATTAAGTTCCTGTTGTTTCAGGCCCCCCAGTTTGTGGCACTTTGTTATGGCAACCCCAGGGCACAGACACCCCTATCACAGGGCACAAGCGTGGCAGGGGAAGGTGGCCCCGAGAAGCTAGGGACCTGGGAACCCTGCACCTGCCCCCTTCTCCAGTCACTAAGAAGTTTCCAGTGTGAGGTTGTGGAGAGTCTGCTGGGTCTACAGAGTGGTTGCTGCCCTTGTGGGGTGGGACCCCTGGTCCACTGAGGTTGGACGGAGTCTGTGAATAACTTGGCTTGTCCTTTTGCTGGGGTGTTTTCCGGGGCAGGGCGTAAAGTGATATTGAAAATACACTCGTAAGCGGAAATACCGGAAAAGAGGGCCCCTCCCACTGGGCGGTGGGAGCCAGGAGCAGAAAGACACCCCCCCGGCCTGTAGGAACAATGGCTCCTGGCCCTGAGGACTCTAGAGGAGGGGCTATGGGGCGCTGCATCCTTCGTGACCTTGACCCCCACGAGAGCCCAGGGAGGAGGCTGCTTCTATGGGGCAGCAGGAGCAGGGAAAAGGCCTGGGGGTCAGGTTGTGGGGAAGGGATGGAAGGAGCCGGCAAGGTGCCCGGCCCGGGCAGGGGGCTCCAGTTCGGGTGCAGGTGTGTAGAGTGGAGTCTGACGGGACAGCCATGGATGCCCCCAGCCCCTCTTCATAGCTGTGGAGTGGGCAGGGGCAGCCCCCCAAGCCTGGCGAGGCCCTGGCCAGCCCCACTACCTCTCTGTCCCTGCGTCCAGGAGCTAAGCTGGCTGCACCCTCCTCCCCAGGCCCACGGGGGGCCCAGGTCCTGGCTCCTTCCCTCCTCCCTGCCCCCATTCCGAGCCTCAGTGGGCTCCTCAGCACACACCCACCTCGGGGTCTGGAGGGGCTAAAGTGAGGTCATCTTTAGAAAGCTCCTCCCATCCGGCCCCTGGAGACCCAGGCTCTGCCCCTGCCCACACCTAGCTAATTAGCAGCTCGTTCTGTCTCTCTGTCTCTTTCTCTGCCTCTCTGGCAGGTTTTCATGTGTTCCTGGGGCCCCTTCCAGAGCAATTAACCAGGGCCCAGGAGCAGGGAGAAGGCCCCTGACCCTGTGTCTCCTTCTGGAGGGGAGGGTGGGCAAGGGCTCCAGCTGAGTCTGGCAGTGGCTGTGATGCCCGTGTGTGGGGAGACGTGGCACCAGGGCAGTGTCAGTTCCCCCCAGGCCAGCCCGCTCACGTCCCTCTGGGTCCTCTGGGCAGGAGCGGACACAGGCAGGCTGTCTGGAGCTGCCCCAGAAAGGCAGCCGGGCAGGGCCCGGGCCCCCTCCCAGTTCAGCTGGACTGTGGCCCTTTGCAGATGTGACCAAAGTAAGGATTTTAAGATGGGGAGAGTACCCTAGTGGCCCTAGGTGCCATTGAAGTGCCCTCATAAGAAGGAGGCAAAAAATGGTTAAAATGGTAAACTGTGTTATGTACATTTTCCCACAACTTGAAAAAGAGAGAGAGAGAGGCTGAGGGAGATTTAACACAGACTGAGGAGTTCACTTGAGGATGGAGTCAGAGATCAGAGGGATGAGGCCACAAGCCAAGGGACACCGGAGCCACCAGAGGTGGGAGGGGTGCCCTGGAGCGTCCAGGGGAGGGCAGCCCTGCCACACCTGGACTTCAGCCCAGTGGCACTGACTGTGGACTTCTGGGCTCAGAACTGGCAGGACCGTGTTTCTGCTGTTGAAGCACCCAGCGTGTGGTTCCCATTAGGGCAGCCGCAGGACCTTCGCACGGGCTCTCCAGCTGTTGGGGAAGCATGAACGTTGGGAAAGATCCTCTCGCTACCATCTGGGCTAGGAAAGTGCCAGCTGTCCAGCAGCCCAGGCACCCAGGCTAGGCCCCCGTTGGGAAGTGAGCGTCTCGCAGAAGCGGATTCCAAGAGGCACTTGTGGGGCATCTCCTGTGACTCACGCCCTGTGCCGGGGAGGGGACAGGGGAGAGCCAGGGAGACACCGGTGGTGCCCAGGAATGGATTAATGGGCATGGAGGTGAGTGAGGAGCCGGCAGGGTTGGGGGGAGAGGAGTAGCAGCAACCTGGCCTGGGGAGACCCCGCCCGGTAGCCCCCAGCCCCTCACAGCTGGTCTGCCCAGCCCAGGAGTATTGTGTCCTTGTGGTTATTGGGACTCAAACTCCCCTTGATCCAGAATGGCCCCTCCCAGGCCTGGCCCCCCCGGATCTCCAGGGCTGCCCAGGCCCATGAATATGACGAAACGTCCCAGCCAGGATCATGGTACATCGCACAGTGTCAGGGGCTGAACTTCATCTCTCCTAAAGTCATGTGTCGGAGTTTTGACCACCTGAGTCCCACCCCCGCCAGCCACCAGTGCCTCAGAAGGTGACCTTGTTTGGAAACAGGGTCAATACAGGTAATTAAGGGAACATGAGGTCGTCAGGGTGGGCCCTAACCCTATAGTACCGGTGCCCTTTGACAAAGGGGGTTTGGAGACAGGCACAGAGCGAAGACAGCTGTGCGCAGCCTCGGAAGCACAGCCCTTGGCACCACATTCCTGGACGTCCGGGCTCCAGGACTGCGAGGGAACACGCTTCTGTCGTTTGAGCCACCCTGCCTGTGGCACTTCCCTATGGCATAGCAAGGGATTGTGCGTGATAAATAAGGTTACTAATCATCTGAGCGGGCCCAGTCCAACCACACAAGCCCTGTGGAAGCGGAATGTTTTCTCTGGCTGGAGTGCAAGAAGAAGAGCTGTGGGGCACGGGGGAATTTGGCACACCGTTCCTGGCTCTGAGGGCGGAGGGGCCACATGCCAAGGAATTCGGCAGCCCTTCGGAAGTGAGCCGATGACAGCCAGCGTGAGAAGGGGCCTGTCCTACAGCCCCCAGGAACTGAGTCCCACCAGTGCCTGGATGAGCCAGCAGGTGGAGTCTTGCCCAGAGCTCCAGGTGGGAGCCCAGCCCCACCTGACACACGTCGGCCTTGTCAGCCTCATGAGGCCCCACAGAAAAGCCACACTAAGCTCTGCTCAGACCTGGAGCCTACGGCGCTGTAAGATGTGAAAGGAGCTGCTTTAAGTGGCGACGTTGGCGATGATTTGTTACACAGCGAAGGTGGCCAATGCACCTCTTTCTTGCAGAAGATTCCACCGTCCGTGTGTGTCTGGGTGCCTCTTCCAGAGTGGCTCAGCCTGCCCCTCCACCTCCAGGGTTCCTCACAGACTGGCTGTCAGGTCCAAAGACCTGGTAAACAATTTAGGTGAGAGACCGTTTTAGGTGACATCGTGGTCATACGTTGCCACCCACTGGGAGGATGGCTGGGTTAGGGACAGCTGCACAGCCCTGCATGCCACCCCGGCGGGCACGAGGGACCTTGCAGCTGTGACGCATATAAGGCTCCTCACGGGGGACGGGACGCTCTTGGATCATCGCTGTGGCCCCATGCTGTCATAGTCATCGGCGGGGGGGGGCCGAAGCAGAAGTCACAGCAGTGAGGAAGGGACCCCAAGAAGCTGGAAGGCAGGCAGAGCCTCTGGAAGGAACCAGACCTGCCCACACTTAGATTTTAGGCCTCTGAGCTCCAGGACTGTGAGACAGTAGATTTGTGGTGTTTTAAGCCAGGAGATTGGGGGAGATCTGTTATAGTGGCAGCAGGAAACCCATCCGCCGTGTTTTAACCATTGCCCGTCCTGATGCTCAACCGCCCCTGCTGTGTCAGCTGAGAGCCCTGCCATCTGGGTTCTGTGCCTTTCCTCCCTAACTTTTTATTGTGAGAAAAACACACAACATCAAAAATTTATCACCCTTTTAGAATATTTTTTAATGTTTATTTTATTTTTGAAGGAGACAGAGAGTGCAAGTTGGGGAGGGGCAGGGGAGAGGGAGAGAGAATCCGAAGCAGGCTCCAGGCTCTGAGCTGTCAGCACAGAGCCCAATGCAGGGCTCGAACCCACGAACTATGAGGTCATAACCTGAGCCAAAGTCTGATGCTCAACCAACCGAGTCACCCAGGCGCCCCATAAAATTTATCATCTTAGGGGCACAGTTCAGGGGCATCAAGTTCATTCACGCTGTCGTGCAGCCATCCCCAGAACATGTCCATCCTCCCAGACTGAGCTCTGTCCCGTGACACATGGACCCGCCCTCCCCCAACCCTACCCTCCTGCTCTCCTAGTCTGTGGCTCCGACTCCTCTAGGGCCTCCTGCGAGTGTCCACTCCTACAGAACGTGTCCCTGGTGACGGGCTGATCACACCCCGCACGGCGTCCTCCAGGGTCATCCGCGTCATAGCAGGTGTCGGGATTTCCCTCCTTGTTAAGGCTGAGTAATATTGTGTGGTGTGGATGGACCATTCTTCTGTGGTCCATCTGATGGACCCTTGGGTTGCTTCCATGTTTAGCTGCCGTGAGTGATGGTGCCATGAACACAGGTGTGCAAATATCTCTTGGAGACCCTGTTTTCAGTTCTTCGGGCATATACCCGAAAGTGGACTGCTGGATCATATGGTAACCCCGCTTCTAGGGAAGCCACAGACGCTCCCGCGGTGCCCAGGAATCTCACGTTCCCTCACACAGCACACGAAGCTTCCATCCCCCCACACCTGGGCCGGCGCCTTTATTTTCTGTTGGCTCCAGAGCAGCGTCCTGGTGAGTGCGAGGTGGTACCTCGTTGTAGTTTTGATTCGTGTTTCCCTAATGATTGGCCACGTTGAGCATCTTTCATGGGCTTATTGGCCCCAGGCCAGAGCCGGGGAGGCCGAGCTGTGGTCCAGGTGACAGCCTGGGCACTGCCCCAGCCTGGTGATCCGCACACCCTCTGGTTCACCTCACCCAATGCGGGGTTGTGGGTAAGGATTCCCAGGCCCCCGTGGGCACACACCGGTGTGGCTCCGGAAGGTGCAGGCAGGTGGCTCTCTGGTTCCCCTGGACGCCGCTTCAGAAAGTCTGTGATGCCTGGTCTGCGTCCTCTGCCTGCTGCTTCGGACCCTGTGTTTCCACATCTCCCCGGGTTCCAGAGATGGAAGCCTGCCCACCTGCCCTCACACCGCCAGATGTAATACCTGGACGCGTGGGCCATACCTGCTCCAGGGCCTCCTCCAGCCCCGCTACCCACGGAGCTCCAGGTGTGGGCACCTGGCGCCCACGAGACAGTGTGTGGTAGGCGTGTGAAGAACGGATCAGTGACCGCCCCATCTACTAGTCCTCTTCTCCCCATCTTGGGTGTAACCGCCCACCCATCTGCTCGGCCTTGATTGACACCACCCATCCAGCCGTCCTGAAGCCTGGCTGGCTCCACCCTCAGACACCCTGGACTCGGCCTGGCCTGTCCTCCACTGCCGGCCCCATCCCTCTTGGCACAGGAGATGAGAGGTGATGACCACCCCCCCCCCACCACGGGGCAACTGTTCTGCGGCAGGAGCTGAGCAGCCTTGCAGCGTTCGAGGGAAGGGCGCTCGCTCTTGTCCGCCCTGGAGCGGGCAGTTGGCAACTCTCCTCACAGGGCGCCATGGCTGGGGAGCCCAGAGCCTCGGGCCGCTGCCCGTGCCCAGGGCTGGCTCTTCTGTGCACCTGGGAAATACGGTGCCAGTCGGAGGCTAAAGCGGATGACCGGTTTCCAGATGAATCAATCCTGGAAAGGCCTCGGCCCCCACTCCCAGACGTAGCCCTGACGGTTGGCTGGTGGTCCTTCCACGCACATCAGCCAGTAGCTCTCATTAGGGCACGTCATACAAAATGTTGGAAGAGCCTCGCCTTGTCACCTGACTCTTATCCTAGACCTCAGAAGCCATCGCTAGGTGAGGACCACCGGCCTGTCAAAGTCCAGGACCACAGCAGGCACGGAGGGCATGGCAGACCGGCCGGCCTGAGGGTGCCAACAGGCGCCACCGCCTGGAGCCTGGTCGGGTGGGCCATGGCCGCCGTAGAGGAACATGAGCTCGTGTTCCGTCTGGGTGGAAGTGCATCCTGAGGGCCCCTCAGCTCTCGGCACCTCCTGGGGCGCCCGGCGAGCCGCCCCGATGTCTGGCCCATCTTCATGACTGACCGGACCCCAGGAGCCTCAACCCTGCCCGGGGATAGCGCCTGGACCCCAGAGCCGCAGCTATACGGGCGCCGCCTGCGCTCCTGGCCCCGATCACTTCATGCCGTGCATACCACCGTGTGTGGCTCACTTGCCAGCAGGCGCCGAGTCACTTCCAGCTGTCGTCCTGTGCAGCCGCTCCACGTCCCTCCATGGGAAGGGGGACGAGCGGCCACTATCTCCTCGCCCCCTCCCCATTAGGTAGGGGGCTTTGCCTGCACAGAGCCCTCATTTCTCCAGGGCAGAGTCCCTACTGGAAACGCAGTGGGGGGGATGCTGGTGTGGGGGTTTGCTGAGGCCACCGAATGGCTCCACACCAGATGTCCCTGCCTCACGATCTGGGGAAGGGCCAGCCAGGGGCTGAGTGTCCTGAAGCCTGCCTTTCTCCCACGGACCTTGCATAAGCTCAGGCCCTGGTGGTTTGCTGGGTCACAAAGGTGGAGTGAAGAAACAGGCAGGCCAGGCAAGCTGGAGCCTCTGGTCTAGATGTCAGGAGGGCCTGGAGCCCCTGGCTGCTGTGGGGGACAGCTGTGCATCTCTGCACCACCACCCCCCCCCGCACCCAGCAGGGCTCCAGGGCACCTGGAGCCAGAGCCTCCGTACCCCCAGCACCAACACCTGCCAGCTGTTACCTGGGTGAGCCACCTCACCTCCCAGGTCCTCCGTCCATTTCTCCCTGCCTCTGTCTCCCCGGGAAGCTGCCTCTTACTTCAGTGCCTCAGTCTCCCCACTTTGCAAAACCGAAATCTTCTCTGTCTCCTTGAGTTGTTCGTGTTCAGTGAGGTGATCGGGGCTGTCCCCAGCCGGGCATCAGGTGCAGACAGGGCTTCACAAAGTAGCTGCTTTGTCCAAAGCAGGGATCTTGTGCCGGCATGCAGCTGAGCCTGGCAGATGGGCACTGCTTGGCGAGTGCCCCCACGGACTCCCGGACAGCCCTGGGAGGTAGGGAATCTGGGCGCCAGGGTAGACCCACCCGACCTGAGCAGGCACCAAGAGTGGGGCCCGGAAGGTGGGCACAGCTCTGCGCAGGCCGTCAGAGGAACCGCAGGCCGGCAGTGACTCGGGCGCACGGCTGCTTACCAACGCTCCCCGGGCTCCGGCAGCTCCTGCCTGCGGAGATGAGTGGCCGGCCGAGAACCACCAGCTGTCACCGCGCCACTACTGCTCCCCTCCCCCAGCGCCGCCGTGACTGTCGTGATTCTTACTACTACTTCCGTTATAAAGCCGCCCGGCAGCCGGCACCGAGACCCCTCCTGCCGCGGCTCCCGGGCGCGTCCGGCCGCCAACCCTCCCCCCCCCCCCCCCCCGCCTCTCGCCTCCCGGCGCCCCCCCCCCCCGCCCGCCCGGGCCGATCCACTGCGGCGGCGGCGCGGGGAGCGCGGGGCGGGGCGCGGAGATGGGAGCGCCGCCCCCGCCGCCTCCCGCCCGTGCGCTCCCGCAGGATGGCGCGGGCCAAGCTGCCGCGCTCGCCGTCCGAGGGCAAGGCGGGCCCGGGGGGCGCCCCGGCCGGCGCCTCGGCGCCCGAGGAGCCGCACGGGCTCAGCCCGCTGCTGCCGGCCCGCGGCGGGGGCTCCGTGGGCAGCGATGTCGGCCAGAGGTAGGGGCGCGCGCCGGGGGACCCCGCGTACCGCCGGGAGGGGCTCTGCTTCTCTGCCGCTCGCATCCCGCACCGGCTCCGCTGGGCTGCACCTGCCGCGTCGCCGGGTTGTCCCCTCCGAACCCTCACCCGGGCGTCAGGACCACCCACTGTGCTTTCAGCCTGCCTCTGGGAGCCTGTGCTCTCCCCCTCCCTCCTGCTCTTAGAGGCTGGTACAGTGGGCCTGCAGGTAAGACTGGAGGGGAGAAGGGGAGAGGACCTGGGCGGTGTGCCAGGTGGCTCAGGGACCCCTGCCCGGCCCTCTCCCACGGAGCCCACACCCCAGTAGATTCTGGGGACCGCTTGTGGGGAGGTAAGGCCAATATCCGAGTCCCCACTTCAGAGGTGGGCAGCATGAGGTGGGAGGGTTGGGGGCCTGGCCGAAGGCTGCATAGCCAATGGGAGCTGGGACATAGGTCTGAGGCTCCCAGGGGACTAGTGCCTGAAGCCGGTGGCAACCAGGGTGCGGGAGTCCAATTTCCTGGGGAGGGGGCCCGCCTGGGGAGGGGAGTGCCTCACCAGCCCTTCTCCAGCTCCCCTGAGCGCAGCGCCGAATGCAGCACCCCCATTTCATGGATGAGGACACTGAGGCTCCGTCTGCAGCACTAGTCCTTAGCCAGCAGCAGTATTTAGCCAGCACCTTCTCTATGCAGGGAGCCCTTCTAGATGCTGCGGGGGAAACGGAGATGAATCAGATCCACCCTGGTGTGGGCACACGTCGTGGGCACAGAAACCTGTGCCTGGCAGAGAGGTGCAGGCTGGGCCAGGGTGAGGCGAGCGGGGGCTTCCAGGGCTGCTGGCCCTGCAGGGAGGGGCACAGGGAGATGGGCAGGGGCCCTCCAGGCAGAGGCAACAGCCAGGGCCAAAGGCTGGGGAGGGTGCGATGCCTGGTCAGAGCTGGGGCTGAGGTTGGCAGGGACCTGGCCTGGCAGATGGTAGGATCAGGGGTGCCTCGGGAGCCTCTCCCCCGCCCCTCCCCTCTGGTCACAGGCTGTCCAGGCCCCTCCTGCCCTCACACCGTTTCTGGCTTCTCAGAGCACCCCTGATGGAAAGCTGATGCCCAGTGGTTATTCCCATTTGCCAGAGCAGACTGCTAAGGCTGGAGATTAAGTGCCTCTGAGAGGCCTTGGAGCAGCTAATGGGCAGCCTGGGTGGGAAGGAAGGAAGTGCTGGCCAAGGCCCTGAGGACAGATTCCTCTCCTTTCCATCTTCCTCCTGGACACCGTGGGGGGCAGTAACTCCAGAGGCTCTGGTTACAGCCAGTCCAGCCCCTACAAGAGATTGGCTCCCCTTGCTGTCCGTGTTCCTGCAGCGGTGCAGAGACGGCAGGTCCTGGCCAGGCTGCATCTGAGCCTGCAGTGCAGAATGGGAACTGAGATGGCAAGGCCACCTCCTCCAGGAAGTCCTCTCCCATCCCCACACTCTTCTGCCCCCAGTTCTGTGCTAACCCTTATACGGGTGGCCTCGCTCTATCCCCAGCATCCCCTGAGGTACAGGGCCCTTATCAGCCTTCTTCTGCAGAGCAGAGAAGAGGGAACTGTCTGCAACTACGTAGCTTGCCCACAGTATCAGGGCCTGGAGCCCTGCAGCCTCGTATCCCCAGATGCTAGATGGGTGCCATGGAGTTTATTCTGGACAGGAGCAGTAGAGACCCACAACAGGTTCCTGGGCAGGAACTCGGATCTGACGGAGCATCCAACACAACCAGGGCAGGGTGATGGGGACCTTGTGTCAGAGGGAGCCAGTGGCCAGAGCTCGTGCAGCTGGCCCCATCTGCAGGGGTCAGCCAGGATCAGAACCCCCTGGACCACGAGGCATTGGTCTTCCCCAGGGTGGCCCGCTATAGTTGGGGAGGCAGCAAGGCACAAGGAGGTGCCTCCTCCCAGTGCCAGTGCTCAAGCCCCCCCACCCCCAACCCTGTGCACTCTAGTGGCATGGATGCTGGGGTGGGCCAACAGGGGTTTCCTCCCCTACGCCCGCCAGCCCAGGCTCCCTGGGTTCTGAGCTCATGGGTCTCCTCCTTCCTCCTCTGTCCTTCCCTCCCCCATGTCTCATGAGGCCAGGAGGGGGAGGGGGCAATGCTTAGAAAATCATGACCTGGGGCAGGAGTGATGAAGACCATCATTCAAGAGCTTTCGAGCAAGGGGTCCAGCGAATTCTCCCCATGGGTCAGGGATGCGCTGGGGCCCCTTCATCCCCCCCAAAAAGCCTGGGGATGGGTGGCCTTTGCCCTTCTCAGGTGCTGCTGCATGTTAGGTGCACCGCCCTGGACAGACAGACAGGGCTGGAGAGGAAGGCCCTGATTGCTGGGCACCTCCCCCCACCCCACCCCCAGAAGGTTTGGGTTCTGCACCAGGTGAGGGGCTCACTGGTGTATCCTTGGAGGGGACATCCGAGTGGGTGGCCTGGAAGGCATAGTGGCAGCCCCTGTGAGAAGGGAAGGACTGCAGAAAGGTCTAGGAAGCAGAGCCCAGGGGTCTGGGAGTGGTGGGGAGTGGCGGCGCGGTGTGGGGAGCGTCGTGGATGACTGAGTTCGGGTACCTGGAGGCACAGCCAGGCTGGCGAGTGGGACTTTCCCATCGGCGTGGATGCCCTGAGGGGAGGAGAGGGCAGAAGGCCGGAGGCCAGGGTGGAACTCTGACGTCCTGCTTGAAGCCGTGGGCAGAGGCCACTGTGTTCCCGGGGCAGACAGAGAGGAAAAAGAGTCCTGGGGAGGCAGGGCAGCAGGAGGAGGGCCGGGACAGAGGAGGAGTCGCTGCGACCAGGTGAGGCCGGTGCCCCGCCATTGGTAGTTTCAAGGGAGGGGACATCCGCGGAGGGGTCTCACTCAGAGGTGAGCTGACAGGCAAGGTTTGGGAAGTAGAGGGGGAAACTCCCCTCAGCTGAGGGGCGTCTGCGCGAAGGTCCCTCCGGGGATGGAGAGGGCGGGGCCTACAGGGAGGCGGGGCCCAGCGGTGGGGCGGGGCCTGACGGGGAGGTGGGACCGAAACAGCTGGAGGCCTTTCAGGCCAGGGATTGGAATCCCCATGAGCCCCGGGTGGGAGCTGCGTTGAGTGACCACTGGGGGCAGTGCGTCCCTCCTGCCTGTGTCTCTGTCCACTGACGATGGGTCTGGAGGGGCAGGGAGCATCTCTGCGTGCAGGGCCCTGGGAGCTTCTGTGATCTCGGGGGCTGAGGAAGGAAAGGGAGCGAGGACCGCAGGAAACAACTTTCATCAGCGGCCGCTTTGCTCTGCTGGCCAAGTCTGCCCACCCACGCCCAGCCCTCCCCAGGTGCTCCAAGCCCAGCATGTATCTCCACATCTTGGGGTCCTTGGGGCTCCAGTGTGCTTCTGCTTTCCTGCTGTCCTTTCTGGAGTCCCATGTGTTTGCCGTGACCCCAGGCTTGCCACAGCCAAGTGCAGTAGGCAAAGCCCCTTCCCCACAGGCCCGCTCACCCTCCTCCCTTTTAGGTGGCCCCCATGCTCCTCCAGGAACCCAGCCACTCTCCTATCCGCACCCCCAGCACCCCCCACCCACCCTCTATGAGCTCCTGGCTCCACTGCAATAGACCTGGCCTTGCCAGGCTCCTGCCCAGCCCCCGCTCCCTACTGCAGCTGTTGCCCCAACTCAGAGCTTGGGGCAGTGCCTGGGCCAGCGACAGGAAACCTGAGGTGGACAAACATGTAGAATCTGCCAGGAGCTCCCAGAGGCAGAGGCAGAAGCCCTGGCTTCCCCTACTCTGTGCAGAGCCCAGCCCCTCAGCACGCTCCCCACCACAGACCTCATCTCGGACTGCCCCACAGCCCCACTGTGCCGAACCAGGCGCCAGGAGCTGTAGGCCGGTGCACACGGAGGGGGGCCTGCCCACCCGGAGGGCCCTGCACAGGCTGCGGGAGGGCATGTGCGGACGACCTGGCCCATGTCGAGGGGCTGACCTAGCCCTGCAGGCCAGCTCCTTCCTCCCTGCCATGGCCTCTGGAAGGCACTGGTCCTCGCTGAACCACATCCTCTTCTGGAACATGGCAGATCAAGGTCAAGAGAGGCCCCCTGAAGTTCTCTGTGCATCATCAGCAAATAGACTTTCTGTGTACACACACATACGCACACACACATACACACACCCCACCAGAACCCCCAGGGGCCAGTCCTCAGAGCCCCAGCTGCCACCAGCACCTCCCCCTGCAAGCCTCCCCTCCAGCCCAGGCCCAGCCTGGGCATCAGCTCCTGTGGCCAGTCTGGGAGAATCCTAGGGCAGGCCGCCCAAAGGGTAGCAGGTGTATGGTTGCTGGCCCAGTGGAGGGGTGCACCTGGGCACCCCCCAGGAAGCCTCGACTCCCAGCCTCAGCCTGTATTCTTCCTGGGAAGTCAGGGTGCAGGGCTGGTGGGCTCTGTGGCCAGGCACATAGAGAGCAGGGGAGCAAAGGGGAGGCAGACAGACTTGATGACCAGGGGACCCTGGCTGTCGCATCCGCCCTGTGGCCTTGTGTGGGAACTGCCTCCTGCCATGTAAGCTTCCTGGGCGTAAAGTGGGGTTAATGGTGCCCTTCCCTAGAGCTGGGGTCGAAGCACCTGAGGCGGGCTTGGCAGGGGCAGGGACAGTGAGCGCTCACCAGATAGACTGATTCTTGCCTAATCCTAGTGCTGAAGGCAGGTGTCTTTGGCCTTGGCCTTGCGTGCGGTCTGGCCTGGGCAGGGGGTGCATGTGCTGTGGGTGCTGTGCTGCTTTCTTGGGCAGCGAGGGGGCCAGGCCCGGTAAGTGCCTCACCACGGGCTGCCTCCCGTGGGCACCTCTACCTGCCTGGGGGCTCCACGAGTCTGGGGGTGTGCACAGGGGTGCCTCCCCTCCCGCTGCTTCCCTCGGGCCCTGCCCGGAGCTTCCTTGAGTGTCTGTGCCCCCACCTGGTCCAGGAGTCCAAGCCCTCCGTTCATCCGTCTTCCATGTTGACGTGACCACCCGTGTCTGTCCCCAGGCTTCATGTGGAAGATTTCAGCCTGGACTCCTCTCTGTCCCAGTAAGTGCTCACAGGGAGAGGGCTGCAGCAGGGAAAGACAAGTGTCCTTGCACCCCCAGCAGACCCTGGGAGGAAGGGGCCCAGAGTCCCATCTGCCCTGCAGCCAGGCGGGAGCAGGACAAGGCAGCACTGGCCACCGCCTCCCTGTGCCGTCAAGTGCTGCTGCTGGGGTACGAAGCTGAGGCCGGGGACGGGACAGTGGGTGGTCCCCTGGGGGGAGCCCTGGACTAGGAAACAGGGCCGTCCAGAGGTGGACGCTCACAACCCTCGGGAGTGGCCAGTGGGAATGGGGACCCCCACCATTTGCGTGTGTGGGGACAGGCATGCAGATGCCTGCTGGGGCCCTCCCCCCTCAGCCAGGCCCGGCTCTCTGTGCAGGCCCCCAGGCAGGTCCTCCCTTCCGCTAAGATCTAGGTCAAATGCAGGGTGGCTTTGAGGCTGGGGAGACCAGCACCCTCCTCAGAGCAGCCTCATCCTGCCCAGGCCCTCGGCGTTCAGTGCTAAGTGGGACCCGATGTCATTAATTCCCACTGTTAGCAGCGACAGCTGCCGCTCACTCAGTGTGTCCAGCTGCTGACACTTGCCCCCACTGCAGCCTGTGACTCGGACCTGTGATTAGCCCAGCAGGTGTGTAGGAGCCGGAGGCTGGGCCACAGTCCTGTGCCTCTGGCTCCCCAGCCCAGCCCCCTGCGCTGTGGTGGTGGCAGGTGGGGTGGAGGGCCCCTCCTGCACACGCAGGGCTCTCTGGAGCACGTTGGGTCCCCCAGGAGGCAATGGACGATTTGTGGCCACCCCAGAGTTGTCACTGGTAGAGCAGACGCCCGTGCCCACCGAGGCCCCCGGCCCAGCCAAGGGAGCTGGAACAAGAGTCCTCACTGACATGTGTGCAGGAGGTCCCAGGTGGGGCTGCCTCATGGGGGACACGCAGCTGGGGTCACCTGTCGATTGGAGAAGCCACTGCCCACCCTGCCTTTCCTCAGTTCCCCAGGCTGCTCTGCTCCCCTGGGTTCCTGACACGGGATGTCCCTGGGAGCAGGACACCCTGGGGCAGCAGGTGGCCTGCAGGAGCTGGCCCGTGGTACTGGGCAAGAGCTAGAGGAAAGCCTTTCAGCCCTGCTGCAGGGTGTTGTCGAAAAAGACCACCAAACGCCGAGTAGAAGCGAGGCAAGATTGTATTTACGGCCACGCCAAACCTGATCTGATGTCAAGGAGAATGCAGAGAATGGCCCCGAACAAAGGCAGCAGTGGGCTTATATGGATTTTAGCAAGTTAGGGCACATCATAAATTAGTTAACCAATTATAATTTACAATAATTCTTAGTAGCCAATTACATAGATGTTACCTTTGGCGGGGGCCTATTGCTTCAAGGTTCTTTGTCTTAAGTGAGCTTTAAATGACCAATTATAGTTAGACACCCCAGACACCGCAGGACAGCAGTTACGTGACTTCTTGCATGTTGGCCTTCCTTTTATCAGCTCCAAACAGTAGGGTGAGAGCTCACTGCAATCTAAGTTAGCTACGTAGCAAGCAGGCGAAGTTGCAGGAGTGAGACAGGCGGTTAACCCCTTCTGATAACCCTAACGGGGAGTGCATAGGCTTCTATCTCAGTGTTTTAGCAGTTACCAGACAGTTGGTCAGAACAGTGAATGGGGAGACGCATTCGCAAAGCAATTTACAGAAGCCAAAACAGCCGGTTAATGGTTTCCATTATTGACTCAGGTTTGTTAACCTACAACAAGCCCCTGGTGGATCCGGAGCCCGGCCCCACCCCCAGGAGGGTCGTGGTGCCTGGAGGGAAGTCCCCTGAAGGGATCTTTGCCCACACGGCCACCAGCTCCCCACGGGCAAGTCTGCAGGCTTGGGGCTGGGAGTGGGGACGACAAAGCAGCCTTCAGCCCTACCCCACCCCCACCCTCGGTGCCTCACTACTCAGCGTGCACCCCTGCCCGTCCTCTGCCGCCAAGCCCGGCTCCTTGCCCGCGCACATACAGGAAGTGCCCGTGCGTGGGGGGTGGAGCAGGCCACATGTCTGTCCTGCTCTGGGTCCCTGGGCTGGTCATAGGCTCTGCCCTTTCTCAGAATAGCTGGCCTCAGGGTTGGCAGTTAGGACTGGGCCCTGCTCTTTCTCTTGCGCGTCAGTCTGCGGGTTCCTGTGTGGAGGGAGTGAGCCACCGGCACACGGCGACATACGGAGGGAAGCAGACAGTAGGATCTCACCCCATGTAAGTGCACGGCTGTCGTGGCCAGGCAGGCAGCCCTGCCGTGCTGTGTGCTTAGCGTCCGGCCACCCTCCCCCCACCGCCGACCTCCCGACTCTGCCTATGGAGCCTCCCGGCACAGGCCATCTGTGTGGGAGCCACCTGCCAGGATTCCCTGGAACGCCTGCTCCCCGGGCCTGCCTGTTGGCTTCTGGGTCAACCTGCCGGTCAGGAGGGAGACGCACAGCCCGTGGCCTCCACCTGCCCGGCTCGCCACTGGGCAGCCACCCTTGCCTGGCATGTCCTGTCCCGGTCTCGGGTGGGGGAGGTTTGAGCTGCTTTGCCAGCATAAGGGGGGACTCTGTGGGTCCACTCCAGCGTGGACAAGGCCCTGGGCACAGGCAGGCAGTCGGCCTGGGCCCACTCAAGCACAAGCCTGGTGGGGATGGGGCAGTGCCAGCTGGGGACTGACCCTTCCACCCCAAACATTCGAGAGGCCCTGGTCCCATGCGGAGCCCCGGGCCCCCAATGTCTTGACCCTCTTGGGCCTTGGCAGGCCCTACTTTCCATGCTCGTCAGGAGTAGTCTGGCTGGAGCCCTCTGAGGGGCCCCCAGGGAGGGCTCGGTGAGACGGCCCTTCTGTCTGCTCAGCCCGGACCCCTCCTCACCAGCCTGAGAGGTGGCAACCTCTGAGGACAGGTTGTCCAGTCCAACCCCCTGACCCCGGGGATTATGCCCAGGGTTTTCTGAGGCCCGGGCTCCCTGCGGGCTCTGGGCCCCAAGACCATGCCCCTTGTTGCACCCCGGCTTTAGACTTGCTTCCTGGGCCCGGCGGCAGGCTGCAGGCAGAGGCCTCCCGTCGGGGCCTCGGGCCGAGTGGATGACCCGGGGGGGGGGGGGCGTGGGGGCAGTGGGCCCCTTCGCTCCACCGTGGTGTTTGGGGCAGCTCGATGTTGAGGCCGAGCTCCGGGGCCACGGCACTGTGTGTTCTCAGGACCCTTCTTCTGACTCAAGGGGCTTCCTGCTCAGCCCTTCCCTCACTCCCCAGAGCGGCTTCCCCTGAGCTAGGTCACGCCCCCCACACAGGGCCTTGAGCCACCGCCGGCCCGGGGTCTCACCCCTGCCCCCTGCCCGTGGAGGGCGTCAGCCACGTGCACTCTGCAGCCACACACGTGGACTCGTGGCCCGGAGGCCCTTCCTTTCTTGGTGATGGGAGCGACAGAGCCGGCCCCTGTCGGGACCTAGAAGGAGATCACAGGCGCCCTCAGAGCCGATGGGTGCCAGGCCCCAGGCCACGCGCTTGGGCGCCTCTCACTTAATCCTCCATCAGGCACGAGCACTTAGCAGACTTGACGGGGACGGGCCTGAGATGCAGAGAAAGCAGGCTAACTCTCTCCAGAGCCAGAGCGCCGCCCCTCCCCCTTCTGGCACCCTCAAGACACCTGTGGCAGAGGCTTCCTCTCCCTGCCCTTCCCCCAGGTGAGGAGGCCGAGGCTCAGACAGGAGCAGGGGCCACGGAGCAGCTGGGCAGGGGAGGGGCAGGGCCTCTGTCTGCCGGGCCAGACACGTCCATGCCCCCGGGACTCCCCTGCTTCTTCCCGAGAGCTTGTTGGGCTGAGAGCATCCTTCAGCCGAGCCCAGGCTGTGCTGCGAACCTCGGGCCACAGGGGTCCGGAAGCTCTCCAAGGCTTCCCCCTGCATCGGCCCAGCGCCCCTTTGGGCCTAATTACACTCGTCGCCTGGACTGTACTTCAGGATAAGTGCACAGCTTGTAATCTGCTGTCTGTGGTGGTGCCGGAAGCTGTGGCAGCCACAGCTCATGAAAAATTAAGAGTGAGAGAGGCTTCGTGAGGCCATGTCCGCCAGCCCACGGCTGCTCCCTCCCCTCGCCAGCCCTCTCCCACCGCAGGCTGCCCACCGCTGACCGCTTTGGGGGGCTGTCCCGATGGGTGTCTGCAGCTGACCCCAGGGGACAAGGGCTGGCTGAGGTGTGACTAGGGTTCCATTTCTGGGGAGCCGGGGAGGGGCCCGGGGACCTGGAAGTGAAGGCGTCTGGGCCCAGCCAGTCCCAGATCAGCAGTCCTGACCCCTCGGGCCTGGGCAGGGGCGTCCAGTAGGCATCAGGGATGCACCACGGGCAGCATGGGGCTGTCGGGAAGTGGGGGCAGGGGAAGGTTGGGTCAGGGTTTGGGGGTTCCCAGGGAAGGTGCTAGGGGTCGCTGGCTTTTCCCAACAGAGAGCACAGGAAGGAGCCAGGGACTCTGGCTTCCTGCTTTGTCTCAGCTGCTGGGGCCCCGTTGTCCAGCAAGAACAGGCAGGGGACCCTGGAGGGAGTGGATTGGGGCTCTCAGCGTCATAGAGTGTGAGGTCCAACGTGGGGCGAGGGAGCGCCTCTGGCTCCTGCTTGGTCTAGGGTGGGTGTCCCAAAGGGCAATGCCAGAGGGCAGCCAGGGGCTCAGAGCAGGGCTGGGGTTTAGAAGTCACCTCTCGCAAGCGGGCCATGTGGGCGTCAAGGGGCGCCCGTGACCAGCCCTGGGGCATCCTGCATTCAGAGTTGAGATGGGGGGCAGGCAAGGAGTCTGGGCAAGGGGGGGGTGACCAGAGTAGGGTGGGGACAGAGAGGGCAGCATCATCAGTGCCCTGGGAGGCCGAGGAGGAAGGAGCCAGGCAGGGCCTTGCTGACCAGATAAGGGCCCTGTCAGGGAAGCGGCCTGAGTGGGTAGCCCGGGTGGGGCGGGGAGACCCCCTGTGGAGGCTTTGCTGCGATGGGGCTGGAGGGTGTCGGGGAGGGCTGTTCCTGAGCTGGGCGCTCTTCCTTCAGGCTCACTGACTTGTGTCTGTCTGCCCCCCTGACCTGACCCCACTGGGCCCAGGCCCAGCCAGGCTTGTTGGACCAATTCCCCAAAGAGACCCTCGGGGGCCCCCTGACCCAGGTCCAGGTGGCACCTACAGAGGAAGGTGGGATTCGGGGGTTCAGGAGTAAGCTGGGAGGGCTCTGAGGAGAGAGGGGAAAAGAGTCTGTGCTGGGGTGCACTGGGGTACAGGGGTATACTGGGGCAGTGGGGGTGCCATAGGATACAGGGAGTATGGGGGTGTGGTGAGACATAAGGGGTTGCTGGAGCGCCGTGGGGGGGCCATGGGGCCCAAGGGATGTTCTAGGTGCAGTGGGGGTGCTGTGGGGCCCAGGGGGTATGCTGGGGTGCCATGGGGTACAAGGAGGTTGGGAGTGTGCTGGGGTATAGTGGGGTACAGGGGGTGTTCTGGGGTGCAGGGAGCACAGGGGCTGTGCTGGGTGCAGTGGGTACGCTGGCTCCAGTCTATGAGAGGCCCGTCCTTTTGCTCTGGCTCCAGGGGTCCAGGGTGTGCTTGGGTGACCGCCCTGTACGAGGACCCAAGGGAGGGGAAGGGCCTATGGCCAGTCCTCCTCTGGGGCCCTTCTTGAGCCCTGAGACCAGCGGAGGCCACCGTGGCCCCGGCAGAGGGCCCCCCGATCCCCGCCCGCCTGGAGCAGGCTGCGGGGAGGAGGGCTGTCCCACAGCTTGCAGAGGGCGCAGCGGGCCCCACCAGAGCACTCCCGTCCAGCTGTCGAGGGGAGAGCGGTGCTCACTTCCGCCCCCAGGGGGAGCCGGAGCCCGGCCAGGCAGAGGCCATTCACAGCCCACTGGGCCGCAGTCCGGAGCCCCCTGCCCCGGGGGTTGATGGCCAGGAGGCGGGACTCACAGAACCGTGCTCCACCTGTCCTACTGCCATCAAACCAGGGTCTCCGTCCTAGGGGGACATCAGGCCCCCACCAGGCCAGCGTGCAGGGCACTGCGGCCACCGCAGGCCTGTGTCTGAGGCTGGGGCGGTGCTGGGCAGGCCCATTTCCCCAGGACCCATGTTACCTCCAGGGACCCAACGGCCCTTCCTGACTCCACCTCCCTCCCTGACATGCTGGGTGTGCTGTGGCCGGTCCCCAGGAGGCTGGGAGCCCGGGCAGGACTCCGAGTGCCTGGTGATTGGCCAGGGGTACAGGCAGAAGAGCAGCCTGGGCTGGAGGGGCCCACTGCTGGCCTGACGGCCGTCGGGAGTCACATCTTGCCGGCCTAAGTGCCCAACCCTCTTGCTGCAGCAGGCTTCAGGGGACAGCTACCAGGAACCAGCAGACAGACCAGCCGACCACGGGCTTCCATTCCAACTTAGATGATAAGGGTGTTTTGAGTCCCATGCTGAGGGCCGCTCAGGGCTTGTTTAATCATGGTGGCAGGCTGCCTGTGACATGCGAGGCTGAGGGCCCATGGCTGTTCACCTCCGGGGGGCCTGAAGGGCCCTGGTGCCGAGAAGGTAGCAGTCGACTGGCCCCAGCTGTGCCCAGTGGCTTTGGGAGGGCTGGTGGGCAGGTCTGCCGGGGCCACTCGGGCAGGCCAGACACTGGGGGACCCTCCGGGTTCTGCTGTCCCCTCTGGTCTGTCTGGGCTCCTGCAGCGTGGGAGAAGCCGGTCCGGCCCTGGGCTTTGGGCTCGTCCCCCTGCTCCAGGCCCCCACGCCCCTCTCCCCTGCCCCCAGGGTCCAGGTGGAGTTCTATGTCAACGAGAACACCTTCAAGGAGCGGCTCAAGCTGTTCTTCATCAAAAACCAGAGATCCAGTGAGTGGGGGCCTCGGGAGGGGCAGGGGCACGGGCTGGTGGGCACGGCGTCAGTGAGTGGCAGGTGCGGGGTGCGGTGGGAGGGCCCCTCGGCTTCAGGCCACCTTTCCCCCAGTGGGAGGGGGGACCTGGGACGTGTGGGGACCCTGCGCCCCCGCTGCACACCGGGCTGGGCCATGACCATCCAGGGCACTGGTACGGCCGCCTCCCAGGTGGCCCCAGCTCTCCTACCTGCACCCTAGAAGGTTCTCTGGCCACCTGCCACCCCCCCCCAGCCGCCTTCCCACCAGGAGCTTGGCCCCCTAGGACTCCATCTGAGATGCAGGATGGGGCATGGGTCCTCGTCCATCACTGTGCTCCCCGGGCCCCCACTCTTCTGTCCCAAGGAGCACCTGGCCTGGGAAGCGGTCCACACCCCCATCTGGAAGGCAGGACGGGTGGAGGGTGTCCCCGGGCAATGCAGAACATCCCTCAGTCCTTGGGAGCAGCCCAGCCCAGGGCGTCCCCGGTCCCCACAGAGGAGTTGTCGGCGGGCACTTTAGTGGGACTCCGGTGGCCCCAGAGCCCTGATATGCCCCCCATGCCCCCCCCCCCGCAGGCCTGAGGATCCGGCTGTTCAATTTCTCCTTGAAGCTGCTCACCTGCCTGCTGTACATCGTCCGTGTCCTGCTGGACGACCCGGCCCTGGGGATCGGATGGTGGGCAACCTGCGGGGCGGGGGCAGCTTGCCAGGACAGAGGCCGTGGGCTCAGCGTGGGGGGGGTGCCCAGCCACCCGGGGAGTCCTTCCTTCCCAGTGTCCTCCCCCCGCAGAGCAGGCCCTGGACGCCGCACTCAGGGTCCTGCTGACCCACAGGCTCGGCTCGGGGAGAAAGGCGCCCTGTGCGCGGGAGCGGGCAGGGTGCCAGCACACGCTGCCCGCCTTCCCCGGTCTGAGTTGGCGCGCAGGCCCACGACCCCAGCAGAGTCGGTCCCTCTTGCTGTGTGGTCTTCGGGCTACCGTTCCTGCGGGTCACCTTGTGGGAAGCACGCTTCCCTCCCACCCCCCCACCCCCCGGAGGCTGGTGGAGTCTTCTCGCCGTGCGCCTTGGCACGGCCCCTTCCCTCCCATGCTGGAGACCACCCCTCTTCCCTCCGCTGTCTCTGGGCTTCCGGTGCCCGGCTCTGTGTTTCTGGACAATCCTGTCTTCCTGTCTCTCTCTCCTCTTGTGATCCTTCGGGGTGACTCCCTTAGCTCCGTGTCCAGCCCCAGCCCAGTCCTCCTGCATCGTGCTTTAATTTCGGAGTCTTTCTTCTTGCTTCCCGCCTCTCCGGAGGCGATGTCTCTAAACCTGCCTCCTTCTTACATTTCCTCTTCGCCTCAGTCTCTGTGTCTCCCTAGCTCACACTGAGCAGGTTTCCTCAAATGTCTGGGAGCTTGGGCTCTGCTCCCACTGAGGGTGGGCACTCAGATGCTGAAGGACGGGCACAGCCCGGTCATCACTGTCACCCAGGTGGACAGGCTCACTCCCCAGGGCAGACTCCTTCCCCCTCTTCCCTGAGGGTGAAGTGCGGCCACCTGCCTCCTGGGGCCGAGCTGGGAAGGAAGCTGGGGCCTGAGGATGGTGCAGATCGCACTGTCCCTGTGTGGAGCGGGGTGTCCCCGAGCCAGACCCTTTTCGACCCTCCCTTAGGGCCCCTCCCGTCTTCATCCCTGGGTGGTGGTCTGGGAAGGAAAACTGGAGGCTCTAACTGACTCTCAAACTGCTTTCCTGAGTTCACCCCACCTTCTCTTTCCAGAGGCTCCTGGGACATGTGGTTCCACATCCCTGCAGGGACCAGGTCTAGAAGTCACTGTCCAGTGCCTAGCACAGGGATGGGTGGGGAGGGGGCGCGAATGGATGGATGAGGAGACGAGGGAGTGGATGGTAGGATGGATGGGTACGGCGGTGGATGGACGAGTTATGAATGGGTGGATGGTGGGTGGATGCATAATGGATTGACGGATGGCTGGGTGGAGAGACGGATGGGGGGTGAATGGCTGGATAGAGGGACGGTGGTAGGTGGATGGAGGACAGCCAGCCACTTCTGTGGGCAGTGCGTTTGCAATAATAGCCCCAGTAAGCCTCAGGGAAGTGGGTCAGTTGGAAGAAAAGTGGGAAGGAGCTGTCTATCACCTGGGGCTCTGTGGGAGCGGGGTCCTCTTGGTCACTGGGTACAGCCGGGCCAGAACGAACAGGTCTACCCCTACCACCTTCCCAGAGGCTGGGCATCCGGCTGGCTGAGAGAGGCTTGTGCTTGGGGCTGACTCGAAGACGTGCCCCTTGGAGTGGGCACCTCAGGGTGGGCGCTCAGCTCTCGGTCTCTGTCTCGAGCCCAGCCTTGTTTGCGGCAGCTCCGGCCCCCGGGAGACACCGAGTGCTCCGTGGTCCGGCTCTGACCTCGCCCAGCCCTCCCTGGCAACCTGCCGTCAGACCAGGCAGAATCCCCAGCTCTTTCCCGGGCTCTGCTTTCCACATCCCAGGGTGGCGTGCTTCCCTCCCCGTGCCGGTCTGCCCCTCCTCCGTTGAGACCCTGCCCGGGGGCGTGCAGGGTGGGGGCGGGCTGTAGGGGCACCGACGCGACACGACGCCCGTCTGAGATGCGGGCCATTGTCCCCGGGTCTGGGAACGGATGCCCGCCCGCTGCGCTCCCTGAGCCCACGGCGGCCATGGGAAGGGTCTCTTCAGGGGTCCGACTGGGCCAGCTCTGTCTCTCCACAGCTGGGGCTGCCCGAAGCAGAATTACACTTTCAATGCCTCGTCCTCCGAGATCAACTGGTGAGTGCCCCGCCCAGCCCCCGGGCCTGCCCCTGACCCAGCCCCCCGCGGCCTGCCCCTGACCCAGCACCCGCGGCCTGCCCGGGCCTGCCCCTGACCCAGCCCCCCGCGGCCTGCCCCTGACCCAGCTCCCGGGCCTGCCCCTGACCCAGCACCCGCGGCCTGCCCGGGCCTGCCCCTGACCCAGCCCCCCGCGGCCTGCCCCTGACCCAGCCCCCCGCGGCCTGCCCCTGACCCAGCCCCCCGCGGCCTGCCCCTGACCCAGCCCCCTCGGCCTGCCCCTGACCCAGCTCCCGGGCCTGCCCCTGACCCAGCCCCCCGCGGCCTGCCCCTGACCCAGCCCCCTCGGCCTGCCCCTGACCCAGCCCCCCGCGGCCTGCCCCTGACCCAGCCCCCCGCGGCCTGCCCCTGACCCAGCCCCCTCGGCCTGCCCCTGACCCAGCTCCCGGGCCTGCCCCTGACCCAGCTCCCGGGCCTGCCCCTGACCCAGCTCCCGGGCCTGCCCCTGACCCAGCTCCCGGGCCTGCCCCTGACCCAGCCCCCCGCGGCCTGCCCCTGACCCAGCACCCGCGGCCTGCCCCTGACCCAGCCCCCCGCGGCCTGCCCCTGACCCAGCCCCCGGGCCTGCCCCTGACCCAGCTCCCGGGCCTGCCCCTGACCCAGCCCCCTCGGCCTGCCCCTGACCCAGCTCCCGGGCCTGCCCCTGACCCAGCACCCGGGCCTGCCCCTGACCCAGCCCCCGGGCCTGCCCCTGACCCAGCTCCCGGGCCTGCCCCTGACCCAGCTCCCGGGCCTGCCCCTGACCCAGCTCCCCGGGCCTGCCCCTGACCCAGCCCCCGCGGCCTGCCCCTGACCCAGCCCCCCGGGCCTGCCCCTGACCCAGCCCCCGCGGCCTGCCCGGGCCTGCCCCTGACCCAGCCCCCCGCGGCCTGCCCCTGACCCAGCCCCCCGCGGCCTGCCCCTGACCCAGCCCCCCGCGGCCTGCCCCTGACCCAGCCCCCCGCGGCCTGCCCCTGACCCAGCCCCCCGCGGCCTGCCCTGACCCAGCCCCCCGCGGCCTGCCCCTGACCCAGCCCCCCGCGGCCTGCCCCTGACCCAGCTCCCGGGCCTGCCCCTGACCCAGCACCCGCGGCCTGCCCCTGACCCAGCACCCGCGGCCTGCCCCTGACCCAGCCCCCGCGGCCTGCCCCTGACCCAGCCCCCGCGGCCTGCCCCTGACCCAGCCCCCGCGGCCTGCCCCTGACCCAGCTCCCGGGCCTGCCCCTGACCCAGCCCCCGCGGCCTGCCCCTGACCCAGCCCCCGCGGCCTGCCCCTGACCCAGCTCCCGGGCCTGCCCCTGACCCAGCACCCGCGGCCTGCCCCTGACCCAGCACCCGCGGCCTGCCCCTGACCCAGCCCCCGGGCCTGCCCCTGACCCAGCTCCCGGGCCTGCCCCTGACCCAGCACCCTCGGCCTGCCCCTGACCCAGCTCCCGTGGCCGGACGCCCGACGTGTGCCCGTGCGGTGGGCAGCGCCGGGCTGTCCCGCAGGGTGTCTGAGGCCTCGGGGGCAGTTTTAGAATTACAGGTGTCACCACAAGCCGACTGACTCAACATCCCCCCAACTCCCGGCTCAGCCCTCAGACCAAGGGTGGGGAGGGCACCCACTGACCGACAGCGGTGGGGAGGGGGCCTGCAGGGAGGGCTGTACCGGGCGTCAGTGGCTGCTCCTCCTGTTCGTGGTACTTGCACCAAGGAGAGCGGTGTCCCCATCAAGCAGTGCAAGTGACCCCAGAATGTCAGTGATGTCTGGCTCGGCGCTTAGGACCCAGGGGCCCGGCCACCTCCTGCTTCCCTCAGTTTGTCGCCCAACCCTCAGAACCCGGCCTGTACGGACCGACGGACAGCCCCAGTCCTTCTGTTACAACCACAACAGACCCTGCCCCTGCCCCCATTGTGTCACCTCCCGGGATCCCCCCGGCTGGACCAGGGAGAAAGGGAGGCCCCAGGGCTCCGTCCGCACTTGCCCCCACAAGCCTGTCAGGGTGAAGGGGCCTCCTGAGCCTGCAGCCCTGCCCCACACCCAGCAGCTTTGGGCCTGGTCTCACAAGAGGCCTCCTTTCCTGGGGGACTGCCCCTTCCCTTCATGTCCTTGTCCCCGCAGGGGGGAAGGCAGGCGCCCTCCATCTGCTGGAGGAACAGCTTGGCGTCAGTGGAGGCCCGGGGGGCCGGCGGGCTGGGGGACACCAGCCCGAGGCTCAACTCCCTCCCTCCCTCCCCAGGGCGCCCATCCTCTGGGTGGAAAGAAAGATGACTCTATGGGCGATTCAGGTGAGTGGGGGGCGCGGCTCCGGGGGGGCCCTGCCTCCCCCAGCCCCACTCAGCCTGCGCCCCTCCTAGGTCATCGTGGCCGTAATAAGCTTCCTGGAGACAATGCTCCTCATTTACCTCAGCTACAAAGTGAGTACCCACCCCTGCCCTGGCCTGACCCGCCCCTCTGAGCCCTGGCCCAGCCCCTGACCCCCCCGGCTTGTGCTTCTCCCCCCGACCCTCGCATGGCCCCCAGGGCAACATCTGGGAGCAGATCTTCCGAGTCTCCTTCGTCCTGGAGATGATCAACACGCTGCCCTTCATCGTCACGGTGGGTGAGCAGCCGGCTGGGGGGGGGACGCCCCCGGCCCTGGCCCCCTGACCCGTCTCCTCCTCAGATATTCTGGGCGCCCCTGCGGAACCTGTTCATCCCCGTGTTTCTGAACTGCTGGCTGGCCAAGCACGCCTTGGAGAACATGATCGTGAGCTCCAGTCCCGGTGCCGAGCCCCCCCCCCCCCCCCCGGGACATCAGCGGCCAGAGGGAGGTGGGGTGAATGTGCTTGCAGGGCGAGAGCAAACAGGGCCGTGAAGACCAGGCCCAGGGACGGACCCCCCACTGAGTGTCAGCAGGGAGCCTGACGCGGAGGCAGGAGGGAGCAGGCCGCCCAGGGCGGGCGTCCTGAGTGGGGCGGCGGGGCCCGGGATGGGGCCGCACCGTCCCCTCTCTGCCCGCCGCCGGAAGGGCCCTGGGCTCCGTGGTCACGGCGCCGCCCCTGACAGCCCTCGTCCCACAGAACGACTTCCACCGTGCCATCCTGCGGACGCAGTCGGCCATGTTCAACCAGGTCCTCATCCTGTTCTGCACCCTGCTGTGCCTGGTCTTCACGGGGTGAGTGCGCCGCCGGGAGCCCCGCGGCCCGCTCCCCAGAGGTCGGGAGGGCCTTGCGGTGGCAGGGGGCAGTCCGGCCCAAGGACAGGGGCACGGCTGGGAGCCCACAGTCCCAGGCTGCGGTGGGCCCGAGTCCGGCTCCTCTGGGGCCCCGGGAGACTGGGGTCTGGCTTCCGTTCTGCACCTCAGGAGGCCGGCCCCGGCCCAAGCCCCTGGGGGACCCTTTGGCTTGAGGTCCAGCTGAGAACGAGGTCTGGGAACAGCCAGGGCGAAGAGCGGGGGTGGGGGGTGGGGGGTTCCTGTTTGTGCTCGGGTCCCACCAGGGGTTCTGAGGCACTGGCCCTGCCTGGGGCTGGTGAAGGCAGTCACCATGTCCTGTCCCCCAGGCAGGGATGAGGGGCAGGCGCCAAGGCCCAGGAAGGAGAGAAAGAGGGCCATGTGCTTCCTGCCTCCCCTCCCCCACACCCTGCCCACACCACACAGACCTCAGCAGAGGGGGACAGGCAGCCGCAGGGTAGGAAGCTCTCGGCTGGTCCAGCCTGCTCTCTCCCAGCGGCCAGTGGGTCCCCCCTCCCCTGCTGCCGTCCCCCTGGGGGAGGGTCTCGAGCACCTCTCTGTGCCACGCCGTGCTGTGTGCTGTGGGCCCCCAGGCCCTGCCATCAGCACCTTCCAGTGTGGGGAAAGGGACTCGGGGCCACAGGTGTCTGGCTCTGTGCCCGGTAGGGGGGCTGGGCAAGCCCCATGCCCTGTCAGACCTCCTCCAGGCAGGGCGGCCTGTCGGGGCTCACAGCCGGAGTGCACACCCACCCCCGCGGACCCCCCGGCCCACACTCAACCAACTCGGTCCCGTCCATGAGGGCACATTTCCTAGGGGCTTCGAAGGAGCCATGGGTTGGAAAGGGAATATCCAAGGGGCGATCCGAAGGGCTGGGTTGTGCCCGCTCTGGCGGACCAGGGTGGGAAGCCCTTTGGAGCCCGGGCCCCCCCGCCAAGGTGTCCCAGGCCCCTCCCGCAGCCCAGTGACACCTGGACTTCCAGGACCTGCGGCATCCAGCACCTGGAGCGCGCAGGGGACAACCTGTCCCTCCTCACGGCTTTCTACTTCTGCATCGTCACCTTCTCTACCGTGGGCTACGGAGACGTGACGCCCAAGATCTGGCCGTCCCAGCTGCTGGTGGTCATCATGATCTGCGTGGCCCTCGTGGTGCTCCCGCTGCAGGTGAGCCTCCGCCCCCACGAGGGCCGCCCGCGCCCAGCACGGAGGTGGGCAAAGCCAGAGGCCGGCACTGACGGAGCGGCCCGCAGGAGGAGCGGAGGCCGATAGCCGAGGCCTCACAGCGGGGCCTGCCGGGGGCCTGGGGCGGGTGAGGCCGGGGCCGGTGGCACGAGGAGCCAGGGCTGCTGTTCTCCATGGGGACCACGGTCGGCCGGTGCCACGCCAGCTCCCTCGGCTGCCCGTCCAGGGCCAGGGGCAGATGGTCAGGACCACGGGTGTCCCTGGTTATTCGGGAAGAGACAGAGCGCCTGTTTCCTCCCTGAGTCCTTCCCTTTAAGCCCGCTCACCGGTTAGCGCCGTCAGGGAAGCGCAGAGACAGCGGCTCGCCCGCTGAGCCTCCCTCCCTGGAGGCAGCAGTGAGGTCTCTGACAGAGCCACAGACTGGGGCTTAGAACGACAGAAATTCTCTCTCTCCCTGTCTGGAGCCCGAGTCCAAGGCATCCAAAGGGCCAGCCCCACCTGGAGGCCCTGAGGGCGGCTCCCTGCGCCCTCCCAGCTTCCGGGGCTGCTGGCCACCCCCGGGCCCCCGGGCTTTTGGCTGCATCCCACCATCTCTGCCCCGTCTTCACGCACCTTCTCCCCGTGGATCCCTCTGTGTCCTCTCGTAAGGACAGCAGACAGCGGACGAGGGCCCACCCTGATCCTATCTGACCTCGTCTCAGCTAATCAGATCTGCAAAGACCTGTTTCCACATAAGGTCCTAGTGGGAGGTTCCAAGTGGACAGGAGTCTTAGGGACACAGTGGAACCGACTACAGTGAGGCCGTTTAGCCCCTACCTCAGCTCGGGGGGCGGGGGGCACACGTCACCAGGTCTTCTTGCCGATGACGGTGCTGAGGCCCAGAGCCCACAGCACAGCTGCGGTCGGGGAGGCTGGAGCCCAGTGCCTGTGTCAGAGCCCCCATCTTGCAGTGGGGACTCCCCCAGACCCGGCGCCTCCAGCCAGGCTGTGCTTCAGGGTCATGGGGCTTGTCACCGCAACCTAGTCGATGCTCCCTAAATGCAGTGAGCTGCTGGCACGTGGCCCGACCCAGGTGAGCACCAGACGGGGCCCTCCGCTGCGTTAAATACACGAATGGCCTCGATGCTGGGGTGGAAACAGCCGGAGACCCTCACCTGCGGACAGGAGTCAGGCCGAAGGGGAGGCCCCGGGCACGCCAGCACCCCGGCCGCTCCGCAGGGGTCCCCTCATCATGCCGCCTTTATCTGCCCTTTTCCTAATTTAAAAGGACTCCCAACACTCCAGGCTAACATCCAGGAGGCGCGGGCTGGGAGGGTGGCATCCCCGGACCCACACCTCGAGTTGCTCCGCCTTGACGTGGGCTCCTAACCACTCCTACTGAAAATGCCCTTTCCCCGCCCGAGTCCGGAGTTCTGACTTCAGCTGCCAACTCCCCTGGGCGCCCTCACGTGTCTGTGAAGCGGATCTCAGGCCGACTGCCATCCTCAGGCCTCATCGCTAGCTCCACGTCCGGATTGCGGACTTCAGCATCGGCCCCTCCTGGGCCCGGAGCTGGGGCGTCCGTTTTGCCCCCGCGTGGCCCCCCCATATGGCCTGTGGCATTGGGGGCCGGGGGCCTCCATGTGTGTGCTCCCATGGGGGACGATGCTGCCGGGCCCCAGGGGCCTCACCGGGGCCCCCGCTCTCGCCCAGTTTGAGGAGCTGGTCTACCTGTGGATGGAACGGCAGAAGTCAGGGGGCAACTACAGCCGCCACCGGGCCCAGACGGAGAAGCACGTGGTCCTGTGCGTCAGCTCCCTCAAGATTGACCTGCTCATGGACTTCCTGAACGAGTTCTACGCGCACCCCCGGCTCCAGGCGAGGCCCCCCGGGCGCCCTGGGTCTCGGTTTCCCCACCTGTGCGGAGGGGACGGCGGCCTCGGTGCGGGCACAGGGAGGTCGGGCGAGCCTCGGGGCGGCAGAGGCGAGCCTGCACGGGGACTGACGCGGCCCCGCCTGCAGGACTATTACGTGGTCATCCTGTGCCCGACCGAGATGGACGTCCAGGTCCGCAGGGTCCTGCAGATCCCCCTGTGGTCCCAGCGGGTCATCTACCTCCAGGGCTCCGCACTCAAGGACCAGGACCTCATGCGGGCTAAGTGAGCGCCAGCCGGGGGCAAGGCTGTGGCGCCGATCCGTCAGAGCAGGACCGAGGGTGGGAGGGCGGGCGGGTGTGCAGTGTGGCCGTCGGTTGGCGCTGGGCCGTCGGGGCGGGCAGCGGCTCTGGCTCCCTGCCTATTACCCACCCAGCCAGCCAGGCTCCTCGACGACCTCACCTCGGGGCACCTGGTCACACCCACCTCACCTGTCCTTCTGTGCCCAAGGGTCAGTCTTCCCATCGTCCACCGCTCCAGCTGGGGACACTGTCAGGTTCCAGCGTGGCTCCATGTGGAGCCAGGTGGGAAGACAGGGGCTGGTGCTGGGGGCCAGTTTTCTTTGAAAGACTAAGAGTGAGTTAAGAAGACTACGTTGTTACATGGAACTTTCTAGAATATGCCAGTGCGTGTTCTGGGACACCCCGGGAGACCCCCCCCCCATCGTCATTCCAGAAGCTTCTCCTCCTCCTTTGTGATGGAATGTGGGTGGTACAGGCTGAGGGGAAGCCAGAGACCAGACACCCAGGGCATCTACCTGCCCACCTCCCGAGTCCTGGGCCCCACTATCTCACCTGTAAAATTCCAGAAAGGAATTCAGCATGGAGGTGGCAGTGGCCAGGGCGCCCAGCCTGTGACCCAGCACCCAGCTGCAGGCCAAGGGACTGGGAGAGGCAGAGGCCTGGCAGGAATAGGCGATAAACCAGGGTGGGTGGGGTGCAAGGTGATGTGGTGGGGAGGGTCCAGGCCTCCCTGCCCTGGGGGGTGTGAGCCTTTTCTCAATGTCCCTGCTGCAGCCAGAGGCTCCCCAGGCGAGAGCGGGGACCAGAACTGGGAGGGACAGGCCAGCGAGTGGGCAGGGTCCAGCATCTTCACCACCAACTGCCCCAGCCCTGGCTTAACGGGGTCACAGCGGGTGAGCCCCCCACAAGTTGGTCAGTGCCCCGACACCAGCTCATAAGCAGAGAGAGGTGGGGTCTCCACGGGGCCCACTCCTTCCAGCCTCGCCCTGAGCCCCTGACATCTGAGGCGGGAGTGTGGACGGGTCCAGGCAGCGCTCAGACCTGGTGCTTTGCAGGATGGACAACGGAGAGGCCTGCTTTATCCTCAGCAGCCGCAACGAGGTGGATCGCACGGCAGCGGTGAGTGTCTCGGCCCGAGTCCAGAGCCTGGGGGCAGAGCCCCTCCCCTCCTCCTGCTGCCACCCGATAGCACTGACCCCACCCCCGCACCCCCAAGGACCACCAGACTATCCTGCGTGCCTGGGCCGTGAAGGACTTTGCACCCAACTGCCCCCTCTACGTCCAGATCCTTAAGCCCGAGAACAAGTTTCACGTCAAATTTGCAGGTACGTTGGGGGCCGTGGGTGTGCACCCAGGCGAATGTGCACCCAGGTGAGTGTGCACTTCGAGGGCCGGGGTGTAAGTGGGGGCCGGAGCACGCAAAGGTGCGGCAGGAGGCACAGCTGAGTGTCCTCACCCCAGCGTGGGGGGACAGTGGAGCCCATGTAAGTCTAGCCATTTGAGACAAAAATCCTGCACCTGGGGCCCCGGGGTCAGTGTGGGCAGGAGCCCGGAGCTGGTGCGTCTGATGAGCATCTCTGTGGGCGTGCTCCAGCTGGCACCGGGGGGACAGCGGAGCAGGCTCCAGCCAGGCTCCAGGGGGGCAGGTGAGCAGGCCCTGAGCTGGGTACCCAGGGGGACAGGTGAGCAAGTCCCACCCAGCCAGAGAGTTCTCACCAAGCTGGGATGGGAGTCGAGCATTGCAGTGCTGGGGCAGACAAGGTTGGGGGGCACTCCAGGGAGGGCACTGGGCAGTGGGGTGCCTGCTGTGGGGGCAGCGAGGCCCGGGCAGCGACCTGGCCCCTCCTGCCGCAGACCATGTGGTGTGTGAGGAAGAGTGTAAGTACGCCATGCTGGCCCTCAACTGCATCTGTCCGGCCACGTCCACACTCATCACCCTGCTGGTGCACACGTCCCGTGGCCAGTGAGTGCTGGGGAAGGGGACATGGGAAGGGTGCCCGGAAGGTGGGCGAGCCCAGGGAGGGTCTGAGCAGCCAAGGGTGGGGGGGCCGGAGTGGGGAGCAGCCAGGAGGCTCCTGGGAATCGCAGGCGGGGATCAGGGTGGGGTTGCCCAGAGAGCCCTGGGTCTAGGGCACAGTGACATGGGCTGATGGGGCTTGGTTTGGGGGAGAAAGTACATCTGGTTCACCACAGCTGGGCTGGGGGGACCTGGGCAGCATCGGAGGCTAGGGGCCGCCCAGAGGCAGAGGTCAGGCTGAGGGCCCCAGGGCAGGTCCTCTTGGGAGGCTCAGCCATGCGGGGAGGGTCAGGGGTCAAAGCAGGTGACTCCGGCTGCCCACCCCAGGGAAGGCCAGGAGTCCCCGGAGCAGTGGCAGCGAATGTACGGACGATGCTCGGGCAACGAGGTGTACCACGTGCGCATGGCGGACAGCAAGTTCTTCCGGGAGTACGAGGGCAAGAGCTTCACCTACGCCGCCTTCCACGCTCACAAGAAGTACGGGCGGGAGGCCGGGCGGGCGAGGCCCTGGCGGCGGGGGGGACTGCCCACCTGGCCTCTCCCCTCTGAGGCTGCTGGGGACGCGGGCGGTGCCCCCTCCAGCCGCCCCCACCCCGCCCCCGCCCAGGTACGGCGTGTGCCTCATCGGGCTGAAGCGTGAGGACAACAAGAGCATCCTGCTCAACCCGGGGCCCCGGCACACCCTGGCCGCCTCCGACACCTGCTTCTACATCAACATCACCAAGGAGGAGAACTCGGCCTTCATCTTCAAGCAGGAGGAGAAGCAGAAGAAGAAGGGCTTCTCGGGGCAGGGCCTGTACGAGGGCTCCAGCCGCCTGCCGGTGCACAGCATCGTGGCCTCCATGGGTGAGGGTGGGGCGGGGCGCGGGGGCGCGGGGCGCGGGGGCGGGGCGCGGGGCGTGGGGGCGCGGGGGCGCGGCGCGGGGGCGGGGTGCGGGGGGAGGCTGAGCGGCTGGCGCGGCCTCGCTCTCGGGGCCTGACCGGACTCCGCACCAGGGGTCCCTGGGAGCCTCTGTCCACCTCCAACCCCGGGAACCAGCCTCCCCCAGGAGGGCCTGGGAGGGGCCGCCGGCCAAGCTCAGCCACTCTGTTCCAGGGACAGTGGCCATGGACTTCCAGAACACAGAGTGCCGGCCGGCAGAGGGCAGCAGGGGCAGCGGCGGTGGCAAGCTAGCGCTGCCCACAGAGAACGGCTCCGGCAGCCGGCGGCCCAGCATCGCGCCCGTCCTGGAGCTGGCCGACAGCTCGGCTCTGCTGCCCTGTGACCTGCTGAGCGACCCGTCGGAGGACGAGATGACACCGTCGGATGATGAGGGGCTGTCCGTGGTGGAGTGAGTGCCATCCATCAGGACAGACACTTTCGACGGAGGGGAGGGAAATGTCCCCCGGCTCGCACCTTGGGCCACCATACCGAAGTGCCATATCATGCTTGGCGGGGGCAGCTGTCCCCTGAGCATGGCCTGTGGAAGTCACGGGTAGGGGGCCCTGGTGCAGTGCCATCCAGGCCTGGATGCTCCTGGCCCATCCTGAGCCGTCATCCTGCCCTGGGTTTGGGCCCAAGTCTTCCCACTGCCCCAGTCTGTCCTCAATGCTTCTCAGCCATTTGGCATTGGGGCGGCGCCCTTACGACAGGGCCACGGCCAGGTGCCTGTGCTCGTACAGCGAGGCTGTGGCCACTACCCTCCTGGGCTCTGGCCCTCAGATGGAACAGACGTGCCCTGAGAAGGGACCAGCTCTGAGATCCAGGGGGACTGCCGCCTGGGGCTGCTGGACACTGTGGTGCAGGGGCGGGGCTGGCCTGCAAGGCCATCCCTTCCCCACGCTGCTGGGGTCCAGCTGTGGCCGGGTGGCCATCTCTGTGTGGTGTGCACTGGGCGCTGCTGGGGAGACTGGCCCAGCCCCATGCAGCCAGCAGAGAGGGGCCAGGGACCAGCGTCTGCCCACTGGCTAGGATGCTGGGCGTTTTGGGGAGGGCAGGACTGGCAATCAGAGCCCCTCAGGGTTTTACCCATGGTTCCAGGCCTGGTGTAGCTCGTGTGTGTGTCCACATGTGTGTTGTGTGGATCGTGGCCTCGGCCCCCCAGGGAAAAGACAGCGCCCTGGCACAGCTATCCTCCCACACACAGACCCTGGACACAAGGGGTCCGCGGGGTCTGGCGCCTCCCTGTGGCCGCCAGGAGTATGGCCCTGCTGAGCGCCAGGGCCCAGGCAGAGGGCTGGGAGGTCCGTGGGGGGCAGGCTCAGGACCACCTCCGGTGGGCGGAGCCACGCTGAGGACTCCTGTCCCCTCCCCCCAGGTACGTGAAGGGCTACCCCCCCAACTCTCCCTACATCGGCAGCTCGCCCACTCTGTGCCACCTTCTGCCCGTGAAGGCCCCTTTCTGCTGCCTGCGGCTGGACAAGGTGGGTCACCTCCCTGCCACGCAGTGTGACGTAATCGCGAACTTACGGAAAAGTCGCAACACAAGAAGGGAATCCTGGGCCCTACCCAGACTCTCCGCGTTTGCTCTTGCCCTTGATAAACGTGCTTCTGCTTTAGAGGAGTGTTTTTCTGAACCACCTGAGGGCAGGTGGAGCCCCCTCCCCCCCCCCGCGTTTCCTGAGGGCAGGGACATCCCTCAAAGTAACCTCAGCTCCGTGATGGCATCTGGGGCCGGGACCCGAGAGCGTTGTCGAGAAGACGCTGCAGGTGCGTCTGGGGGCGATCTCCAAAGGCGACAGGGCCCGGGAGGCACGCAATGTCTGCCTGCTGCACCCCTGGGCGTGCTGGTGTTGATCACGTGGTGCAGGCTGCCCAGGGTCCTCCGTCTTTGCCAGTGTGGTTAGTGAGTGGTTTGTGGGAAGGCGCGTGGAGGCGCAGGCGGAGAGGTGCCCTTCGCCTGAGCGTCTCTGTGCCCCTTCCGTATGGATTCGCGCCGGCAGCAAGGAAGCTCTTCCCCGCTCAGGTGTCGGCGCGGGCTCACAGACTCCTGCCCGGCTGGGGCTCTAACCTGCTGACTTTGGCGGCATTGCCATCCACTGCCTGTCGTCACTGATTTTGAGCCTCAGGCTTTACCCTTTGACCGGTGGGGCCCCTCAGGCGGCTTGGCTCCGGCTGGGTCCCTGTCATCCTCTGGACACCTCTCCGCTTTGGGACCCACCATGCTCCCGCCCCCTCTTGCACTCGCCCTGCTCCCATCCTGGAACCAACCCCTTCTCCAGGGAACCTGCCACTTTCTGAGGAAAGTGATCTGAGCAACCAAGACCTGGGGGCTGGGCCTGGGCGTCGCCACACTCGCACCTCCGTGGACAGAGCTAGAGAACTCACGTGCACACACACACAGACATGTACACACATGCACGTGGACATTACATGTATGTGCACACTCACCTATGCATACACGTACATGCACGCTCACACGTGTACATACCCATACATGTGCGTGCACGACACATACGTGCATGCACACACTACCTGTGCGTGCACACTCACACATGTACGCACACACGTCCGCCGGCACACGGCATAGAGGCAGGTCCCCACAACACCTCCCTCCCTTCCCTGACGTGATTGCCCCCACCTGGGGCCCCAGCTCCCACTCTGCCGCAGGGACGGTGTGACAGCGGCAGCTGCAAGGGGCAGACGGGTCTGGCAGGCCGTGAGAGGATGGGGCCAGTGGCCAACGGCCATTCGGTGAGGGGTCCCCAGGGGAGCCCAGTGTCACCACAGCAGCCCCCTTGTGCAGATGCAGTTAAGGCCCAAGAGTCTGCTCACCCATGGCGGGGGGCAGCTGAGGAGAAGCCCCCAGGCCCACAACCCCTGGTCCTCAGTTCCGAGGACCCTCCCCATGTCCCCGCAGCTGGCTCTCTCATTCCCAGAGGGAGTGCTCGCAGGGGCGCTAACCGGAATGGAGGCTACCGCTGACCCCACCTCCCCCACCCCCGCCCTGCAGGGCTGCAAACACAACAGCTACGAAGACGCCAAGGCCTACGGCTTCAAGAACAAGCTGATCATCGTCTCTGCGGAGACGGCGGGCAACGGGCTGTACAACTTCATCGTGCCGCTGCGCGCCTACTACAGGCCCCGCAAGGAGCTCAACCCCATCGTGCTGCTGCTGGACAACAAGTGCGGCCCGCCCCGCCCGGTCCCCTCCCGCACGCGCACTCCTCCCCTGCCCTGCCCCCGGGCCCTCCGGCCCTTGGTAGCACCCAATCTCCCTCCCTCGAGGAGTCGCCCGGAGGGCTCCCCACGGCCCCAGCACCCGTACCCCCAGAGCTCAGGGGCTGACCTGGGCGAGTCCCGCCCCCGGGGCCGTGGTTTCCCCTCGGGCAAAATAAAGAGCAGCCCGGTTGTCTGATGTGCTGCGGCCCTGGGGGACCCTGGGGGCATGCGGGGCGCCCGGCCCAGCAGGACGGCAGCCCCAGGGCCTGCTCCCCCCACAGGCCCGACCACCACTTCCTGGAGGCCATCTGCTGCTTCCCCATGGTCTACTACATGGAGGGCTCCGTGGACAAGTAAGGCGCTGCCTCCCTGTAGAGCCCAGGGCGGAGTGGGGCCCCCCCCCAGAGTCTCCTTCTCCCTGGGTGTGGGGGGCCCAGGCGGTGGAAGACCACCCCCCATGGAGGGGGAAGGAGGGCACCCAGAGGGAGCTCCCGGGACCCCCGACCTGGCCCCGAGGGCCCCCCGGCCACGCGGCTTCCTCCGGCCCCCCAGCCTGGACAGCCTGCTGCAGTGCGGCATCATCTACGCCGACAACCTGGTGGTGGTGGACAAGGAGAGCACCATGAGCGCGGAGGAGGACTACATGGCCGACGCCAAGACCATCGTCAACGTGCAGACCATGTTCCGGTGAGGGCGGGGCCCGGCCCTCGGGGAGCCCTCCCGCGGCTGCTGCCGCTGTGGCCGGGGACCCCGCCCGGAGCCGCCTTCCCCCATTCCATGACCCGGGACCCGGCTCCGAGCCCCCTCCCTCCATGACCGAGGAACCCCACCTTGAGTCTGCTCACCCCATCCATGACCAGGGGACCCCAGCCCTCCCCCCAACCTGTGACCAGGGGACCCTGCCCTGAGCCCCCCATCCATGACCAGGGGACCCCTCCCTGAGCCCCGCCTCCCCCCCAGGCTCTTCCCCAGCCTAAGCATCACCACGGAGCTCACCCACCCTTCCAACATGCGGTTCATGCAGTTCCGAGCTAAGGACAGCTACTCTCTGGCGCTTTCCAAGTTGGAGAAGGTACTGGGCCTGCCCTCCCCCGCTCAACCTGCTGTCAGGGTTCAGAGCCCCGGAGGGAGTGGCACAGGGGCCTCAAGGCCCCTGACTGCGTCCCCAGGAGCCTCCAGGGTCACTGGGCAGAAGCGGACGTTGTCCCCCTGCAGGCAGGGTCCAGGCCTGGGGCTGAGGCCGTCTGTCGTGTCCATAAATACCAACACAGGGCACACAGACCGCCCATTTCCTGCGCCCCAGAGCCTGTGCCCAAACCGGAAACACGACCAGTCTCAGAGAGGGGAGGACCTTGCCTCAGGTCACACAGCACAGTGGTGGCAGAGTGGGAATCTGCCTTTTGCTCCTCGGGGCTCCAGGAAGGGCATCACCCGGCATTGGGGTGGTGCTCCGGCCACAGGGACAGCCACCAGGGACACGGGCCCTGGCTAGGGCACAGGCGGCTGGCTCGGCCCTGGTGCTGTAGCCCTGGTGTATTTGCTGACCCAGGCCCCTGCCCGGGGCCGGTGGCAGCATGACTGTCCGGTGATGGCACCACACAGGCTGCCCGCCCCCAGGCTCAGGCTGCCCCCCCGCCCCCCCCAGACAAGTCAGGGAACAGGTGGGTGAACTGCCACGGGGTGGGGGGGGGGCCCGGAGCTGCCGTCCACACCAGACAAGGGACAGACACTGGAGGAGCTTCACCCTGAACGCACGTGGACAGTGGACCAAGAGGCCCACGGGGAGCCCGGCCGTCCACGTGTCAGAGGGGCGAGCGGGAGCTGGCAGGAGGAGGAGACAGAGGAGCTCCCGCCGCGTCGCTGCGGCTGGGGCACTCAGGCACCCCTCCCCCCCAGGCCCCCCCACCCCGCCTGTGCCCTGCCCGGAGCCCCTGCAGCGGCCGGGGGGCTGAGCTTCCACCCCCCAGAACGACCCAGCGCACCGGGATTCCGTATCCGCATGCCGGGGCCGCCTTCCTGGATCCGGGGAGGATCCTCGGGACCTGGGAATTCCTGTCGGACCTCGAGTGGCCGGGGCTGATGGGCCGGTGGGGGATGGGACTCCCCCTCTCTTCCTGCGGTGACCCCGCCAGCCGAGCCTCCTTACTGTCCGGCATGGCCTCCAGGGCCTGGGCACCCTGTCCAGCTCAGGACAGCGAGCCCGCTGTGTGGCTCCTCGGTCTGGGCCTGGACAGCAGTGTGCACACGCGCGGAGGTGCCTCGAGAAGCAGCCTGAGGTCCCCGCCGCACAGGCAGAGCTACGGGACGCCACCTACCCTTCGAGATGGCGGAGCCCACGGCCCGCCCACCCCCTCGAGTGCCAGCCCTGAGGCCACAGAGGTCTCGTCTGGACACCCAGGCTCCTGACGGCTCAGACAGACGGCCTGGTGGCAGTCTCCCTGCAGGGGCAGCCGATGCCTTTCTTGGAAGAGCTAATGGCAACGCACTTTTATAAAAGTGTGCGTGTCTTCCACCTCAAGGAACGCTGAAGAAAACATTTATAAAGCTGGCCTGACGGGCGGCTTCTCCTCGGGTCCTGTTAAAGGCGCCGAGCCTCCCCTGTCCCCTCCGAGCTCTCCTGTGCCACTCGGGGGAAAGTGACGCCTGCAACGGCTTGAGGCTCGCCCTTGTGAAGCACCCGGAGAGCCAGACGCAGACGCGGCTCGCTTCACCGGACGGCGCCGCGGCCAGAACCGGCTCCCCGGCAGCCCCACGACCGACCCCACGCCCTGCCGCCCTCGCACTCTGGGTCCCTTGCCTGCCTTCTCCCTTCGAAGAAGGGGGTCTCTCAGCTGTTGGGCACAGATGGACCTCGGGTGCCGGGGATGATGGCCCCGGACACGTCCACGCCCTACTTGCCAGGGCCTGGCTGGGGTGCAGGGGAGACGAGGGACCTTCTAGATGGGAGATGGTCCTGCTGGGCCGAGTAGGCCCAGGGTCCTCACCGGGGACCTTACGGCAGGGCGGGGAGGATCAGAGCTTGGCGGATTCGCTGCTGGCTGTGGGGGAGAAGGCAAGGGCGCAAGCTGAGGGACGCATCAGCTTCTAGAAACGAAACAGGACTCGCAGCCACAGGAAAGTCCTCACAGACGCCGGGGAGGCCGGGGAGGCCGGCGTCTCCAGGGTTTCCGCGTGTGGAGCCCACGCTCCACCGGCCCGACTTGGCTTAAGAACACGAGCTCGGCGACAAAATTACTAAGATTCGTTCGAACCCTGGGTGGCATCACAGCAAGCGTGGGGCCCACATCCTACTCCCGGGCTCTGGCCTCGCGTGCCTCTGGGGGGTGGGGGGGTGGACGCGTAGCTGGACGCTTCGGCCTGAGGTGGGCCGTCCGCTGCTGCACACACACCTGCGCTCGCGGGCGCCCGGGCCGCCTGCCCCGCACCGACTCCCCCTTTCCTGCAGAGGGAGCGGGAGAACGGCTCCAACCTGGCCTTCATGTTCCGCCTGCCCTTCGCCGCGGGCCGCGTCTTCAGCATCAGCATGTTGGACACGCTGCTGTACCAGGTCAGCGGGGTCGGGAGGCGGGGAGGCCCCAGGACACCCGGCCGGGAGCCTTCTCTCCATCTCCGGCCGGCGTCCCGGTCCCGAGCGTCCCTCCCTGGGTCCCGTCCGAGTCCTCTCCTCCCGGAAGGCACTGCCCTGGGCTCCGCTCCGGGCAGCCTCTGGGCTTCCAATCCCCTTTGACCAAGTGGGCCGCGGCGGCCAGGAGAGGCTTCCCCTAGGGAGGCTGAGGGCGCCCGGCGTGCCCCGGGTGCCGGGCCTCACTGCGGCCTCCCTGTCCGGCCAGTCCTTCGTGAAGGACTACATGGTCTCCATCACCAGGCTGCTGCTGGGCCTCGACACCACGCCAGGCTCGGGCTACCTCTGTGCCGTGAGTGACAGGCCGGCCGGGCGGGCGGGCGGGCGGGCCGTTCCCGGGGGGCCTGCGGCGGGCTCCCCGCTCAGACCGCCACTCGCTCCAGATGAAGATTGCGGAGGAGGACCTGTGGATCCGCACGTACGGCCGCCTCTTCCAGAAGCTGTGCTCCTCCAGCGCCGAGATCCCCATCGGCATCTACAGGACGGAATGCCACGTCTTCTCCTGCTCGGAGGTTCGGGGCGGGGGCGCTCCGTCCCTTGGGCGCGGGGGCTCGCAGGCGGCAGCCCTAGGCTGTGATTCGTGCCCCTCCCACATTTAATTCTGGGGATCCGGGCCTTTGCTGTCAGGCCCTTCTGGGGTCCGGTTCGCGTGGCCCCCGGGTGGGGCAGGGGAGGCTGGAGGAGGAGGGCAGCCTGGCGGGCTGGCCCCGAGCCCGCGGGCGGTCAGGCAGTGCTGGGGGCAGGGGCAGAAGTGCCCGCGGGCACCCAGGCTGCCCCCCGTTTCCTTTGCAGCCTCATGACCTCAGAGCCCAGGTGAGGGGCCCCTCAGACTTCACGTCAAGGCATGCTGACCTGTGCCCGCCCTGCCCGAGCCCCACCCCCGGTCCCAAGTCCAGGGGGGCACAGGGCCCTGGGCTCTGGGCAAGGGCAGGGTCAAGGAGTGAGTCCCTGAGGCATGGGCTGTGGCGCAGCTCAGGGCTCCTGGGATCACCCATCCCTTACACGAGGGGTAACTGAGGCCCAGGGTGGGAAGCCCAAGCTCCTGCAGCCCCATGTGCCGTCTGCATGTCCTGCTGTGGCCCCCTCCCTGCTGGTCTGGCTCAACCTCCACGTCCCCGGCCCCTCGGGGCTCCCGCACGCCTCCCCGCCCCCCGTCCCTGCTCTCTCCCACCCTCTCAGAAGGGGAAGTGGAGTGGCAAAATCAGGACCCGCAGGCCCAGTGGGGAGCCACAGAAACGAGGGCCCAGAGAGCTTGAGGGAGCTGCCCTCATCCGCCCAGCAGACTCAGACAGACCTGGAGGCTGGTGGTTTGGGGCTCAGGAGGAGGGCCTGGGCCCTGCCCCCACTCCCCCGCAGGGTGCTGGGGCGCCCCCTTCCCCATCCTGGCCCTCACCCTCCTGCCTCGGCCAGTCCCAGATCTCGGTGAGTGTGGAGGACGGCCCAGACACGCAGGAGGCGAGGGGGCCCTGGGGCGCACGGGCGGGCGGCGGCGGCAGCGTCACCCACGGCCGCCACTCGGTCGGCGGGGACCCCGCAGAGCACCCGCTGCTGAGGCGCAAGAGCCTGCCGTGGGCCCGGAGGCTGAGCCGCAAGGGCTCCAAGCCCGCGGGGAAGGAGGCGGCCGCCGAGTGGGCCAGCCAGCAGCGGCTCAGCCTGCACCGGCGCTCCGAGCGGCAGGAGCTCTCCGAGCTGGTCAAGAACCGCATGAAGCACCTCGGGCTGCCCACCGCCGGCTACGGTGAGGGCCCGGCCACCCGCCCGCGCCCGGGGCTGGGGCAGCGTGGGGGTCGGGGGGGCTGGGGTGGTGGACCGCGGGGCCCATCGGAGGAGCCCCTCTGGCGCAAGGAGGGCTCCCCCTTGCCGCTCTGGGGCCTCAATTTCTCCAAGGGTAAATAAGGGACCAGCTGACAGCCTCGCAGGACCGGAAGTGGTGGCTGGGGGACAGGGCAGCCAGGGCTCCCGGAAGCCAAGGGCTCGGTCCTTGCTGGGGGACAGACCAGCTGCCTCTGGAACCAGACACGCAGGGGTGCACTGTGCTCTCGTGGAGGGCGGGGAGACCCCGGGCCACCCCTCCAGGGCCTTCCCAGCAGCCAGAGCATTGGGGCGCATCAGGGGCCTCTGGGCGAATGACCCGGCGCCAGGACGCCCTCCGTGGCCCACAGCGGACGCCACAGCCGCCTGTTTACACTGCTTGGCCACACCCCCCAGGCGTTAGTCTCTGTTGGCAGGTCCCAGGAGCCCCCTTCTCTCTGGAGAGGCTGCCCGTCGGTGGGGCTGAGGGGGCCCCGTTCCCGCCGCTGCCTGTCTGCGTCCTCGGCCTGCGCTGGGTTCTGTCCCGGGGACTGTCTGTCCCCCAGCGGGCGCCCGCTCTCCCTACCCTGCTTCCTGCCATGTTGCCTAGGATGGGGACCCTAGAGCCCCCCGCCAGCCCCGCCTGCTCCCGACACACCAAAGCCGCACGAGTCACCCTTGTCCTCCTCAGTGTCCCTGCCTGGTCGGGTGCTGCCACCCCTTTTCCGGGGCCCTGATGCCAAGGCTCTGGACAGGGCGCTCAGTGTGTGTCGGGCCCCACGGCGGGTACCCACGCCCGGAGATTTCAGTCCGCTGAACCCCCCAGAGCCTGGCAGAGAAGGGACCCACCTTGCTGGTGACGGCCTCGCTTCCCAGGCAGCCGGGCTGGCCGGAGCTGGCGCCGGCGTGGCCGGCGTGGACGGCCCCCTGTGTACCGCTGCCTGCCCCGCCCTGCTGTGCGGCCGCCGCGCTGCTTGCTGACTCTCTCTCTCTCTGTTTCTGTCTGTCCCTCTTCCTGTGTGTTCCGTAGAGGATGTAGCAAATTTAACAGCCAGTGATGTCATGAATCGGGTAAACCTGGGATATTTGCAAGGTAATTCTGCTCCGGCGGACTCCGGCTGCCGCACCAGGGGGCAGCCTAGCACCCGCCCCAGCCAGGCAGGTGGACAGGAGAGGAGACAGGAGCAGGCAGGGGCTCACGTGCTCCCAGAGCAGCCCGTTGTGGGGACCTTGACAGCCCCTCCCCCTCCGTCTGCAGAGGACGGGACTGACGCCAGGAAGTTTCGTGGTTTGTGTGGCACCTGGCGGTCACTGCGCAGCCCTTGGCTCCCCCTCCCTTACCCAGTTAGCTCAGATAGTCCGAGTCTGTCCTCACACACTGGTGGTTTCCGGCCCGCGGCTGGCCCCGATACCCCGGGGCCCTAAGCCCACCCTGCTCTGGGGAAGCATCCAGACAGATGGTTCCAGGCCTGGGTCCCACCCCCAAACACGTGGGGCCCGCTGAGCCCTGGGCCGCCCGCACCCCAGCAGGGGCTCTAGGAGGGGGATCTCCCTCTCCCGGTGAGCCAAAGCCCGAGTCTGCTCCACCGCTCACCCAGGGGCCAGGCCCTCAGCCCCCAGATCAGCCCCGGGACCCCAGCACAAGTCAGAGCAGAGTCTGGGCCACTGGCCCCGCTGCCAGGACCCCTTCCTTCCCTGGGGGTTCCGCGCGGCCCTAGGGAAGCCTCAGAGCCCGTGTGCCCTGGCGCTCGGGGCGGCCCCTCCATACAGGACTGAGCCCGGAGGGGACAGACGCAGGCCCAGGAGTGACGGGTTCGCAGCCCCGTTGGGGGCCAGACCAGCGGGGCCCGTGCCGGCCAGTCACTGGCATCTCCTGGGTTCGTGCACTTTTCCCAAACTTGACACCCGTGATGGCGGTCATGGAGGAACCCCCGGGGCCAGTACGGATCCCAGGCCGGCGGCTTCCGTGAACGGTGCCCAGCTGCAGTCTTAGTTTCCCAGTGAGGCTCCCAGGCAGGGGTGGCCTCACCTGCAGGGTCACCAGAACGTGGTGGTGGTGACGGAGGCCCCCCAACGTGTGGTCGCCAAGAGGTGCCTGGGGCAGGACGTGACCGGAGGAGAGGGAACTGTTAGCCATCCGTTAGCCAGGGCTGCAGGGTGGACCCCGCCCCCAGGGAGGGCACCGTCACTAACCGGCTGGGTGCAGCTGCAGGCCCTCCCCCCGTGCTCACCGCCTGTCCTGCAGGGAGGGTGCAGGCTTGGTGAGGTGCGGACCCCAGGGCGTGGGCCAGGAGTCAGGCCGAGACTGGGGGAAGGTGGAAGCACCTGGTCTGCAGGGTTGGGGGGAAGGGGATGTGAGGACGGGGCAGGGAGGGTGACCCTGCCTTTGCTCGTTTGCCGGGAGGGCCGCCCTCAGCCCCCTGCCCCCCCCCCAGGTGGTCACAGCGAAGCTGACCTGTCCCGTCCTGGAGACACCAGGGCCAGTGACCGACAACCTCCTGCCCCTGACACGGCAGCTGGGGCCGCACCCCTGCACACCCCGCTCTCAGCCCAGGGCCCCCAGAAGCACAACATCAGGCCTGGCTCGGGCCAGTCCCAGGCTCTGCTGATTTCAGGGACAGTCTGGGCATCCACCCGGGGGAGCAGCGGGGGCCTGGGCCTGGGCCGGGTGGGGAGGGCCCCACGGGGCACGAAGAAAAGATGGGCGCCTGGCTCTGGCTGCCCTGGCCCCCGCACCAGCCTCTCCCCTAACTGTGTCCTGGGATCGGGGGTCTGCTGGGGCGCCTCCCCTGCACCGCCTCTGCTCCCCCGCACGCTCCCTGAAGCCCACCCACAGGCACGCGCCAGGCCCGGGGGCTGCGAGGGGCACCTCCTCACCGGGCTGCGGACAGAGTCACCCTGCTCGCGGGTGGCAGCTTCCACCAGGGGGCCCCGAACACGGGCTGTGGTCACCGGGCAGAGCGACTCGCCCTCTGGCGGTGGGAAAGACAAGCTGGGGAGGCTGTCCTGTTCCAGGGGTGGACACGGCTGGCTGCACATGTCCACTGGCCCCCCCCAGGTCCCAGCCTGGGCCCTGCCCACCCCCCACAAAGCTGCCACGCTCGGCCTATGGCTGCAGCAGTCAGACTCCGCTCTGCTCACGACTTCTCGGTCCAGGGCCGAGACGGCCTCGGCGGCCATCCCCTTAACGCCCGCCCCGGGTCAGGAGGTCCCCTTAGACATCACCACGGGGGTAAACAGAGGCCAAGGGCCCTTTGTCACCCTGCCTATAAACTCTGGGCTTCTGCCAGGGAATGTCCCCTCCATCCCCACATGTGTGGCTGGGGGACATCTGTGACAGGAACGCTGCTTCTCCAGAGCCCACTCTCCCCACCTCGGGCTGCATTCCCACAGCCGCGAGAGCTGGAGCCCAGGGGCCCCTCTGGGGAGGGAGCCGGGGGCCCTGCGGGCTGGCGCCGGGGGAGCAGGCTGTGGGGAAAAGGACACGCACCTGAAGCAGAGCTGGACGCGGCGCAGCGGGGCAGGGTCACGCGCGGGAGGGTGGGCTCGGGTGCGGGTCAGAGCCAGGACCTCTGTGCAGGGGGACACAGGTGTGCTCCGTGCCTCTACTCGGGGCCGTCACATCCACCACAAGCTCCGTGCGGGGGGGCAGCCAGCCCCTCACGGCTGACCCCGGCCTGTGCGGGGAGGGCCGTGCCGGACGGTCTGGGAAGACTCGGCGGCTGGGCCGGGCAGAGCGGACGGGGCGGTGGCCCAGCAGTGACCGCACGGGGCCCTGTGTCTTTGCAGACGAGATGAACGACCAGCAGAACACGCTGTCCTACGTCCTCATCAACCCCCCGCCCGACACCCGGCTGGAGCCCAACGACATCGTGTAGGTCCCGCGTCCCCGCACGGGCCCGCGGCCGGGCGGGGGCCAGCACCCAGCGCTCTCCCCCTCCCCACAGGTATCTCATCCGCTCGGACCCCCTGGCCCACATGGCCAGCAGCTCCCAGAGCCGGAAGGACAGCTACAGCAGCAAGCTGGCCTCCTGCAACCCGGAGACGCGGGACGAGACGCAGCTCTGAGCCGTCCGCGCCCCGTCCCCACGTCGGCATGCGTCGCACCACATGGAGCTCGGGGGCCCCTGCCGCGCCGGCCCGGCCCTCAACAGAAGCCCTCCCGCAGCGGTGAGGGAGGACCACGCCTCCGTGCACCAGGAGGAGCTGGCGGGGAGGCCTTTTTTAACCTGTTTTTACAGACTATCCGATCCGGGTCCCTGCACGTACCGAAACTCGTGACAGGGTCTGGGTGCGTGGGGAGGGTTCCCACCGCCCTGGCTGTGCTGCAGGGTGAGGCTGGGGTGCGTGGGGAGGGGAAGCGGCTGAGCCCGACACTTGCGCGTACTCACTTGCACACACAGCTCACGTGGAAGCCGTGTTTTCACGGCCACGGACCGATGGCCCACTCAGGGGGCTTGCCCACCGCTCGAGTGTTCTGTGGGTCCCAACGGGCCTTGGCCACACGATTGTGAAGGTCTGGCCCCAAGGGGCTCCCCGGCCAGTGAGCTCTCCGGCACCGTGTGGTGGGGGCAAGACGGAAGCCGTGAACACACAGTTGCAAGTGTCCGGCTTGGCCAGGAGCCCCTCCCGAAGCTGGGTGTGCTCGGAGGACGAGGAGGGGGCGGGCTGCCTCGAGACCCCCATAGGGGCCCGGTGACACATGAGAGTTCCTGCAACCGAGGCCTTGGTGACAAAAAAGGAGAAGATGTCCTTCCCCCCCCGGTTTTCTGTGACCCGGGGCACCCCGGCCCCCGGGGGTTGGGCAGGGGCCGTGTGCTGGCGCGGCAGGTTCGACACCCACTAGTGCCCGATGGAAGCACAGCTCGCCGTGGGCTGCTGGCCCAGGTTTTCTCCTCAGCAAAGGAAGGACTGGGTGGTGGCCGCCGGTGACAAGCCGCCGTGGTTCCTTTGCGACTGTGACAGGTGTTGCACGGTCAATGCTGGAACCTTCTATTAAATGGATGCTTTCTGCAAACAGAAGGGTCATTTATGAGGCACCCCTTCCGTGGCCTCATGGCCGCTCGGTCTTACCCCGCCCCGCCCAGACCCCACGGGGAAGCCCCGGTCCTGAGGAAGGGCTGCTGGCCGGAGCCGGCAGCGGGAGGCATCGGGCCTCTGGGGACCAGCAGCCAGGAAGCACGGCTGGGTGGGGGCTTCCCGGTGAGCGGGTGGACACGGGGGACCCCAGGCTCTGCCTGCGTCGTGTGATGGGCTCCCAAGACCGGCAGGTGTTGGGGTCCCCCCCTCAGAGGGCAGGGCAGCCCCGGGGGGTGGGCGCCAGCACAAAGGCGTCCGTCTTGTTCACAGAGAGCACCCCGCAGAGCCGGGTGAAGGAAAGGGCCATCGCGGCCTCCCCATGGGGAGGGATGTGACCCGGGCCCCGCACCCAGCTCCTCCCCGTGCCCAGCCTGCCTGGGATGTCCGCCTGGTGATGTCCAAGCCCTTGGCGTGGCGTGGCCGGGAAGGCGGGCAATGTGGCCTGGGTGGGGGGGTGCCCGGGGCCCTGGACAGTGATGGGCCAGCACACCGTGGGCTACGGGGCCCTCTGGGGACCAGGACCCATCCCAGCAGGGTGTCAGCGGCTCCCATACCATCACCCGGCCGCAGGGGACCCAGCTCCTCTCCTGCCGCCGCCGGCCGCCCAGCTCCCTGAAGGCGTGGAGGGGGAAAGGGCTCTCCCCGCCCCCGGGGCCAGGTGGGGCTCGGGCCTCTGAGTTCAGGTTCACCAAGACAGAGGGCAGGGATGGTGTGCTCACACAGTGAAGACACTGGGAGGTGTGTCCCCCTGAGCAGGCAAGGAGCAGCTTCCCAGTAACACGGACCAGCAGACGCCTCCTGTCTTATTCCTGAGCGAACAGAACTGCCCACGGGGGGGCGAGGGGCAGGGAAGCGGGCAGACGGGTGCCCTGCAAACCAGCAGTGGAGGGGGGCACACCGCAGACCCCAGAGCAAACGCTAAAGCATCGCCAAAAGTTCCACCGACACCTGGGAGATGGACATGGTATCATGTGAAAGGCCATTAAAGCTGGAGGCCACAGGAGGAGGAACACAAGGCCGCAGGCAAGGCCTCGAGCACGACAGCAAGAGGGGGGAGGGGAGGGTTCAGTCCATCCCCATGGATGGGCAAAGGAGCCCCCAAACCAGCCGCGAGCTGTGTGTCAGCAGGAGAAACTCGCAACCCTGTCTGGGTTCTGGGATGCTAAGGAGAACCGCAGGGGCGGGGGCAGGCGTCCCCCGACATTCCGGGGCCTTGTCTTACCCCTGTCACACGCACATGCCAGAGTCGGGGTTCCGGGAAGCTGTACGCACACGTGTCCTGAAACTGCGGGGCCACAAGAAGGCGCCAGGTGGGACCCGACAGCAGCGTGGGCCGGACGCACGCTGAGGTCTGCGGTCCGGGGTGGCCCGGGGGGCGCTCTGAGTCGGGGACATCAGCCCGCCTGCCTGGGGCTGGGACTGGGGGGCCAACTTCTGCATTCCTGGCTCCCAGGGACCGGCCAGAGCCACCTTCATCCCCAGCAAGGTCAGCAGGAGCTTGGAGACACCCCAGAGCAGGTCTCTAGCCCAGGACTGTGCACCGACGGAGCCAGGCCAGGCCGGGCGTCTTCCACGGGGGCCCACGCGGCCTCTGGTGCCCTGCCTTGCCCTGGCTGCAGAGCACTAGCTGGTGATGAACGACCCCATCGGGCCTGGCCTGACCGTCCAGGCCTGGCCCAGAGCCGGGGATCTTCAGGGGGGCGGCCGCCCACACCTGGGGGCGCTCCACCCTGCAGGGGCCCCTGCCTCGACTGGGGGCAGTCTGCACAGCCTCTCGGCCACACAGGCGGGCCCCTGGGGTCTCTGGCTCTGGAAGTGGACTCCTTCTCAGAGGGGCTACTCGGAGGGGGTTCCCGGGAGGTCTTCAGTGTGCCCGGCTCCCGAGTCCTCTCAACCACTGGCCCTGTGCTTCTGGGGACCATCCGGGGTTGTGCCGGGTGGACTGCTCACCCAGGCCACCTCCCTGTGGCCCTGTCTCCTGTCTCAGGGTCCTGGGACACTCATCTCCTAAACTGCTGCGCCCTGAGGGGGCCCCGGGGGGTCTTCTGAGGGGAACCCCTTCCCCCGGGGCCTCCTTGAGAGGTGGTACTGAGACGGACAGGAGGCACGGGGGGCCTCAAAGCCCCTCTCCAAGCCTCAAAGACAGGACAACAGACCAGGCACCCTTGTCATTGGTCCCCAAATCCAAACCCAGAGTCAGCTGACCACACTGCATGCCGTGTCTGGACACCTGTGCCTGGGGCTGTGCCCCATCTGTGGGCCCACCTGGCGGGAAGCCCCCTGGGTGACTTGGAGTCTCCACAGGTGTGTCCTAGCCAAGCCCCGTGCGTTTTTTACTGGGCTTCTCCTCAGGGGCCACGTGCTTCCTTCGCTGCCGCCCCCCCTTCTGCACAAAGCACCTTCCGACTGGCCTGCCCTCCAGCCCCTCTCTGGGCTCCAACACTTGACATCTGTTCCTCTCTGCTTTTCTGAAAGGACTTTCAGATTTCTGCAAATAATGATCATTTGGGGTTTTTTTTCCTTTTACTGGCATTAAAAAAAGCCAGTTATTTTACCCACAAAATGACCGTATTTGGGAAGAGCAGACGCCTGCAACTCCAAACAAGCCATGTGCGGCGAGCCCCGAGGGTCCAGAGAGCAGGGCAGGGGAGCGGCGGCTGGGAGGGGCGGTTTCCCCGCGCTCCCACGGGCTCCCTTCCCCGCTCCTGCCTGAACACAAGCGCTGGTGGCGAGCTGCCCCTCGGGGGCCCCGGACACGGCTCCGCACACAGCTCGTAACGCGCATGCCCGTCTTCACAGGTCATACCTCGTTCTTCCTTCTGTCGTCCCCGGGGCTCAGCTGTCCAGTAAACCCTTGGCTGGTCCCTACGACCCAAGGCTACCTGGCCTCTGTCCTGACCCAAAAGGGGACCCTTCCAGCGTCTCGACCGCTAAACGGGGAGCGTGCCCGGGGTCTCTGGCAGGTGTCACCAAATTACACAAGTTCTAACTGCAAAACTTACCAGGAACACAACCTGAAGGTTACCCACGACTTTCACAGTTTGTCTCTTCTACGCTTAGTGTGACTCGCACCAAGGCGGGAGCACGTCTGCACTCCTGACTGCTGCCCGGCGTGATGTTCGCGCTCCCACGACACTGCTGGGCTCGCACCGCGCACGCTCGGCAGTGACAGGCCGACCACAGCTCTTCCTGTTCCCGGGCTTTTCCCGGGCAGTCCGGGTCGGGCTCCGGCCCGCAGCCGTGCTGCCACCGGCCAGCGCCTCTGTGTCGTCCTGTGCGCTTTTACCGTGCGTTTCTTCCTTCCGCTTTTTACAATCTTAGCCTCCCTGCTGAAAGCTCATTTCACCTTTTTTCATTCTTTCTTAATTTTTAAAAAGTTTATCTGTTGGGGCGCCTGGGTGTCTCAGTCAGTTAAGCGGCCGACTTCGGCTCGGGTCATGATCTCGCAGTCTGTGAGTTTGAGCCCCGCGTCGGGCTCTGTGCTGACAGCTGGGAGCCTGGAGCCTGCTGCGGATTCTGTGTCTCCCCCTCTCTCTGCCTCTCCCATGCTCATGCTCTGTCTCTGTCGATAATAAATAAACATTAAAAAAATTTATCTGTTTAAACAATCTCTATCCCCAACGTGGGACTCGAACTCATGACCTCAAGACCAAGAGTTGTATGCTCTTCCGAATGAGTCAGCCAGGCACCCCAATCTTCCTACGAATTTCTGAGAATGGTTTTGGGGGCATGTAGATGGTGTCACACAAAAGTATTCAAGCCGTTCTTGATGGCAGCACCTGCTTTCCCAAACATCGAGACTTACGACCAGGTGGCAGGAAGTGACCGGGGCAAGGTGCTGCAGACGACAGGCGGACAGAGTGTCTCCCACTGCTGCAACGGGCTGCCAGCGCACAGCAGCTGCGAACACCACGAAAGTCGCCTTCGCAGTTCCGCGGACCGGAAATGCAACACGGACCTCCCGGGTTAAGATCAAGGCGCCAGCGGGGGTCGCTCCTTTCAGGAGGCCCGAGGGTCTGCTGCCTTGCCTTTTCCAGACCCTGGCTCCTGGTCCCTTCCTCCACCTCTGTGCCCTGCTGCTGCTGCCACACCTCCTGTCTCTCCCGTCTCCCCCCTGCACCTCTGAGGACTCCTGTGAGCACATGGGGCTCACAGGACAAGCAGGGTCACCTCCCACATCAAGGTCAGCTGCCTCATCCCTTCCGCGGCCTTAACTCCTCTGCCATCTGCCAAGCAGAGTCTCGGGTTCTGGAGAGGAGGCCGTGGACACCTCCGGGGTCGTGGGTCTGCCTCCCACGTGGACCCACAGGCCAGGAGAGACCACGGGAGCTATGGCACGGCAGAGGCGGGATGCGGGGAAAGGGTGCGTGGTGCGCTCCGAAGGGCTCCCGGTCCTCAAGCTCCCACAGAGAAACGGAACGGGGCTGCCGGCGCACACGGCCAGGACGGCCGGCTGCCGGTGCGCGAAGACCCAGGTGCAAATGCTGAGAATACGGGCTTGACCGGTTCCCTTCCAGTACACCTGCGTGCACTCATGGGAACAGCGACAGCCGGGCCAAGTAAATCTGAGGGATTTGTGTTTGTCACGACGCCAACCAGACAGAGAAAAGCCACAGAATGGGCCACGTCTATTCTCTCCTGTGTGTCCTTGCTGTTGACTAATTACAAGAAAAGAGACACCCCACAGACAGACAGGCAAAACCCTGACCAGGCATCTTGCCGGAGAAAAGGGAAACCACCCAAGAAAGACCTGGAAACACGCGGGGCAACTCGGGGTGGAGCAGCAAGAGGCGACAGGGAGGCCCCGAGTCCCGGGGCCCGTGAGCCCCGAGCTGCGCGCAGACTCGGCACCGGCGGGAGCGCGGGGACCTGGGGCACGGCAGCGTCCTCCCCTCCCTGGCCTCCAGGCCCGTCTCCCGTCACCCCGCAGGTCTGCCTGCAGCGTGTCCCCCGGCCGCCCCCCCTCCCTGGTTCTGAGATGCACTCTGCGCCTCCCCCCCTCAAAAATGGGAGCGTCCCTCAGGTGGCACAGGGCTCCGCAGCGGCGCCGCGTCCCGGCCTAACTGGCCGCGCTTCACAGCAGGGTGCCCCCGGAGACCACCGATGCCCGTGCTGCCCCTCCCCGCAGCTCCGTGAGGGCCGGACGCGTCCCCTGTGCGGCGTCCATGCCTGCGGACGCCAGGGACGGTGTGAGCCGTGTCCCTCCGCGAGGGGAGGGGCAGCTCCTGGGGCCCGTCACACTCGTGAGCTACCCATCATACTTTCAACAATACTGTTAGGGTTCAAATAAACAAAACTCCAGTTTAATTCTGCGGCGAGCAGGGACTGTCTTACTCAATGAACCCGCTTCTAGCCCAGGCAGGGAAGAGAGCTCCAAGCAGGCAGCGCCAGCCAGCGCTGGCCCGACCCGGCGGGTGCCAGGGCCCGCAGCCAGAGCCGGCCACCCTTGTGGGAGATCCCGCTCCCCTGGCCTCGCGTTCAGGGGGGGGCCTTCCATCTGCACCCCAATCCTCGGGGACGGGTGTGCTGCCGCTACAAGGCTTCGAAACGAGCTGTGCGTTACTGCTTTTTATCCGAAAGCCAAAAAGTCAGGATCGCGGCGTCTCGGCAAATAACTGGGTGTAAGCTCTCAGGCTAAAAACACGAATTTATGTTAACAAACCAACCAGCCAGCCTCTGGCCTACAATTCCCAGACGTGCGCCTGCAGAGGCTCGCACGGAAGGGCTGGAGTCTCTGAAGCGCTGGGCCGGGCAGCGGGAGCGCCGACCCTCACGGACGGGCCTGGGGCACGGGGAGGTGGCCGGGGACCTACGGCAACCGCCTGCCGCCACGCTGCCCTGGAGCCCGTTCAACGTCCACACGCGGGAACAGGACACGTTCCACAGGCCAGAGGTCCACACGCGCGCAGAGACTTTGAGCCAAAGTGTCAGTAACGTTGCTGTTTTCTATAGAGGCCAAGCCCTGGGTCCCGGAGTCCCAGCCGTTTACCCCTGGAACATACCCCCCACTCTCCTTCCCGCCCTCTGCCCCTTCGCTTCCGCATCCTACCGAGGACGGTTTTCACCAAATTAACCCCAACGTTCACTGGGTGCCGCGTGTGCCTGGCGCAGCGCCGAGCCGGCAGGAGTGTCGGCAGGACGACCGGAGCGCGCCCAGAGTCTCGGGAGGGCCACCCCCTCTTCAGCAGTCAAGGTCACTTGAGGCCTGTTTACAGCTAGCCCTCCCTCCACAAAGCCTTTCTGGATGCTTCCCCCGGGCGCTTGGAGCTCACACACAGCTCAGGCATGAGGCCCATTTGGCTGAGCATCACTCATTTGCAAGTCTAAAAAGGCACTCTGTGGAGACGGGCGAGCCGTCCACTCGGGACGCGTAGGTGTGTTCTGCTCCGTGGAAAAAGAGAACAAGGGGGGCGCCTGGGGGGCTCAGTCAGTCAAACGTCCGACTCTTGGTTTCAGCTCAGGTCATGATCTCCTGGTTCGTGGGTTCGAGCCCTGTGTCGGGCTCTGCACTGATGGTGCGGAGCCTCCTTGGGATTCTCTCTCTCTCTCTCTCTCTCTCTCTCTCTCTCTCTCTCTCTCTCTCCTGCCTCTCTCTCTGCCCTTCCCAGGTCTCTTTCAAAATAAATAAACTTAAGAAAAAAAAAAAGAAAAGAAAAACAAGGATTGGTTAGTAAAAACAAACATCTGGAATAAAAGAGCAAAAAGCCGGTCCCGCTTCCTGTAAAGCCGGAGACGAGGGGTTTCACCGGCCCGACTAAACGCCGCGCCGAGACGGCGGCCCCTCCGCGCCCGCTGGCTGCGCACCGCCCCAGAGACCGCGTCGCCATCCGTCTAACCCACCACACGGAACAGCGCTGCGACCACCCATGGGACTTCCTCTCGGTGATGACGCATGACGGTGAGAGATAGTGTTGTTCCGTTCTTTCTAGAACGAGGGAGCAGCGACACAAGGCCATCTCTCGCCTGGCGCCACGGGCTTCCGTCCGCCGGGGTCAGGGGGCACGCCACACCCTGAGAACACCTCGCCTGCGCCATCGGCCCGGAACGCGTGTGGAGCCCCGCCACGGGAGCCACCAGGAGCTCAGAGCCTTTGCTCCCGCGGCGGGCGACGCACCCCCGCCTCCACCTCACTGCTAGGGCAGCGGCTTCGGCGTTGTTGCTGCGTCTCTGCAGCGGACGCAACCCGCTCTTCTCGCCGCCAAGCGCCGCTCTTCCCGACACAGCCCTTTCAGACCTCGCCCCTGCGCGAGGCCTGGACCGCAGCGCTTCTGCGCCACCTCCCCCGACCGTTCGCACCCGTCGTAAGGACCCACCGGCGCCATCAAGGAGACAGCGAGGCGCCCTGAGCGGCTAAGACGCCAACCCGGGCACGACCTGCTCCTCCACCGGTGCTGACGGACGTGAGCAGAAATGCAGCCGCAACCCTGCCACGCGTGACGCGCTCCGACGCAGAGACGTTCGGACCCCGTCCCACGGGAGGAGTTGGCGCTGCTCGTCAAAGGCGACTCGGGTTCACTCCAAAAGGAGAGTCTATTCCAGGCAAATCCTTTCCCGTCCAAATGACAACCAGAGTTCCGAGCGCAGCCGAGGGCGGACTGGAGGGCCCCCGCCTCCTCGCCTCTGCCTCCCGGGAGGGCGCCCTCGGGCCCGAGACCTGACTGGAGACGGCTCCGGAGCGGCCACGGGCGCCTGCGGGCACGCGCATCCACGACACTTGTGCACGCGCGTGTGTGGGCGCGGGACGTTTGTCTCAGGCACCCGCCCTCTGGGGCTGCCGGCACTCTGGGTCGAGACCAAGGACGTAAACCTCACTCACCCCATCGTCCAGGCAACGCCTTCTCTACACACTCAACCCCACATGGGCAGGCCGGAGCGGCGACGCGAGACGTGCCCCCTTCCGCCGTAAGAACCTGCAACAGGACGCGAGTCCCGCGGGGGCCTTGGCAACCGGGAGGCGTCCGTGGAGCTGCCGCCGCGATCCTGGAAGCTGAAAACTGACATCCGCCACCTCGAGCCGGAAAAGACCGTGACCGTGACCGGAAACCCTGTCCCGTGTGTCTGAAACTTCCCGCAGTAGAAACGTCCGCCGCGCATACCGGCCAACACGCAAAGAACGCGGAGAGCGCCCGTCGGCCTCCACGCGCACACGCCGGCTGCCGGGTCAGGCCTGCCGCCTGCCGGACCGCGCGGGTGCCGCGCCGACGCCGCCCCAGGGTGCGCCCGCTGCTGCCCGCCGCGCCAAGAAAGGCCCGAATCTACCCGGACGTCTGACGGGGACGACGGCCCAGCCGTCCGCCGGGAGCACCCGAGCCTCCGTCGAGAACCATCCCGCCCCGCTCACCCCGCAGGCCCACGTCGGAGCCGGCGGCAGAGCGGTCACACGTTTGGACTCGGGAGGCCGCCCCACCCCACGGGCCAGAACGACGCGCTTTGCGAGCAGGGCGTGGGCTGACTAAGCACGTGGTGCCCCTCCGGAGCGCGGAGCCGAGACACTGCCCCACAGAGAGCCAGGGCAGGCTCACACGCGTGTGATCAAGAAAAAGCAAATTCATTACTTTATTACATTTTAGTGCTTTTGTAAAATAAATATAATAATAGAACATGAAACATACGCTGAGCGGGAAGCACAGGGAGAGAAACACAAGAACAACTGGCGAAGCACTCGGCCGGCAGCCCCCGCGGCCTCCTCCGCTTACTCGCGGGACGCGGCTGCGCGGGCTACAGACGCGCGTCTTCGGAGGACCGGGGTGCGGACGGGAGGCAGCGGGAGGAGGCCCGCGGTGCGCTCGTGTCCCGCGGCCTGCTCCCTCCTCCCTGAGGTGCGGGGCTCACTTACCTCTGCTCACCCAGAGGGAGGGAGCAGCTGCGTTTTCCTGCTCGTCTTCGGCCTTCTCTGCAGTCCGGCACGGGTTCAAGTAATACTCCCAAGAAGACGTGTGCAGAGCTAACACCAGGGACTCCAGAATCTTCTGGCAGTTGGGTCAAGTCAAGGCTCAGAGCAGCCGGTCGTCACAGAGCGTCAGGACTGCAGCCACGTGGCGGCCAGGCGGCGGGGAGCCGCAGGGCACACCCGGTGGGGCCGAGGGCACCCGCCTCCCAGGAGCATCCGGTCCGGAGAAGCCTTAGCGGCACGACCGTCTGCACCAACGTGGAGAGAACCCAAGGCCGTTCTGCTGCAGATAACCCCTCGCGTCGCTTTAAGCCCCCCCCCCCCCCCCCCGAGCAAAATCCTCACTGTGCACGAAGACGCGCCCTCCTCTCGGGGCACGCTGCTCTCCGGAGCAAGAATCAAGATGGACAAGTCACGACGCGATGAAGCCACTAAAGGAACCGTCAGCTTAGATGCCACCTCTCGAGAGAAACATGCTCAGAATGAGAAATACTCTACTTTACCAAAATCTGTCTTTATTAAAGTGAACAAATCATTAGAGCGCTATCCAAAACTCCACGAGCGACGGCTGTCCTCTGCTCAGCTCGACTATTTCCAATGCGGCGAGAGCCGGTTGATGGCGCCCTCACCGTCCTTGTAGCCGCGGGGCGGCAGCGAGCGTCGTCTCCGCGTCTGTAACCGTCATCTTAGTAGAAGACAGACTTTGCAGATTTCAGTGCTTTTAGTGACCTGGTATTTTCAGTAAACGTTTTCTGAGCAGCAAAGAACAAGAATTTTTTTCAGAAATCTTAGAACTGGATATAAACATTGGCAGTAGACACGATCAATAAATATCATACAATTTCTCAAACGAACAAGATTCCCCCAATTTCAATTCTTTTCCTAACGACATTCAAACACCCTGACCCGGGACCGCGCCTCGGCCCCATAATCCCACAGGACTACAGCCGGCCGGCGCGAGGGGGGTCAGGTCACGTGCAAAAGGGGCTGGGGTAGGAGGCGAGAAAGCGGAGATCACTTTCCATTCACGCCGAGGAGAACTTCAAGTAAAGGGACCCACTGCCCGGAGAGCTCGCGCCACGCGTACCCCACGCCTGACCTCCGTGGCCAGCAGTGGCCGCGGCAGCCGCGAGCCACTCGACACGGTGCCTCTTCCCCTCGTCGCTGCCCCGGCACCCGGTGCGCGTGCGGGGAGCCAGGGGGGCTGTTCTCCCGCTGACTGAAGCCTCTCCGAAAAAGGTCTGTGACTTTGCACGCTTCGTACCCAAACGAATGAAAATAGTAACTGTCGATCCCGTCCACACACCCTCGGGCTGCCCCGCCGGCGCCGGTGTCATTTGCGAGGCTGGGTCTTCTTGGGCGCCGCGGGCCGCCTGGGCTGCCAGAGGTGGTTGTGGATAGTGAGGGCGTCCACGCTGACGGACATGGTTTTGGCCGGGATCAGGTTAAACTGTTTTCGGTCTGAGCTGTACTTGTACAGTTTGTCAATCATCTTCTTGGTGATGCTCTTTGGCCCCGTGCCGGTTAGCTTGTAGATCTCCTCCGTGTCGGGGTAGTAGCAGTACAGTGCCCGGAACTGGCAGCCCGCATCGCGGAACAGTATGATGTAGTGATTGGCGTCACACTTCTCCAGCTCCTGTACGGAGGGAGTAAAGGAGAAGAGACGGGGACCTGAGCGTCACTCCCACAGTCGGGGCCGCTCCGGCGCTCCGCGGGGGCCCCGCCGACGCCCGGCTCCAGCCCTCCCGCTCTCACGGTCCGTGCGGCGTCACATGCCACAGAGACTTTGGTCCAGCTATGCAAGAAAAAACTGCTTTTAAGATGGAGTGAAAAGTCACACACAACATGAACCACCCGAGAAACACAAATCAAAACCACGAGGGACACCACGGGATGCCGCCGGGGAGGCCCCACCCTAACAGGAAGGCAGGAGCGAGTGCTGGTGGGGGCGTGAAGCTAGAGCCTCCCACTACCAACCGCATCGGAACTCAAGTGGGCGGCTGCTCTAAACGCTGAACAGAATCACGGCAGCCTCCGTACGTCCGCTCTGAAGCGTGTACCCGGGACGCCGGAGCACACACACCAGCATGCACACCAGTGAGCACACATGCGCACACCCCCCCCCCAGTCCCACATACACACATGTACACATGCACGCGCGTGAGCATGCACACCTGCACACAACACGCCAGCGCGCACACCTGCATGTATACACGCATGCACACACACCTGCACACATACGTGCACGCCTGCCCGCACGCACACCCGTACAGCAGTGCTGTGGGAACCATCGGGAAAGCACAAACAGACGGCCGGCCCTACAGCTGGCTCCTGGCTACACGAGCCGGGACAAATGCGTCCACACAAAGGAGCACGATTCGGTCGTAGGAGGAAGGGGAGCCTCACACGTGCTGCAACGCAGAGGAGACAGAACCGCGACGCTCTGCGGGAAAGGCCGCAAAGGCCGCCCGGTGCGGGGCTCCCTTCCTCGAAACGGCCAGGAGACGCGCGACCACGATGGACGCCAGGCTGGTGGGAGCCAGGCTGGTGAGCGGTCAAGCGGGACAAGGTTCTCTCTGCGCCCCCACTGCTCTGCGCACTGACGGGAACCACAGAGCGCGCCGAGAGAGGTGTGTGGCATTCGAGTGACACCTCAGTGACACCGCCACGAGCAGGGACCGGACGTGAGCAGCACTGCGGGCTCTGCTACAGTATCTGCCCGGCTGTGCTCGAACTGAGAGTTCTGTGTTACTGACGTTTGCAAACAGGCCCTCCCTGGGCTTGAAAAGAACAAGTCTAACTGTCTGCCCCCTCGGTTCCCACACTCCGGCCCCAGGGCTCCCAGCTCACTGCCCTCCGGCGGGCTAGGAGGTGCCGCCTTCACCCCGCCCCCCAGCGGGCAGCGGGTTTCCCCAGGGGCCGCGTCATGGGGTGCCCAGAGCGCGCTGCCTGCAGCACAAGTGGACAAGGACCCGGGAACTTAAAACATTTGTAAAAATGTAAAACAATGCCATTTTTCTTCCTAATTATTTTTTGTTTTAGAAAGTACAGTTATTTTTCATAAATACACGCTGGTTTTGTCAGAATATAATGGGCTTGTTATTAACTCAAATTAAAACACAAATACGTACTTTAAAAGACTTAATTGGGAAAAACAGAATCCAACTAAACAAAAATTGTGCAGAAACACACAGAGCTGGGTGCACCTCCAGACACCGCCCTGTGCGGGCAGCCCGTCCCCGTCACTGCACTTCCGTGCCCCCACTCCCACCTTTGCTCCCTTCACGTCCCTGCTCAGCCCGCAGCCGACATGGTGTTCAGAAGGCAGGGTGATCCTCGGCCCTCGTCTGCCCACGGAGGCCCTATGAGAGCTGCCCTGTGCCTTCTGCCCTCCCCTGAGCTCCTCCAGCCCAGCGGCTCACCCCGCCTTGGTGCCCGCCTGCCTGCGGCACCCTCCCCAGCCCTTCCGGGCTACTCCTCACCTCCTCACCTCCGGCACAGGCCAAGCGCGCCACCGCCTGCTGCTGGAAACAGTTTTATGGGGACAGAGTCATGCCATTCGTCCACACACAGTCTGTGGCGGGTTTCGCACTACGACCTCAAGCCGGGCCCCGCGGAGCAGAAGCCGTTTCCTGTCCAGCCTCTTACGGAAGAAGGCCAACGCTCCGCCTCATACCCTAGCGTGTCAGCCTCCCAGCCCGGGCCTCTGGGTTTGCTCCCTGACCAGCCCTCGGCACCTAGACCGGCATGAGACGTCAAAGGAGAGGCGCCCCCGGCCCTGCACGGTGCGGAGGGCATCACCCACCCTGCCACTGAACACCAGTCAGGGAAGGGTGTGCCAGTCCTAACCTTGACTCTCTAGTTTCAAATGCCTTCCGGATTGTTCTTGCTGAGACCACCATCATCTCACCTTTAAAACGGCCAAGGCCCAAGGCACCTGGGTGGCTCAGCTGGTTGAGAGTCCAACTCGATTCTGGCTCAGGCCATGATCCCAGGGTCATGAGATTGAGCCTCAAGTCAGGCTCTGAGCATAGAGCATGCTTGGGACTCTCTCTCTCTCCCCCTCTGCCTCCCCCCTGCTCGAGATCTCCCTTGCTCGCTCTCTCTCAAAACAAAATAAAGTAAGAACCCAGGGCCCAGCAGCATATTTGCAGCAGCTAAGATCACGGTCGCCCAGGTAACGGCCAGCACAAATCTCACCACCGAACATCCCGTCTCCACAGCGACCTGAGTGGACACGGAGCCGCTCCAGCCGCTGCGCGCCCTCCCCTGCTCAGGACACTCCCGCCGCCCCGTCCTGTCTCCATCCGCCACCACCGCAGCCCAGGCCGTCAGAGTGCCCAAGCTCCGGTCCCGCGCCACCTACGATCGCACGTCCTCCGCTGATGCACCACACCCGCCAGTTCTCTCGCTCCCCTGGCTTCTCGCCAGACAGACGGCCCCGCCCGAGTCTCCGGCTCCGTCCCCGGTGCGCGGCCCTCCAGCGTGGCTCGTCTGAAGCCTGCCCTTCCTCCCGCCACCCCTCCTCCCGCCGCCCCTCCTCCCAAGCCACAGAGCACCGTGCAGACGGCTCTCGGGCGATGGCGCGCTCCCCCACACACCAGCACCGGCGCCCGGGGGCCACAGCAGCAGGGCGGTTCAAAGTCACAGCAAGCAACTACCCTCACGTGTTACTAACGGAGTTCTGGTTTAGGAAGAACCTTTAATTTATAAATACTCTTTATTCTACACAAAAACTCGTGGTTGATAATACCATGTGTCGACCATACTTCAATAAAAAAAAAAAAATGAAAAATTTAGTGCTGACATTTGATACTTGCCTCTAGTATCGAATTCTTGTGAGGCTCGTTCACTTTCCCGGCCAGACAGCAGTGAGAGATGGCGTTGTGAATAATCGGCTTGTTTGACTTGCTACTAGGCTCCTTAAACAGCTTGGGCCCTGTGAAACAGGCGAGAGCCACAGAATGAACCCTCTAGCCGCGCACCCCAGGCGCGCACGCACACGAAAAACCAGCCTCCCAGAGCCGAGCAGCAGCCAGGCTCGTCGGCACGGGGCAGGCTTTTGAAGAGGAAAAGGAACAGTCACCTCGAATCTGTTAGCAAGAATTCTCAATTATGAACTAAGAAAAACATGGAAGTGGTTATGAGTTTGTCCCCTTACTACTTTCTCTTTTTTTGATACCAAAAAACAAACAAACAAACAAACAAACAAAAAACCAGTACGTTTTAAGCTCTGAGGCTCCCAGTGCCGGACATGCTACTTGGCATGGGGCCACAAGGACAGAAAGGCATGTCACTGGCCACCGACGTGGCTAGAGCCGAGCACGGCCCGCCCCGCCCAAGCGAGGACATGCGGTGACCTTCACGGGGAGCGAGGCCGTTACCTGTGTACTCGGCCACGGAGGCGAGAGAGGACGCTGCCGACGCGGTCTCCCAGTCTCGGTCTGTGCTCCTGCTGGGGTTACGGCTCAATGTGGGCAAGGCCTCGAGGGACTCAACTCTGCCGAAGAGAAGGGCGATGGGTGGGACAGGGATTGCCACAGGCACCCCCTATCGCCCCCACCCACAATGGCTGGCGGAACCCGCCCCACAAGCAGCCAGCCCCCACCGTCAGTGCGGGGAAATCCGAGGTGGAGGAGACTTCCAGTAACATGGACGACCGCCTGGCGGTCCGCTCGCCTGGGGATCACGACGGTTAACTTGGGTAAAGACTTTGGGTATGACTTTGGGTATGAGAGAGTGACAAGAACAGACCCGGTAGAGGGACATCGACCTCCACCAGGGGTCCGTCCAAAGGCTCCACTCTGACAGGGCAGGGCAGCCACACTGGGTCCCTGCTGGCTCGGGAAGCTGGAGGACAAAGTTTGGGACCTCTGTGCTGCTGACACTCGAGGGACAAGGCCTCAGAGAGAGGGAACGCCGTGGGCTCAGAGCAAAACCCCAGGTCTCGGGGACTCTGACCCCTGAGCCGCGTCCCCCAGGGCAGTGTCCACCGAGCACAGCAGAAGCGGGAGGTGCCAGGGCTGCGTGGGCTGCTCACAGGGGGCAGGACTCAAGTCTGAACCGGCCCAGGCAACTGACCGTCAGAACAAAACCCCAACCACGATCTGGAGCCCCCGAGATGTGTCCTCTACAAGGCCCGGGTGACAGGAAGCCACCAGACACACACAGAGGGAGAACAATGTGGCCACAGCCACAGGAGGACACTCCCAGTGAGGACGAGGGGAGCCAGCGGCACACGTGGAGGAAGGGACAAGGCAACGGGCAGTGGAGACTCAGGTCCCTAAGCCAACGGTGGCATCGACAAGGTCAGCAGCATCTTCTCCGCAATCACTGTTCAGCCACAAAGGGGTTTCCCGGGGCCAGCAGGAAGCCTCCCCACAAGAGCCCTGCCGAGGACCCGTCCGACAGGTTGCGCCGAGAAACGCAACACTTGCCGAACACGCACAGCCTGAAGCTCATCGCAGGAAATCCACACGGGGCAGCCCGAGACAACTGGCCTGGACTCGTCCAAAGCATCAAGGTCAAGGGAGACCAAGGAGGCACGCGATTCACGTGATGAGTGGTCCGGAGCAGAGCCCACGGCCCTGAAGGACACTACGGGATGGCTGGCGACAACAGGGCGGGGACTGTGTGCCCCACAGAGCCGCTTTCTGGGGAACGGTGGGTATTTGGGGACAGGTCCTCGTTCACAGGAAAGACACAAAACTGCGGTGGAGGCTACAGAGCAAGAGGGCTCCCAGCTGGAGTGCAGCGGTCGGCCCGGGCAGGACAGAGCCCTCGAGGAACCACCCCAGAACCACCGCACACAACCCCGCTGCCCACCTCGCCCACGCTGCCCCCTTACCGCTGGGAAGGCGTGCCCCCCGAGTGCACGCTCTCGGGCTCGGTGGTCGCCGCTGAGGCCAGGGACAGGCTGGAGCCCGACTGGGCCCGGCTCAGCTCGTCAGCTGCCGAGACAAGGGAGCTGCTGTGAGGCCGGCCTCGGCCGCCCCACCCCTGCGCGCAGCCGCCCCGCACGCCCCGCCTGCTTACGGGTGGAGGAGCACTTGGTCCCGGAGTCGCTGCACGACTCCTCCCGGTGGACCGACTTGGGCCTCGGCTTCCGGGGCTTGGCCTTCGGCTTCCCCAGCCCCTGCTCCTCCAAAATCTGCTGCTGCTTCCTGCGCAGGTACTCCTGCTTGATGAGTTCCCGCCGCGCCTTCTCCTCCTCCTTCCGGATGCGCTCTTCCTCGGCTTTCCGCCTGTGGGACACATGCTTCGCTCAGGCGTGGGCGGCGGCCACCGTGCCCCGTGTCCCTGCGTCCTGCACCCCTGCACCCCACGTCCGTGTGCACTACGTCCCCGCATGACACTCCACGCCCCTAGGGGGCGGAGTGGAGGGTAGGCTGGGGCGTGACAGAAGGGACAGGCGGGGCAGAGAGAACAGGGGGCGGGGAGGGCCGGGAGCGGGCTTACCGGGCCTCGTCTCTCTTGAGCTCCACCTCCGCCTCCAGCTGCTGCTTCCGCATGCGCGCCTCCTCGGCCTTGCGCTGCTGCTTCAGGAGGAAGGCCGCCCGCTTCTTGGCGAGCTCGTCCTCCGCCTTCTGCTCATCCTACAGAGCAGACAGCACACGTCACGCTGAGGGACGCGGCCGTCCAGGAGCCTGCAAGCTCGTGTGCACGGAGAAGAGGTGGTGCACACGTGTGCGCTCACCCTTCTCCCCAACGAATCAGCCCACCTTTATAGACGCTACGATATAAATGGAAAACCAGTCCCAGAAACAGTCCCAACTTGGGTCGCTTGGGACGCCTGGGTGGCTCAGTCGGTTAAGCGTCTGACTTCCGCTCAGGTCATGATCTCACGGTTGGTGAGTTCGAGTCCTGCATGGGGCTCTGTGCTGACACGTCAGAGCCTGGAGCCTGCTTCTACGTCTCCCTCTCTCTCGGCCCTGCTCCCCCACACTCTCTCTCAAAAATAAACATGAAAAAAAAAAAAAAAAGCCAGCCCAACCTGCCACCTCACTCAAGGTTTCCTACTGAAGCCAGTTTGTTTACCTGCACGGCTACAGCCTGGGTTTCCACACACTGAGCTGGCACCCAGGTTGACACTCGTGCATTTAGTTTGAAAGCAATAAAAACCAAACCCTGCTTGCTTTGGGGAGAAGAGAAATCCTGTGGCCTGTGAAAGAAACACCATGAGAACGGAAAGGAGTTCCCACCACCCATCTCCCTCCTACCTACAGGAACACTCCAGAAGGCAGAGAGAGAAACAAAACCCTGCTGGGGTGCGCCTCCGCCAGCCGCGGCTCTGACGCACGCAGCTCCCCCGGGGATCCCCGAGTCGGGCCCAGAGCCGCAGCCTCGCCGGCTGCCCCGATCGCTCCAACGGGCCCTGCCCCGCGTGCTTCCGGCGGATCCAGGTCCCTGCGATGCGGCGTGGGGGCTCGCCCGGCAGTGCCCTTCCCCCCCCGCCCCCCCGGCCCTTCGGGCGAAGGTCTGCGGCCCCGCGCCGGGCATGAGGTCCTGACGCGCCACCGAGACGACGCGGCGGCAATTTACCTTGAAGAAGAAGCCGACGCCCGGCTTCTGATCGCCTTCACTGGCGAGGTCCACCGCGCTCTGGGGGCCCTCCGTCTCCCCGTCCTCCTCGGGGGCCTTCAGGTCCGAGAGGTCCACCTCGATGAGGCTGGCCTTGCCCCTGGGGGGCTCGTCCACAGGGACGTTCTCCTTCCCTGAGACCGCAGGGCAGCTGAGCCCCGCCTCCTTGGCGCTGCTTTCCAGAACTTCTTTGAGGCTCATCTGCTCGGACAGAACGTTTGCGTCTTTGGAAGAGGACAGGACGAGCGTCCGCTGGTTGTGCTCGTCATGGAGCCTGTAGCTGTCAAAGAAGTACTTCTCGGGAGGGTCGCCGCCCGGCTCCGCGACGCCGTCCCAGCCCGGGTCGGAGGGGACCCGTGGGGGGCAGGGCCGTAAGTGCGGGAGGGTCTCCACGCTGGGCGTCGGGGTCTTGCTGCGGGAGGAAGCCTGCTGCCTGTCCTTGGGAACTTTCAGCTCGGCCGGCCTCCCTGCGCGGGGATTCCGACCCTGACTGAGACGAGGAGGTTTGCGGTGAGCGGTGGTCCCCGGCGGGGAGAGCGGCTCCACGAAGTGGATGGCAGCGCGGACCTGCTGGTCCTGGCCGCTCTGCTTCGTGGCCGGGGCGGCGGGCGGCTTCATGAGCAGCTGCTCCTGCTGCTGCGAGATCCTCAGGATGGCCTGCTGCAGCGTGCTGATGGTCTCGTTCAGCTTCTCGATGGACAGGTCGCACTCGCTCACGTCCGCCGCCTCGCCGGCGTCCTCCAGCAGCGCGGCGGACAGCGCCTTGCTCCTCTCCAGCTCGTGCAGAGCGCCCGGGGCTTTCGCTTTATGCTGAAGGAAGACCAGGCTCTCGGCGTCCATGTCCGGAGACTGCAGGACGCCTTCCCGCCCCTCCTCCTTCACGCCCAACTCCTCCGCCTTGGCGACACCGTCGAAGCCCTCCCCGTTGTGCTGAGCGTACTCCCCCGCCGAGGGGCCCGGCTGGCGCGGCGGGGGGCCGCCGTCCGCCTTGCCCTTCTTGACCACGTGCAGGAAGGCGGCCTTCCCCAGCTTGAGCCGCTGCCGGGCGGACAGGGCCTCCACCTTCTTCTTCTGCGCCTCGATGGCCCTGCGCTTCTCCTCCAGCTGCATGTGGAGCTGCAGCAGCTCGGCGGCCAGGAGGCTGGCGTGGTCTCCGCCCTGCCCACCCGGGCTCCGCTCCCGCCTCTGCCTCCACGTCGTCAGCGGCGCCGGGCAGCTCTCCGAGGCGTCGGGCGTGGTCTTCTGGGAGCTGCTGGTGCTGGACTTGGTCTCGCAGCTGTTGAGCCTCTGGAGCTTCCGCTCCGCGAAGCTGGTCATCTTCACGCTGCCGCTGGTCGCGGAGACGCCGCTGACCTGAGACACGGTGCTCAGACACGGGCTCGAGCGGCCGCTGGCGTCGTCCTTGTCCTCGTGCTCCTTCACCTTCATGTCCTCCTGCAGCTTTGCCGACTCCTCCTCCCCACCGTACCTGGCCATCGCCACGGGGTGGTCCTCGCCAATCAGATCCTGCTCGACTTCCTCCAGCTCTGCGACGTCGGAGTCCGAGTCCTGCCGCAGGACAGCCCACGGCTCAGGGTCGTGGGCGCCGGGGCTCCTGGCATAGCTGACGCAGAACCTGCCCTCCGTGTGGTCATCGGCTCTGGCTACATGAAGAAAGAAGCCATCGGCAGACTGTCCCTGAGGTAACAGCTGGAAATCACTCGCCCCCGGCAGGCCCTGTGTCGGCGGGCCCCGGGCCCACACCCGCAGGAAGTTCTGGACAAGAGATAGGGGTGAAAGTCCTACTCGAGTCACGGCCGCCGTGATTGCTGGGTGCCCTCTTGCGCACCAGGGGCTGGTGGCCCTCGCTGGGTCTCTTAGAAGTGAAGCTCCGTGGCCGCCCCTCCCCACACTCATCCTCCTTGGCGACTGCCTGCTTCTCCTTGGCTGGCCTGAGCACGGCTGGCATCAACGGCTCCAGGAAGAAACTGTCGGGGCTACTTTCTAGGGTGTCTGCCAGTCTCTGGGGAGACCTGGCACTTGCCGGCAGGCCCCGGTCACCGCCGTGGGGAGCCACGTCCGTTCTGATGATGGCCACGAGCTCTTCGTCCTCGTCCTCAATGTCCACGTTGTTCAGGAGGCTCCTCCCATCGGTTTTCAGCGCGGAGGGCTGGGGCTGGTTCTGCGGGGTCAGGTTAATGACATTGGAGGCCAAGCTATCCTTGCTGATGGAGCGGGCCAGGCTGACGCTGTCACCAGAGCCGGGGTCCATGTCACAGCTGGCAGCGTGATGGAGAGCAAAGGGCGCTGGCTGAGACACAGGCCTGCAACGTGGGGAAAGAAGCCCATTGGACACGCCACTGTCTATACAAGGAGGGGACTCAAACACACGGAGACGAGGCACTTAGTTATGAAAAGAGAGCACCGACCTTAGGTCTGGGGGACTTAAGCAAACCCTTCCCCAGAGCAGAAGACAGCCAGAGACCAGCTGAGTCCAGCAATTCCCAAACACTTGGGGCCCAGGCCCTCTTTACGCCTTTAAAAGGTACTGAGGCTCTCAAAGAGTTTTTATCACATACTCCCTGGGTGCTCGCTTCGGCAGCACATACGCTATTATGTACTTATGGATACCAGTACTTATCATACCAGAAATCAGAGCTGACACATTGTAAAAATGATTAAAAATTACAGTAAGAAAACCATTCCATGAAACATGACCGCATTTTCTAAAATAAAAAAGCTTGTGTAGTGTGAGACACCTCTGCGATTCTCTCTGCTGTCTGCCTGGACTCCAGCGTCTGACGCGGGGTTCCACCACAAGAATGAGAAAGGCCAAGGAGAGGACACCCCAGCACCGTTCCGGGGGCCCTGGCGAGCCCGCCGGCCCTGGACGCCCTCAGGAGAAGGGCGACACCAGCCCAAGGAACGTCTCACACAGAGACTTGGAAACACGGAGGAGCTCACCTGCCCTTCTTCTCCGGCCATGCGACCGCCGCGCTGTGCGGCTGGCCGTCCGCCCGGGTTGCAGAGCTGGACCGGCGGCGCTGATCTGCGTGGGGGGGGTGGGGAGCAGGGCGTTCCATGTTAGCTGCTTTCACGGCATCTCAGATTCTTTCAGCGTAATAACCCTTTCCCAAGGAAACGCACCGCGATCCAGCACACCAGAACGCCCGAGAAGAGTAGTAACAGTCACAATACAAGTTTCGGTCGCGTCAGCAAGTAACATGTAACCCGGCGGGGTTTAGTGCAGATCGCGACACGAGCCCGTCAGACCTCTAAGCAAACATCGATACGTACAAGTCCTTGCTGGTTAGGTATGACAGAACAACTTTATGTATGCTTCGTGCAATTAACGATACTTTCACTACAAAGTCTATAAATTCTAAGGAATATCAATACAAATTAAAGTTTACTCCACCATCACCTTCCTAACTAGAACAACCACATCGGAGCAGGCCCATCCCGCCGAGGACCATCACCTAATAATACACAGGCTGTGGGAGGAAGGGCGGAGGACCAAGGCAGGCGCGGGGGACACGTGCTCTTACCAGGAAGGCCCTCCCCCTGTGCGGTCTTCTGCTGCCTCTGTCTCAGAGGCAGTAAAGGGTGTGACGGGCTGAAGGCAGAGGTGCCCTTCCCCCTGAATGGGAGAGAACAGGAAAAGAGAATCACCAGTTTATCAGTCTTCCAGTTCAATGGCAAACATATGTAATAAAGCACGGAGAGAATCGTGAACCGTAACAACTTAGAGAAAAGCGCAGGTTCTCTGGGAAAGGGTCATTACACACAGGAGCCGAGAGTACCAAGAACTTCGAACCCGGGATAAAGACCCCGAAACTGCAACTCGGGGCCACGCTAACCCGTGCACACCCTCCCTGCCTGGGGGCGCTGGAAGCAGAAGGCAAGGAGGGGGAGGCCCCCCCACTGCCAACCCTCCGGTACTTTCCCCATCACCCCTGCAGAAAACGTACTGCAATTCTAGTGCAAACTAGCTGGAGGAGAGACGCGGACGGTGACTCACACGTGCTCCGGCTCCTCGAGGTGCAGCCGGGGCCGGTGGCTGCCCTCGGCCGGCAGCGCAGCGGGGGACGGCAGGTCGGCCGGGCTCGCCGCCGCGGGGCTGCCCAGGAAGCTGCGCTTGGTGGCGTTGGAGATAGGAACAGGAGGCCGGCTGCTCTTGTGGTGTGACACTGTTTTAGCTACACAAATGGCAATTGACAGAAATGTCCGTATTGTTCAGTTACTATAAACATTAGCAAAAAGCACCTATAAAAATCCCCACGTGTTTTCTAAGACCTAAAATTAATGCAGCTTTTACTTGAAACCAGACCTTCTCCCAAAACAAGATAAACCATCGAAAGTGAAAGCTGCAACACCATCAGGGCGAAACCAGCTGGGGTGTCTGGCCACCAGCAGGGAAACAGAGCCTCGTCCCAGACAGAACCAGGGGTCTGTGGGTCAGGGGCACTCCGGGTCCCCCACCCAAACTACGCCATCCCACAGCTTTCCCGGGAGGAGGGGTCTAGACGTAGCACACTGTGACCTGGGGTACTGCCCCGGCCAAGTGCACACAGGCTCTGAATGGGGCGCAGAGCACACGAGGGCCCCTCCACAGGCCCAGCACACCCTCTGCGCTGCCGCACGGACTACGGGTCCCAGTGGAAGAAACACAGAGGTGGACCCCGGGACCCCGCAGCAGGGCCAGGCTTCCTGCCACAGAGAACCGCACACCTTCAACTCCCAGCCCTGGCCCGCACTGGGCACGGCGGACACCGAGTGCCTCGCCCACAGGACACACAGATCGTTCTGGATCTGTCAGCAGCAGACGCTGTCACGCACTCCGGTGACAAGGGCAGAGTTGCCACCAACGCTGCACTGTGACTGCTGGCACCTCGGGCTGCAGGGGACCCTGCAGCCACACGACGGCCTGCTGATGGAAGAGAAGTCAGGCCCACTTAACAGACGCCTCAGGCTGCTGCCGGCCGGGCTGCCGTCAGCCCCCTGACGCGGGCACGGTGCGAAGGGACCAGGGGCAGGGCTGTACCTACACGGGGAGGCGAAAGGCAGGCTCCCCTGGGGCCAGCGCAGAGCCCCTCAGAGGGACCGGTCCCCGAGGAGACCAAATGACCACTCGGCGGCACGTCAAGTCCCTCAGGCCCGCGGCGGGAGGACCGGTGACCCGCCGGAGCACACGGACGCGCATCCTGCCTGGAGTCTGCCTTCCTGTCTGTGGGGCTCGGCCGCACCTGTAGCCAAGAGCTCCCAGCAGGTGCCCACACCGCCTGCGTGACAACAGGGACGCACCTGACAGAAGAGAGGTGGCTGGGCAGGCTGGTGACCGTGAGCCCCGCGTGCTCCCTTTCCCTGCCCCGCTCCTCCCTCCCCGCTCCCGCCGTGTCTGGAAAACCACCACCACCTCCCCGAGGCCAGCCCTTCCAGGTCAGAGCACGCGTCGCAACGCCCTGCAGTCGACCACGACGCGTCCGCCCATCTGCGCCTCCAGTGCCTGCCCTGCTCCCAGGTGACGCTCGGCACACGCCTCGGGGTGAAATCCCAGGGGGCCGGGGGCGGCCTGAGACTCCGGGGAAAGCACAGGGAAGGTCCAGTGCACGGAGAAGGGTCATGTGCGGTGCACGACCTCATGGGACACCATGGGGAGGAGAGCAGCTGGGCAGGACCTGGGGCTTGGCCCTCTGCGGAGGCAGAAGGGGCTGCCAGCCTCTGAAGCGACAGGCACACACTCTGGTACTGGGCACACGTTCTGGGGACCGGGCATCTATTGTAACTGTTGGAAGCACCTTTTTCCCCTTTGTAGCTGGTTCTTTTTTTTAACTGTTTATCTTCTTTCAATGAAAGTAAGTCTCAATTTAAGGTGGTCAAACTACTAACTGTTTCCTTTAGGGCTTTTTAGATTTTTTCTAAGAAAGCCCAGGACGTGAAGACACCCTTTCACACTATCTCAAATCCTTATAAACCATCAAATGCTGTCAGGTTGATTTTACCCCACGGCGAACACTGCTTTTTCTGCCTCACAGACAGAAAAACGCTGTCCAAACGAGCCGGGATTCTGACTTTACAGACAAGCACAGCCCCAGAGCCGCACGCTAGGGAAAGCCCTTCGAGGAACGCTCTGGGACACACGCGAAGGCTGCGGACAGGCAGCTGGGATGGCAGCGCAGGTCTCTGTATTCCCGAAGAAACCACTTAAACACCACTGTCGCATGAAAAGGCAGAGACCCATCGAGGGCGCCCTCGGCATTAAGGGCATTCTTGGCATCTCTGGGACGAAACGGCGATTGGTTCCCAGAAGGCTGGTCACTCACCGTCTCTCAGCTCCTGAACATCCCTGGGCTGAACGAAATCTGGTTTCACGTTCTCAAACCACCAGAAGAGCTCAGCAATAAAAACCATGACATTCGGCTGAAGGAAAACAAACAGAAACAAGGACACGATAAATAACTTATTCATTAATGGTTTCAAAAAATGCATCTTTAATAATTGATGATTACCTTCAACACTAAGGGAGCATACAGCATGTCTTCTAAGGTGAGATAAAAGCATTTATTAAGATATTCATTCGAGAACTCCCTCAGAAGCCGAATATTATAGAGACTGTCAGCCATCGACGTTACCTCCTTCAAGCATATATCTGATGGGTAAAGAGAAAACTACAATATCATACAGACACTCTGCTTCGTAAGTGTGTTTACATATATATAAACATATATGTGTGCAATTTTAAACTGAAAACGCTTTAAATGAAACGGACAGTGATATTTAAGACGATAACGTTATGACATTTAAACATTATAATAACAAGTAACACTAAATAGAGAAAGAAAGCACTCAAGAAAAAGAGCTGAGAATCTCTAGGGTTTGAATTTAATTGTTAACATCTAAAAAGCAGAACAGAAACTTGGAGATGTTAAGCCTGGGGTTCCAGAATGGACAGCACCGGACACTGCTGCATAAAATTGTTAACCTTTTACCAAGTTTCTTGCACCAGCTGGACCCCTTGCATGAGGTTGTCTCCACTGTGGGGCGGGGTAGGGGGGATGTCAGCGACCCAAGAATAATCCAGAATACTACTAATCCCCCCAAACCAGGAGACAACGCGTAGCGGAAGTCTCCCTCCATCAAAGGGGTTAGGGATGGCCGTCAGCATCCGGGACCGGGCACAGCCCCCGCCGGACCGGCACCACCAGACCGCTGGACGCAGCTCAAGGCGAACACGGAAGGAGCTGCATGGATGACAGAATTTTGGAAATAGAACCTATTTTAGAATAGCTTTATCCTTCAGAAGAAATCACTGTGAAGAGTTCAGAGGCACGAACTACATTTGCAGCCCACGTTCACACGGATGACGTCGGCCCTCCGCCGCGCCCTGTGAGGCCAACTCGAGAGAGGCCTGCTGCAAGCGGAGACTCCCGCGCTGCCGCGGCTCAGCAGCGCTTCCTCGTCTCCCAGCCTGACCGCGAGGCCTCACAGACACCAGGGCCAGACTCCCCAGGACCCTCTGCTCCCACGGAAGTGCTAACACCATCCTTCTTTCTCTGATTCCGATCTCTTCTTTCAGTAACGGAACAGCACAAGGCGTCTTGAAGCCCCACCCCCACCCCCCGGTTACCGCTCTCCTCCACCTGAGACCACGGCCCACTCGCAGTCAGTGTGGCCACGGACGGTCCGTGTCCACAAACACTACGCTGTGGACCTGGCTCTCTCGACTCTGCACTCATGACCACACGCTGCGCCTCCCACTTTGCAGCCTGTCCTTCCCCAAAACTCGGGGCTCCGTGTCCAAGTCCACCTGCGCAGATGGGGTGGATTTCAGGCACTGGTCGCAACAGCCGGACGGCGCTCCACGGCGCGCACTCGTGCGCGCTCCCCGGGTCTGCAGCACACCCGGCCACCTGGTGCTGGCAGGCCTGTGGGTTGCCACCGACTGGATGGGGGTGAGACGCCCCCTGGTGAAACGGCACATCCCCGACAACGGGCGAGGTGACCTCTCCACGTCCACTTCCACAAGAAGCCCGTTCTCAGTGTCTCTAGGTTACTCATCTTTGTCTTACTGATTTGTACAAATTCTTTACTTATTACGGTTACAAAAGGATTGTGTGAAGGTCCTTCGTCAATTTATGTTCGTTCCAAATACTTTACCACGGATGTAGCTTGTCTGCTAATTTTTGCGCAGCTCCTCTGTCGGCACACTGAGTTCTCACGTGGTTAGACGTGATGATCTTTTCTATCACGTGTTTTCTTTTTGCAATTTCAGGAATCCATCCCAACACCAATAACCGATGTCCTAAAAATACTTTCTTGTATTTTCCTCTCAAAATTACTACATTTTGCTTTTCAGGCGTAGCTCTTTCATCCAAGGCAGGGACGCCCATCTCATGTAGACGGAGGCCAGATGGCCACTCGTCCACAGCACCGTGTGCCCCAGAACGCCACTGGCTGGGCTCCTTCAGGCCACGTGACTCCTGGGCCCGACCCACACTGGTTCAGCCGGTGTAAAGCTTAACAAAACTTGGTCCTTGTTGAGCCAAGTGCCCACACTCTCATTCTTCAAAATCGACTTGCCTGAAATCTGCGCTCGTCCACAACGAGATAATAAATGTGTGGACCCCGATCTGCTGAACACCCTGGAACCCGCGAGGCCCTCCTGGGGTGAGCCACCACGTGAGTAAGTAAGTGCCGAGAAGACACCCCACTCCGTCGCAGGAGCAGGCAGGCTGAGAAATACGGGCGGACAGAGCGAGAGACTCCCCGTGGACGGGCCCGCCGGCAGGTCAGAGTCAGCTGGGAAGCAGGCTATTTATTCCGTCTCAGAGCTGCTTCCCCAAATGACTAGTGAGAAAGTGGAGAACAGCGCCCTCAGACTGGAGAAGCCCAGCGGCACGGTCTGAGCCAAGGGCCCAGCGACCTCCTGTCCCCAGTCAAGGGCGCCGGGAAGGCAGCTCGCTTTGGCAGCACTCCTGCTAAACGTGCACCCCTGAATCTAATCAGGAGGAAACACCGGACAGGCCCAAACAGGGACAGCACACCAACCGAATGGCCTCCCTCTTCAAAAGGCCGAAGCTGAGAAAGACAAGACTGCCTGGGAACCGGCTCCAGATTACAGGACCCCACCCGACAGGCACCTCCGGGGAGTAAGGCTGGGCCACAGCCAGGAGCGGGAGCAACGGCTGGAAAGGACACTACTGGGACAGGTGACAAACCAATCAGACCACGAGTCGGTGCCACATCGCCGTTAACTTCCCTTACGTTTGTGGTGATCAGAGAAAGCCTTTGTACCCCAAGTTATTCTCGGAGGGTTCAGAGACAGAACTAGAACCCACGAGACAAAACCCAACAACGGGAACACGTGGATGGAAGTACAGCAGGAATTCCTTGTTCTTCTGTAAATGCAAATACGTCCAAATAAAATGGTACAAAACATTAATTTCATCCCTTAGTCCTTTATTCTTCCATGTGAATTTTTACCTTACTTTGTCCACCATTTCTGTAAAGAAAAAAAAAATGCACGTATTGGACTGGCAATAAATGAACAATCCGAGGAAATCACAATTCTTATACGGACTGTTGGCATCTAAGATACAGCTTAGAGCTTCTTCCAAGGACGGCAAACAGGTCCTCCTTTGTCCAGGACTCACGGTGAGCTGCTGTGGGGTGCAGGGCAGGGGCGGGGAGGACTCCCCCGTCAGAACTGCTCCCCAGGCAGGCGCGTGTCCGCAGCAACGGGGGCTGGGGCCTCGGCAGGCGGCATCGAGGCAGCGGCAGGCCGACGGCGTCCATCACACATGGGCAGTGGCTCCTAACGCGGCTTTCTGCACGTGTCATATGTGCCCGGAGTAAGGCCTCCTGCCTTCCTGTCCTGCCTTCCCGGACTGAGCGGCTTTTCCGCCTCTCTATCCCACTGTCCATTCTGCTTTTTAGATATCCTTTCCAGAAATTTCTTCAAAGCTGTCATCTAACACTTCAGTAAACCATTTTGAGAGAGAGAGACAGAGAGAGAGAGAACCCCAAGCACGATCCACACTGACAGCGTGGAGCCTGACGCAGGGCTTGAATCCATGACTGTGGGACCATGACCTGAGCCAAAGGTGAACACTCAACCGACAGAGCCACCCAGGCGCCCCGCCCACTTCAGGGAACTCTTAGATTCAGCAGCCACGTTTGGTCCCCAAGAGCCCGTTTCCGCCCAGCTTCCGCGCGCGCCCGCAGAGGACACTGTGTCCCAGATGCTCTCCTCCGGCACCCTTTCCCTGGCCGAGGTCTTCTCTCCTCTCCAGCGTTTGCTCTGCCCATCTGCGGGGCCCCTGCGGACTCGGCCTCATGTTGACTGCGGCCTTCCTCAAGCGTCGGGGATCTGTGGCCGCGCAGAGTCAAGGGTAAGGCACCAGGACGCGGGCTGCAGAGCGTGGCGGCAGGCGTTAGCAGGGGCCTCGGGGACGACCGGCCGAGAGCAGCGGCCATGGGTCTTCTGCCGAGACGCGCCCTTCCCCGCGTTTCAGCATTGCACGTGCACTTCCTTATTCAAGGACATAAAGTCGGCATCATGACGTGGAACAAGATACAAAACACGCTCGCCTGAAAAATTACTAATATAAAGAAACGCTTGTAAAAAGCAAAGGTCTTCAAGCACATTTTTTCCTCCCACTTGAGACGGCGAGAGCAAGCCAGAGCCGGAGGAGACGAGCTGACAGCCCTGTCACACGGCAGGAGTGTCACACGGCAGGAGTGTCACACGGCGGTCTGGCAATCACGCACATTAGGAACTGCTCACCACGCGGGTGCGGCTGTGTCTGTCACCGGACGAAGTTACTTCGCTTTGTGGTCGTCCCTGCGCTGCGCTCATCGGGTGACTTATTTTGTAACCGCAGGCCTGTGCCTCTTCACCCCTTCAGCTCTTCTGTCCATGTCCGCCCGCCCCGCCCCTGCAACGACCGGCCTGTTCTCTACATTGACGGCAATTCCAGTTTGGTCTGTTTTTTACGCCACACACAAGTGAAATTGCACACTAACTTTATGTTTTATTTCACTGAGCATAACGCCCTCTGGGCCCGTCCACGTGGTCACAGAAGGCAAGGTTTCGTTCTCTCTCACAGCCGCAGAATATTCCGCGGTGTTTATGGATCACATCCTCTTTCGCTCGAGCACCGATTCAGCGGTCATCTCACACCTGCCTGGCCGTGTGCGACGCGTCTGGGACTCGAGCTGCCGGGCTCGGCTTCCCTGAGAGCGCACGCCCATCTCCTGAGGCGTGCGGGCAGGAGGTCACCGCTGCGTCCCACGCCCTCGGTGCATCCGTTCTGCTGCCCCTGTGGGATTCCGTGGGAGCGAGCCGGCCTGGGTCCCTGGTGTGAGCCCCTGTGGCCTCTTCACGGTCCCCTGACTAGGGGCTCCCAGCGCCCGGGCTCCTCCAAGATGAGTCAGCACCTCAGCCCCTTCTTGGGGTCGGGATCTCTGACGAGAGGGTTTACTTCTTTTCTAATGTACTACATGAACCGAGTTCGCTAACTTCCAAAAGTCCTCGTTTTCCAGAACATGCCCCAAGGCCGCCGGCTCTGGCGTGTGTGTGTGTGTGTGCGCGCGCCCACGCGTATTGTGCGCGCGTGTGTAGTGTTCACTCATGCTGCGGAGAGTGTCTCCTCAACGCCGATGTGTCCCGGGCCCCAGGTCCGCGGGCTGGCACGTGTCCCTGAACGAAGCAGACGAAAACCCTGCCCTCGTGCAGCCCACCCTAGAGCACTGAGCTGTGACCGTGACTTTGAGCCACAAATATCTCAAAGTACCCTCTTTGTTGTCCAAGCGTTAAAAGATTTTAGAGGTCTAGAGAAAGACTTCTCCCGTTGCTGCGTTGTGGGAACCTGTCGACGCCCTGCAGTCCGCTGAGGCCTCTTCAGGGCCGCCATCAAGTCCATGTCTATAAACGCCTCCAAGCCTGCCTACTCACAAAGAGCGGACTGCACCGCGGTTGGCGCGCTGGCCCACGCCCGTGGATTCTGTGTTCGGACGCTCCGTGGCCTTCCTCCACTCGCACCTGCTCCGTCACTCAGTCTCTGTGACTGAACTCAGGGGTGACTCTGCTCACTCCTCCTGCACGTCTGTCACATTTATGACCCGCCGTGCTGCTGTCACATGCAATGAGGCTCGACACCGCCACGTCCTTGCGGGCTCTCTCCTCCTTTCATAGGACCTCCTCCTGCCAGGAATTTGCTTTGTCATAAGACCCCCGACGGACCGGCCAGAGGGACAGGCCAGATGCAACTGAGGCAGAAACTGTTGGACCTGGCGAGCCGCAGGCAGACCTGAGAGTCCAGGACGCAGAGGGCACAAAACAGGTGCTGAGGGCCCTGGAAAGTTCCAACGCCTGTTCGCCACGCCATTCCCCTGTCTCCCTTAGGGTTCCCACCACTTCCCTTCTGTCCGTCGTCACCGTGAATGTTCAGTGTCCCCTTCCAACATCCTTTCCATCCATGCCCCGGGGCCAGACCCGTTTGGCGCCTCTGGTGGTTCTGCACGGGCTGTCTCCCCCTACGTGCTGCCTTCCCACGGGGCTCGTCTGCAGCGGCTGAGGCACCCCCCCCCGCCAGTCCAGCAGACCTCCAACCCGCCCCGCCCCCCCCCCCCCCGCCGCCATGACTCAGGGCTTCCACCAGTGACAGACTCGGTCCACGAGAACCCTCCTCTTGCTGTACAGGCAACATACAGCTCGGGCCCTCCCCCCCAGGAGGCAGCCTGGCAGCTCCGTTTCCTCACGAACACCTCCGGCCCGGGGCCCCAGGCACCTGACACGTCTCCTGCATCTCTCCCAGACCCGCAGCTGGGCCTTTCCTAGTCCTTCCCAGGGTCCTGGTCACTGCCCCCAACCACACACAGCCACAGGGCTAGAAGGGCAGGGGAGACCAGACAGGCCCCAGGGGCAAATAGGTATCAACTCGAGACTGTCACTCCAAAGTAGAGACCCTCGCTGGAACCTGAGACTCTGCCGCTCTGTCAAGGTCACCTATTGTTTCATCTATAAAAACGTTTTATCCAGACTCTTGTACCTGAAGCGGGACCGACTTCAACTCGGTCCTCCAGTGCCGGGATCTAACACCGGTACTTCAGGTGCGGGGGAGTCGCTGGGCATGCTCCGGGCCTGCACCTCCCTCCTTCAGAAGGACGGTGCTCAGCAAAAGCTAAACCAGAATCCCTGTCCCCAGGGTCCCCCAGATGTCACTGTCAGGCGGGGAGCACCCACCACACACTGGAACGTCACCGGGACCATACGTGTGAGCCGCTCAGAGACAGACCCTGCACCTTCCCAGCCCAAACCAGCTTCTAGCTGCTTCCCGTCAGTTGCGGCAGGACGGACAAAACCCTCACTGTTCTGAAACCTAAGAGAAGTCGCACATACCTAACACTCTACAGCCTCCTCGGGGGACAAAGTCACGGGTACAGGGCAAGCACACGACCCTCCTACTTTTATACATCCGCGAACCTCCCCGCCGGCATCCTGGGTCCAGGGAGCTACTTGCCGGGCTTGTACGCCTTTGCATCGCGGTGCGTGGGATGCTCCCCTGGGCCTCGCGGCCGCCCCCGGAGGGCTCTGCACTCACCATCCAGCTTCATCTGCTCCGGGCAGTAGTAGTGGACCACGGCCAGGAGAGCGGCCCCGTCGCTGCCGTCTCTCATCAGGTCCTCCAGCAGAGGGAAGTAGGGCGGCTGCCTTGCGGACAGGTGCTCTCGGCGATAGCGCACCTGCAGGTGACAGAAGGAGAACGGTCTACGAGGCCGGGCCTCCACAAGCCCCGAGGCCACGGGCAGGCCGTTAACCCAGAGCCAACACGATGCCCGCGGGGTGATGTTTGGAACGATGGCGATCAGACAGGAAAAGCTCACGCGTCTGGATGACATACTTGGCCTTGAACATACATGTCAAGACCCAGGGAACTGAGCGCCACGGCCACACTTGGGTGACAGCAATTAGCTGCTAACGGCGCCAGGACTGTCCCCGCGCTACAGGGCACACAAGACCGGACACGGGAGGCATGGCTACACTACCAAAGGCCGCATCCTCCGAACAAGCGAGAAACAAGTTAAATGGTGAACACCCTGATGCTCGGAGGACCCACCTGACGGGTCCTTTCCTCAGTGTCACCGGCACGAACCTCAGCCGGTAAGAAAAGTACAACGACATTAATAAATGGTCTGAGAAACTCCCAAACCGGGTTCGACAAAATTTCATAGAAAACGTCCACCAGGCCCTCTAATAAATGCAACAAAGCGTCCGGAAACCGGATGCACGCGCGGTGCCACACAAAACAGGTGCTTTTCCACGGTTTCCACGCTTCCGCCTCTGGAGGAAAGGGTACGCATGCTGTTCCAGGCACCCCGAGCCTCCCAGCGCGGCCCCCAAGGCGGAGCGGCAGGTTCCGAGTGTGACACGTATGCCGTCCAGGGGAGGGGAGTCCGTGCAGGCGCCCGGCCTGGACGCCCTGCTGCGCGCTCCGTCCCTCCCGCACGACTGTCTACCGTCCAGACGCGCCTGCTCCGGCGGAAGACGATACACGACACGAACGAGAGAGAGAAAGCCAGCAGTCTGTGCTAACGACCGTGGGTTTCTGAGAGCTGAGCAGACGGGGTCAACCTGAAGAAAAACCATCTCTCGGCAATTGAGAATTTAAAGTCGTCTGAATACATATACAGAGTACTCGGCACTGGCGTTTGATGTAAAACACACCTAACTCATTCCTTCAAAACAGGAATGTGGTTTATTTCGTGTCACTGATTCCGTGCTGACGGAGACCATAACTTGTTTCTCGAGGCCCGCGGCACAGGCTGTGACGGGCGCCTCGCCCCCAAGGCCCACGGCGGGCCCGGGGCTGCGGCATGCGGGGCGTGAGGCATGCGCCAGGCCAGGCTTCCACAAAGACCACACGGCACACACGGACAGACCACGGCATGCGGTGAAGCGAGCGGATTCTCCACTGAAGATGGATGGAATGTGTTCAATCGAGATCAGGGAACACAACTGAACTCCAGGGTCCAGGGAGCCCACACGGGTACCTTCGAGTCAGGTTTCTAAACCCTCCAGGCTGCCGGGCAGCAGGGTGAACCTTGCGAGCCTGCTGGCCCGGCCGCCCCCTCTAGAGCTCGTCCTCGCTGGCCCGAGTGCTGGGCGCTGGAGGCACAGCCACGGCCACCACCGTCTACAAGGAGGCCTGAGTGGTCACTGCCCTTGGTCACATTTCTCAGTGTCTACAAAACCCTCAGCTGAGCCTTTGCTACAGGCAGCTCCATTTCGGACAATCTCCTCACTGTTTATTACCTTAATGCTTCACACGTAGCTCTGCCCTTCGGGATTCGAGAAGTTAGGAGACATGTAAAGATTCATAATAATGCTTTCCTCCTCTTTGTTACTAATCCATCTCAAAGAGAAGCAAAGTTATCCACAAAGCTGGCCACAAAGTGGAATACGTCACTGCTCACGTGGACCGGATTTACCAGCTCATAGCCGTGGTATTTCCTTTATGATAAAACTCTAAGGAGAATCTGGTCTGAATAATGAAAGGAACAGACAACTAACGGGGCCTGCAGAAAGATGTGTCCCAAGACCCCACTCCCAGGTGCGCCCGCTGGAGACACCAGTGGTTCCCACGGGAATGGCGTCAGCACACTAGCTCTGCTTCCAGAACACACCGCCAGGTGGGGAGCACAGCTCAAACTATAGATCCAGGTCACTAGCTTGTAGCTTTCTTTTTATGGGAAGATTCAAGCTTCAAGTCAACTTGGATTCCAGAAATCCTGTACCCATGGGACCTGACATGGGCCCCTTCCCCACCCCGGCGGGCAGGCGGGCTGAGGGGGTAACCCAGGGAGCTGTCTCTGGAGAGAGAAGCCCCTCCCTCCCTTCCTCAAGGCCCTTTGTCCTCAGATGGCCCACGTGACACTTCCTGAGAGAGGTCACGTTAAATACCACCAGCAGGGAAGGTAATGTGAGGACAAAAAACACAGAGAGTAACTCGGGAAATTAGACTACGCATCATTCTCTCTGCTGTCTGCGAGGGAAGAGAATGCACGTACGTTCTCCCACAAGGAAGTAACTAAGTCTGCATAAGAAGAAACAGGCCTCGATCTGCACGATTACCTAAGAAACCGGGCAACACTGGGCAAAACCAAACTGGGCGCGTCTAGGAAAAGCCTGCTGAGCCCGGAATCACGTTCTCGATGGCACTGCAGGAAAGGAGTGATACTACCAGGGAGGACACTGGACAGAAGGAGCGGGTTCAGGTGTGAGCGGATGTTTAATGGAAGCGAGTGACTGCAACAGGATGGCTGTCTGGATGCAGCGGGTGCGCGGAGGTCACTTACGGGCACTAACTTCCAGTACCACTTGGAGGGGGACTGCTCGGGAAGCAGGGAAGGAAGGCAGGAGACAGTGTGAGCGGGCGGGCCGCGTCCGGACCGCGTCACACACACTTCCACACGACATTCACAGGAGAGCTGGGGTGTCCTCTGAGAAGTGAGACCCATCCAGGGCACGTGACCTGGACGCCCCAAATCGTCGCACGACCAATGTGGAGGCTCACAGGCACCTCCACAGCACTCGCCTCTGCGAGACGCTCGGTGTGGGCCGGGCACCACAAAGGACAGACACCAACTGCAACTCGGGGTGCTCGGCGTGTCCCCTGTCCCCACGTGATGGACAAGGAGGCTCACAGATGTGCGGCCTGGGGTGTGCTGCCCATGCATCCTTCCCCCTCCAGGCTGGGAGCACAAGGACTAGGTAAGGGGTCCCGAGAGACCACAGGCGTGGCCGGGCCACATCTCATGCGCGCTTCCGGGATGTGGATTTGGTCGCACGCCTGCTTGGCAAAAAACCACTATCACAGGGGAAGAGAAGGGCAGAAATGACCAGAACGCATAACGCGCCATCTGTGTCATTTCACGAGACACGTGGCGTCTATCTGCCTGAATCCATGCAGCGCAGAGGCAAACCAGCGGCTACGCTGGACCTCGGGGGTGATGCACACGACTGTCAAGGGCGCCCTGGACGGCAGGCAGTTTTCTCCTCATGTGCTGAATCCAGAAGCCAGCTCCCAGGTTATCCCACACGCCCCCCTTCTTGAGCTTCAATTCCTCCCCACCTCTCCCTCGCCCTCCCAAGTTAAACACGGGGCCGCCCGTGCAGGGAGGAGAGAGGGGCACACTGTCAGGCCCCCGCCAGGGCCGCTCCGCGGGGGACCCGGGAGTCCCCTCCAGGGGTGAGTGCAAATGAAGAGTCGGCAGGTAGCGAATACGGACATCATTCTCGAAAACCAGGAGCAACAATTAACAGACGCATTCCAGAAGAGCTAAGTGTACCCTTTACCTTTTGATGAGCTGGACTTTCCAATAACTGCTGTTTTAACTTGACTTCTTTCTCTGTTATCTCTCTCATTTTAAGATTTACCTGAAGTAGAAGAGAAATGCATTAGAAGGGTGATGGCTTTCTGTGCTTTCTACCAGCATCTCCACTTCTCCACCCAGAGACCCCACGTCGCTTGCTTGCAGTCTGACTCTCAGACACAGGTACGATTTAGGCCAATTACGCAAATGCAGAAACACACGGACTCCACATGGTCTGTGCTGGGCGTGGACACCAGAGCTGGCCCCCCGCTCCGGAGGACACTCTGTGCCTCCCCGCGCACTGTGATGCTCGCCGCCGCACGGCAGGGCCAAGAGCCACATCACTGAACGCCCACGGAGCACGAACGGTACGAGGTGTCGCCATCAGCAAACGGCGCTGGTAAGACCGTGGGGCAGACGCTCCTGCTTGCAGGGCCTAGCGGTGGCTCACATGCTCCCTGACCATTCACAAGTCACACCAAATAACCTTCGATCATAAAATGTAACCGTGCACTTTTTAACTAACACGACTTCTTAGAAACTATTCTCTCCTGCAATGATTAACCCCAAGAAAAAATCAAAAGCACAATTACAAAGTAATACCGTGGAGAAAAGTAATCATCAATGCTTCAAGAATATGGTCAAAGCCATGAAATGAAAACACACAGAACTGAATTTTTACTAAACAAGAATACAAATGAACTCATATAAACCAAATCAAAAAGGTAGAAAATTTGTTTTGAAAACAAAACAAAACAGCAAAATGAAAATCAATACAGATAAATTTTAAAGTAAATAAATTAGAATAGATAGATGGGGGCACCTGGGTGGCTCAGTCAGCTGAGTATCCAACTTCAGCTCAGGTCATGATCTCACGGTTTGAGGTCGAGCCCCGCATCGGGCTCTGTGCTGACAGCTCAGAGCCTGGCGCCTGTTTCAGATTCTGTGTCTCCCTCTCTCTCTGCCCCTCCCCCACTCATGCTCTTTGTCTCCAAAATAAGTAAATATTTAAAAAAAACTTTTAAAGAATAGATGGATGGATCAGTAATACAGAAAACATTATAAAACGTTGTTTGTAAAATCTAGGTGGTAAGCACACGTGTGGTCTCTGTGCATTTCGTCGAGTTCACACTTTTTCACAATAAAAACTTTTTTAGAAGATACGTTTCTGTCATACGCTAGATACGTTTCTAATATGGAAAGGATTTTATGATTAGATCGATGGTGATATTAATGAATGTAATTTTTGATACTCTTCATGAAGTGTGACACACTGTAAAGATCTCTATGACTCTCCCTGAAACTATTCTCCACGTGACCGAAGTATGATGTTACGAAGTCACGGTGACTAAAAGAGCCAGGGAGGACACACGAACCATAAGTGGACTGTAATATGACCGAGAACACAAAGGTCATGGATTTAGTATCCAGAACATACAAAAGAATTCTTACAACAAGAAAAAGACAAATGATCTGACTTCAAATGGACAAAGGATCTGAAAAGGCGTCTCTCCGGAGGAGACCGGCCGGCGGCCGGCACGCACACAGTAATGCAGAGGCTCCTACCATGGAGATTTCAACCCAAACCGCGAGCCAACAGCTCACACCCTCCAGGATGGCAAGAATCAAAACATCAAAAAGCAAGTGTCCGCGAGGACGGGGGCCGCTGAGACCCAACGCGCCGCCGGAGGGACGTACAATGGTGAGGCCGCTCTTCCGAAGGTGAAACAGGCTCCACAGGGCTCGGCAGCCCGCCCTAAACACCCGCAAACCAGGACAGCGCACCACACAAACCTCGTCCACAACGACCATGGCAGCATCCGCAAGAGCCGAGAGATGGGCACAGGCGTCCCCCAGCCGCGGAGCGCGTAAAGACGGTGTGGCACGTCAGCACGAGGGAGTGTGACTGCCGTCACACGAGGTTGTGAAGGGCTGCTACGACACGTCACGGCACAGGTGACCGCTGAAAACGCAGTGCTGAGTGAAGGCGGCCAGACAAAGGCTACCGAGTGCAGGACTGCACGGACACGAAACGCCCACGGTCAGCACGTGCGCACAGACCCAGGGGCCGGGGTGGGACGTGGAATGAATGCCCACGGGAACTCTCTTTCTGGATGAGATCGCGGTGTTTGGAACTGGTGACGACAGCTGCACAGCTCGGCGGGTGTATGAAAAACCACTGGACTGGAGGTTTTAAAATACTGCATTCTACCACCTCAACCTTACCCCAAATTTGTTCAAGAAGCTAACTCAGAGAGTTTCGAGTTCCATATTGTAACTAACCTTTGAGAACAACTACTTGTCAAGTTTTGGAGTCAATCAAAAACCAGCGTGCACATGGACTTGCAGGGAAGAGGCGGAGCGGGAGGCACCGAGCCCTGCGGACCGGAGAGGGGCGGCCACGTCGACATCGGAGGAGCGGACAGCACTCTGCCGCCCCGTGGTCTCAGAAGACTGACGACTCCCCTCTCCCAACCACGCGGGCACGAAGCCGGTCTGCACGTGCTCCCGCGCAAACGCACTCTAGCTGATCGAACGCAAAGGCAGGTAAGAGAGTCCAGCTTCCCTTCTTGTAAGCCGGATATTAAAGAAATGTACAAAATTGTTAAATACCATTTCTTCTTTCAGAATATATAGTTGTTTTTGGTTAAAAAAATTTATATTAGGGGCGCCTGGGTGGCTCAGTTGGTTAAGCGGCCGACTTCGGCTCAGGTCATGATCTCACGGTCTGTGAGTTCGAGCCCCGTGTCGGGCTCTGTGCTGGTGGCTCAGAGCCTGGAGCCTGCTTCAGATTCTGTATCTCCCTCTCTCTCTGCCCTTCCCTTGCTCATACTCTGTCTCTATGTCTCTCAACAATAAATAAATGTTAAAAAAAATTTAAAAAAAAAAAAAAAATTTATATTAATATGAAATGGGTTTCCTGTTATTTTTAAGCAAATTCGTAAAAATTTTAAATTTTGTTTTTTTGCTTTTTGTTTTTTTAATGTTTATTTTTGAGAGAGAGAGAGAGAGAGAGAGAGAGAGAGGCAGAGAGAGAGGGAGACACAGAATCAGAAGCAGGCTCCAGGGTCTGATCCGTAAGCACAGAGCCCGACACGGGGCTCGAACCCATGCACCTCGAGATCATGACCTGAGCCGAAGTCAGACACTTAACTGATTGAGCCACGCAGACACCCCTAAGTTTTCGCGTTTTTGATATCTAATATGATGAACACTGACAGATTAAATTTTTTTAGTTCTTTATGATCCACAGTGGTTTTAAGCGTGTAAAGGGGACCTGAGACCAAAAGCCTGAGAACTCCTTATCAACACGAAGGACTGAAGAGCAACAAAAGCGGAAACTATGTGGATGAACATTCCCTAGTTTCAATTCCTTTAAAAGATGCCTAACTGTTGAAAATAAAATGCCGTGTGTGAGGCTGCAGTGAAGCGGACGGCAGAAGCACAGCAGCCAGCGAGGGAGAAGTCGTTCCCGACGTGCTGGGTGTCACGGCGTCGCTCTCTCTGAAGGCAAACGGTAAAAACTAAACCCTAAACCAGCCTCCAAGAATTCCTGGAGAAAATGGAGTACTAAAAAATACCCAGTCTAAAATAAGCCAGAAGAGAATAAAGAAAAAGACAAAATGAGATAAGTCTAAAGCAGACAAGATGTCAGACCAAAACATCGCGATAATCACATTAAATAGAACTGGTCTAAACACTTCGACAATAAGGCAGATTCTCGGACTGAATAAAAAAGCAGGGCCGGCTCCACGGTGCGCGTAAGAAACTCGTTCTAAGGAGCCTGGGGCTCAGTCAGTTGAGCGTCCCACGCCTGATCTCAGCTCAGGTCGTGATCGTGCCGCTCGTGAGTTTGAGCCCCAAACTCTCGGGCTGGCTCTGTGCTGACAGCATGGGACCGGCTTCGGATTCTTTCTCTCCCTCTCTCTCTCCCTCCTTTACTCATGCTCGCTCTCTCTCAAAATAAATAGATAAACTTAAAAACAATTTTTTTTTTAAATAAAGAAATTCATTTTAAGTAGAAAGACAAGAGGAGCACCTGGAGGCTCAGCAGGCGGAGTGTCTGACTCTTAATCTCGGCTCGGATCATGATCCCGTAGTTCGAGAGATCGAGCCCAGAATCAGGCTCTGCACTGACAGCTCAGAGCCTGCTTGGGATTCTCTCTCTTCCTGCCCCTCCCCTACTCACACTCTCCCTCTATCAAATAAATAATCTTAAAAAAGAAAAAAAAAAAAAGAAAAAGACAACACGAGAGGGGCTCCTGGCAGGCTCAGTTGGTGAAGTGTGCAACTCTGATCTTGGGGTCATGAGTTTGACCCCACTGGGCATAGAGATTACTTAAAAATTAAATGTAATGATTAATTAATTAAAAGTAAGAGAAGAAATTAAATAGAAAACAATAGAAGAAACCAGTAAAAATCTAAAGCAGCTTTTTAGAAGATTAATGGGATTGACAAGCCAGACCAACGCAGGGGAAGGAGAACGAGGGACGGAAACTACCCAGAGCAGGAAAACCACGGGGACGCTGCTACGGGCACACATACGTTTAGAGGATAAAAATCTAATTCAACAATCAAAATAAAGTTGAGAAATTATTTGGAAGTCACGAGTTACCAAAACTGACACAATTAAATACAAAACCTACAACTGGGCAAAATATTTGAACATGCACCTAACGAAATACATACAAATGTGTTCAGTCTCTGGGGGGGCGCAAATGAAAACTGCGGTGAGACGGTCCCGCACAGCCACAGGAACGGCTACAGCTGACAGACTATCCCAAGGGCTGGCCCAAGTTTGAAGCAGGTGGCGTTCTCTTCCTGGTGGCCGCTCCAAGTGGTGTCACCACCTTGGAGGGGACTTGGGCCGTTTCTTCTAACGTTCGATACGACTTTGCCACTGACCCGACAATTCTACGCCTAAGTACGCAACTCGAAGAAATGAAAACGTATCTGCAGGTAAGACTTGTACGTGAAGGTTCCTGGCAGCTTTCTTCACCACAGACAAGAACTGCAACGGCCGCAGCATCCATCAGCAGGGGAAGAGGCGAACCAGGTCTGTGCGTATGACAGAATTCTCCAGAGTATGAAAACAAAACCACTGCCAGGTGCACTAACACGGATTAACTTCAGAATCACTTTGTCTCGTGAAGGCGTACACACGCATGGCCCATTTCTATCAAAACCTAGAAGAGTAAATCTAATTTCTAGTAAAGAAAGCAGATCGGTGGTAATCCGGGCTGGAGAATGAACTGCAAAGGGACACAAAGGAACGGGTTTAGAGCGATGGAAATGTCACCTTGATGGTGAATGTTTAACAGTAGTCACTGGTCACACTCAAAGAACTGGGCCCATTTGCTGCGTGCAAATCATACAGCAGTGAAGCTGGGTTTGTTTTTCAAAGACTAAAGCAACTGGCTGGGCATCAATAAAAACGTCAAAAGCCACGGCAAGACGGTCATGGTAAAAGTCCACGACTCTGGGGACAGAGGACAGCTCAGTCGCACACAAAGAGCAGGGAATCCGGAGGACAGCTTGGTGGTGAGCCCCAATCCTGCCGAGGGCAAGTCCCACTCCCCAGAGGGCCTGATCATCCAGGGACAGGGAGAGGGGCTTGTCCAGAAGCGTCTGGGAAAGCCGCGGCCTCTCCGAGCGTGGTGCTACGTTGGGAGGTGCCCCAGCACGAGAGGCAGGCAAGTGGGCTGGCCCGGCACGGAGGCCGTGGGGTCTCCAAACAGCGGTGAGGCGGGTGCCAGCTGACAGCTACGTGGGAACCTATGTAGCAAGCACCTAGTCAGCTGGCCCAGGCGGGACGGTCCCTGGAAGCGATGCACACAGAACAGGAACCTCGCAGTGCTCACCTGACAGGCCTGACTGTGACTCCAGAGCTGCTGGAGCGGGGGAGAGCGCCCAGACACAGAGTCGAACACGAAAGGTAGGTGAACCCACGGAAACACTTTCACGAGCGAAAATGGGCCAGCTCGAGGTGAGAGAAGCTTAAATGTGCACTCAAGCGTATCACACAGTAGGGATCCTGGGAACGTGATCCACGACCACAGTTTCAGAGAAGACCCAGATCTCATGAGGCATCAAAGATTGATGCTGAAGAGAAAACTCACCACACGCGAACTCTCAAGAGCCCGAACCTCATTAAACATTCATTATTATTAAACATGCGGGCAGTTTTCGGTAGGGAGAGAACCCACCCGCAAAACGAAGATGGGAAGGCTTCTGGACCCAGTTCTAAGTTATCAGGTGTCAGAGGACTCACACTGCAGAGGCCATGGCCACAGTCCATGAAGGAAAGGCTTTAGGGAGCTCACACCTCTCTGAGTCCAGGGAAAGACGCTCTGAGTACACAAAGCATGGGGGTGCATCTCACCCTCACATCTGAGAGAAATCCTCGAGCGAGTACCGGAAACCTCCTGAGTGAGTGCACCCCTCATCTGACACCTGCGAATCTGCACTGGAAACCACATGAAGGCAGTAAGTACGGGGGAGTCCTTGGCCAGAGTTTACCACTCAGTCAACATCAAAGAACAAGAACACATGAGGGAAAATCTATAACATAAGAAACTTATGTTCATTTGGAAATACTAAGGAAATATCAAAATATGGAAAACACTAAATAAAATTATAAATATTGGGCAAGGACCAAAAAGATCACAAAAAACTGAAGCAAGTACCAACTCCAGGAAAACCTAAGTGTGGCACAAGAAAAGGGGCATGAACTGTGGAAAAGTTATACCTAGTCCTAGGAACTAGTCCAACAACAGAGCCGACCATAGTAGGCCGTGTGACCACAGCAATAGGCAGGGACCAGATGGGAGGGTCACATCCCATGGATGGGAGCTAGCAGTAAATCAGAAGGCGACGCCCACCAGAGGCTGATGCGGAGTCAGAAATAGAGTGCATTTCTTTGAAATACAGAAGCTAGTACCAGAAAATGCACGTGAGCAGAGAAAAGTGATGCTGCTGGACCGCATGAGGATCGTCCTCCACATATCGGCCAAGTCCACAGGCAAACACAGGCAGCACTAACCTGAAAGATCAGGTACACAAATATGGCAAATGGACAGCGCCCTTAATATATCAGAAACTTGATCGGGCAAGGGAGAAAAGGAATACACTCCCCCCAAAGTAATATGGCCAAAGATCGCAGACAAGTCATGTATCAAAAACGAAGACAAATATCCAAACACACACTCTCTCTCTTAAACTTCCCCTTCACCAGTAAATGAAGATATAAAAGTAAAAGATGACACTACTTCTCACCCTTAAAAAATGGCAAGTATTTTTTAGTAATCTCTAATCTATAGGAATTCATGGAAAAAGATACCTCCGCAGACTAAAAGTATGAAAAAAATAATAGTATAGTTGGCAAAAACCAATCAAAGCCAATCAGAAGCCTTTACAAATCAACCCCAGCTATGTGTCAACCACTGCCCACCAGTCACACGTGGGAGGGAAATGCCCGTGGCCACCTATGGAGCCCAGCACCTGAGACAACAGCAGGCAGGCACTGAAGTCAGCCCAGGAGAGACCCCTCCCCATCCTGCCAAAGGCAAGCCTCAGCTTTGGGCCTGGCACCCGGGAGCACCTAACTGTGCTTTTAAGCCTGCATCTTACACCCAAATAAATAAAAACTATGAGAAACTAATTCTTTTGTTTGTTTGTTTGTTTGTTTTTTTGAGAGAGAAAGAGCATGAGCGGGGCAGAGGCAGCGGGGGGGGGGGGACAGAAGATCCAAAGTAGGCTCCAACATGACAGCAGACAGCCCAACATGGGGCTCAGACTCATGAACCATGAGATCACGACCTGAGCCGGAGTCAGATGCTCAGCCGACTGAGCCACCCAGGTGCCCCCCTAAATTATGAGAATTTATATTAAAATACGCGTATAGGTGGTAAGGTTATATAAAGTTTATATTTTGTTTTGTTTGCTGATATTTTCTTCTAACTTTTCTATAAAGACTATGTCATTTCATTTATAAGAAGAAACCAATAGAAGTTATCAGAGAGAAAAGTTAAAACGTGAGTTTTGCAGGGAGGAAAGGCACAACATAGGGCATACGGTCAGGCCCCCCGACGAGGCTGTGCGGGGAGAGACGGCAGCTCCGCCCGCTGAACCACCCCGCTGGCGCCTGAAACTACCGGAGCACTGCGTGTCTGTGACTGAAACACGCACGCACAGCCTGGACTCGTGGCTATAGCACGGCCACGCTGGGACTGCAGAACTATCGGCCAAGGCTCAGTTTCCTCTGCAAACGTGCACGAGTCCTGAACACCCTTCTTTAACCACGTTCCTGTGGGGAGCTTCCCACAGGCGCGGCACTCTGCACAGCCAGGGGCCAGGGGCCAGGTAGGACACTGTGCCCACCACCAGGAGGCAGACTTACACGCACTGGCCAGCGTCTGAGTCCAAACCAGAACCAAGCGGTTGCAGCGAGGCCTGGAAAAGCCCTCTACCTCGTCCAGCAATCAGGGATTTGAGGGGGTCTGCCCATGTCCTGGATGCCCCCACCCCACGTCTGGGGAGGAACCCAAGTAAGCAGCAGGGCGCGCGTCGTAGCCAGGAGTCACAACCTGCGCTTGGAGTATGGCCTTGCTCGTCACAACCGTGAAGGAGGCCCTCTCAGGGGGGCCAGCACACACACCGTGGCCTGGCTTTGCCACGTTCTTCATCGACTTCCACGGCCACTGACTTTTCCTTTGTCTCTCAGAAAGCCTTAGGTCATAAAGAATATGATCCCATGAACTGTGAGATCGTGACCTGAGCCCAAATCAAGAGTCGGACACCCAACCGACTAAGCCCCTAAGACAACTTGACGAGGGGCCGTTCCACCTTCTATCTCCTCTGCTTCGTTAGGAAAGTGTTCCTAGTTGAACACCTTTTTACATACAGGGACACTTAATAACCAAAATGTTTCGGCAAGGTAAGCCTATCAACAATCGTGGGCCCCTGAAAGCATCCTCTCTGTGCATCTGCGGAGGATCACGCTGTAAGCTTCTAAACATACGAACAGAAAACGGCACTTAGGAAGACACCACTTTTCTCTTGATAATCAAAATGCCTTCTGAGCTCGAGCGCCCCTTCAACGCACGGAGGTTCGGAGATGAAGACAACAAGAACGGAGTAATTCAAACCGCGGCCACGCTCCGAGCGCTCAGGAGGACACCTGTTTGTCCTGTTTGACTGCAGCGGACACACTTCTGGACGCGGCCCCTTCATCTACCGCCCCCGGCGCCCCAGCCAGGGCCCGGGTCTCAGCGCGCCGCTCCCGGGGGAGGGCCTGCGCCAGCGGGGAGCCCACCCCGGCTCTGGCCGCGGCTCCCAGCACTGACCTTGTTGACCCAGAACACCATGGCGTCCTCGAGGTCGTACGGAAGCTCTTTCGAGGCGCTGAACGTTGAGAAGCGCTCGACGCTGGCCACCACCTTCTCGATGCTGATCATCTCCACGGTGTAGGCCATCATGAGGGCGTCCACCATCGCCATGTGGGCACTCTGGGGGCAGAGGCGACGGTCAGGGCGCCCCGACCCACCTCATCTCCGCGGCAACCCGGAGCGTCCCAGGGGTGGCTGAGGGGAAAGGTCCCAGGGCAGAGAGGTGCGCCCACGGCGACACGACCGCGAGCAGGGTCCGGGGTTCCAGCACGACCCCGCCGCCAAACCCCTGCCGCGCCTTTGCACCGTTCCCTCCTGGCACCCGAGGAGCCTCCCGCCGACCCACAATACACCCCCTTGGAGCCCACGAGTGAAAAGCCAGAGTGCAAATCACCAGAGAACAGCCAAACCCCAGCGATGGGGGAGGCACCCAGACTGGCTGACCTAGGGCAGCTAGGAAACGTCACATGAACCGTGTGGCTTCCAGAGAAAAGGGGGAGGGGAGAAAACAGAGTCCTTTCTTCTTTATTTGGACACGAAAATACGGTATGGGTGAACAACCTAACAGAACAGGCCCGAGAGCTGCACGTCACAGCGTCCGCGAGGTACTGGCCTCCAGATGTTTTCATGAAGACGCCTCAACTTACCCTCCACGCTCACAGAGCACTCGGAAGCAGGAAAAAGCCGACAGGGAGCCTCCCCTTTCCCCGTTCTCCACAAGTCACAGTCACGTGGAGACACGCAGCTCAGGACCCCACCCCACAGCCTCGAGCCCTGCCACCCTGCTGGACACTCACGCCACCTGCGCTGCAGAGGGCCGCCGGGCGGCACGACGGGCCGGGGTGCCATCCGAGTGCCCGCGGTAGAAGCAGTCGCCGTCGGTGACAGACCCCGCCTCCCCCCGCACACACACAGGACACTCACCATCTTTATGGGTGCGTGGCTGAGGTCGGGGTCCGTCACGGGGGTGTCGCCGCTCTCCATCACGTAAATCCCTTTCCGGGACAGGGCCTGGATGACAGACCGGTGCCCCTGTAAGGCGGCCACCTGGTCCCCCTTCAGGATGAGGCTGCAGACGCGGCAGTACAGCTCGCTGGACAGCAGGAGCCTGATGACGGGCGGCTTGATGTGCTCCTGCTCATACTGGTCGATGTAGAAGGGGTCCCTGAGGTCCTCGGGGATGTTATCTGGGCCAAGGAAGAGATCACCACGTGAGCACGACGTGTGGACGGAGCTGCCGTTGAGCACGACAGGCAACCAACAGCCTCAAAAGACCCCATCGTCTCCTCTGGCAGAGGCGAACTGGCTGCTGACAGCACCTGGCGGGGGCGCAACGCACTCCCTCAGTGACTTCGCCGCCGCGACCTCCAGGGGTAACTCTCCCGCCAGACGGCGGCGAGAAGCAAGTGCGGGAGCCCTGAGCAGGTAGTGGCGCCAAAGGGAAACCGAGGCGCGATCTGGCTGGGATACACGGTACCTGGTCACACCATGGGGGCCTCGAGTGGCACACACGACACGCAGGTCCTCGTCACCCTGCGGACGGCACGGAGCACACCTACCATCAGTCTTGGGGAGGAAGTCAAGTGCACCCTTTTCTGATATCAAATTGGAGACGACGGCAAGGCCTAACACCATGGCCTCTCTGGAGGACGCCAGGCCTGCAGCCGCTGTGACAGAGACAGAACAGCAGGGACAGGCCCTCACCTGACCCTGGGCCGGGCAGCACTAGATGCCACACAAGCCATGTTATTTAAGCACGCCACAAAACTCTCTCAAACTGAGACTTTCGTCCCTGCAATACGAACAGGAAAACGGAGGCGCAGAGCGAGTACGTGATGTGCCCAAGGCCACGAGCAGCAGAAGCCGACTGTGAACCCAGCCTGACTCACAGGTCTACACCACCTCCCACACAAATACGCCAGTCACACGTGCACAGCTGGGGACACTCGGTTTCTAAACAGCTGGCGCGGTCTCTCCACCAGTGTCCCTCACACTCGCTCTGCAAGATGTCCATCCCTGTGCCCCAAAAGGGACGGCAGACCGGGCAGCACGAAGTTACACAGACTCAGGCTGCTTGGTCTCTTTCCGTGAGGCCCCCAGACCTGAGACCGCCCCCATGCTTGAGTTCTGGAACATCCCCCAGCGGGATGAGTTTAGACAGGCCTGGTCTCCCCAAGGATGCTGGGGAAGGACACCCATGGCACCTAGGGCTGAGACCCGGGGCGCCAGCACCCCTCTCCCGCACAGTCCAGGCTCTCTGCGGCGACCTTGCAAGTGCCCTCTGCCTCTCCACACCCCCCTCCCCGCGCCCCACGGCGGCTGTCTTCATCACAGACGCTATTCTCAGGGCCCTGAATCACCTCCTTGTGGGTGTGGGGCTCCGCAGTCCCCGCAGGCTCTTCTTTCTAACAGTGGCTAACATTCACACTGCCCTTCTGTTTGCAAGCGCCTTGGTTCACATCTCCTGTGACCGACACCCTGACAGCCCTGCGGTGCTGAACCTTTGCCTCGGGGACAAACCGACCCTGTCGGAGACCATCCCGTTTTAAAATCGCCCAGAGTTCTGAAACAGAAGAGATCACCCCAACAATAGAAGAAGGGAGCCCAGTGCAAAACACTGTGGGAAGATTTCGGTTGTCTTTGTAGGTGGCGGTACTTGTGAGTGGGGCGCTGAGGGAGGGACAGGAGCTGGCCCTACGCACACCAGAGTGCACCATCCCAGAGAGCAGACGGCAGCCGGGGAGGACACACGTGGAGGGTGCAGGACCTGGCTCTGACGGACGGGAGTCCAGGATGGGCGTCGAGGGAGGACACTGGGCCAGGGAGTCCACCATCCTATCCGTGTCCAAAAGCAAGAGGCAAGGCCGACTCTGGGCAGCCGGAACTGGGATGTCGGGGCAACTGCCCTTCCCACCCCCCATCCTCCCCCTCTCTCCACACCTGCCCCATCTCCATCTCCTCTGCCAGTGCTCCCTCACTTCTGCAGGACTAGAAGGGGCACTTCCTACCTACTAGAAGGGCCCCAGGTGACCTCAGTCTCGTGGCCTGAAGGACCACACGTGGGCTGGCATCCGTCCTGACCCCGGCCGCTTCCCCGAGCTCCTCCATCCCTCTGCCCCGTAAGAGCTGCACGAGGAAGCTGGTGGCCACGGGGCCTGATCTGCCTGTCGGGGAACTCTACCTCTCAGCCTGCCCCTCCTGGGCTCCCTCTCAAGGTCGGCTGCTCACCAAAAGCTTCAGGGTCACCCAGCTCTCTTCCTGCCAAAGCCCTGGCAACTCTGGCAGACTTTCCCTTTTTTTTTTTTACCTTTTCCTTGATTTCATTATGCACTACACTGCATAACCTTCTAGAAGGGATAGAGGAGCATAACCCAGTTATTTTCATCAATCAGGAAAAGGCTTCCTTAATCAACGTTCTCCAAATCCTTTGATGCAAAGTAACAAACTCCAGAGACCTGCCTACCAAACTCCACTAACATAGACAAGAGACGACCCTTTCTTCCTTGCCCCCACTACTGAGCCCAGGGACACGCGCAGCGGCTGTGCGGAGATGAGCAGCCCACGGCCAGGACGCCGACCCCGGTCAGAATCTCGCACGACATCATGCCGCAGTTGCTAGGGCCACACTCTTCTGTCCTGGCCCCCTACGGATGGTGACCCGGCCTCCTAGCCAGAAAATGACAGCTTGCTCCCATGCCACAGCCACCACCACGCCACTGTCCCCCTCACCTCTCAGATTACCAATGGGCTCCCCTCCAGCACAGCAGAGACCTGCAGGTGTCAGGACAAAAAGGTCCCTTAGGGTCACAGCTCTGGGGGGAGGAGAGGGGAGGGGACACAGGCACAGTGGAGGGTTAGCCGCAGGAAGGACGGGGTCTGGGAGCACAGGTGCAGAAAGACGCAGTCTACCGGCACACAGGAACCTAGCGAGGCTGGACAGAACCGCAGCCACGGCTGCGAAGCAGCTGCTCTGTGTACCGAGGGGAAAGGTTTTCCACAGGCGGCCCACTTGGTGGAAATTTCAAAACTAATCAATATAAATTGATTTGGATAACCCACTCTTTAATTACATTTGAATATGAATGTATGAACCACAGAACCGATCCCCATAAACTCCAGATGTGGGAAGCTGATGCACCTACCGCAGGTAAGTGCTCCGGACATCATGTGACCGCACCCCCCTGCACCCCCCCCCTGCACCCTCCCCTCCGTCCCTTCAGGGCAGCCGAGCCAGTTAACCTGCTTCAGCAAGTCAACCACTGCAGGGGCTTTATGCGCCAGCTGTGAAATTTCATGCCGGTTTTATTAAAATCAATAACTATTTAAAACAAAGACAACTTTGCAAATGTCTTGAAGCTATTACTAGTGACTTAGTTTTCGTTTCCTCTACAAACCGAGAAGACAGTTTGTCAGAATTGCTCAGGTGCATAGCTGTGATTTGTTGAGCACCTACCGTGAGCCAAAGAAGCACAGAAATGAGGCGTTAACGAGGATGAAGAAGTCACCACTGGGGGTGCCTCTTAAAACGACTAAGAAATCACCAGGCAACGTGGGTACGTGGGTACGGGGTGCTCTGGGGGACAGGTGGGCCACCTGAGCCAGCACCAAAGGGCGGGTATGGGGTGCTCTGGGGTACAGACGGGCCACCCGAGCCGGCACCACAGGGTGGGGAGGCCGACAGGCTTCCACGGAGAGAAGGAGCCAGGCTCCCAGTGGCCAACAGAGCAAGGACAGGGGAACGGATGAGTCTAAGGGAGGGGACGGGATGACAACACATGAGGGACACACAAAGGAATGACCCTGAGAGAGTTCTGGAAAACTGTGGCTCAGCACTACAGGGGCAGCCAGCCGTACAGGCCACTTCTCCACTCACCAACAGGCAATCAACTAAGTACACACAGCTGCCTGCACCGGGAGGGACTGCGGGGACCAGTGGGGTCCCTAAGTGACAGAAACAGGCACAGGAGGCTCTGAGGGCCTGTAGTTAGGGGTGTGACCAGCCCCGGGATGGGAGGACGAGGGGTCAGAGCAGTTGGGAGGACGTGAGCCACCATCTGCTGGAATCCCACCACTGTCGGTGGTCTGACTGACAACAGAGGCGGGCCACGAACGGGCAGCACCGGGGAAGGGCACAGACATCCAGGAGGCATGGGCCTCAGGGCTTGGGGTGTGACCAAAAAGACAGCAGATCTCCCGCTCTGCCGACGAGATGCAGGATGGTGCCTTCCACTGACACGGGGAGGGGTAACGGGGAGGACACTCAGGGGAGAGGGACGTTCACTCTAGGCAGGCCGTCTCCGAGGCGCTTGCGGGACCCAGCGGAGACTGCAAAGACGCAGGAAGATACGGAGACCAAAGCGCCAGAGAAAGAGTCTGGCTGGACACACAAGCCTGGAATCTGCCACGCGGGACTAGTCATCGTAGCCACGGGGTGCACACGCAGAGGGCAGGAGAGCTAGGCGGGCACACCCAGCGAACAGCCACGTGCGGGGCAGACCTGGGCAAGTGGGGAAAGGAAGCCGAAGACCGACACAGAGGAGTGATCGGGGAAGGGGGGAAACAGGAGGCGGGCTCGGAGAAAGAACATTTCAAAGCAGGAGCGACCAGCGACCACAGTGGAGAAGGGACGAGACACAAGACAGAGAGGGGTCCATGGATTTACAAGCAGGAGGCGGAGCCGGCCTGGGAAAGAGCAGAGCGAGGAAGGGTGAAGGACGGAGGAGCCAAGGAGAGCGCCAGCAGCCCCTCTACTTGGAGGGCGGCAAGCAGAGGCCGGGGCCCCAGGAGCTGGCCTAACTGACCACGGGAGGGCAGGTCCGACAGCAAGGTCTGGAGACGGCTCCGGCCAGTGGGAGGGAGGAGCCCCGCGTCTCTGGGGGAGAGGGGTGGACGGAAGGATGGAAGGACCAAGGACAGAAGGCGTGAGGGGTGAAGCAGCAGGTAAGCCTGAGGGCAGTGGCTCTGTGCTGAGGGCACCCCCGGGACACGCTGGACAGCAGGCGGTGGGAGCCCGGCAGGGCCCTGACCAGGACGGAGCACCGCCACAGCCCAGTGTGAGGGACAGCAGTCCTGGCGACCCCGCTCTGCAGCAACAGCAACGGCGTGTACACTGGCTGGCGATTCAGGGCGAGGGCCCTGCGGGCACACCTGGTGGGAAGGCTGCACAAAGGACTGAAGGGTTCCGAGAAGCCTGCACCTGTAATGGCGGGACACTATACGCAGCAGGAAGTAGAAATGGGTGACAGCTGGGGAGGACAGACACCCAGAGCTCCAGGTCTCCGAGGCAGGAAGGTGTGCGGCTGGGAGCTGAACCCACGCGGGCCGGCCCGGCCTCTCAGAACCCCCGGCGCACATATGACGACCCATCCTGACCCCAGGTGAGGACAGGTGAGGAGAGGGGCTACGTGTGAGCCGCGGTGCTGAGGACAGATCCTGCCGTCAGTGACAGTCACACGAGTGTTAGCTACCACTCTCATCCGTCGCTGTCCACAACATACTCCACCCTGTTGACTAAGGTTGCACCCCTGCACCCAGAGCAGGGCAAGGGAGCACCCCTCGGGTACCCCACGGAAGCCTGAGGCCTCACCTGGCCCTGGCTCGGTCTCAGGAGAGCAAGGCCTGCACAGCCGCCGGCAACCAGAGGATAGCGGCCAAGTACCCTCGGTACCCGGCCTCTGCCCGGCCCCTCAACCACCGTGTCATGGCCAGAGGCCTTCGAATTCCGGCCATACAGAAGAGAGATGGCCTAAGCTGGAAATGCCAGACAGAAGAGAGAGAAGAGCTCTGCCCGGCAGAGCCCCGCCCCCCTGACCCACGCCAGGCTCCCCTGCCCACGCCAGGCTCCCCTGCCCACGCCAGGCCAGCACATAACAAAACCATATCCAGTGACAGGAGACGGAGCGCCCCACAGGTTAGCAGGTTCTTTTCTCTCCCACTCTGCTGACACAGCTCAGGTGCAGGACGCACACAGACTCTTCCAGCCAGACTGGGAAGGGAGACCCCTGCAGGGGAGCCCCCTGGAGAGTGGGCGGGGGTGCTGAATGAAGAACCCTGAAATCTGTGTGTACCGTCCTGGACGACGCGAGTGGCCCCGTGTGACACTGACCGGGAATGGCACGGCGCAGACTCTGAGAACTACGGCGGGGCCCAGGCTTCACAGAGGTGCCCGGGGACAGACCAGAAGGGCCCAGAGGCTTCAGGACCAAACCGGCAAGGAGCAAAGGCCCACATGAAGCAGCTCACGGGGGCTCACAGTTTCAGCCTAACTGGGCTGACTGACTGCCTGTTTAAAAAAGAAAATATTCTAGGTTTTAGCAGACCCGAGTCTCACACGCAAGAGTCAGAATGTCCAAGACACGATGCAAACTTACTCAGCACAGCAAACAGGGAATCCACGAGTGCTGGAGAAAAGGCAATCGACGGGCCCCGACCCCGTAACGGCCCAGCGTCGGAAGCCTCTGATGAAGATGTAACCGGTTTTTATAAACGTGCTCTAAGGGGGAAGAACGAACATTTTTTAAATGAGCAAAAAAACTAGCATGAAACTGTGAGAAAGCCCAGGGAAAGAGAAGTCCCAGGATGGAGAGAAAGCACAGGCCAGAGCAGCGGATGGCCGGAGCCGGGGAACACGAGGGGCCAGGAGGCCTCACAGCCACCTGCACCCCCCAAGGGCCCTGCTCCCACTGGGAGGCAGAGAAGCGGCCCCAGTGGCCCAGGCACACAGCTCACAGGCCCCACGGGGATGCCGTGTCACCAAACCAAGTAGGGAGCAGCCCCATCAACCCTCAGCACTCCCTCCTCCCCTCCACTTCGAGGCCCAGGGGACAGCCTGGGGGACAGCTCTGACCTAGGACGGTGCCTGCAGAAGGGAAGGTGACCGACAGGAAGGACTGAGCACAAACCTGAATGTCAAGGTCCTGGCTAGATCCTCCCTCACTCGCACCTCAGACACTCCCTAGGGAAATGCCAGTGCTAGCTAGTCCCTCTGCCCAGAGAAGTGACAACACTCACAGTTGACATCCCAGGGATCCCCACACAGCCACCCAGCAGCGGCCCACCAGGGGCCCCCCCAGCATGCCCAGCGAGCTGAGCCAACAATGCCTGGTAAGGTAAGATTCCAAGACCAAATGTGGCCAAATGCAGAGGGAGCATCTGTACACAGCCCGAGTGGAGAGGAGTTCTCCGGTACCGGGGGACGGCACGGTCCAGTCGGGATGCACAGACGTGCCTCCACTGGCCGGACTAGCTGGCCAGGGGGCAGGGGGGCCGGGCCACGTGCCCAGAGAAGCCCCCAGCCCAGAGCACCCAAGCGCCCACAGCACGCTCACAGAGGCTGTGCTCCGTCCACGGCAGGCGTGACGCGGGGGAACTGCGTTTCTGGCACCTCCCAAGCCAGGAGGACAGAACTTGGACTGGCAGGGGGCCCCGGTCACCTAGCGGGGCAGGCATGTGGCCGGGAACCCCAGAGGTTGCTCCCTCGGAGCCGACCCGACAGAAGTACAGCAGCCCTTGAGAGCACCCTGATGTGTGCGCGGGAGCACCGGAGCGAGGGGCTCAGGGACGGCCCGTGTCTGGAAATCAAAGTTCCTCCAGAGGAAGGCACTGTCCCGGGCCTCCGGTGACACCTACCGTCACCCGGACACCTCACCCGCTCAGCCAAGTGAAAACAAGCAGCTGAGCAAAGCGACAGGACATCCTGAGCAAAGCCAGCAGTAACATCGAGAGACAGAAGCAGGTTCACAGGCCTGCGGAGATGCCAGCACGGAGCAGGCCGGGACAGCCTCTCCCCACTGGCCACAACTAAGACCCCCACCGGCCAGACAAGCAGCCACGGGAGGGTCCTAAACGTGAACGGCAGCAGGTGAGCGGGGAGCAGACGCAAAGCCTGGAAAAGTAACACCTACGGGTCCCCGGCTCCGTGTCTGATTCCTGTCAGGGCTCTGACCCAAGGGCCCCCAGACGCACGCATGTGGGCAGTCAAAGTGCTGACAGAAAGCCAGCCGTTCTGGCCAGAAGACCAGGAAAGGGGCCTGCATGCTGGAGGGCGGGAGGAATCCGGGTTTTCCTCCCCTTCCTCACTCGCGGCCCTGGTTACAGAACTCTGGCAAGGCAGGGGCCTCAGCGGTCCGCAGAGGTGAGGGCGCCCGACACTCTTGCCCCCTGCACGCACAGCACCACTCCGAGCAGAGCCCCTTCTCTCCACCCAGAGCACAAGGAAAAGGGGCTCCCTGAAGCAGAAAGGGCAGGGGAACGCAAGAAAGGAGAGAGCCAGGAAAGGGACCCCTCCTTCCGTGCGTGAGCCCACACAACCCTGAGTACCTCCCCAGCTTCGAACACGTGGGACAGACCCAAAGAACCACAGTGACCCTGAAACCGCGGCACACAAATGACAAAACAGACTTGGGGTCTGAGCCTCAAGGTGCTTACTACTACCTGGCTACAAAACAGACCACTAAACAGCAACGTGGCCGGAAAGCAGCCCCATAGTGCAGTATTTAAAAAACATCCAGGACTCAACCCATAATTACTCAACATGTAAGAAATGGGAAAATGTGACCAATTCTCAGGGCAAGAAACAATCCACAGATGCCAACCCCGAGAGGACCCGGATGTCGGAGTTATCACGGGCCTTCAAGCATCTATTATAACCTGGCCCCCTGAGACCGAAGTAGGAACTCTTAAAATAAATGAGAAAATAGACATTCTCCTCAGAGAAATAGAATTTTAAAAAAATAATAGAAGAACCAGAATTTGAGAACAATACAGTGTACCGACAAAACGCTCACTGCAGAGGAGAGCGAAGAGGACGGAGAGGGAAGAGGGTCGGTGGACCCGAGATGCACGCGTGGAAATTACCACCCAGAAGGCACAGACTGAAGACAAGGAAGAGCCTCCGGGAGCAGTGGGAGGACTACGAAAGCCTCGCACCGCGCTCCTGCAGGAGAGGCCTCCCGCACCCGTGCTCCTGCAGGAGAGGCCTCCCGCACCCGTGCTCCTGCAGGAGAGGCCTCCCGCACCCGTGCTCCTGCAGGAGAGGCCTCCCGCATCTGTGCTCCTGCAGGAGAGGCCTCCCGCACCCGTGCTCCTGCAGGAAAGAGACCGCTGCCCAAAAGCATCTGAGGAGGTTATGGCCAAAGTCACCCCATATTTGGTGAAAGACACCAATCTACAGGCACAGGAAGCCCGGCAAACCCAAATGGAACCAACTGGAAGAAAACCATGCCCAGACGCTTCTAACCAAACCGCTAAAAACAAAGAGGAAGTAACAGGCCCTGGGGACCCACGGCCAGCATGATCAGCCACAGACTTTCCCTGAGCATGCTTAAAACAAGAACGGGAAAAAAGGCAAGATGAAGAATTTTGACAGAAACAATTTGGAAATTACAAAAAAAGAAAAGAAAGAACTTGGCAGGGAAGGGTAACTGAACTTCGTACACGGGGGTGCGGAACACCAGGCCAGCCAGAGGAGCGGACACACAGGTGAGAAGCAGCTAACAGGTACCGCAGGCCCAGAGAGGCAGGACGGAAAAAGTGGGACAGAACATGGTATTGTTGCAGGAGCTAAGGGACAAGGAGCTCCCCGTCCCTGTAAACCTCACGAAACCCAGCGGGATAGAAAGCAGACGTACACACCAAAGCACATTCCGCGATAGCGATGGAACTGAGAAACAGAGCGAAAACCTGAAGCGGCCGTGAGGGACGGGCGGTCAGGACGAGGTGGCTCCTCTCCACGAAGCGCTAACTGTAAACCTCGGAAATGACTCAAAACACAAGCACAGGGGAACCCGAGAGCCACACGAGGAGGCAGACTGGGTCGGGACGCTAGGGCTGGGGGAACGGCACGGCAATGGGGCCTCTCACGACCTCCCCCGACAGGTGACCTGACCTGGCATCTCCTGGCCGCCAGCCTAGCACTGGAAGGTGAGCCGAGCAGGCTCCTCCCCGCCCCGGACACCAAGCCAGCCGGGCGGAAGCGGGGGCGCTGGGAAGAAGCCCCACTAGTCGGCGATCTGCAACACCGGCCTCAACAAAGCCCCCCGCCCGGAAGGACTCTCCCTCCCCACCGGGCCTGAGACACACCGTTCCCCTGACACTGTGAGCGAGGGGACCCCGCCGTGACGAGCACCCAGCCCGGGAGACACCCTCCGTCCTCCGGGGCACCTGACACTCCGGCGCCAGGAAGCTCCTTCCACCTCTGAAAAGCAACGCTGGGAGGGCCACGGGAGCCCCACGGGAGCCCCTCGGCCAGGCCCACCGGCAAAGGCACGCGGTGAACGGCAGACTGGCCGGGACCGCGCTCCGCAAAGGCCGGCCAGCCCCGCGTGCTGCCCCTACCCCGGAGCTGCTGCTGCTGCAGGGAACACTTTAAACGGGACCCAGAGTCTCCGACAGAAGAGGCAGAGTGACCGGGTAACAGCCGGAGGTCACCCGGCACACCCAGAACCAAGAAAATCATGACTTTAAGGAAAAAAGACAATCAACGGACATCGACACCAAAACGACTCAGATGCTGGAATTCCCTAACGCAGACTTTAAAAGAACTATCGTAAAGGTGATTCCACAAGCAATCACAAATTCTCCGGAAACAAAAGAAAAGCAGAAAATTTCAGCAAAGAAAAAGAATTTATAAAAAGAACCGAATGTAAAACTGAAAAATAGAGCAACAAATCGAACTCACTAGAAGGGCTCGACAGGAAAGTGGAGAGGACAGAGGACAGAAGGGGTGAACTCGGGGACAGATCGACACAGCTTACCCGATCCCGATGACATGCAGAAACCACGCTGAAGGAACACGGACACGGCCTCAGGGACCCACGGGCGGAGAACACGGGACCCGACGGCTGGATCGCCGCAGTCCCAGAGCAGAGGGCAGAGTGAGGGGGGCTAACGGTGCCGAAAGGAACCATGGCTGGAAACGTCCCAAACAAGGCAAAAGATACAAACCCACAGGTTCAAGGAACTGAGTGGAGCCCTAATAACATAAACCCAAAGAAATGCGCAGCCAGACACATGGTCCCTGACTTGACGAAGAGCGCATCATGAAGCAGCTGGAGGGAAACCTCGCACTCCAAACAGGGGCCACAGGCTCGGGGCACAGCAGGTCTCTCGGAACCAGCGGGGCCAGGGGGAGGGCGCACCGCCTTCCAGGACTGCAGGGCTGCAGGGAAAGAGCGGTCAGCCAGATTCCGCAGCCAGCGAGACTTTCCTTAAGGCAGCAGGAGACATAGAGACATTCTCAAAGGAAAACTTTAAAAAACTCATCTCTAGCAAACCTTAAAAGAGCAGTGGAAGGAGATTCTCCAAATAGAAAGAATGAGAAGGAAAGAGTCCTGAGCACCAGGGAGCAAGACTGACAGAAAGGTCCAGATCATTTGGGCAAATACAACGGACATCCCCCTCATGAGTTTTCTACATTCCATCTGGTGACAGACAAAAACTCCCACGCCTGCAGGCACTCACAACACGGTATTTAAAGGTGGGGAGAGCAAAGGGACCGAGACAGAAAAAAGGATTTCCATACCTCACCTGAAATGGCAAAGCAATACCAGTCAGCTGCTGGAAATTGTACACAAATACTGTCAAATCCAGAGTAACCACTAAGAAGACTATAGAGATAACACCCAAAAACAATATATATAAATCATGATGGAATCCTTAAAAAATAGTCAAGTAAGCCACTGGAAGACAAAAAAAAAAAAAAAAGAAAGAGGAACAAGAAATACAAGAAAGAATAAAACATCAGATGGAAGCCTTAACTATTGACAATTATATTAAATGTAAATACTCTAAACGCACCAAGGAAAAGACAAACATTGGCAGAGTGGCCTAAAAAAAAAAAAAAAAGGTGGGGCGCCTGGGGACTCGGTTGAGCTTCTGACTCTTAACTTCCGCTCAGGTCATGATCTCAAGGTTCAGTTCATAAGTCTGACCCCTGCACCAGGTTCTGCGCTGACAGTGAGGAGCCTGCCTGGGATTCTCTCTCTCTCCCTCTCTCTCTGCCCCTCCCCTTCTTGCATTCTCTCTCTCTCTTTCAAAACAAATAAACTTTAAATATATATGTAAATAAGTAAGCAACACAACTATATGATATTTACAAGAAACTCACCCCAGACTCAATGACTTCAGTATGCCAAAAACAAACGGATAAAAAAAGGCTATACCAGGAAAACACTGTTAACAAACAAAAACCAGCAAGAGCTGTATCAATATATGATAAAGTAGAAAGAACATTTCTGATGAAAAAGAGGAATAGTACATAACGGTAAAAGGGCCAACCCAGCAGGAAGACCTTACAATCCTAAATGGATATGCGCCAAACTACAGAGCCACAGAACGGGAGGGAAAAATGGACGGAGCTGAAAGAGAAATCCAGTGTGCAGTATGGTTGGGGCTCCAATGCCTGGCAGCAACTGACAGAATTGTTAGACAAAAATGAACAAGGAGAGAGATCTGAACGGTACAACCAACCAAAAGACCCTAACTGCTATGTGTCGAACGCTCGACCCAAAGGCAGTAGAAAACACATTTTTTTCCAATGCCCATAGAACATCCACCCAAAAAGACCCTACCCCGGGCAAGAACACAAACTTTAACAAGTTTAAAAGAACAGAAATCCTACAGAGTGTCATCTCACCGCAACGGAATCACACTAGAAATAATAACAAAAAATAAAACAAGAAAATCTCAACACGTGGAAATTACACTTACGAATAATTCACGGGCCAAAGAGAAGTAGCAAATGCAATTAAAGTACACAGAACCGAATGAAAACGAAAATACGACACACGGAACCTCGGCGGGATGCGGCTGAGGCAGTACCGAGTGGGAGAAGCACTACGCACTACGTGCTTACACTGGAGAAGAAAAGCATTAGTAATCTAAATTCTCACAGCAAGAAACTAGAAAAAGAAGAGCAAAATAAACCCAAGGCGAGCCGAAGGAAGGGGAGCAGGGGCAGGGGTGGCTAGAAAAACGCAGCAGAACGGAAGCTCTCTGTGGGGGTGGAATGTTCTACACCTACGTCATACGATGCCGATATCCTGGCTGTAGTATTAAATGGAGTTTTGCAAGAAGTTACCACTGGGAACACTGGGGAAAGGGCGCCCAAGACCTCTCTGTGTACTTTCTTATTACACGTTAATACAACTGCGTCAAAATAAAAGTTTAGTTTTTTAAAACTTTGACCAAAGACATGAAAACACTTAACTGAAGAAAGATACTCAAATGGCCAATTAACGTATAAAAGAAGTTCATCGTCATCAGTCATCAGGGAAACGGAGAGCCAAACCACAGTGAGTCATCACAAGCCGTCCACTTGAAAGGCTAAAATTAAAGACTGACAATGCCACGTGCTGGCAAGGGTGCAGTCGACTGGAACTCTCAGGCTGCGCTGGTGGAGCCGGAAACAGACACGCCGACCCTGGGAACCAGCTGGGCGGTTAAACACACTCGTGGGAGCCAGCGAGTCCACAGTTGCGCCCCGACACAGCTGAAACGCGCGCGTGCTCACTGACCGACCTGTCGCGAGCGCTCGCTGCAGCACTATTCACGGCAGACAGACGCTGTTAGCGACCCGAGGGCCCGTCTGCAAGTGAGTAAGTGAGCGAGCAAAATGTGGGCAGCCAAACAACGAGACCGCTGCCCCTACCACTCAGCAAAAAGATGTGCACACGTGGATACATCTCCAAACCACGAGGCTGAGTGAAGGAAGCCAACGGAGAGTAGCTGATGGATGACGGGCGGTGAACGAAGCTTTAGAACCCCCCCCGGGAGCCACGGCAACCGCAGCAGATCAGTGAGGCTCGGGGTGGGGACCGGCTGGAGACGGGGAAAACGGGTTACCTTGACCGTGGTCCTGCTCACAGGGGTGCTCAAGTTTGTTTGGCCTCGTCAAGCTACACTCGAAACGTGTGCACCTGACTGCACGTAAAGAACACCTCGGCAAAGCTGGTTTTCCCAAAGCTCCAAACTAAGGTTCTCCACCGTGTTCCGACCCAACGGCGGCACTAACCTACAGAGACGTCTCTGAGAGGACAGGGGTGCAAACACCTCCTCGGAAACCCTCAACAGCTCCCCAGTCCCCACACGACAAAACCCCACCCTGTCAACCAGCCATTCAAGATGCTCCAAGACCTGGCCCTAGGCATTTTCCCCGTCTACACTGGCCGTCCAGCTCTGCGGCGGCTGGTTGCACCTGCCACTGCACCGCCACAACGCTGGCCTCTCTCTTAGCAGGAGGAATGCCACTCCCTCTCCACTGGCTCCTTGTCCTGGCTCCTGTCTGGTCCCTTACCTCCACCTGGTTCTCAACCACCATCCACCTACCTGGCCCCATGACACCGCCCCCTAGGCCCCACGATGCCCCCCAAGCGCTCCCAGCAGCCCCAGCCCTCAGCCCCATACACCCGCCTGGCAGCCCCAGGTCCGCCTGCAGACAGCTCTTATACTGATGCCGGCTGCACTAGCTCCTTTCCCTTCACGTGTGTCAACAGTGCCCATGGCTTCGAGCAAGCAGGAGGACGCACCGCAGCACCCATCCCTCGCGCGTCGCGTAGTGCACGATACCATGACACACGCGACAGCTACGTGGTTGTTACTGGCTTAGCGAATGGAATGTTAGCTCCATCCTGGTCACATTTAGATGAAAAATGAAAGCCATCTGAATTTTTCAACAGTTCAACCAGAAAGAGAAGAAGAACGCTGGTACCCATAACGGCGCTTCGGCCAGAGAAATCTGTAGCAAGAGAAGCCTGTGAGCAGGCAGGAGAACAGGTGTAATAAAAATATACACGTATATATATTACAGGATTTTTGGAAGAATACGTGCACAAATTTAACATCCTGTAGCGCAACAGTGGCCAATCGTCTTGAGGGTCACTCAATTTAAAAGATTAGAACAGTCTGAACTTAAAGATGGGTGTGCGTTCTCTGGTTAACATTCGGCGGGTGGCGTCGGGACAGGAGAGAAAGCACGTGCACACGGGCACAGCTTTACAAATACAAACGCATCCGTGCTCTGGCCACCACCACAGAATATAGACTGTATCCCTCTACTTCGGCTGGTATGTGTGTGACAAGTAGCCGAGCATTGCAGACGTGGCATTAAATGGGACAACCGTGACCCTTGAGCTCACACACACCAGGCGGTTCTCAGTGCCCCCAAACAGAGAAAAGTCACGCCAGAAGGCCAAGCAGTGGCCCCTTCGGTATCTAGTCGACCCAGCAGGTACACCTAAGACGCATCACCTCCATCTCAGAAGCACCCAACCCCTCGCCAAGAACAAAAGACGATTAAAAAATACACTCTGAACTCATAAAGCAGTAATCCGGGTGAATCACCGTGTGAAAAACGGGCATCTGCTCACGAATGAGGGCCTCCTCGCTAAGACGCGCCTGGCCCAGCAGCCAAGCTCCATTTCTGGTCGTGGGGCCTGAAGAGGGCTTCCGAGCATACGACTCATCTGAACTGAAGGTCACTGACACAAAGCCAGGTGGTGAGCCCTGGAGGTGACAACAAAGAGATGATGCTCCGAATACCGACCAGGCTCTCCTTGCGGCCCGTGCAGGGAGGCCCCGGCGGCTCCACTGCGACGGCCGTCACGGCTGCGCAGGCCAGAGCGTCCCAGGCCACCGCCCACCCACAACACGCGCTCCGGGTCAGTCGCCTAATTACTCCCACGAAAGAATGAGAGGAAGAGCGTGTCAACTCCTCGCCAACAGCGGGCTCTAGACCCGTAGCCTGTCTCCGCGCCAGTACTGCTGCCCATAAAAGAAGAAGGTTGACCGTGGTGGCCCCTACGGCCCTGCCCGGTTCAGGTGGTGGAGTGGGAAGCTGTGGTCAGCCTCGGCTCTGTTTCTAGGGCTCCTCGAGGGAAGGTCACCACCACTTGGCTACATAGCAACGGGTCCACAAACAGCGGAGTGCCGTCCAGCACTCTCCCTGCTGGCTTTTTCCTTTGGAACGTAACAAGAACTACCACCGGCCCCTTACCCGCCGAAAGCAAGGCCTAGATGCCCCTAGGTTTCTAAGGTCATGGGCTAAAATCAACAGCCGGGAACACAGCAGGCCCCTGTACGTGGTAGGACAGGTGGTGCTGCGAGCTACTCCTTCAAACGTCTTTACAAATCTATCAGAGCTCTCACCAAAAAGACAGCACAAAACATTCCAGCTACGCAGGTTCTACTTTTTTTTTTTTTTTTTTTAAGTAAAGTCTAGGCCCAGGGTGTGTCCTGAACTCATGGGCCTGCCGGGCACCCCAGGTTCTACTCTTTCTCACAGACGCTTTTAAGTAACTTTCAACACATCCGATATATTATTTCTAAAAAAATAATAATAATAAAGCATCGTCAATGAAACAACTGTTGCCCCAATAAAAGAGGAGCAAACTCTGAAAGTAAAGTACAAGGTGGCCCACGTGCTGGAGGCAGCAACCGCAAACGAGAACCGGAGGAACCTTCCGCACCGCCACGCGCCCCTGCAGGCCTGGCCAAGGTGAACTCTCCAGAGCCTCCCCACTCGCTACGGATGGCAGACCCTGGCCCAGGGATACAACCGGAGACGCCAAGAGTCCCAAAAAGCAACACAAAACATGAAGGCGGCCTCCAGGCACCTCACCCTAGCGCGTCAGCACGCCTTCAGTCCCTGTGCGAAGGGAAAACGCCGCTCAGCGTCACTGGGGTACGGAACGGCAATTGTTCAAGTAAAATATTGAAGGCATTTTCAGCATCATACCCGCCCCCAACGCTGATTCACCATTAAAGTTGCTGATTGAAAGAACCATGTCTGATTAGCTGAAAACTAAGCTGGAGACACACTGGGAAACATCCAAAAGAAGAACGAAGCATCAAGTGAATCAGAAAGGAAACTTTGCAGCGGGCATGGGGATCTGTGCTATCCTACCAAAACCCGCCCCCCCCCTCCGCCTTTCTGCTCTCCTGAAGACCGGAGGGTGTGCCGGTAGCAGCGAATCTTCCACCAGGCTGTGACCTCCACACCAATGACACACATAAAACCGCTTCGGCTCAGCCAAGGTGAGTCTTCCCTATCAAGTGAATTACGATCTCCCAGATTTATAAATTTAAAGAGACTCTCGCCTAGAAAAAAACTACACCTGCTCCCCTTCTGAATCAACGCACAGAATGGAAAAACCTTCTCATTTAGCAAAACTGAACGGAAATCAGGCCTTCCAAAATCAGCGTTCAATGAGCACACCACTGCCATGGGACAGCGACCAACGGGCAACGGACAACCAGTCCCAGACGCTCAGACGACACCTCCCCTCCTTCCGCACGCGCTCACGTTCTGTTCTACGAATACCCACTTTTAATGCTTTCAAAACTATAAGGCCTATGTTAATACGAGTTCTTGAGTTAATTACCTGATGAATGGACAAGTATTAAAGGGCGATCTGGGGGCGCCTGGGTGGCTCAGTCGGTTGAGCGTCCGACTTCGGCTCAGGTCATGATCTCGCAGTCTGTGAGTTCGGGCCCCGCGTCAGGCTCTGTGCTGACGGCTCAGAGCCTGGAGCCTGCTTCAGATTCTGTGTCTCCCTCTCTCTCTCTGACCCTCCCCCACTCATGCTTTGTCTCTCCTGCTCTCAAAAATAAATAAAAACATTAAAAAAAAAAAAAACTTAAAGGGCGATCTGGTACTGGAGATAAAACTAGACCTACCCTGAGCGGGGCACATTCAAGGCCAGAGAGCTGACCAACCCCAAGCTGAATGCCAAAGCGAAACGCGACAAGATAAACCTGGATTCCTTCTGCTAAAGAAACCGGAAAGCAAGCATAAAGACCGCTTTTTAAAGGTATTTGTGTCCGAACTTGTTACCAGGAACTTTATCATGTCTATTCACAAAATCTCACAAACACGTACAGGAGCGACACCTCGCACATATGCCCCAGGAGTCGTGTCCAAGAGCAAAGGACAGGACCCGGCCAGCGCCCGTGGACAGTGAAATACCACACAGCGGTGGAAAAGCAAGAACCTTGGATGGATCTCGGAACGTCACAGGTAAGAAAGCAGCCTCGGAAGGCGCAAGAACGTATAAGACTCCATGACGTAGCTTAGGGACGGAAGAAGAGTGGAGAACGTAACCACCAGCCAACACGAGACATGGGGCCGCTAAGGCCCAAGCACACCTGCTTCTCCTTAACCCGACTGCCAGATACCAAAGGGCCACGGCAGGTGTTCCTCTATGCCTCGTTCCGTACCAATTCCATGTGTCCCCCGAAAACACCAAAACTCGAGGATGTGGCAGCGTCCCGCACCGTAAGACCCCCGAACCCCGTAGTCTTCCATGGAGCCATAAAGGAACATCGTGGACTGCAAACTCGGGAGAGTACTCTCCTCACACGCTTTTAAGCCAGCTTCAAGTAGCACTGCGCATGGAATGGCTGGGGCTTGCAGGGCACCTCCCTACACCACCGGCCACTCCGCCTGGTGAGACCCTGTCACAGGGCAACCCTGCTCCACAAGCGTTCAAATCGGGTCCACCAAACTCCTCCCCAAAGGTCCCTCTCCAGTTCAGGGTCACTCTGGAAACAGGCGTATTTGCGCCAGAGTAAAGGCCATTTTTAAACAGGCTTTAAATTAGAAGGCAGAAGATTACACAGTATCAGCTCCCAAGTTTGTACCCAAAACAAAGCACCAGATATCAATAAAGCCACTACGAGAATCACTTGGCCTGTAAGATTCCGCTGGCTGGAAATAGGAGAGTCTAAATCCACTAAGCATATTAGGGCCTAACAAACTGGATTCAGTAACAAGGCTGCCTAGTTCTTCAAAACGGGAATTAACCGAGGAAAGGATGCTCATTAAGCACAATCCGTTCAGAAAACGATTTCTCGTTAGGGAACTCCGCGTCTGATGCCGGCGCGCATCCAGAGCGGCTGGGCGTCCAGGGTGGACCCCTGCACACCAGCCCCACCAGGAGTCTAACTCGACGGCCCGCCCCGCACCCACCCCCGGGCGGCGAGGAAAGCGCCCACTCCTCGCGGCACCTGCCGGAAAACCCCCCGCAGGCGCCCACGCACCGCGCGCCCCCGCGACCCGCTCCGGAGGCGACCGGCGCAGCGCCACGGCCCGGGACACTCAGCACAAAGGCGGCCGCGGCCCCGGCCCCCGCCCCCTACCCGGCCTCTGCCCCCGGCCCCGGTGCGCCCAATCCTCGGCTCCGGCGCTGGGCCCCGACCCAACCCTCGGCCCCGCCCCGGCCCCGAGCCGACCCCGCGGCCCGACCCTCCCCCGGGTCCCCGCCCCCCCTCGCCCCCGCCCCAGCCCACCTATGCCGTAGGCCTTGGCGCAGATCCACTGCAGGTTGGCGGCGATCTTGGCGCGGGCCGAATCGTAGCGGTCCAGGGGCACGATGTCCACGGCGCCGTCGGGCGCGGCCTCCATCCTCCTCCAGCCCTCCCCGGCCGGGCAGCCGCCCGCGTCCACCATCTGCACACAAAAAGGCCGCTGCAGCGCGGGCGGCGCCCGGCCTCCGCCGCAACAAAGGCGCCGCGCCCCTCGCTGCGCCGGGCCCCGCGAGGGGGCCGGGCCCGCGAGCACCGCGGCCCCCCGGAGGCCGCCCCCGCCCCGGCCTCACCTCACAGCCGCCGCCGCCGCCGCCACCGCGGGTGCTGCTGCTGCATGCTGCGGGGCCGCGCCGGGAGGCCGGGGGGCCCGGAGGCCCGGGAGGCCGGGAGGCCCAGAGGCCGAGGAGGCGGCGAGGTGAGGGGCGCGGGCCGGCCGCGGGCCGGGGCAGGGGGCGCGTGCGCGGGCCGGGGGCGGCCGCGGCGGCTGCCGCTGAGGGGGCGGCCAACCGGCGGGAGCGCGCGGAACGCCGAGGCCCTGCGCACGCGCGGTGGCTGCCGCCCGTCGCCCCGCCCCCGGCCCGCGCTAGCCCTTCCCCTTACCGCACGCGCAGTGGGTCGGCCCGCGGCCCCGCCCCTGGCCCGCGCTCACCCCGCCCATCGCCGCACGCGCAGTGGGAGCGGCCCGCCCCAGGCCCGCGCTCGCCCCACCCTTCGCCGCACGCGCTTTGGGCCAGCCTGCCGCCCCGCCTCTCTCCGCGGGCGCCGGGCGCGGGTTGCGCGGAGCGGGCGGGCGCGGGTGGGCAGCCCCCTGCGGGTGCCGCAGCAGCCCTTTGTCTGGGCCGCGCCTCCTCCGTCCCGGGCCCCAGTCGTCCTCACTGGAGGTCCCAACCGCCGTCCGACGGACCGACTGCCGCCTCGGGAGGGCGACCCCCCCCATCCCCAGCGCGCAACCCCGGCGTCTATCCCACCCGGAGAGAGGCACTGCTGATCGCGCCGCCGCGCCCACCACCGCGGGGACCCAGAGCCAGCCGCGGCGGGGGGCGGGAGGTGCCTCGTGGGTACAGGCCCCGCCCGCTCTTCTGCAGACCCCCGGAGACCCCCAGGTCCCACGGAGAGCAGGGGCTGGGGCTTCCTGGGCTAGGGTCCCGGCGTGAGGGGGACCGCCGCCCTAAAGCAGAACGTGGAGCCCGCGGTCGTTGCACAAGCACCCAGCGGAGAATCCCGGCAGAGGTCGCGCCGGGGGCAGGGGCGGCCAAGGACAGGCGCGCGGGGGAGTGAGGGCAGGTGGGCGCCGGGCAGTGCCCGCACGTGGGCGACAGGGACGCCTACTAGTCCAGAGCCAGCCTAGGAGAGAGGCTGGGTGCTGGCACGTCAGCATTGGAAGCTCCGATCTCTTCCCCGAGATGGGGAAAGGGTGTGAAAGACCCTGCCGAAGTCAAGGAAGAGGGGGTGGACAGGGCACGGAATTCAGCAGGGAGACCGCCCCCTGGTGCGGACCCTGGAGCCGGAGAGAAGGAACAGAGATCAAGGGTGACTGCAAGGGTCTCGATATTGGTCTTGTATCCTGCAACCTTGATGGATGCGTTATTAATTCCAACAGTTTTCGGTGGACCCCTAAGGATTTTCTACCTGCAAGGTAATGACCTCTGTGAACAGAAATAGTCCTGCCTCTTACCTTTCAATCTTGGTGTCCTTTATTTCTTCTTCTTACTTAAGGTCCCTGGCCACAGCCTCCAGTTGAGTCTACATTCTAGCCTTGTTTCTGCTCTGAGGAGAAAAGCATCCAGTCTGTCACCGCGGAGCACCATGTCAAATGTGGGTTTTCGTGTTCATCAGGTTGGGAGGTTTCCCCTCTGTTGAGTGTTTTATCATGAAAGGGTGTTAGGTTTCGTCCAGTGCTTTTTTTGTGATTATTGAGATGATGACGCGAGCTCTTTTCATTTATTCTCTTAATGTGGCGCCTTTCACGGATTTGATTTTCGGTTACTCAGCCAGCCTCGCATTCCCGAGAGAAATCCCACTTGGTCATCGTATGTAATTTTTTTCGAGTGTGGCGAGTCAGTGTTGGGCGTGGGGGTTTTCGTTGTTGTTTAGCTTTCCTGAGATATAGTTGACATATAACACTGTGTAAGTTTAAGCCGTACAGCGTGGTGGCTTGGTACACGCGTAGTATATAGTACACGTAGTACTTATATATGGTACATGTTGTGAAATGATTGCCCGGGGCAGCTTAGTTAACATCCATACCTCACCTGGTTGCCTTTTGTGTGTGCGTGCGTGCTGAGAACACTTAATATTCACTCCGTTAGCAACCTTCAAGGATACAGTTCAACAGGGAATGGCCAGAATGCTACACATTACGTCCCCAGAACTTATTCCTCTTAAAACTGTAAGCTGGTAACGATTTTGACCGAAATCTTCCCACTTCCCCATCTTCCAGCCCCTGCCAACCACAGACCTCCTCTCTGTTTCTATACGAGTTTGGTTTTTAGATTCCACATGTACGGGAGATCGTACGGGTATTTGTCTTTCTCTGATCTATTTCACTTAGTGTAATGCACCGGAGGCTTATGTATGCTGTCACAAGCGACAGGGTTTTCTTTTTGACGGCTGGACTGGTATATTTCATTCATACATGTGAGGTATATACATATGTGTTTATAAAAATATAAAATCCACCGACGGACAGGTTGTTTCCATGCCGTGGTTGTTGCGCCTACGCGGTAATGAACATGGAGGTGTGGGTATTTTTCCAAATCAGTATTTTTGTTTCCTTTGGATAAGTACCAAGAAGCAGAATTGCTAGATCATAGGGTTGTTCTGTTATTAACTTTTTGAGGAACCGCCACACCTGCTCCGTAGCGGCTGCACCATTTTACGTAGTTTGCCGTTGTCCACAAGCTCGCCAATGCCTGTCAGCCCTTGCGGTTTGGACTGTAGCCATTCTGACAGGGCGGTGAGGTGATCGCTCCTCCTGGTTTCAGTGAGCATTTCCCTGGTTGTCTGTGATGTGGAGCACCTTTTCATGTACATGTTGGCCATTTATATGTCTGCTTTGGGTTTTTTGGGTTTTTTTTTTTAATGTTTATTTCTGAGAGAGTGAGCGGGGAGGGGCAGAGAGAGAGGGAGACACAGAATCCCAAGCAGGCTCCAGGCTCCGAGCTGTCAGCACAGAGCCCGACGCGGGGGCTCGAACCCCCAAACCACGGGATCATGACCTGAGCCGAAGTCGGCCGCTTCACCGACGGAGCCCCCCAGGCGCCCCTACGTGTCCGCTTTGGAAAAATGTCTGTTCGGACCCTTCGCCTGTTTTTTAAATCGGATTATTCGTTTGGGAGTACTTCCCCTCTTCAGTTTTTTGGGAAGAGTTTGAGAAAGGTTAATTCTTAAAATGTTTGCTAGAATCCACCAGGAAAACCATCTGGTCCTGAGCTGTTCTTTGTTGAGAGTTTTTGATGACGTTTTCAATCTCCTTACTCACTGTTGGCACATCCCGACCTCCTCCTCACCATTCAGGTCTGGTCGGCTCTATGTTCCCGGGGATTGATCCATTTCTTCGAGGCTGTCCAGGTTGTTGGCGTGTAACTGTCCACACTAGTCCCTTGTAAGCCTTTGTATTTCTGTGGTGTCTCTTGTAATGTCTCCTCCTCCGTTTATACTTCTGTTTATTTGAGTTCTTTTTTTCTTGGTTAATCTAGCAAAAGGTTTATCAATTTCATTTCTCTTTTCAAAACACCAGCTTCCTTGATTTTTTTTCCTATTGTTTTTCTACTTCCTATTTCATTTATTTCTGCTCTAATCATCTTTATTTTTTCCTTCATTCTGCTAACATTGGGCTTAGTTTGTGCTTCCTGTATTTCCTTGAGGTGCAAAGTTAGGGTGTTGATTTGAGATCTTTCCTTTTTTCTTAACGTAGGCATCTATCTCCATGAACTTCCCTCTTAGAACGCCTCTTGCTCCGTGCCGTCAGCTTGGGTTTGTTGTGTTTCGAGTGTCTCAGTTCGCTTTCTGATTTCTTTTTTTATTTCTTTGACCCCTTGTTTGTTCAGGTTTGCGTTGTTTAATTTCAATGTATTTGTAAATTCTCTGGTCGGTCTTCTGTTATTGATTTCTAGCCATGGTGGTCTTGATGTGATTGCAATCTCCTTCGCTTTGTTAAGAGTCACTTTGAGGCCCAGCACGTGATCCGTCCTTCTGAAGGGCGCCCCGCGTGCCCGTGGGGAGATCTGGGTTCTGCCACTGTCAGACAGAGCCTTAGGTCGCTAGGTCCTTGGGTCCGTTTGGCCCACAGTGTTGTTCAAATACACTTTCCTTACTGACTCTCTCTGGACCCTCTATCCAGTGCTGCAGGTGGGGTGGTAAAGTCCCCTCCTGTTCCTGTGCGCCTGTTTTTCCCTTGACTTCTGTCACTACTTATCTCAAATACGTAGGTGCTCCCGTGTTCGGTGCTATGTATATGTGTGCATATATATGCGTATATATAGTATCTACGATTGTTCCATCTTCTTGATGAACTGACCCCGTTACCACTATATAACGACTTTCTCTGCCTCTGTGACCAGTAGTGACCGACAGTCCGGTCTGTCTGATGTGACGTGAGCACGGCCTCTCTGCCATCACTGGTTTTCCGTGTGTAGGTATGTCTCCCTGTGGCCCTTCACCTTCAGCCTGTGTGTGTCCTTAGAGCCAAAGTGAGTCTCTTCGGGACGCATGTGGTTGGATCTGGTTTTTTAATCCGTTCAGCCAGGGTATGTCTGTCCTTGGGAAAACTTAACCCGCTTATGTTTAAATTAATTATCGATAGGTAAGAACTCAGAATTGCCACTTTGTTAATTGTTTCATATTTTTTTGTTATTTTATTCCTCTTTTGCTGTCTTCCTTTGTGGTTTATTTCTTGCAGTGGTTTGCTGTAACTCTTTCATCTGTTATGAAGATATAACAGTCTATTTTTTTTTTTTTAACTAATCTCTACGCCCAACGTGGAGAGCAGGAGTCACACGCTCCACCGACCGAGCCAGCCGGGCGCCCCCAAAATAGTCTATTTTAAGGTGACAACTTACCGTCAGTCAGCAGGTTCAAGACTCCACACCGTTACTCCCCCCCGATTTTATGCCATTAACATCACACTGTACTTTTCCGTATCGCGTGTCCATTTACAAATGATCATAGCTGCTGTGAGTTTTAATACCACTGCCTTGTCTCCGAAGTGTTTACACTGGAGATGGTAATGGTTGACACGCCCATTACAGTGTCGGGGCGTTCCGGATTTGACTCAATACTTACCTGTACCCGTGAGGTTTACACTTGTATTTTTTGTGTGTGTTGTCGCTTAGCATTCTTTCATTTCCATCTGAAGGGCTCCTGTCTGCGTGCCTCCCCAGGCAGGTTAGTGGTGAGGGACTCCCTTGGCTCCGTTAGTCCGGGGAGTCCTTCCCTGTGCTTGTCTCCGAAGGACTAGAAGGAGCAGACACCTCTCCAGGCTGTGAAGACCGGTTTGGGCAGGTGACCGCCTCTTCCCCTGGCGGGGATCCCCTCTGGCAATGCAGGGGCTGCAGGTGGGCCCTCAGGTATAGGCCTTGACCGTTCCCGAAACCAGGTCATTGCCTGGTGGGTGTGGAGCCAGAAGCCACGAGTGAGCCAAACAACAGGAAAAGGAAGGCTTTCACTTGCGACAAGCAAAGGAGCTTTCCCAGAGCAGTGTCTCCCCGAAAAACAGAATTGGGAGAGTGGTTTTTTAAATATGCATTTATTTATTTTGAGAGAATCCCAAGCAGGCTCCACACTGTCGGCGCAGAGCCCAACACAGGGCTCGAACCCATGAACTGTGAGATCACGACCTGAGCCGAAACCAAGAGTCAGACGCTTAACCGACTGAGCCCCCAGGCGCCCCGGAAACTGGGGACGTTTTAAGCTAACGGTCACTGCATCTCATGAAGGGGCTTGCGCAGTGGGAACACAGCACAGAATGGGGGCAGAAGTCCTCTTGAGGGGACTGAGTCCCGATGACGGTCCCAAGGCGGCCCGGCCGTCAGTTCTGGCTCCAGCGGTCCCGGGATCCGAGTGTCAGAAGAGTTCAGATCTTCGAAAAACTCAAGTGTGCGTCAGGTCAGTCTTCACCAGGGCCGAGATCAGGCCTTTTCCTGGCCCGATGGTGGCGTTTGCTCTTACGTCCTGTTCACAGGACAGCCGGGGGTTGACATGTCCTTATGCCAAGAAAGCTATGCCTGTCTGTGTCTTCAGCTCATCACCACGTCCCTGGGAGGGCTCCAGCCGGGTCACCGGGAGGGCCCCAGACTGGCTGGCTGAGTCCCTGGCCACGCCAGCCCCCACAGCCGCCACCAAGGTCCGCAGACCTGGCTCTGCAGATGGGCGTGTCTCCCGCCAGGTTCCTGGGCAGCCGGGGCTGCTCCCTGCCAGTCGGAGGGGCTGCAGCAGAGTGTAGGGCCCCCTTGGTACCTCTGGAGGCACAGATGGGAGTGTGTCCTGCTGTGTCCCTGTACTCGCAGGACTGCTCGGGGGCTGGGGCCGGTCACTCCAGTATCCGTGGCCGGGACGAGGTCCGTGTCCTATTACCAAGGCATAGCTGGGAGTCGCCACTGCCAGGCCCCTTGGCAAATGGTGCTGCTGGCTGGACCAGTGCCGGATGGGGCTGTGGCCAAGGCCGGGGGATGGAGCTGTTGCGGGGTCGGTGTGGACCTGTGTGGGCAAGCCGGCTGCCCGGGCGTGGGCCTGCCTTCCCCGCTCTCCGCCGGCTTGGGCTGCACCAGATCCCACAGCCTCCACAAAGGGCGCTTTGTCCACGAACGGATGGCCACTCGGCGCGGGTCAGCGGGGCTCCTGGGGGGGGGTCCTGCTCGGCCGTCTCGTCCCCGCTCCCGCGCACGAGTCTGCTTGCACGTTCCTGGACGCGGTTTACCGCTGCTTCGCTGGGGGGCTCGTGTCCATTTTCCTGAGACACGGACGGGCCCAGTGCGGTGATGTCTTTGTCTGCTTTGGTACCAGGGTAATGTTGGCCTCATGAAATGAGTTGGAAGTGTTCTCTCCTCATATTTTTTGGAAAGTGCGTGGAGAACGGGTGTGCATTCCTCTGTAGGTGTCGGGCAGGGCTGAGCGTCGAAGCCTCCGGACCCAGGCTTCCCTCTGTCGCTGGTGTCGGAATGAGAATTCTCCCTCTTCACTCGTTCGGGGTCCACTCAGATCGTCGGTCTCTTCTTCCATCGGTTTCAGTGATTTGTGTCAACCCGAGTAGCTCGGGTCCCCTTCCATCTCCGCTCAAAGACTTCATCCTAAGAATTCTAAAGGCCGAGTCATCCAGCCCCGGGATAGCAGAGCAGGGGAGGGAGCAGGGCGTGGTGTAGCTTTGGACTCATTTAAGTTCGACCCCAAGTGGAAGCGGCTCCCCAGACGACCCATAGGAGGTGCGCTTCAGAGAGGGCTCCGCCGGGCCTGGAGGAAGGGGCCTGTCGGGGAGAAGAGGCCCCACTTGCTGTGGGCAGCAGGTAGCTCGGTCCCCATGTGGGCCTGGAGGCCGGGGTGAAGCCATCCCGGAGGAGGGCCGATCTGCTGAGAAGCTGGGCCTGGGGCCTGGTGACACCCCGAGGGCCCCTGACGGGCAGGGGTGCGGCTGGTAGAAGCAAAGCAGACCGAGTTCCCGAAAACGGAGCGGTGGCCCCAGGCAGGTGTGTGCGCCCAGAGGCGCCTGTTTCCAGGGCCGGAGAGGCTACAGCCAGTGGGTACCAGACTCCCCGGGAATGGTGCAGCGAGGGGAGCCCGACGATGCCAGAGGGCCGCCGGCATCCCTCCTCCCCAGGCAGGAGTGCAGCCGGCCGGGGCACGGGGAGGGGGCCGGTCACCCTCTGCGGGTGTGCGGGACGGGAGGGCCCAGGACAGGCATCTGGGTGGGTGAGAGCGGGAGGGCCTGCCGATGGCTCCCACGACCCGGCAGCCTCAAGGGGCTTCTCCCCGAGGACACCGGGGCTGGCAGTACAGGCCTGTGTCCCCTCAGCGAGCCCGTGACAGCGCATGCGGGCTTAAGGGGGGGCTGAGCAGAGGAGGGTACGGCAGGGGGCTGATGAGGCCTGCGGCTGGGGAACTGGCGGTGTCAGAGGGGACAGCGTGGAAGGAGAGGATGGACTCCACCGGGTGCAGCCAGAGCTGCGTGCGTAGGCGTCGCTGCGACGACGCTCCGGAGGGGTCGGTGCCTCCCCGCTCCACGGTTTTACTTGGGGATAGTTCCTTAACGTGAAGGAGCCCAGGCACGGGCTTCTGGGCATTGCTGGAAGTTTCAGCCTGGGACTGACTCCTCTCTGAGCCGACTGCCCAAACCGGCCCTGCTTGTCTCCCCGTAAGGGGCTTTGTTTGCAGAAGCAGTGATTTGTCGGGAGCCATCCGGTAAACTCTAAGAGAACTTAGGACTTGCTCCCCACTGGCCAGCCCTGGGGCTCTGGAGGGAGGACGTGGAAGGGGGGACCCGGAGAGAGATCCAAGGCGGGGTTCCGGCTCCAAGTCGGGAGCGGTACGCCGTCCTCCCCTGGGCCCCCCAGCTCCGAGGGTGCGCGGGCAGGTCACTGCACTTGGTCCCTCAGAAGTCCAGCAAGGACAGAAGGAAGCAAATTCTCTCCAGCAGCAGGCGGCCTGACCACCAGGTGCCTTGGCCCCCCGCAGCCCAAGGGCCCTTCCCGCCCCTGCGGAAGCACCACCGCCGTCCTCGGGTCCGCCCGCCCCCCAGCATGTTTCCGCCACTTTCTCCCCTGAGGCGTTTGCAAGCCCCAACTCCCCTGGCTTTCCCTGTTTACACCGATTCTCCAAGTTGCCGGTGCTGGTGGGACGCAGAGTACAGGCCACCAAGCAAGGGGACAGCCTGGCTCCCGCCTCGTTGCCAGAACTGGCGGGTGAAGGTGGGTTCCTGAAGGCGCCACCTGAGCAAAGGGCCAACCTGACCTTTGTATTAACTTGACAGCTGTCTCTCCGTCATGGGAAGTTTAAAGTGACATCTTTCTGTTTTCCTTGTTGATTCCATCAAATCCAGCATGTCTCGGTCTTCCCGTAACGCAAACTGGCAGGAGGTCCCACTGAAACGGGAGGTGTGTTGGGGCCCTGGCGGCCGTCTAGGGAGTCCACGCGCACCGCGGCCAGGCCCCCGAGTTCACGGCACGTTCCCATCCCGTATCTGGGAAGGAAGATTTTGTTACAAAAGAAAGAATTTTTGCCAGGGCAAAGTAGGCCAACCTCTGGTCTTTCTCCTTTTTTAATGTTGAGAATGGGAGCCCTGGGAGGGCTGCATTCTGGGACATTCTGGGGTGGTTTGCCTGCGGAGAGACACGCCCTCCGGGCTCGTCACTGAGGGTGCCAGAGGCCCAGAGCGCAGACTCACAGCCCACAGCACCCACGGCCAGGGACCCATCACCCGGCCCTCCAGGGCTTCTGCCCACCTTCGGGGGGCACAAGGAGACCCCACCCCATTTTCCCACTGCCCCCGACTTGCTCCTAGACACACCCCAAGGGGCAGGCCGTGTCCCCTGACTCCTTGCCAGTGAAATAGTACAGTGGCTGAACCTGCCCCCCAGGACGCCCGCATCCCACTCCCCGGAACCTGTGGATGTCCTGCCTGACTCGGCAAGAGGCGTTTGGTGGACAGCACTGGGTTCAGGACCGTGTGGTGGGAGACTGTCCTGGGCTTCCCCCGTGGGCCTGGGCACGGGGATCCTCTGTGGGCCGGGGGGGTGTCCCCCGCAGTCGCCCCGAGGTGAAGGTGTGAGAACTCGGGGACTTTGGGAGGGGAATGAATCATGGGGTGGAGCCTCGGCGGGGGGGGGGGACCCCAGAACCCCTAGGGAGGACACAGCGAGCCGTCGGCTTCGCCTGGCCCGCTGTCTTAACGGGGGGCAAGAGGGTCCGAGTCACAGGGAGACGCTGTTGGCCCTGGTCGTGGAGGCAGGGCCAGCGGCCACGGACGCGAGGCCTGTGGGAGCCTGAAAGGCAAGGGAGCCGTCCTCCCAGAGCCCCAGGGAGGGACCAGCCTGCCACACCCAGACCGTGGCCCGTGCTGCCCGCCGCCTCCAGAGCCGCAGGCTTCGGGCCGCTGGGTTCGTGGCGTCTTATCACAGCAACTCAGGACTCCCACCCACCAGCTCGCCAGCGTCCCGCTCTTCCCAGATCCACTCAGGATGGCGTGGCCGCCCAGTTGCACAGGGGACATGTGGACATGTCCAGGGCCGAGGGCCTCCTCCCACCTAGGACGCCGTCGGCCACACCAGCCCCCTGCCCAGCCGCTCCGGCCCGGAGGCCCTGCTCGGGGCTGTGTACCTGCCTCTTAGGTCGGTCACCTCGGCTTTTCCCTCCAGGGAGACACTGTCACCGATGATGTCATCTGTGTGGGCATACCCCCGGGCGTCCAGGGTAATCGTGATTCCCGGTTATGATGTGATTAAAAAAAATACTGGGCCTTTGTCTCTAGTTCTTGGCACACAGCTCCTAAAACCCTTGGGTTTAGGGGTGACAAGAGTGCGCTCTGTGTGTGGCCCAGGTGACTGGGGTGCATCTAGGGGCTTCAGCCTGGGGCTGCGCAAGACCAGGTGTGGGTAGGGGACTGGCCGCCCGGCCCCAGCCCTGCTGTGGGTGGGCACAGGAGACTGAGTCCAGCACCACGGCCGATGACACATCTATCACGCCAGTGCAGTGAGGTCTCCAGGAAAGCCCCTACTGACAGGGTCCAGGGAGTGCAACCATGTGCAGGGAGGGTGGCGTGCCCCAACTGCACAGGGCAGCAGGTCCTGGGTGACCCTCCCAGATCTCGGCCTGCGTGCCTCCTGCCTGGCGGCTCTTCTGTACCCATTAAACAGGTGATGGTAAGTGAAGTGGTTTTCAGAGTTCTAGCAAGCTGAAGTGGGGGGGGTGGGGGGGACTTGGGGACTCAGCTGTTGTAGCTGGTATCTGAAGGGGGGCAGTCCCACAGGGTAACCCCGGGGTGTCTGGATTGTAGGCTATCCTGCTGGCGTCCGAGAGCTGGAGAGCAGGTCGTCTGGGGGGGAAACCCACATATTAGGGTTCAGAAACGTTCGAGTAAAAACGGGTAGATGGGGCGCCTGGGGGGCTCAGTGGCGTCCAACTCGATTTCAGCTTGGGTCATGATCCCACAGTTCATGAGTGTGAGCCCACCTGATCCTCTGTCCCCCCTCTATCCCCTCCCCTGTTTATGCCCCCCCCTCAAAAATAAAACATTAAAAACAAACAAAATAGCATGTGGACACTGCCCACGCGAGCTCTAACCACACACTGGGACGGGAAATCGGCCTGTCCACCCTCACAGGCGTGTGACAGAAACGGGACCTTTCCCAAATCGAGGACCCAGGCGTTGGCAGTGCCCGGGGCCCTGCCTCCTGCAGAAGTCCGCCCTCCCCGTCCCACGGCCCTGATCTCACCGGTACCAGCGGGCCCATCACAGACCCCCAGCCCGTCAGGCGGGCCCCGAGGTCTCATTTCGACACGCTGACAAGGAAGCCCAAGCACCATGACACTGCGATTCAAAGGCATTTTGATGACAGCGTTTCAAGATAGTTGATTTCGATTTCCGTCTTCCCTGTGAGCACCAGAGGCATTCTCTGAAGAGGGCCCTGGGTTCACTGTGCTCCCCACAGGGTGCCGGGCACACAACAGCACCCTGGTGGGGTGGCTGGGTGGCTGTGTCCGGCCAGGGGACGGGAGCCCCGGAGCAGACGACCGTGCACACCTGCTCAGAGATAACGCGCCCGGCCCAGCACTTGTCCATGTGTGAGTTCATACTTCAATTAAGAAATTAAAAAGTGGGGCACCCGGCTGGCTCAGTTGACATAATGTGCCACCCCTGATCTTGGGGTCCTGAGTTCGAGCCTCATGTTTGGGGTAGAGATTACTAAAAATTAAAAGTGGCTTAAACAATAACAACGACTGAAAAAAAATGGGGGGAGCATCGCGCAAATAAGTGAACATACGGCGGGGCTGGGGGCCGAGTCCCGTGTGGGGAAGGGACACACACGGACGGTGGGAGGGGAGGAAGGCCCTGTGGGCTGGATTTAGCTGAGGATATTGGTTTAAATCAATGTGTTTTGTTTTGTTTTTTAATTTCTTGGGTCTTGGGGCGCCTGGGTGACTCAGGCAGTTAAGCAACCAACTCTTGATTTCAGCTCAGGTCACGATCTCACGGTTCCTGGGAGTGAGCCCCGCGTTGGACTCGGCTCCGTGAGGAGCCTGCTTCGGATTCTCTGTCCGCCCCTGCTCACTCTCTCTCCCTCAAAAATGAATAAATAAAAACTTAAAAAAAAATTAAACGGCAAAAGCATCGCCACAGAACCTGGTCTTGACTGTCTTCGTTGAACGTATTCGGGATCCAAGATTCTGCTTGTTGTTTTCCAGCCTTCCTGACCCCAAAGCAGGGTGAACCCCCGAATGCGTACCTTCCGTACTTGGGACACACACTTTGCTTCTAACCGAGGGCTCCTGTGTTCTTCTCGGGTGCGCACGTGAGGGGGGCCGTGTGCCGCCCGAGCTCTGATCGGGGAGGAGGGAGCAGTCCCTTCCCCGTATGTGCACTCGCACCCGGGGCTCGGGCAGCTTCCCGTGGGCTCCTTTGACTCCAGTGAAAAGTTAAAAGGGGGGGCGCCTGCGGCTCAGTCGGTTGAGTGTCCAACTGCGGCTCAGGTCATGATCTCACGGTTTGTGGGTTCGAGCCCCGCGTCTGGCTCTGTGCTGACAGCGTGGAGCCTGGTTGGGATCCTCTCTCTGTCTCTCTGCCCCCCCCCACTCGTGCATGCACACACTCTCTCAAAACAAACACTTACAAGGGGGAAGCGTAATTGTAGACATCCTTAAACGTACAAGACACGATTTCCTCAACACGGACTTGAATCACAGCAGAAAATCCTCCCCAGCCAGACCCGGCGGCTCCGCCTGAGGGCTAGCCACAAGCCCCGGAGCCTGGATTACAGGGCAAACGTCCGGAAGGCACAAGGGACGGCGGCCAGGCCGGCGTTCCCAGGTGGCGACTCCCGAACGGCGGCCTTCGGACCTGCGAGCTGCGGCCGAGGACGGCGTTCTCACCGGGCGCCTCTCACTTAGGAAAACGCCTCAGAAGGGGCGTCTGCCTGGCGCCCTGGCACGTCCTCCGAGGCGGCGACCCTGCGTCAGCGCCGGGGGTGGTCACCGGCAGGGACGAGCACCAGAGGTCACGTCGTCCGGCTGCGGCCGGTCCTCGCGGGCGGGGGCCGGGATGCGCAGGCGCGGGACACCGCGTGGGCGGCTGCAGGCCTGGCCGGCGCCCGTGTCCCGTGTGGACGGGTGGAGGAAGGACAGGCACGTTCCCACTGGGACCCGGGCAGTCCTCGTGCAGGGTACAGAGGAGCCCCACCCCCACCCCGTGTGCCTGGGCACGGTAGCAGAGGCCGCTCTGGGGACCCAGCGGACAGGCCCGTGTGGAGGTCCCGGGGACCTCCTGGCCGAGGCCAGGGACCACAGGCCATGACCCCGGTGCCAGAAGGAGTGCGGGGACCATCTTCCCGTGAGGACCTACATGCCACGCTTCACAGACACCAGTGCGTGGTCCGGGCGGAGAGCCCCGAAGATGGGACACGGGGGCCGATGGGAAGGAGGCCACGCATGCCAGCAAGGAAGGCAGGACCCAGGAGGCAGGGGCACCACCAGCGCTCCCAGACCCGGGTAGCTCGAGGACGGGCCTGTCCCTACCGCCTCCCCCAAACACCCTGAACTACCCCATTAAATGAAAACAGGGCGTTGACCCACACGAGCTGAAAACTCACGTCCACCCACACTGCTGCGCACGGACGTTACCAGCAGCTTTACTCACGATCGCAGGACCCTGGAGGCGACCAGGACGCCCTCCAGCAGGTGGGCGGGCAAAGCGTGGTCCACCAGGACAACGGGACGTTAGCGCCAAGAAACGCGTGGTCAAGCCGAGAGAAGACACGGAGGACCCTTATATGCGCGTTCCTGAGCGGAGGAGGCCGTGTGAACAGGCCACACGTGGCAGGACCCCAGCGCTGGGACACGGCCGTGCAGGCAGGGGAACCACGCTGGGCGAGGCCGTCACACGTGGACGCACGTCACCGCGCATCTGTCCCAGCCCCCAGAGCGCCGCCGCCAGGAGGGCCTGAGTGCCCAGGGGGGGCTCTGGGTGATGGCGGCGTGGCAGGGTTGCTTCGTGGCGGTAACAGGCAGGCCCTGAGTGGGAGTAGACGTGCGAACCCTCTGCACTCACGTTCTGTCAGCCTCGAGCTGCTCTAACTAGACCCATTACCTAGAAGAACAAAACCAAAGCGGGCAGGCTGTACAGTCGTAGCTTCGAGAGCGGCCCACACCGCGCCGCCCCAGCCGAGCCAGCCCCACGCCCTCCAGCTCCGCTGCCTGGGACTCGGCCCGCCCTCCCTTCCGCTGGCCTGGCATGCTGACCCCTGCCTCCCCGCCCCCCAAGGACCTTCTGTGCGCAGGCTGGGGGGACAGGCCAGCTCCCCGCACGCGGCTCTGCAGGGTGAACCCCAGATGGTAGCAGGAGCAGGGGCGCAGACCCGGGGTGGGGAGGCCCAAAGGTGGTGGGCTCCTGGCCTCGGCGGTCCCATGGCCAGGCAGCTGGGAGAAGCCTGTGGACGTTTCCAGGGAAAACGGTCACTCTAAACGTGTGCACAGATTCCTAAGCCAATTTTGCCACCCCCACCCAGTACCACAGCACCCTGACATCCGGCCTGATGCCCCCCAACCTCCCCTTCATCACCTCCCCCCCAAGACAAGATGCTAATTCAATTTGGCCTTGGTTAATTGAATTAACTACAATCTAACTTCCCCCTTGGGAGAGAAACACAAGGGAAGATTTGTGGGTGGCCGGGCTGTGGACGCCACCAACAGTGACAAGTTTCTGCCCCCCTCCCCCGGGGACAAGAGCATCCCCGGGTGGGAGGGCCGCAGGGGCGGGTAGACGCAGGCCACGCACGCAGAGGGTGGGTGTCGGTGCCTGGCTGCTCTGCAGCTGGACGGGCCGGCTTGTCCCTCCTGGCGGGACACGCGGTCCTCGCCACTCCTCCACCGTGCTGACCCCATCCTCCGAGGACTCAGCATCCAGGAGGGACCTCGGGACCCAGGAGCCTGGGGGGCGGGGGCTGTGGGTCAGCGGCCTCGACCACGCACTCGGGGCCCAGCATATCCGCATCCCTCCGGGGAGCAGCAGGCCATGCCCATGCCACCCCACGCTGAGAGGGCACGCTTCCAGGCTGTAAGCCTCACCTCACTCCATTTCCAAAGCGCAAACTACAGACCTCCTGGGAATTTATGAATGAGCCACTTTTCCCGTCGGCGCTGAGGCCCTGGGCTCCAACACTTGGCTTTGACTTGGCTCTTGCCAGAAGTAAACTTCGTAATGGGAATTGCCACTGGGGTCACCAGAGGCCAGCCACCCCTCCGGCCCTTAAGTGGAGAGGAAGCGGAGGCTCCAAAGTGTCACATACTTGTCCGAGGAGAAACCTCACCAGTACGGCTGTGAACACGCCCACCCACACCCCTGCGACACAGGGCCCCAGGCGGCCTCAAGCCGTGGCATCCCCGGCAGGCACTGCAGGCTGGCGGTGTGGCGGCCGAAGGGGCCGAGTGTCCCAGCGCTGCTGTGACGGCACCGCCAACCGGACGTCGTCCAACTGCACGTCCCTTCTCTACCGTTCTGGAGCCGGACGTCCGAGGGCCGGTCCCGCTGGGCCCCGAGGGAGAATCTGCCCCAGCCCCTCCCAGCGGCTGACAGCCGCCTCTGGCGGCCTTGGCTGCGGAAGTGGGGCTCCAACCTCTGCCCGTGTCCGAGCAGCTGGCTCTCCCTGTGTGTCCACCTCCTCACCGCCCGCCCGCAGGGATGGGGGCTGCCCCTCTTTGAAAGCCCCGGCTCCAAAGGCAGGTGCGCCCTGAGGGGCTAGGGGCCACGGAGGACCCACGCCAAGGCGACGCCAGGCAACGGTCAGGGCCAGGGTTTTCTGGAACACTCGACCCGAGGCATGCCCTCAACCAATGACCCCGCAGTGTTCCAGGAGTGGGCTGGGCAGAACTGCTCGCCAAGCCCCCTTCCGTGGGACATTCTAAATTTTGGAGGCAAATGCTCTTGAGAAGGTTGTGTTCTCCAGGTGTGCCCAGGGGAACCGCACCTCTGCTGATCAGCCAGAGGAGACGCTCCCCGATTCTGACCCAAGATTGCCGCTCGGTTCCCAGAGGGAGAGCGTGCGGCGAGGGCTGTTCCGGGGACAACCCAATGGCCTGTGGACTGGCAGCACCCACCTTCCTGGTTCGGGCAAAGGAAGGAAAGCCTGGGTTGCGGGCCTGCGGGCGGCTGCTGAGCACGTACCTGGCACGGGCCGGCGGCCTCCCTCCCCAGCTTCGGCCTCAGGCCAGTACCCAGCATCCTGGCCAGAAATGCCACCGGGTTCCCACACCGGCATCAGAGGCGAAGCCTTGGGGAGACATTGCACAGGGAGGGGGCCTCATCGCACCTTCTAGGGCCCCCCACGAAGGAGTCATGAGGTGCGCCTCTACCATGCGAACCTGCGGGGGGTGGGGCACACGGTGGGGGGGCCCAGTGGGCAAAGAGGACCCCCCAGCACTCGGCAGCTCCTTCTCACCCCAGGCCGCTCGGCACACCTGCCCCGAAAATGTGCAGTGCCTCGTCCACTCGGTGCCCAGCCCTCCTCGGCCGGCCGGGCAACCCACGGCCGAGCTCCCCCCACCCCCGCTCCCCGCACTGTCCGCGCCCAGAGACCAGCTCCGCCTTGAACACACGGCCCTGCACACCTAGTTCTTGAGGTATCGCCCTGGAACGTGGCGACCGAGCCAGTCCAGGGAAGACTGCACTCGGCAGTGTCTGCGGCGTCAGCAAGGCCTGGCCCGCTCTGGGGAGCCCCAGGGTTTAGGTCACAACCACCTCTGCTTCGGTCTGGTGGCCTGAGGGCACAGCCATTGAGGGCGGAGTGACAACTCGCAGGCGCAGGAACCAGCGGCTTCCCTCTTTCTTCCACCACGGCCGCACCTTGTACTCAGATCGCGGCCTTCGTTCCTCATGTTCCTGTTACGGAGTTACCTGGACTTTCCTTTTCCTTCTTTTTCTTAATGTTTATTTTTGAGAGACAGAGACAGAATCCGAAGCAGACTCCAGGCTCCGAGCCGTCAGCACAGAGCCCGACGCGGGGCTCGAACTCACAGACCGTGAGATCAGGACCTGAGCCGAAGTCAGATGCTCAATTGATTGAGCCACCCAGGTGCCCCTTGACTTCTCAAACCAGGCATGGAATTAGATTGTATTTTCTCAAAATTTCACTGCAGACGGGAAAGCAGGTGTCATGGGGTATCTGTTACAGAGGGCAGGAGTCCGGCTGGCGGCGAGCAGACCCGCCGGCCCCAACAGCATGGCAGCCCAGGGACAGGCTGGGGGATGGGACAGTTCGGCCGCCTCCCCCCACGTACAGAGTCATGCGCCGAGGCCTCTCCCACCCACCAGGCCACGCCTGAGACCGAGGGGAGGCTCCCAGGAAGACGGACCACAGCGAGGAAAGGGCCTCCCACTGCAGGTGTGCACGGAAGCCTCCGACGGCACACTCGTGCGCTGGTGACGCAGCAGGGACGTCCCTCTGCAGGTGGGCGGGGCGGGCCTGCGACGCCGGCTCCTCCGCAGCCCCTCGTCAGTCGCAAAGGGCGTAGCCCCCTATGCCCGGGCAGCTGCAGCCCAGGTCCCCAAGCAGGGAGGGAAACCTCGCAGGAGCCAGAGCCCAGAGAGGCCCCCGGCCCCCCGGGGGAGGGCACCACACCCCCGCCGCCACCTGACTGAAACTGACCCCGCAACAGGGGATACAGAGCCGTGTCTGGAGGAGGCCGGCCTTTGGTTCCACCAAAACTCATGGTCAGGCTGGTCTGGCGGTCAGAAAACGGGCTCTGAGCCAGGGACGGATGCGCCTGCCCTACTGAGGAACGTCCTGAAACAGCGGACAGAAGAAAAGGTGCAGGGGTGGCCTGAGGCTTGGTCCACCAGGCGGCCCGCCGCTGCCACACAACAGGGCCGGCTGGGGGCTGTCACCTCCAGTCAGTTCCGACCAGCGACTGTGCTTCTGCACGGAGACCGCGCCTTGCGCAGGGCCTCGCGCGTCAGGGGCACGGAGGGCCGAGGCCCCACGGCTCACCACCTATGCCGGGGGCAGCGCCACCCTGCAGCGCGGCCGAGAAGAAAGACACAAGGCCTGAGTCGGTCGTTTTAAAGACAAGACACAAATAACAGAGTGCACAGTACATCCCTGGCGCTTCGGGAATGGTTGGAAGTATTTTTAATGCTTATTGATTCTGAGAGAGCGCGCGAGCGAGCGAGTCCCAAGCAGGCTCCGTGCTGTCAGTGTGGGGATCCGTGTGGGGCTTGAATTCGCCGACCTCAGAGATCATGACCGGAGCCAGAATCGAGACAGATGCTGAACCGACTGAGCCCCCTGCTGCCCCTCGGTGGACTGTCTCAGGCTTAGAAAACGTGAGATTCGGCTACCTTGAAAAACATTTACTATTCTCCCCACAAGTTCTAAGTCTGAACCTAAAGAAAAGCAAAACCCAGATCCATGAGAAGAAACATTTCCTTACGGCCCAGCTGAGCAGGGTGGGCGTGTGGCGGGGGCTGCAGGGCGGCAGGCGGCCCCCACCCTGCACCTGCCGTGAGGACCACAGCCGGGCGCACCCCGGCGCGGGCCCAGGCAGGTGGGGTCACTTCGGAAGACGAGTTCAGAAAAACATGTGAAAACTGCGCTCAGCAGAAGTCATGAGCAGCGCTGGAAAAACAGAGCAAAACTGTAAACGGTTCTCTCATCTCGCACGAGTCGCAGAGTGTACGGAGGAGAGGCAGCCCCGCTGGCGTCCCGGCTCTGGATTCCGTCCCCGGATGCGCACCCACGGCAGCCCGCCACGCTGAGGGGCAGCGACGGCCCGGCGGGGGGATGGGCGTGCCGACTCTCTCCAACACTAAAATGACACCGTGACGATAGGAAAAAGGGAATTTATTTATTAAAGAAAAATCTGTGATTTCCTCTACTTAAGTTAGTACTGACTTAACACTTTGGGTTGAAACATGCCTTCTTCCCAGTAACAAGCAGCGCCTGCGGGTCGGCTCAAGGAGCGTTTCCAGGGCCCAGCGGGACACTGTGGAGGGAGGGGACCCCTCCTGGAGCAGCCACGCCTGTAAACACTGTCGGAGGCCGGAGATGCGGCCGTGCCCGCTGCCATCACACAGGTGTTTAAGCGGAAGACGGAAGCGGGAGAAGGGCCCCGAGCCCTGAGGACCCGCGGCGGCTGCGCAGGGGGGGGGGGTCTGGAGAGCCGCCCCGCCCGCGCCCTCCTTCCCGCCCCCAGCCTGCAGCACCAGCACCGAGGGGTCTCCACGCTCTCCGAGACCGGCTGGCGGGCGGGAAGAGGGCCGCGGCTGGGGCCGCCCCGGCTGCCGGGCCAGGTGCCGGGCGGTGCGGAGGAGCGGCCGCGCCGCCTACGCGCGGTTCAGGGTCTGGAAGATCCTGGAGATCTGCAGCATGACGGGCCCGGTCTCCGGGTCGTTCATCCACTGCGTGCTGTTCAGCGGGTTCTCCAGCATGTCCTCGAACGCTGCCGGGAGAACAGAGCAAGGCCGGCTCAGGGACGGCCCTCCGCACACGGTCGAGTACCGCGGACAGACTTGCCTCTTCACCGGCTCTCACAGGGCGAGCTGTGAGCAGCCCCGGGTCCCGCAGAACCCCCCCAAGACGACCCCCCAGCAACGTCTGATCTGCTCATCCCATCAGGGGACCCGCGTCTCCAGCCCCGGGCGGACAGGTGGCGTGCCCGCGTGCTCGCTGGTGCACTGATTCTGGAAAGCAATTTGGCAACAGCTATCCACAACCTTAAAAATAGTCACAGCCTATGACTCAGTAATTCCGTTTCCAATCCTATCCTGGCAAAACAACCAGACGCAGAAAAATTTGCACTGCTGCAAGTTTAACAGTATCTGATTGGGAAAATCAGAGTGTTCAGTGTTAAGGAAATGACTTAAAAAAAACCTGACACGGGGCTACCTGCGGCTCAGTCAGTTAAGTGTCCAACTTGACTCCGGCTCAGGTCATGATCTCACAGTTTGTGAGTTCGAGCCCCGCATCAGGCTCTGTACTGACAGCTCAGAGCCTGGAGCCTGCTGCAGATTCTGTGTCTCCTTCTCTCTCTGCCCCTCCCCTACTCACACGTGTGCACGCACACACACACACACACACTCTCTCAAAAAATATTTTAAATAAAAACATTTTTAAAAAGAACAGAAACACCTGACATATTAAAAATGCAAGTGAGGGGCGCCTGGGCAGCTCAGCAGGTGGAGCTTGTGACGCTCCATCTCGGGGTTGTGGGTTCAAGCCCCACCTGGGGTACAGAGACGACTTACGAAAAAATCTTACAGAAGGTGTCTCCCTGCACACAACCGTTCCCTGCAAACCCTGGCCGCGTGAGCTCACAGGCCGCAGGCCATGCACGGCTGCAAAGTGCTGTCCTCCCACGGGCCTCACCCCTCAGCACGTGTGGAAGGGCCACCGCCAGAGCGGACCCATGAGCACAGGCCTCAGGGAGCACACTCACCCTCTTTGTTCACAGCGCTCAGGGCCACGTGGGACCACGGCTTGGCAAGAAAGTCTGACTTCGCTGCTTCCTTGTGTGACCCCCGCAGCCCTCGCAGCCCTAAACACCACTGGGGGCCCCGATCAGCACCCTCTGGAAACCAGTTACAAACATCAGACGGGGATTCCAGAAGGACAGCGGGGCGTCCAGGCGAGCGCTAGGAAGTGCGCGCATGGCGGTGGGTGAGGAAGGAGCCGCCGCTCCCTGAACTGGGCGCCCCGCCCCGCCGCCTCCCGGCACAGAGAGCCGTCCTGGAGGACAGGGGTAAACAACACGGGGGCCCCCGGGGGCTGACTGGGAAGGACGGCGAGGAAGGACGTCTACCGGGGGAAGAACGGTCTCCAGCGAGACTCATACCTGCCAACGTCTGAAAAAACACCTGTCTGGGACAGAAGGGCGAACACAACATCTGCACTCACGACGAGGGGACGAGGGGAAGGTATGGACAGCGAGCCCTAACCTAGCTCCAAGGTGGAGGCCGCATCAAAGAGGCTGGCAGACGCAGTGATGGGGGCCTCGGGGGACAGACACAGGCACACTGCCCCCGAGGGGCCCAAGCGATGATGAAGGCCTGCTCCCGGGGTTGAGGAGGTGCACGGAGGACCCGCAGGGCCTGGAATGTTCCACACTGTTGTTGGTGGTTTTTTTAGTTTATTTATTTTAGAAAGAGAAAGAAAACAACCAGGGAAGATAGAGAGAGAGAGAGAGAGAAAGAGAGAGAGAATGCCAAGCAGGTTCCACACTGTCAGCACAGAGCCCCACATGGGGCTCGAACTCACAAACTGTGGGATCATGACCTGAGTTGAAGTCAAGAGTTTGACACTTAACCTTAAGGCCGAGCCGCCCAGGCGCCCCCAGGCTCTTTTAATCCCGTTCTTGAAAGCTGAAGGGTAGATGCATGGTTCTTAGTTTACTATTATTCTTCCGGTTATAAAACTCACACACACTTCTGGATGTAGGCTATAGTTCACCATCAAACCGAGGGCCACAGAAGTGCCTCGGGACCAGGGGGGGCTGAGGCAAACACCTTCCACATGCTCGGCCCTGACCCGCGAGGCGCTGCCCACGCTCTCCTGGGCCCGGACGGGCCACTCTACCTGCTGCCCAGAGCTCGTCCGAGACATCCGCACAGGAGGCCACCACACCACGGTCAGAGCCCAACCGCCAGGCCCCAAGGTGACTCAGGCGGGAGCTCCCCAGAGAGGGAGATGGGGACCCTGCGGTCACTTGGTGACGTCCGTGCGGTGCAGCAGGGCCCGCCCCCGGGAAAGCCCACGTACCTAGTAACGTCTTCGGGTTGGTCAGGCCCAGCTGCACCACTGGATTATCCAGGATGGCTTGAAAGAGGGGGCTGTCGGGGTCAATGCCCTTGTCCAGGTCCTCGGGGGAGGGCTTCCGGTCTCCCAGCAGCCACTCGCACTGCAGACGCCAAACCACACACACGTTAGTCACTCCTGAACCCCCAGCGAGGCGCCCAGGGCCCTGGGGCTCCGACGTCAGCCTGGCCGGCAGACCCCGAGGCCTCAGTTCAGATGAATGCGCCTGTGACTTCTCGGCAGGACCCCCGCAGGGTGTCGGGAGGAGAATGGAGAAATGCAAAGAATCCCCAGGCTGCGTCCCCAGGAAGTCCCGCAAAACCAGCTGAGGCGCGGCGCCCCCCACCCACCACCGTGCCCACCCTGGGCAACCGTCCGTCAGCAGCCGGCATGCATCCACGGCCTCGGACCGGTCTCAGGGTCAGCTCAGCCAACTAACAACCACATGCGTGCCCACGGAACACACACGGTCTTCCAAAGACAAATCCCAGGGGCGCCCGGGTGCTTCAGTTGGTTAAGTGTCCGACTGACTCGCTTTCGGCTCAGGTCATGATCTCTCTGTGAGACTGAGTCCCACGTGAGGCTCTGTGCTGACGGTGTGGAGCCTGTTTAGGATTCTCTCTCTCCCTCTCTCTCTCTGCCCCTCCCCTACTCTCTCTTTCTCTCTCTCAAAATTAACACGTAAACTTGAAAAAAAAAAAAGAAAGAAAAACAAGAAAAACAAGGCCCAGAACTTTCTCAGTTGTGCAGAACATGTTACACCGTGACACCATCTACTCTCCCTCGTCTCCCTTGGCCAGCAGAACGGACCACCCGAGACAGGAGCCACGTGCCCAGGTCACCCGAGGCACGTCACGAGGGTGAGGAAGGAGAGCGTCGCAGGCCCCCGGACACGTGGCTGGTACTCACGGCGGCATTCTGCTGGTTGTTGTTCACTCTGAGCGCGTCCATCACTTCCTTCTCGTCGAATCCCATCTCCATCAGGGACATGACGGCCTGAAGGAGAAGCCGCAGGCCGCTCAGCGCCGCACTCGCCGGGACGCGCTGCTTGCCTAAGGGGCCGGGCCCGTCCGTGTGGCCACGGATCCGCGCTCGGAAGCTGCTTACCAACATGCCACGGGCAGGCCACACCGGCGTCAGACCCTTTTAGGTCTGCCCCGGTGTTTGGACGGGAAGGCCTCCACCAGCACCGCGAGCTCGCGGCAGGGGTCCCGGGACCCAGAACGGCAGGTGCAGGGGAGAGACCTGACATAAGCAAACCCGACTGACGGGGGGACAAGAATGTCCTGCTCGCTTGCGGGAAATAGGAGGCTCTGCCGATCTTATCCTTAAATAACGACACTAAGATGAACCACCACCATCTTGTATTTAACAAAATTTAAACTGCAAACTTAAACATCTGATAGTTCTCAGAGGGCGCGATGGCCCGGCGTTCAGTGCCCGGGGACGGAGAGACGGGCGACTGCAGGACAAAACCGCAAGACGTTACATCCTTCGCTTTCCTCTTGACTTTACTGGGCAATCTTTAGAGGAGTCGATTTTGGAGGAAAAAAAAGTAAAGATTTCATCAAGTTAATTCTCTAGAGATCAAATCACACTCTTGAATCGGGTCTCTGTCTTCTTCCTGTTTGACTTTTCCGTGTTAACTGCTCTACTTCCGCCAGACGCCCGGGCGTCCTGCTGGGCGGCCCTGCCTGGACCGACGGTCGGGTGTCCCAGAGAGCACCTGGTGGTCCCAGAGAAGTCAGCCGGGGCGGGGGGTGGTGGTGGTCCGGAAAGATGCTTAACCGGACCAGACGGTGTACACTGAGTTCCCGGGGCAGCATTTGTGCTGTGACCCACTCCCCTTCCTTTCCCGACCCAGCTCCTAACCCGGGTGTGGGGGGGGGTCCACCCGCGAATCCTGGGAGAAGAACCCACCGTGCGGTAGTTTGACCCCCAGGTCACGTAGAATCTCTGGGGCCTCCCCGCCGAATCCCAGACAGGGCGGCCTTGCTGTGCCTGCCTCTCCCTCTGCTCACCCCCAGCTCAGCCTGGGGACACCGTGCCATAGTCCTTCCGCACGGTGACTCCAGGGACGCGCCCCCGGCCCGCCGGCCCGGGGTCCACGCGCTCGCAGGCCGCAAGATCCGGGCTCCGCCTGCTCTGGCCATTGCTCTCGCTGTCCCCTCACAGGGGGCGTTGGCACGGGGAGGGGGGGGCAGGGAAGAGACAACAAAAAGTCTATTTTGGTCTCAAATCCAAGCCCTGCTCCCTGACCCAGACTTCCTGGGAGCCACACTAACACTCTCGTCCTTCCAGACTATTCTCTCAAACGGTGTAGGATGAAAAGGTGGAAGAGGGCGACGTCCTGGCCCAGGCTCGAGAGCCTTTGTAACAACTGTCACGGAACATCTACCATAAAGAAGGGACGGGAAGGCCTGACACGGGCACGTGTCTTGGGAGGAGGGCACATCAGGACTGCTGAGTGACACCTGCGTCACGAGGTCGAGAAGGCGGCAAAGACCACTGCTGAGCAGCGGCGCACCTGACAAGGACAACACGAGACCACCCTCCAGGGAAGCCCGGAGCCTGACAGGGACCACAGAGCACCCTCCAGGAACGTGGCCGGCCCTCCCACGGGCTCAGCCCAGCACCCAGACTGGGCTCTAGAAACACCAGCTACGGTGGTACGAACACGCCCAAGTGCACAGCTGAGCTCGTGAGAAAGCAGACAGAACAGCAGAGCAGCCTGGGAGCGGGCGGGAGGCACTAGCAGGGCCTGGGGGTCAGGGCTCTACATGCACGCAAGACAGGACATGGGCCTTGGGTCCGTCCATGTGAGGTAACGGGCTGGAGCTTAAGCCCAGGACCCTGGAAAGGGTCTGCACCCCCCGAGGGAAGAGGAGCTGAAAAGGCACTGGCCCGAGCAGGGGACAGTCAGTCCCCAGAGCCGGGGCTTGCACCACGTGTGGTTAGCCCGAACCGGGCCCTTGGCTGGAGGGGCCCTCAGCCCAGGGAAACCAGCGCAGAATCAGCCTGGGTGGGCGTCCCACAGGCCCGCAGATGAGCCCACACTGACAACACGGCAACCCAGAGTCCAGACCGTGTGGACTCAGAGGCCTAACACCTCAAGCTAACGGATCTAGAATCTGAAAGAAACCCCAGCTTGAAGCACAGAAGACATTCAAGAGGAAATCAAGGCCCGAAAAGGACCGGACACTGAAGAACAGGGAGCCACCGAAGCACCGAGGGTGCGGAAATAACCGTGAGGGGCAGCCATCCACCAGACATGAACGCCAGCCAGCCGAGCACAGCCCACGACGGCCCGGGCCTTGGCTCCTGACATCCCGCAGACACCGCAGTGAGCAGACAGGCAGAGCCCGACCGCCTCCCCGTCCACGAGCCTGTGGGGCTCGCGTCTCATCATCCAATCTCTGGGCAGCGTCCCCGCCTGAGCCCACGGCTCACTCATGGCGGGAATGTGGACGGGACCGAGTTGTGAGTTTTCGGGTGACAAAGGAGTCAGCTGATTATTCAGAGTTAAAAAAGACACCTCACGGGTCCACGTGGGGACCACTGAAAACTGAACTTGGGGCTGACAATGAGCCCGTCACCCAGGTCTAGCCTCCACACGGCACAGCGCCCGTGGAGACACGGCGACCCCGCCAGGCGGTGCCCAGGCGCCGTACACGTACCCGAGCGTCAGCCCGGAACTCCCTTTTCCTCCGGATCTTCTTGAAGATCTCTGTCAGCTCATCTCTGGCCTCCTCCTCTCCCGTGCTGGTCCCGGCCGCCTCGGAGGCAGCCTCAGGGGCGGCCTCGGCCCCTCCTGGAGACGCCTGGCCCGGAAGAGGCGAGTCGATGGTCGGGTCTTCAGCGTGCTCGATCAACCACTCCATGGCCTGAGGCACCGACATGCTGAAAGGTGACAAGAGCCTCTTTCCACCAGGCCCAGGCCAGTCACTGAGGGCCTCCCACCCCCTTCACATCCCCGGGGAAGCCGCTGCTCTGATTTTAATAACTTCTCTAGCAGGAGCTGGTGACCCTTTGGGAGAGGCTCTGGCCCTTGCCCTAAACTCCCCCAAGACCCCAGCCGGAACACAGAGCCCCATTTACTAAAGCAAAGGGCATGTGAGAATCTAGGTCCGAGGCAAAGAGCAGAGCCCCCCGACTGTCCTGTGGCTTACGAGTCACTCGCTTCAGAGCCGAGTGTAGACACGGAGACGAGCGGCTACGGCAGGGCCAGCGCAGGAGGCTGCCGAAGAGGACACGGCTCCGGGCCGCCACGTCCCTGCCCGGGGCAGGCTTCCACTCGCTGCTGGCAAACAACGGCCTGGGGGGACTGGAACGGCCACCCCGGCCCGGCCCCAGCAAGGGCGAGGCCCTCTCACGCTGTCCTGAGACACTGGAGGTGCCCCGCCAGGTCACCCAGGGGACGTGTGTGCAGAGTCTCTCGTTAAAAACTCAACATCTATTAGAAATGGTTCGATTAAAGAGACTGGGACGGAGGGCGTCACCCTGGGGAACCCACAGCGGTGGTGCCACGGGGACGAGGTGGCCCGCACGTACTGGTTCAGCCGCAGGGCCTTCGCGGCCCTGCTCTCCGGGAAGCCCATCTCCGTGAGCTGCCGCAGGGCTGCCTCGTCCACTCTCCCGTCCTCCTCCTCGTCCAGCATCGCTGCGGGCGAGAGACGGGGCGACCGTGAGGGCCGGGCCAGCGCGAGGGGCCCCACGTGCGTGCCAAACCCCCTAACCCTCAGCAAATCCACACGGACGCCTCGGCCGGCACTCGTGTGGACAGGAGACCCAGGTCAACCAGAAGCACAAACAGAAAGCATTCCTAAGTCTCCCCATCTGACCCGGGGCCGCGGGGCGACCTGGGGCTTCCTCGTACCATTCGCCTTCTTAAACAGCTCGACCGCATCCGGGTTCAGCGCTAACAGCTTCTGCGCCACCTCAATGAGAGACACCAGGATCTTCCGGAGTTCCGTCTGGAACTGCAGGGAAAGGAGAAAGAGCCTTTACTGCCCCGCGTGCCCGAGACCTGCCTGGATGTGGAGCCACGGCCCCACAACTCCAATCTCTGAGTCCCAACTACGCTGCCGTGGCTTCCAGCACACAGACACCTACAGAGGCAGAGGCGGGTGAGAGCCGAGTGGCAGGAGGGCTCCGTGCCGGGCGGGGAGGAGAGGCCGAGCTGGCACAGACGGGCGACACTGCTCAGCCCTCGGGCCAGGGCAGATAGCGCCCGCACGTAAGCGAAGAGAGCAGCCTGACCGGATGGGCTCCCAGCACGGGCCTCGGCTCTCACCAGGAAGAAGGCTGCTGGGAACGCAACCAGGACCCCCTATGGACGGGTCTCTGGTCCCGTGGGCGACACAGGGGCCGGCCACCACTCGTCCGCATGGCAGGCCTCAGATGCCGCAGGAGGGACACTGCACAGGGCAAACCCGCGTGCGGGCCGGGGGAGGCGCTGCTCTCGGGCCAGGCGGCCACGCCCTCCCGGGCCGCAGGGCACAGGGTGCGCCCTGCGTTCTGAGCCGCTCCACGGGGCTCCGGACACGCTCTGCTTTCTTAGCTCAGAACTTTCCAATCCAGAATAGAGTCCAGATTTCTCTCTAAGAGTTTTTGCCAAACTTAGGGCAAAACTCCAGTATTTTCCCAGTAGCATCTACCTTTGTGGTCCTACCTTCCAATGTCTTCTTAAACTTTTTATTTTAAAATAATTTAAGGTTTACAGAGAAGTTGCAAAAACGCACACAGAGCTCCCGTTCGCCAACCCCCCACCCCCCGCCTCCCCAAGCGCGGCCCCCGTGCAGGCGTGAGGAGCACAGGGCGCGGCCCACGGCGGGCACTCACGTCTCTGATGTTGGTCTGGACCTCGGCCCGGTCCATGTTGTAGGAGGGCAGGTTGGCGGTTGCCCGGAAAATAGCTTCTCTATCTGGGGCTTTCTCATCTTGTTTCTTCTGCACAGAAAAGTAATCAGAAAGTCTGAAATGAATGGGGCGCCTGGGGGGCTCAGTCGGTAACACCTCTGACACTGGATTTCAGCTCAGGTCGTGATCTCACGGTGCATGAGTTCGAGTCCCGCATCAGGCTCTGCACTGACAGTGTGGAGCCTGTTTGGGGCTCCATCTCCCTCTCTGCCCCGCCCTCACGCACGTGCACGTCCTCGGTCTCAAAAACAAGTAAATATTTAAAAAAAAAAAAAAAAAAAAAAGGAAAAAGAAAGTCTTGAAATGAATACGAGACCAAGAAAAGGCAAGACCATGTCGGCCGGACGCACGAGGCTCCAGCAGGAGGGAACCCCTGTCCTGCGGGGCTGGAGCTGCACTGGCCTCGGCGGGAGGTCCCTGCGGGGTCTGTGTGTTTCCTCAGGGACAGAAGAGACGATGCTCTCCAGGGACACAATTCCTGCCTGATGACCAGAGCGGGGTAGGGGAGGAGAAAAGACAGACACGGTCTCTCGTGACCACAGAGAGACCAGCATGCCCGACGGGACAGCACATCCGTTCCAGACGACCACAACTCCGGAGACAAAGAGAGCCGGAGAGGTGGAGACTGTTCTTCCAAGACAGAAAACAGACAGGGTCCACAGAACACGCGGACCAGGAGTCCAGGCCGAAACAAGGCCACGGCCAGGCCGACGCCAGAGCCCGAGGGAGGCGCCCAGGTTGGGAGTGAGCGGCCGGAGCCAAGAACAGTGCTCCTCTGCCACCAGGCTCGGGCAGCAATCGCCTTGGAGAGGGCAGACCTGGAGCCAGGGAGCCTGGGCTCAGCAGCAGGAAGAGGAGGCACCATCCTAACCATCGACGAGACCCAGCCCCTGTGCCACTGGGCTTCAAGGACCCCGCCTGCAGGAGACACACCTCTGTGGGGAGGAAGGGTGCAGGGCTGAGTCTCTGCCCCACACAGAAGTCCAGCGGCAGGCACGACCGTGGGCACAGAGAGCACCAGTGAGCCCCCTGGGTGAGACCCGGTGCCTCTCACAGAGATAGCAGCCGAGGAGGGCTGGGGTATGAGGAAAGCCTCCGACACGAAGGACAGAGACCCAAATGAGAACGGGGAAGGTAAGGAAGCAAGAAGGACGAAAGAGGACTTCACACCAGAAAACCCTCGGGGAGACGGGGGCACAGCAGGGCGCTGCCACCGCCGGAGAAGGAGACACGGCTGGGAAACGTAAATTATCACCCTCAGATAAACAGTAGCGCAGTCAGGGGAGAAGGCCCAGGAAATCGCCAGCATCCAACTAACAGGAACTCCGGAAAGAGGGAAGCGAAAACGAGGGGAGGGCATTCTCCAGAGACAATCCAGAAAAACTTCTGGAACGAGTATCCGACTCTATGTGCCGGGCGGCAGCGGGTGGGGCGGAGACTTGCGTCAATGCAAACCATGGACTGTCCAAGCCCTCGGGAGCCTCGGCGGACGCCGGCAGACCCCAGGGGGAGCAGGGGCCAGGACGCGGAGCAGGTGCACGGGGCAGGCCAGGGCTCCTGCCGGCCACATGGAAACCCCGGGACGGGGCCCAGCACTCTCGTCGAGCACGCACACCGCTGGTGCTCACCAAAGCTACTGAACGCTGGAGTGCAGGGTGTTCCTTCCCTTCCCAGATGCTAAAGAAGCCAGGCTCCACCAAACAAGTCAACTGTAAGATACTCGATTCTGCAGGCAGAACCCCAATCTGGCCCTAAGAGCCCACTCCTGGCAATCCCGCCTGCACAATCCCACGCCTGTGAGTAGGATGGATTTCATTGTGGGATAAGATCTGTTGGGGCACAGCCAACTTTAAGTAAAGAAAATGACCCCCTCCTTGGTGGGCCTGACCTAATCAGGCAAGCCCTTAAAAAAGATAGTGCCCTTTCTGGCCACAGGGAGTGTCAACACATGAGAAATTCTGTCACTGGCTCTGAAGATGCAGGAGACCGTGTGGCAAGGAATGTGGCGGTCCTGGCTGACCGAGCAAAAAAACGGGACCTCAGCCCATCAGTGGCAGGAACTGCCAACCGCCTGAACGCACCCAAAGCACACCCTTCCCCAGAGCCTCCAAAAAGGAACGCACACCAGCCACACCTTGATTTGGACCCCGAAGCCTAAGGCAGGACCCAGCCGAGCCCACCCAGACCCTGAGCCGCAGACCTGTGAGCCACGTGCTGTCTTAAGCTGTTGCCTGCGGTTACGACGCAGGCGGCGGCAGGGAGTGTGCAGATACACAAGGTTCAGAAGCCCGAACACAGAGGTGAGGCGGGAGAGCCTAGAAGCCACTGCGGCAGAGGGTACGGCTGGAGGCAGCTGGAGGGCCATTTCCGGGACAGCAGGAGCTAGCAGATGGCCTCGTACATGTGACCCTGTTTTCAGAGGGATTTATCAATCCCAGCAAAGAATTTGAAAACCTTAGCAATAACCCTATAGAAAACCAAAGGAGGAGGGGCGCCTGGGGGGCTCAGTCGGTTGAGCGTCCGACTCCAGCTCAGGTCTGATCTCCCAGTTCGTGGGACTGACCCCCGCATCGGGCTCTGTGCTGACAGCTCAGAGCCTGGAGCCTCCTTCTCTCTCTGCTCCTACCCTGCTCACACTCTGTGTCTCTCTCTCAAAAATATGTCAACATTAGAAAATATATTTAAAAACAAAAACAAAAAGAAAAAGAGGAGACAACTGTGGGCTCCAGGAGAAAGTTATATAAAAAAAGATAATCTCAGCACCCTCTGCTCCGACAGAAACAGCACGTACACGCTAACCCTGACAGAAACCCTGAAATCTTAAACCAGCGTGCCAAAACCAGCACTGTGACCTAACGCCCCAAACGCCGAGGAGGCAAGGAATCTAAAGTCGGTACTCTAAGAAATAACGAATTACGCCTGTTGTTTAGCAATCAGGGAGAGAATCACTGAAGGAAGAGTGGACTGAGTTAAAGGGTCGTCTTTAGGGCGTGCGACTTGGGCGGGAGAGGAAGACACTGACTTTTATTAAGAGACCAGTAGCATCATTTGCCTTCACAAACGCATGTTACTTTCACTTAAAATTAAATAATTCACAAAACGAGCATTACTGTCTTACAATGTTTCATTTTGCAAATACTTGTACAGACAAGGTGACCTGCCACGTGAGATCCGCAGCGTGCCACGAGTTACCCAGAGCCGCCGTGGCGGGTGGGAACCCCGTCGGCTACACTGGTTACCGAGGGCCACGCAGTGTAACCGGAGCCAGGCGGTCCTCAGGGACAGGCAGGGGCAGGCCCAGATCCGACTCCCGGAGCCGGGGGGTGGGGGGGAAGCAGCTGGCCCACTTCCGTGCCAGCGCCTCGGCCAGGTGTGGCCACAGATAAGCCCCAAGGCACCCCTCCCGTGAGGCCTACAGCCCACGCCCACGGAGTCTGGCCTGCTTTCTCCGGGGTGAATGCCCTGCCCTCCTGAGCATTTCAGAGCATGGATAAGAAACTCCGTCCCCAAGATAAACGAGGAAACACTGTGAAGTTAGTGTGGTGGCCCCTTTAAAAAAGCAGGGTTTCACCCCAGGGCGCAGGTGTGGGGGGCCCCCGGCCCCTCAGGGAACTTCCCGAGCACGAGCCTGCGCTCCTGGGACAGGGGCCCAAGTGTGTGCCCACCACCCCTTCCCCGATCTGTGGGTGCGGGATCTGCCCAGGGAGAGGAGGGAGGGCGCGCGGCCGAGCCGGGCAGCACCCAGAGACCGGGGCAGAGGGGCGGCCCGGAGGGCAGCACCCCGGCCACGTGGCCAGCAGCCAGGACAGGCTCCGCCGAGACAGAGGAGCCCCGTGGCCGTGACCGTGGGAAGCACCGGGTCTGTGAACGGCCAGCGTCCGGAATGTTTCCTTGTTTCGGGCTGCGGGGCTGGGGGGGTCCCGGCTCTGGCCTCACCTGCTCCTCCGCGGAGACGTCGGCCATCTTGGGCAGCGGGCTCGGGGCGCGCTTTCTGACCAGCAGTAAGACATCTGGGGAGAAACCGCGTCTGTCAGGCCGGCCACCGCTCTTACCTGGGACACGCGCGACAGGCTCCCCGCGCGGGTCCCCGGGCGGGACCCCAGCTGGGGGTCACACACAGCACAGCCCTGATGGCCGCGCCAAGAACTGGTGGAAATCTCGCAAAATGTTCTCGTTTCAACAGGCTCCGCCTCTCGGCGGCTGGGGAACGGGTCCCACTCTCAGAGCTAAACACCGGGTGCGGTGAGGCCACGGTCCGCAAGGCTGGCGGCCCCTGCCTCGTCTCAGGCCTGACCCCTCACCCCCACACTCCACGGAGGTCTGTGAACAGTACTTCCAAAACCAGTTATTTAAGAGAATCCCACAATAAAACCACCTTTTGAACGACATATAGAAAACCAAAGGCTTCCCCCCACACGCCTCCAGACACAAAAGTCTGAGCAACAGGACGGAGGTGTCTGTAGCAGGAGTGTCTTCCCGGGACACCAAAACGGCTGCCACCACTCTGCCGTCCGGCCACACGACAGAGCCGGGAGCAGCTCCGCACACCCTGGGTTTGTCGGAACCAGAATTCAAACAAGGTTCACGGCTGGTTTCTCAGATGGGGGCCGCCTGTTCCATTTCGGTCTGTGCTGTTTCTCACAAACGTCCCACAACGCGCACTCTGTTTTAGCAAAGAGGAAATAAACTCGCTTCAGCCGACCCGGTTTTCTCGCTTGGCCCCAGCCTGGAACCCAGACGTGGATGCCGAGGGTGCCTTTGCCTCTCGGGCCCCCCTTCCCACGGGCCCCCCTTCCCACGGGCGCCTGCCGCTCGCGCCGCTGCCCCGTGAAGCCCCTACCTTGGTCTTGGACGTTCTCTTCCAAGATTGTTTTGGCATCGCTCAGCACCCTCTCTGAGGCGGCGTGTATTAACTTGTGATGGGTCACACTTTTGGGGTCTTCTAAGCTCCCAGGAGCACACTGGGGGGAAAAATCATATATTTCAAGAGAGAGGTAAATACATCATAATAGTAACGATACAGGACCAGACCCCAAACCACAGCAGGAATGCACTGGCTACCAGCTAACAAGTCGGAGCAGAGACAAAGTCAAAGATGGCCCGTCCACGGCAGAGGCCGAACCAAATGCCACCACATGTGACCCCCTCGGGCAGCGATCTGTCCACCAGCCCACTAAGTACTCCTGAAACAGGTTCACGGCTTGACAGAAAATACCCTGCTGGTAATTAGTGGCAACCTGGATCGCTTCCCTAGTCTGGAAAGATCTGGAGAGTCATTTTTAAATGAAAATAGCAGGTCCACTGTTTCCTGAAAGCCTGAAAACCGAAGTATGATTTGTGCACTTCTTCTTTCTCCCAGAACCATGGAAGAGACGGTGGAGAGAGAAGGTGAGGACTCACCACTGAAAAGCCTGCGAACCCCCCAGAGCAAAACAGGCAGCCTTCACGCGGCCCTCGGCTCACGCTCACCACGTGGCCACCGGACCCTAGAGCCAGCTGCGGGTGCCGCGGAGGGGGGGCCCTCCTAGGCGGCCAAATGGGGCTGACTGCACAGTTATGACTCACTGGCCAGGCCCCCAGGCACCCCAGAACATGGCACCGGGGCGGGGGGGGGGGGGCACTGAAGTCCAGGCTGGAGAAGGTCGCGGCCGCACCCAGTAAGGCACGGGCTACAGGGGGCCGTCGTGAAGGCGCGTCGACAGGCAAGGAGGACGGGGGCGAAGAGGAATCCAGCCGGCGGGAGGATCCGCTCCTCCGTTTATGACAGCACACGCCACCCTGCCCCCACTTGCCTTGAACCGGACTCTGGCTCTGCTCCCAGAAATACTGGGTGTGCTGCTTCTAATTCTGAAATTTGCAGGCTAGCTGATCCGACAAGTTCGGAATACAGTCTATGAGACACAATTTTCCAAAACAATCCTCCATACGGTCCCCGAGAAACCCGTACTCTGCAGCACGGCCACGGCGTGCCAGGGGCACAACGAGCGTGAGTCACCCGTGCTGCGCACCATGACCTCATTCTGCCCCTTTGTTCTCAGCAGAGGCACGCCGAGCCAGCTGGGATTCGGCAGCGGGACGGCCCGGTGGAGCCCGGCACCTCCTGAACCTGCTTCCTCCTCCACGTGATGTCACCTAAGACACGCCGTCATATGGTCTCACGGCCATATTAGCAGGTAGCGCGTCACGTAGTGCCAGTTTCACAAGAGACCCCAATTTACATGGAAAGAAAAGCTACCGTCCCAATCAGTTTCTTTAAGAGTTACGACAAAACACCTCTGGTCAATAAGGCAACGCGCTCCCGGGAGCGCCGTGCGGGGTGGAGGTGGGGGAGAAACCCCCAGCGTCCCTGCGAGGAGGAGGGGAGACACTGCGCCGGCCTGCGCACGCAGCAGGGGAAGGCTGGGAAAGAGGAGCGGACGCCCGGGCACGCCGAGCCCCAGCCCCACCGCCTGCGGCACAGCGACACTCAGGCAATGGTTTCCTGGGGGGCGTTCGAGCACGCGACTTGGGAATTCTCCTAACCACCGCGTTCCGACCGGCTCAGGAGGCCGCGCGTCCTGCCTACAGAACAGGATGTGCGTGGAGGCGGGGCTACCTTCTGACGACTCGAGGCTCCTCCACACCTGGAGAGACCGCAGAACGGAATAAAATCTCGACTTAAAGTAGGAGAGTGCCAGAAAAATCCCCAACGACACGCCCCAATCCCGACTGAAATAATAAACATCGGAAACATAATAATTAGCACCTTATTGAAACTGGCTGCCTAATGAACCCCGCGAGCTCCGGAAATTCGTTAGCAAGCATCTGCGGATCAGTCCAACGGTTCCCACGTCCTGTTCCCCTTCATAAAATAAGCCACGTGCGTCAGCGAGCGAGGCTAAACGCCGTCCCGATTTACCCACTGACTTCTCCCTGCCGGACTCAGCAGGCGGCGTGCCGTGCCCACGCGGTTCTGAATTGACTATCCGTTTCCAGTCATTCCATTAGTCCACAGGTTTGTTCTGGGCCCAGAGAGCCTGGCCCTGGACGTGTGAACACAGACCCGGCCCTCCGGGAGCTCCAGTCCTGGGTGGGCTGGGGGGAAGGAGGGGGGACAGCACGTCGGGGGGGTTTAGTTTTTTTTGTGTTTTTTTTTAATATACATAACTTGGGCGCCTGGGTGGCTCCGTCGGTGAAGTGGCCGACTTCGGCTCAGGTCGTGATCTTGCGGTCTGTGGGTTCGAGCCCCGCATCCGGCTCTGTGCTGACGGCTCAGAGCCTGGAGCCTGCTTCGGATTCTGTGCCTCCCTCTCTCTCTGCCCCTCCCCTGCTCACACTCTGTCTCTCTCTGCCTCTCGAAAATGAATAAATGTTAAAAAAAATTTTTAAATGAATGTGCACAACTCGACAAGCAACGCTCACGGAGCCGCCAGCCTGCTGGCCTGCTGTCCCGCGGTGTCCAGACGGTGAGAACACCCGGCTGAAGCCCCTCCTGGAGGTGAAGCCAGGACGCATCCTAACTGACATCCAGCGAGTTCCGGAAGGGGGCTCGCTCTGGCAACCAGAATGCTCACTGGCCAGCCCCCGCGGGGCAGAGAACAACTCCACAGAACCGCACTCCCAAGTAACTCGAAAGTATCTCGCGAGTAGTTACTACGGTAACGGGCAGCTCGTCCTTGCAGAGGCCGCGCTCCCTACGCGGGAACATGTAACTTACTACATGGAACCCGCACCAGACTAACCTAGCCCTGCCGAGAAAACACCCTGCGCTGGGCCAAGTGCGGCGGGAGTCAGGTGTCCTGCCTGCCTGAAGGAGTTCACAGCCAGCAAGAACGCTTCCAAATTAGCAACCTAAGGGGCCGACCATACAAGGGGTATTTCACACGAACAGAAATTAAAAAGCGGAGACCCTTCTCCTGGACCCACCGCCTAACGGATGCGAAGGCCACGGCAAAGCAGGGGCTCGGGGACGGGTCTGGCAGCGGCCCCGTTTCAGGGACTCCAGCTCAGAGGCTCAAGCGGCCAGAGGCAGGCGCCCACGCCAGCGAGAGGGAAACAGCTCCAGGTCGCCGGCCCCGCGGGGAAGGGAAGGCCCCTCTCCGCGGACGGGTCCCTTCTTCCTCGGCCCCGGCTCTCGAGAGCCCCGCGGAAAAACCAAGTGCCTCACCAAGCGCGAGCGAGCACAAAGGCTCCGCGCGGCGACTTCGCGTCTCCTGCCTCAGTTTCCCGGCCTGCCCCTACCTCCTCGGGCTGCGGCAGGAGTTGATCGTGAGGCGCTCGGCCCGCCCGGAGCCCGGCCAGGAGGGCGTCGGGAAGGTACGGGGGTGGGGGTCGGAAAGCGGGGCGGCTAAGGAAGGGGGCGGGCGGGGGCAGGCCTGGGGCCGCGGCCGGGCCTTACGTGCTTGAGGCAGCGCTCCTTGAGCTTCTCCACCGAGGTGTCCTCGGTCGCCTCCTCCAGCCACTCGGCGCCGTCGGACGCGCAGATATGCAGCCGCAGCACCTTGCCCGCGAAAATCTTCTCCTCCTGCACGAACATCGCGCCGCCGCCGCCCGGCCTGCGCCCGCCGCCCGGGCCGTGAAGGTCACCGGGGCGGGGCTAGGCCGCCCGCGCGCTCCCTCGCTGGCCGCCGCCGCCCCGCCCCGGCTCCCCCTCGGCCGGCCGCCCGTCGCTCGCCGCGGGCCCAGCGGTCGCCTCACTCCCGCCGCCGGGCCGCCGGGGGCGCGCTGTCCCCGCCGCGCCGGAAGTACGTCACAGCGCGCGCCCGGAGCATACCGGGAGATGTGGTTCTCCCGTAGCCCCGGAGCGCCCGCCGCCGCGCTGGGAATACGCCTCGGGAGCGCCCGGGGCATGCCGGGAGGTGTAGTTCTCTTGCCGCTTTCGCCGACCCACAACTTCCTTGTATTATGCAAGGACCGCGGGCACGCGGGACGGTTGAGTTTGGTGATCCGTTCTAAGACGGGCTCTGAGTGAACAGCAGGTCTCCGAGAGTCCGCAGGAAAAGGAAACGAAAAATACTCCATGTTGCCTTTATATCGATTACGTCCCGAAATAACAGTCTAGGTGTATCGGGTTTGATTGGGCTGGCCGAGAAAGGGGCCACCCAAAATGGCGGATGCCCAAGATGGCTGAAGTTCTCGCCACGACCCCCCGTGAGGGCCAGGTCAAATCCAGGAAACCAAACCCTAAGCTGGAAACCGGAACTCCCTGCCCTAGACTCCAGTGGGCCAATGAGCTCTTGACAAACAGGCATAAACACCAAATACAGAGACTCCGCCAAAAAACCCAGAACCTCCCCATCGGCACCCCTTGAAAGCCCCACAACCCTGCCGTGGGCGCGACTTCCCCGACTCATCACACTCCCGTGAGTCGTGGAACCTCGCGCGAGGGTGCTTACAATAAAGTTCCATCCTCGGATTCATGTTTGCCACGGCGGTCTTGCTTTCATTTGACGGTGGTGGAACCTTACATTTGGTGCCGAAACCCGGGGGTAGATCGAGCCCCTGCTCTGGCACGGAGGCTCTCTCCTCCTTCCTCGGACTGGGACTCCGCATTCTTTCCACTCGGCTCTCGAAGTCTACTGCGGTGAGTGTTCGCTGGCTCCCAACCCCTCCCGGGGGCGTCCTGGCCTCATCGCGGCCGCGTCCCGGCGACCCCTCCTCCGCCACCTGGTGGCCCCATAGTTCCGAGGAGTCGGGAGACGTCCCCACTCCATGGCAACTACCTTCCTAAGCCGCGACTCAGTACACGGACAAGGGGACGCGCTTCTCCGTGCCCTGCGTTGCTCCGGGAAGGAGCTATGGGAACCTCCCAGTCCAAATTCGACCCCAAAACGCCCTTGGGCTGTCTCCTGGCAAACCTCTGAACCTTAGAGCTAGATCAGGACTTACGAAGGCGACGCCTCATTCATTACTGCATTGTTGCCTGGCCCCAGTATCAATTGGACAATCAGTCGAATGGCCCCCCCAAGGCACCTTCAATTATCAGGTGCTCACGGATCTTGACAATCTCTGCAGACGCCAAGGCGAATGGTCCGAGGTACCCTATGTCCAGGCTTTTCGGACTTTACCTTCTAGACCTTCACTCTGCTCCTCTGTTCCACCTCTCAGGTATTTCTTGCTCGTGCCCCCCCTCCGGCCCCTCGGCCACCTGCCCCTAAGGACTCTGACTCCCTATCTCTCTCTCCTCTCTCTGAACCTCCTGAAAACCTCTCCGGGTCCCCTATGAGGCCCCCCCCAATTGCCTCCTCCTCCCTATCAACCCACCCCCCCAGCAGCCTGCGCCCCCGGATCTTCCCCAAAACCCCAAGCCGGCCCCAATGGCACGTATTCCAACAGCTCCCGAGCCTCCTGCCCCAGAGCCTCAGCCACCATCCAGCCCTCTCCCTTCCCCTCCCATCTCCACCAGAACCCGGTCTAGGAGTCTTTCCCCAGACCTAGTCTGCCCCCCGAGAGAGGTTGCGGGGGCTGAAGGGGTCGCCCGAGTTCCTGCGCCCTCCTCGCTGCAGGACCTCTCCCACGCAGAAAAGTGCCTGGGATCTTTTTCGGTTAGCGCTGACAGTTTTATAGGGAATTCCAGTATCCAGCCCAGGCCTATGGCCTTACCTGGCATGACTTACGTGTCGTCCAGACCATCACCCTCGCCACTGAGGAGAGGGAACGCGTCCAGGCTGCGGCCCGAGAACACGCCGACCAGGTCCATCTTACCGATGCCACCAGGCCAGTCGGCGCTCAGGCGGTCCCAGCTGTAGAACCGGGCCGGGACTACCAAAACGGCCAAGGTGGCCGCCGGGGACCGCAGGGTCCAATGCCTAATTGCAGGCCTGCGGGCGGCCTGCAATAAGGCTGTTAATTATGATAAAATCAGAGAGATTCTCCAGACACCCGATGAGAACCCTGCCATGTTCCTTAACAGGCTGACCGAGGCTTTAACCCAATACGCCCGCCTAGACCCAGCCTCTCCCGCGGGGGCCACGGTTCTAGCCACTCATTTTATCTCCCAATCGGTTCCCGATATTCGCAAGAAATTAAAAAAGGCCGAGGCGGGCCCTCAGACCCCCATTTCTGACCTGGTGAAAATGACATTTACGTCTTTAACTCCCGCGAGGAAGCAGCCGAACTCAACCACTCAACCGTCAGGCCGGACTCCGCCAGAAAGTTCAACTACAGACCCAAGCCTTGGTAGCAGCCCTAAGGCCGGCCGGCTCTGGGAGCCAACAGGGAGGGACAGCCAGCCGCACCCCTCCGGGGTTCTGCTTCAAATGCGGGGCCAAGGGACACTGGGCCCGTCAGTGCCCCAGCCCAAGGACGCCAGCTCGGCCTTGCCCTCACTGCCATTTGGTGGGCCACTGGAAATCTGACTGCCCTAGTCTTGGGGAACCCTCGGCGCCTCAACGCGGGGGAAAACCCGGGACGGTAGGTCCAGCCTTCCAACCACTCGAATTGGAGGGTGACTGACGGACCCCAGACTCGGCCGCCCCCCTCACCCAGGCTGAGCCCCTGGTCACGCTCGAGGCAGCGGGCATGTCAGTCTCCTTTCTGCTGGACACGGGGGCTACCTACTCTGTTTTGCCTTCCTATCCGGGACCTACTCGAACCTCACCGGTCACTTATGGGGATTGATGGGACCTCCTCCACTCCTAGGGTAACCCTTCCCCTTACTTGCAGCCTGGATGGGTTCCCCTTCTCTCACTCGTTCCTTGTGATTCCCTCATGCCCAGTCCCCCTACTGGGGAGAGACATTCTCCAGAAACTGCGGGCAGCCATCTGCCTGTCCCCCTCCCCTCCCCCCTCTACCACGACCCGCCTCATCCTACACCTCTCTGCTCCCTCGACTCCCGTCCCAGATAACCTCCGGGGGTAGACCCCCAAGTATGGGATACCTCAAAACCTGTCATTGCTTCTCACCATGCCCCTATTAAAATACAGCTCAAAGACAATTCCAAATTCCCCTCCCGAGCCCAGTTTCCCATTCCCCAGGCTCACCGTCAGGGCCTCAAACCTATCATAGAGTGGCTGAAACACCAGGGACTCCTGATCCCCATTAGCTCACCCTGTCATTCCCCTACCCGGCCGGTTCGCAAACCCTCAGGGGCCTATCGACTGGTACAGGACCTTCGACTCATCAATGAGGCCGTGGTCCCGCTCCATCCGGTGGTCCCCAACCCTTACACCCTGCTGTCCCACGTTCCCCCGGACGCCTCTCACTTTACGGCCCTGGACCTAAAGGATGCATTTTTACCATCCCCTTACACCCGACTCATATTTCCTCTTCGCTTTTACTTGGGAAGATCCTGACACGCATGTCTCCGGACATCTAACTTGGACGGTCCTACCCCAGGGGCTCCGGGACAGCCCCCATATTTTTGGTCAAGCGCTGGCTCAGACTTGCAGCAGGGTGTCCTTCAGGCCAGTACCTTGTTACAATATGTGGATGACCTCCTTCTCTGCAGCCCCTCCCTCCTTACCTCACGGGACGACACCTCCACTTCACTCAACTTCCTGGGGGAGAAGGGATATCGAGTTACCCCCTCTAAGGCAAAACTGTGTACCCCCTCAGTCACTTACCTGGGTGTACTTCTGACTCCCACTTCCGAGTCTCTTACTGAGGATCGTATCCGCCTCCTCCAAGATCTCCAACCTCCCCGATCCGCGGATGAAATACTCTCCTTCCTCGGATTGGTGGGTTTCTTTAGACATTGGATCCCAAATTTCTCCATTCTGGCCCGTCCCCTATACCAGGCGGCTAAGGAAACCCCCCAGGGTCCTCTCACTGATCCCACCTTGGTCTGTCATATATTCTCCAAACTAAGGGACCGCCTTATCGCTGGGCCAGTCCTGGCCCTGCCCGACCCCTCCAAGCCGTTCCACCTCTCCACCGATGAGCGCTCAGGCTCAGCGACCGGCCTCTTGGTACAACCGGTGGGACCCACACATAGGGCCATAGCCTATCTATCTAAACAATTGGACAGCACCACCTGTGGATGGCAGCCTTGTCTCCGGGCGCTGGCAGCGGCTGCCTCCCTAACTAAGGAGGCTCTCAAACTGACTTTGGGACAGCCTCTCATAGTCTGCTCCTCCCGCCGGCTCGTGGACCTCCTCAGCCACCGATCCTTGGCGCACCTCACTCCCTCCCGCCCCCAATTATTCCATCTGTTATCCATTGAAAACCCACAGATATCCCTCTGTCTTCCCGCTTAAACCCCGCGACTTTGTTGCCTGCACCCTCGTCTACCCCTGAACCCACTCATTCCTGCCCACTGCCTATGGAGGACCTCACTTCCCCCCATCCCGGGCTCTCTGACCAACCGCTATCCAGCCCCGACCGCGTCCTCTTCGTGGATGGTGGCTCTCTCCTAGCCCCAGACGGTCAGAGACGCGCGGCCTACGCAGTGGTCACCGCGGAAGCGGCGGTAGAGACGGCCCCTCTTCCCATCGGGACCACATCTCAGAAGGCTGAACTTATAGCTCTCACCAGAGCCTTACACCTGTCTAGGGGACAGCGGGTCACCATCTACACAGATTCAAAACATGCCTATCTCATAACCCACGCCCATTCTGTTCTCTGGCAAGAACGAGGTTTTCTGACCACTAAAGGCACCCCTATAGTTAATGGGCCCCTCATTGCCAAACTACTTGAGGCCCTTCGCCTGCCCACTGAGGCCGCAATAGTCCACTGCCGCGGTCACCAAACATCCAGGGACACAGTCTCCCTGGTTAACAACAAGGCGGACTCAGTGGCCCGACGAACGTCCCTGAACACTCCTGCGTCTCGTATCCTCTTCCTTAATACCCCACGTCGGCCCTCCTACTCTGCAGAGGAGGCACAAACCCTCCAGAGCCTGGGAGGAAAAACTGGAGACGAAGGATGGATTTACATCCAGGACGAAATTGCCCTGCCCGAAAACCTAGCTCACACCCTAATTACAGACACCCATCAATCCCTTCATATTGGCCCAAAGGCCCTTCACCAGCTTCTGCAACCCCTGTTTTGCCGCCCCTCCTTGTCCAGAATAATTGAAGATGTCCACAGGGCCTGCAAAACATATTCGGCCGTAAATGCCCAAGGAGGAATCCGCAGACCGGGACCTAATCACCAGCTTCGCGGCCGCCAGCCTGGGGAAGACTGGCAACTGGACTTCACCCACGCGCCCCGGCACAAAACCTTTCGCTACCTACTAACCTTGGTTGATACATTCACAGGTTGGATCGAGGCGTTCCCTGCGGCAGGGAAACAGCCGATGTGGCTGCGCTCCTCATCGAACACATTATCCCGAGGTTTGGGTTGCCCCGAACCCTCCAGTCAGACAACAGGCCTGCCTTCATCTCCAGCGTCACCCAACAGGTAGCCGAGAGCCTCAACATAACCTGGAAACTTCATGTCTCCTACTGCCCTCAGTCACCGGGTAAGGTAGAGGCCGACGGCCTGCTCAAGACTCAACTTACTAAACTCACTCTAGAAACCCGCCTCTCGTGGCCCTCCCTTTTCCCCCTGGCTCTCACCAGGCTCCGGGCAACTCCCCTCGGACCTTCCTGTCTAAGCCCATTTGAGTTACTGTACGGTCGACCCTTCCTTATAAACCACAGCCTTCAGGCCGTTCTCCCGCCTCTTATCCTTTCTGCCCTACCTCACCCTCCTCCGGGCGCTCCTGAGGGCCCATGCCGCTGCCGCCATCCCGACCCCAAGCAAACATGCCCCCGAAAAAGCCCCACGGGGCCTATCTCCAGGAGACCAGGTCCTCCTCAGAAACCTGCGGCCAGGCTCCCTGCAGACCCGGTGGACCGGGCCCCATACTGTCATCCTTACCACCCCAGCCGCTGCAAGACTGCCGGGACAGCCCGCGTGGGTACATATCAGCAACCTCAAACGGGCACCCACAGCTACTGACTGGATCTCCCAGGTGGTGGGCCCCACCAAACTTCGTCTGGCGAGGGCTCCTTCTCACACTCCTCCTGAGGCCCCAGATCCAGGCGGAAGACTGTAACTCCTGCATGAGGGGTTCAGGTAACCACCGCTGTTTCTCATCCTCTACTTATATGCCCCGTACCTGCTACTTGGGAAAAACGCCCACCACCTGTGCATCAAGCCATGCCCGGGGAACCTTGTGGATTTCGGAACTTACCCAGACTAGCCGGTCCCCCTGCGCCCAATACCCCAAACCTGGAAAGGTCTGTTGGACCTATTTGAGTCACGTGGGCCTCTCTGACGGGGAAGGGGTTCAGGACCAGGCTAGCCATAATAAGACTCGACAGATGGTTATCAACCTACATAAACAACTTCAAACCCCGCCACAGCCTGCCCTGCCTATAAAGGCATCGATCTTGATGGCATCCAAAGGTCCCCTCTACTGAACAGCTGACAGCGGCCCTCCTAAATTCCAGTTACAACTTGTGGCGGAATATGTCTAAAGACAGGGACAGCAATTGCTGGATCTGTTTTCCCTTTCCCACACTCTCCAGCGTCCTAGGGATCCCCTCCCAGTCAACTGGCCACTCCCCAGCGTCACGCCCATCAATAAGACAGTCCATATCGGACCCGTCGGAGGGACCATACCAATTGTTAACATATCCTCCCCCCTCGCCCCCGCAGCAGCTAGCATCACTAACTCCCCCCTTCCGTCCTGCGCAGCCCCCCCGGGAATATTCCTCTCACGCCCTCGAGGAACCCACCGCCGTCTCACCACCAGTGACTCCCCAGACTGTATGTTCATCTTACTAGCCCCTTCAACCAGCATTTACCCTGATTCCCAACTCCAATCCATCATACTCCCCCGACGTCGTGGGAGGAGGGCGGCCTTCCTCCCATTCTTGATGGGAGCGGGAATAACGGGGGGGTGGCGGCTGGAGCAGCTGGGGCGGGACCCTCCGGTGACTTACTACAAACTCTCCCGAGCTCTCAGTAATGACACGGAGCAGATGGCTGATTCTCTTCCCGCCTTGCAGACGCAGGTTACCAGTCTGGCGGCCGTAGCCCTACAAAATTGGCGGGCCTTAGACCTTTTGACAGCCGAAAAGGGTGGGACCTATCTCTACTTAAATGAAGAATGTTGCTATTTTGTTAACCAATCAGGTATAGTTACTTCCAAAGTCAAACAACTCAGAGACCAGATCCAGGCACAACGACCTGACACATCATTCTGGGGCGTAGATCCCCACTCCTGGGTCACCTGGCTACTCCCTTTGGCAGGACTTTTTTATGCATAACCCTCCTCTTAGTCTCAGATGCTCCCTGCCCTTTTCGGTGCTTACAGGAACGCTTGCAGGAACTCACCCCGGTATCCAACTTCTCCTTCAGCCCTACTCTCGCTTGCCCACCTCCGACTACCCTTATGACGACACCCAACCGTCAGCAGGAAGTAGCCAGAACAGGGTCGATGCCCCCGATACCATTATATAAAACAAAAGGTCGGAATGATTGGGCTGGCCGAGAAAGGGGCCACTCAAAATGGCGGATGCCCAAGATGGCTGAAGTTCCCACCACGACCCCCGTGAGGGCCAGGTCAAATCCAGGAAACCAAACCCTAAGCTGGAAACCGGAACTCCCTGCCCTAGACTCCAGTGGGCCCATGAGCTCTTGACAAACAGGCATAAACACCAAATACAGAGACTCCGCCAAAACACCCAGAACCTCCCCATCGGCACCCCTTGAAAGCCCCACAACCCTGCCGTGGGCGCGACTTCCCCGACTCATCACACTCCCGTGAGTCGTGGAACCTCGCCCGAGGGTGCTTACAATAAAGTCCATCCTCGGATTCGTGTTTGCCTCGGCGGTCTTGCTTTCATTTGACGGTGGTGGAACCTTACAGGGTTATGTAAGTTGTATTGAAATTGATGTTTCCTGTCTGTACATCTTAAAAGAGGCGCCTACCCAAGATTTTAATTGCACATGTGGCAGCTCTTGTATTTCTTCGGACCACACTGCTCTGGGTCAGCTAGTCAGAGTGTGGTCCGCAGCCGGGCATTGGCATCCGGGATTCCCCGGCCTCCCGCCAACCTCCGGCGTCAGACACCCCTGAGCAGCCTCCACTCAGGAGCAGAGCCACAGGGGGACACTTGGGGCAACTGTCCCCCGGACTCTGAACATTTCCTGTGACAACGATGGATGTGGGTGCTGAGGTTTAGGCCAGACCTAGACCAGGTATGATCTGGTCCATTTGGAGAACCTTTACTGAGCAGAGATGAACGCCGCACAGCTCCCTGGCTCATGCTGGAAGGCCGGCAGCCTAAATGGGGCGGTGGTCCCAGCAACTGTCCCCTTTGGACGTGTACTGTCGCCATGCCGCTTTGTACCCATGTCCTCATTCTCCCCCGCAACCCCACTTTGACTGTGGCCAAATTTCATTTGCCTTGTTAGCGTCTAGTGATTGCCTCCATGAGTCAGGACACGAACAAAAGAGTGGGCGCTCTGCTTGGCTGGGAGGCGCTCTGCTTGGCTGGGAGGCGGTGGCGAGGGGAGGGAAGGAGGCTGGAGGCACCCAGTGGGGCCAGGCCACAGGAAGGGGCACTACAGCAAGTGGCCTTCATCGGAGGCCAGGGGGGCCGCGGTGGGGGTGGTCACCACCCTCTGGAGGAGGAGGACAGGAGTCAGCCTGGATGGGAGGAAAGCTACTGCACTCTTCCAGAGGGCGATGTGAAGGACCTGATCCAAGACCGTGGAGACGGTGGCACTCGGAAATGCATCTACGGAGGGCAGGTATTGGAGGGGGCAAAATCGGGGATGCCATGAGTGCCTCCAGTGTGCGTGGCAAGGTGCACCGCGGTGTCAGCACCTGAGGGAGCAAGGGGGGCGGGGCGGCAAGGGCCTGGAGCTCTGCTCTGCACAGGGTGTCCTGGACATCAGGGGACGTGCAAGGGGCCCGGGCCCGAAGGCAGTGGAGTGCGCAGGCTGAGGTCCAGGGCTCGTCCACGGGAGCCAACACAACGGTAGTGCTTACCCCGCCCCCTGTACAGAGAGGAGCCCACCAGGGAAACAGAAGAATGGTACCGGAAAGTTCTAAGAGTGATGCACCCTGAGCTCCAAAAGGGGGGATTTCAAGGAGAACATGGAGGCATGAACTGGAGAGAGTCATGGTGGGGCCCACACCTCTGAGACTGCACACCAGCTCAGCCACTGTCTGCAAGGGGATACGCGGCACCGCCCGGCCCTGCTCCTGTTGGCGCCACAGGCCGCTGTTCCAGTGTCGTCCTTTCGTGTGTGCGGGACGAGGGCCCAGGGGGTCCTTCCTGTCACACGTCAGCAATAAACTGACTCTAAGAGCGGTTCATTGAAGCTTCATCGGCTGGATCGGCCAAGCCTGGCCATGTGCCCAGCACCCTCCATCCAGAGTCTCCCTGCTCACCTACCAACTCCTGGCCTCAGAGCCCCCCTTCCTCCAGGAAGACCACCCTGCCTGTGCCTGCCCTGGGCCACCCCTCAGCTCTTTGGGCACTGCCCACCCTCTGATGGCTGACCCCATCACGCGGGCATAACCCCCTGCAGAATGGGTGTCCTGAGTGGCCTGTTTCTGAGGAGACAGACCTAAAGAAGCAGTGAGTAAACAGTAACTCTTCTCCCGGGAATTCAAGAGAAGAGCACTAGACGCCCAGGAGAAACCGGGACAGGGGGCTCCTCCTCCCGGGCTGTGCTTCCCGGCCGTCCCCTGGGAGCAGGGATGAGGTGCTGTACAGGATTCCCTTTAGGGAGGGGACCACACTGTCCCCAGAGACGTCTGTGGGTTCCTCCCTCTCTGAGCCTCTGTTTCTTCTACATGAGGATTAGGACACGTGTGGATACAGAGAGGGAGCACCTGCCACCCAGCTTTGGGGAGCAGTCAGCAGCCGCCCCCGCTGCCTTGCAAGGTGACAGCGCACGCTCCTCCATGTAAAGACCCAGCATCCCACACAGCCCCGGACCTCCCCATCAGCCTGGCCGCAGCTGCTCTGCCTCTCCCCTCGTCTGACCCCTGCCTTCCCCAACCCAACAGACGCTGGTCCCTAAAGCATGTTGTACACGTGACTCACCGCAGCCTCTGCCTGCGCACCTGCCTCAGTACCCGACATGCGTTTCTTTCATACCTACTGTGTGCTGGGAGCCGCTTCAGATGCTGGAAGTGTGGCAGGAATTACGTGGCCGCCGGCTCTGGGAGGTGCTGTCGGTCTGAACGTGGCAGGTCCCGGGGCCAAGGTGGAGCCGGCACGAGCCGAGCCGAGGGTTTCCCTGGATGCGGCAGAGCAGCCTCGGCTCCCGTCCGGCACCACGAGTGCCCGTGAAGAGCACAGCTGCCCTGGTGGCGCCAAGGGGACGACTTCCCTTCCCATGGGCCCCCCACCCCCGCTGACCCCTGCTGAGACGCATCTCGGGGACCCTGGGCAGGCAGTGGCTAGGCCATAAGGGCTGGAGAGGGTCTCCCAGCAAAGGGCGCTTCAAGTCTGCCCGGGAGGGCCATCCACCCCGCGGGGATCAGGCCTCCCAACAGCGGCGGCCCGCGGTGCCTCCAGACGGCCACTAGAGGGCAGGGGCGAGCTGTGGTCCTCGTCTGGCAGGCGGGCGGGTGAGCCGAGGGCAGGAGCCAGCCTCTGTCCCCTCAGTGCCCCTGCTGGGAGCCTGCTTGGGTGGTGCCCAACTCTGGGGGCGCAACGACTCGGCCAGCACCCCCTTCGAGGGTAGTGGGAATGGGTCCTAAAGGGTGACTAAGAGCTCTCCAGACAGCAAGAGGGAGAAGGAGACGATTGGGGGGAAACTGAAGCACCCAACAAGAAAAAACAGCCTCGTCCGTCACCCCTGTGGGTTCCCTGGGGAGCCCAGTTTGAAAAGCACAGCTCTGGCCCAACACCCTTCAGTGGGAGACCCCATGACCAGAGAGAGGAGGGGTGGGCATCTGGTCACGTATCCTGTTCAATTGAAAGCCAGCACACAGCCCCGCCACCAGTGCCTGGGTGGCTCCTGGATGTCGGACGTAGCCCCACGCCAGCCCTGGCCTCTCTCAGCTGCCCCCCCCAGCCCCACCCCCCAAGGTCACCGAGTGTGGGAGTGTCCAGAGGCCGTTGTAACAAAGTCCCACAAGGCAGGGAGCTTCGAACAACAGGAATCTACTGTCGTCCAGCTCTGGAGGCCACGGGGGTGGGCAGGGCTGGTCCCCTCTGAGGCTGCGGGGAGAGTGCGTCTGTCGCAGGTCAGCTGCTGGTGACCCCAGAAACCCCCGGTGTCCTTTGGCTTGGAGACACGCTGTGCCGCTCCCTGTCCCGTCTTCCCTGTGTCCCAAATCCCCCTCTCCCATCTGTGCCTCTGTCTCTCTAAGTGTTGGAGGGTGCCACCTGTCACGGGGTGCGGGGCCCACCCTAAATCCGGGATGATATCATCTCCAGGTCCTTAACTCATCGCATCTGCAAAGACCCTGTTGCCAAATAAAGCCATTCTGAGGCGCTGGGTGGGCGTGAGTTCGGAGGGGACCCTACACAACCCCCAACCGAGAGGTCACAGGCACCCATGAGTGGGGGGCATGTACCGAACCGGCCACACCCCCCTTTGGGGAGCCGAGGTCTCAGGAGCCTGGCAGATAGGGGTGCTCCCAAGGTTAATTAATTATTACATTAAAAATTCGCCCGTTAAGGGGCCCCGCAAACAGGAAAAGTATTAATCACTCGTTTCCTCAGAGTGACAAGTGCATTTCCCTAAATTCCTCTGCTGCTGACTTAACCGAATGATAATCTCCCGGCTGCTGCCATTCCCGTGAAGTCACGGCTCATGAATATTCCGGTGTCACAATTTGCTTTTTAAAAGGACAGACTTATTATTTCATTTTTAAGCTCGCTGTCATGAATAGTAATTTTCCAGGCCCTGAAATAATGAAATGGCAGCGACTTTCCGGTCATCCGAACAGTCCCCGGGAGCCAGTCCCTGCCTCGTAGGGGACCGGGTGGGGGTGCCACGCCTTTCCACCACTCGCCCAGATGCACAGCCAGCCCACGGGAACGTCGCTACCCAAGCAGTGAGCGTCGTGTACTCCCCGCCCTCCCCCGGGCACTTCGCAGGTTACAAGCAGGTGCACCGTTCAGCTCCCGTGTTTCTGCCGCCACTCTGTCCGCAGGGGGCCACAACCGTGTCTCCAACCGTGAGCCAGCTGAGGGGGTGGGAAGTTTCTCCGAGGAGCCAGACCGATAGCAGTTCAAAACCTGACACCGAGTGATCTTAGGCAAGTCACTCTGGGCCTCGACTCCTCATCTGTGAAATGGGCTCTGGAGCCAGGATTTGACCCAGGCATACCGGGTGCCGGAGCCGGTGTCTGGAGAGACAGAGTACCGGGACCCTGCTGCCCCGGAGTTCGGGCCTTCTGTCTCCACGCAGCGGAGGCCGGGCTCCCAGAGCAGATGGAGGAGTGGTGACGCCCAGCGGCTGTCCCGGGAGGATCTTCCCAGCGTGATTTCTACCACTCGACACAATTACAGGCCATTCCGAAAGCCCAATAAACCGTAGCAATTCACTAAATACGTGTTTAAGTGGAAAATCAGATGCCACGGCTCCCTTCCATAATTGTTCATATGGGAAGGAACTGCTTTTCAGAGATGGGCTGATGGCAGGTGGGAAGGGCCCTCCTCAAACCCAGCCCCTCCCCCTGAGCCTCGGTGCCGTCTCCAGCGCCGGCCTCCCTAGCCACAGCCTGTCTCCAGAGAGACCCTAAAGTCCCCCACCAAGGCCGTCCCGCAGATTGCAGGCCCCTCCTCAGCCTGGTCTCAGGTCGGCCACCGAGGAGGCCCAGCCCTGCATCTCCCCGGCCAGTCCCCCGCACCTGCCTGGGCTTGCTCCCCCTTTGCAGCTGCAAAGCCCCTTTCTCAGCTTATACTGCCCCCCACGAACCCCGAGACTCCACTCGAACACCCCTCTGCTGTAGAGCCCACCCAGGCTGCCCCTGCCAGGCACGGGCCCAGCACCTCTGTGCAGCCCCCCCTCAGTCCCCTGGGTATTTCCCTGCGTTTACTTCTGCCTGTCCCTCCCCAGTGGCATGTCGCATTGTTTCCCGGACCCCAGCCCCAGTACAGGGCTCCTGGGAGAGCTGCAGTCGGCCGCGCTCTCGTTTGTTCCCACGAGTGAAGAACGAATGAATGTAGCATCGGCTGGCGGGTCCTGGACGTAGGTTTACTCTGGAAATAACACGTCCTTACGAAGCGTGGCCCCGAAGAGCACCCCTCTCGGGGTCTTACATCACGCCTCGCCTTTCCAGAACAACACTGGAGAGGGTGTGTAAGAGCTGGGGTCTTGGCCTCTGGAAGCGTGCTCTGATCGGTGGACAGCACTGTGCACACAGAAGGTGTCACTGCCCCCCGTGAAAGCCACTGGGTGGGACCAGAGGAACTTTACCATAACCGGACGTCTTTAACTGTCCCTGGGATCTTGTCACAGAGAATCTGAGTGGCCAGAGTCTCCAGAGGCTTGGTTTCCGGAAGGCTGTGCGCTCTTTGCTGGAATGGCATTTGTGGAGCGTGCAGTGATTTTTCACAGGGACACCACCGGCCCCGGGGGGGAGGGGCTCCAGGGGCAAAGCTGGCTCACCCAGGAATGCCGTTTACAGTCCTGGGGGGGACACTAAATGCCACTTCTACACCCCCGCCCCCTAGGATGAGAACAACAGACAAGCCTCTCCCAGGGGCTGGGGCCATGCCACCCCGGGAGAGAATGCTGGTGTTAGGAGCTCTCAGCCTGGTTCCAGGAAGCCCCTGTGGCTGTGGGGGAATCGAGAGGCCCCCAGATGGGCGGGAGTCCTCCCGAGGTCACGGGGAGTCGGTGCAGGCCAGGGTGGGACCCAGGGCCCTGAGGCCCCTTAACAGCCGGGGTGGCCCCCAGGTGCACAGCCTCAGGCCCGACTGGGCCCCCCCCCTGCTGGAGAAACTTCAGAGCCTGACATGCAAAGTCCTTGGGAAATCTCACCAAGCACCTGCCTGCTTTCGCCACAGTGAGGGGCAGACGGAGGACGTCAGAAAGACCCCAGCACCTCCCGCGCTCAGACCCCTGGTCCAGAGGGTCCCCCCCAGCCCTCCACCCCCGCCCAAAATGTGCAGCCGTGTCTCTCTCCGAGGTGCTGAAACACTGCCCTGGCCGCCCCGCTGGCTGGCATCGCCCTTCCATCCCGCCTGTGGGTTCCTGTCCCCCCCTCGCGCCCTGACACACACACTGTTTGCCATCCTCATATTCTCATTTTGTGGCCACACACACACACACACACACACACCCCAATTTAACCATTTTTAAAACATTTCTTAGTGTTTATTTTTGAGACAGAGCACAAGCAGGGGAGGGGCGGAGAGAGAGGGAGACAAAAGCCGAAGCAGGCTCCAGGCTCCAAGCCGTCAGCACAGAGACTGACGTGGGGCTTGACCCCACAAACTGCGAGATCACGACCTCGGCCGAAGTCGGACACTCAACTGACTGAGTCACCCAGGCGCCCCTGTTTTAACCATATTTAAGGGCAGAGTTCAGGGGTGTGAGTGCATTCACACTGCCATGCAGCTGTCCCCCCTGTCCGTCCCCAGAAGGTGTCCATCTTCCCAGATTGGACTCTGTCCCGTGACACACAGACCCTCCCTCCCCCAGCCCCACCCTCCCGCTCTCCGAGTCTGTGGCTCCGACTCCTCCAGGGCCTCCTGTGAGTGTCCACTCCTACAGAACGTGTCCTCTGTGACGGGCTGATCGCACTCAGCACGGCGTCCTCCAGGGTCATCCGCGTTGTAGCAGGTGTCGGGATTTCCTTCTGTTTGAAGGCTGAGTACTATTCCGTGGTGTGGACACCCCGCACCTTGCTTACCCTCCACCGGTCACCGGGCACCTGACGTGTTTCCACTTCCTGGCTCTGCTGATTAACGCCGCCATGGACCTGGGTGTGTGGATGTCTTTTCAAAACCTGCCTTTATTCTTTTAGGGACGTACCCAGAAGTGGGGGCGCTTGGGTCCTACGGTCAATCGATGCTCAATCCTTTGAGGAACCTCCACCCTGTCTCCACAGTGTCTGCGCCACTCCGCATCAGCACCGGCTGCACGCGAGGGCGCCCGCCCTCCAGATCCGTGCCAACGCTGCCCTCTCCCGCTATTGATGGCAGCCAGCCCGACGGGCCATCCTTGCATCTCTTCCTCTTGCTGTTTTTTTGGGTGTTTTTTTTTGTTTTTTTTTTTTTGCTTTGTTTCCTCTTGTGTTTTGCACTGGGGAGTTTTCCAGGGGCTGGGCATGATGGTGGAGAGTGTGACCCTGGAGCCGAACAGATCTGGATCCAAGTCCTCCCCTTGAGGCTCACCGGCTGCGCAACCTTAGCCTGCAGTCAGAAGAAACGAGAGACGGCCTGCAAGGGCCGGCAAAGTGCGGGCAAGAAAACGTGGCAGCTCTTTTTACCGTCAGCACCACGGTGGGCTGGGCTGAGTGTTCAGGGAGGACTTTCACGCACAGGAAGACTCACGCCGGTGACCCAGCCGCCGGGAAGCCGCTGAGGGGGGCTGGCAGGGGGGCGGCTCCGCCACAGCCACCCCCGTCTGGGGACAGCGCCTCTGGGGGCGTGGGTCCGGGAGGCCCCGAGAGGAGGGTGGCGGTGGCCGCGGCCCCAGAAGCGCCTCCTTTCCTCCACTCCGAGGCCGTGTCCGCAGCGATGATCTAAGGCTTCCCACTTCTGAGATAATGGCCTCCGAACAGGCACAAGAGAGCTGACGTCTGGGCGCCCCCGGGGCAGGAAGCATCCGGCACCGGTTCTGGGAACACAGACATTTAAGCGACTGCCTTGTTGAATATTTCATGATTTACATTAATGGCTTTCTGGTGTTTTTCATAACAAAACTGTCCACATTGTGATGGGTTAAAATGTGGTTATTCCGGCCACTCTCCCTCTGAACACCCTCTCAGAGCGCCGGCCACCGTCCCTCTGTCTGAGTCTTCTCCCCGAGAGCCCGAAGGCCCCCGAGCCCACGTGTCCTAAATGAGGCTCCCGGCCTCCAGGACAGGCCGTCCTGCACGCAGCCGGGGCTCAGGCGCCCCACAAAGTGGCCTGGGGTCTGGGGCTGGAGGGACCTGCGCAGGCCCCCCGCACATGCGCCCTGAGACTGCGTAGCACCCCAGGAAGTCAGTTTAAATTAATTAAAGTGCGCACGTTATCCGATTTCCTTAGATTTTACTTAAGTTCCTTTCGGGCCCAGGGTCCCTGCCCCCCCCACGCCCCGGACCCTCACTGCAGGCAGCCGCCCTGAGGGCTGCTCTAGGCCCTGATAGATTCTCAGACTTCCCTTGGTTTTGACAACCTTGTCGGTTCCGGGTCCGAGGAGGCGAGGGCAGGGAGTTCACAGAAGGGCCCTCGGCTGGGGTCTGTTTGATGTGTTCCTTGTGTCTGGACTGGGGCGGGGATTTGGGGAGACCCCAGAGCCCAGGTGCCCTGGTGGTCATCACACCGTGTCGGGGGCACACCATCACTGTGACCTATCACCGGACAGTGGCCTGACGCACCGTCAGTGTGGGTCTGTGTATTCCCCTCAGAATTTTATTTGAGGGGGTATTTTATTTGAGGGGGTAGGGAGGGGCAGAGAGAGAGGGAGAGAATCTCTGGGCGCAAAGCCTGATGCCAGGCTCGACCCCACGACCCTGGGATTACACCCTGAGCTGCAATCAAGAGTCGAATGCTCAACTGACTGAGCCCCGCGGGCGTCCCGCCCTCAGAATTCTTTTATTTTATTTATTTATTATTATTATTTTTTTAATTTTTAACGTTTATTTATTTTCAAGAGAGAGAGGGAGATAGAGTGTGAGTGGGGAAGGGGCAGAGAGAGAGGGAGATACAGAATCTGAAGCAGGCTCCAGGCTCTGATGAGCCGTCAGCACAGAGCCCGACGAGGGGCTCGAACTCACAGACCGTGAGATCATGACCTGAGCCGAAGTCAGACGCTCAACCGACTGAGCCACCCAGGCGCCCCTCAGAAGTCTTTTAAACAGATGTTTTTCAGTTGTGGTAAAGAACACATACCATAAAACGCACCGCCTTTCACACTGTTGTTAGGGGACAGCTCAGGGGCGTTCACACTGTTGCGCAAATGCCCCCTCTGTCCCCAGACTCTCCATCTTCCCAGACTGAACCTCCGTCCCCATTAAACACTGTCCTCACACCCCCGTCCCTGCTCCCTGTGTCTGTGGCTCCCACTCCTCCGGGGCCTCCTGTGAGTGGGTCCTCCAGGCCGGGTCCTCTATGCCCGGCTCAGCCCCCTCAGCACCGCCGTGCTCCACGTCCACCCGCTGCGTGCCAGGTGCCACGTGTCGGGGGCTTCCTTCGTTTCTAATGCTCGATGCCCCCCGAATTTCTTGCTCTCACTCGCATTGACTCTGTCGGTTCCCAGGAGGACACCTCACCCTTCGAGGAGGCAGGCAACTCACAGACACAGGCAGAGGGGGCCGTCCAGATCGTGGCCCCCGCCAGGCGGTGGCGTGCCGTGGTTGACCTGGGGGTGCTGCTGGGAGAGTCCTGCACCCTCACCCAGGGGCAGGCAGGGCACAGCTGCAAGGCGGGGCCCCAGCTCAGGGATCTGGGGGTTTTCGCCATGGCCTCAGGCCCCCATGCTCCGCAGGCTCAGCCCAGAGGACCCACGGCAGCTGGAATATTTCAAAATTCCTAGTATAATATCCCAGAAACCAGAACCACCGAGAGCCCTCAGAGGTGCCAGGCAAATCCATGTCAGCATGATCTGAACAAAACAAAATCAATTTCTTCCAAGGAACACGTGGGCTCTTCCAGCGAGGCCTCACTACAGGGGCTTGCTGGCTCCTCCCCCGAGAGAGCCCTGGGGCACCCCCACCCTCAGACACCCCGGCCTGGCTCCGTAGGCACCGTCTCCAGACTGGAGGAGACCGAGGCCCCACAGATCCCCACCTGAGGACACGCCGTGAGGGTGGCTGGGAAGAGCCCTCGCTCCACAGTCACAGGTGGGGCCCGGGCCGGGAGCAGCCTTGATGGAGGAGGCGTGTGTGGGGTGGCTGCTGGCCCCCGTGGCGCCGGGGAGGGTGGTCCTGGGGTGACATGGCTGCCCCGCCGTGCATGCTCAGCAGGGCCTCTGGGAAACTGGGGCTCATGGATGAGGTGACTAGGAGTTCATCCCAGAAATCCCCACAGACCCTAGGACTCTGCAGGCTGACCCGCGGCGTCCCCAGCCTCGGGGTCCTGGGGCTCAGCCCAGCCCAGGCAATGGACCCTGGGGTGGGGAGGGGCAGACCGGCCGCCTTCAGGGGCCACTCTTATGGGCTCGAGGGCGCTCCCGGGGACTCACAACCCCACCTCCTCCACTGCGTTGCATGCGGCTGCCAGAAGCATTAGTGCCAGGGATGCCCAGTTGCAAATGAGTCAGGAACCAGCAGGCTCAGCACATGGCACTCTTGTCAGCTGGCTGGGGACCTGGCACATAGCCCAGGTGGCCCCCGTCTGTCCCAACTGGGGGCCGCGAGGAACCCCCTAGAGACACAGTGTCAGCCCACCTTCCTCTTCTCCCGCCAGCAGGCCTGGCCCGCCCAAGCCCCTCTCAGCCCTGGGGCACCCGAGTTGTACTCTGCTTTCATGGCTGAGGACGGTGAGTCCCACCCCGGCCACGGGGCCACCGGGCAGGGCAGGTAGGACACGCACCCAGGCCCCTCTGCCCTTCTGCTCTCTGGGCAAGCCAGTGCACAGGGCGAGCAGGCCAGGCTGGCGGGAGGGCGGGGGGTGGGCTGGAGACTCAGGAGGCCTCAGGGGGCGAGAGTGCAGGTGAACTCGGGCCCACATTGGCTGCGTGGGCACCCACCTGGCTGTGCTCTGTCCTGCCACTCATGTGATCACGAGGGCGGGGGAACGAGTCCACCAAGAGATAGAGAAATAGAGGCACAGACAGGGGGGCATAACTGCTTGCACTCAGCGACTCGCCTCCCACCCCTACCCCAACACCTATTCCTCCAACAAGACGGAACTTTTGGGCCTCGGAGGCCCCCCTGGGATGGTCATGGGGCTCAGGTCGGGTAGGCCACAGCCACTCTCTCCCACCCTTCCCCCAACCTCCCCCACCCCGGCTCCACCCCCACCCCGCTCCGCCCCGCCCCCACCCAATTCCCGGCTCCGCCCCCACCCCGTCCCCAGCCTCCCCTCCCCCTCCTCCAGCCTGGCCTGGACTCTGGTGCTGCAGCCACACATGCGCGGCATTCAGATCGGGTCCCTGCCGAGGAGGTGGTGGGAACGCGGCGTCCTTTGGTGCCCAGCCAGGCGGGCCGGGCGCCCTCCCTCCTCCACGCAGGCACTTCCGCAGAGGCGGCGAAGTCCCCGGACACCACCCACCCCGGACACGCACTGTCCACAGCCCAGGCCCACAAGCAAAGCAGGTGGGTCCCGTCCGTTGCGGACGGGGTGTCCGGACACCCATAGCGCTTATACGGGGCGGGCCGTTGCCGACCGCCCCCGCCCCGGGCTGGGCTGCGCGGTTTCAGGTCGCCCCTCCCCCCTCGGTGTCCGCCCACCCCAGGCTCAGTGCTGCTCTGCCTTGCCTTGAGACACCTGCAGCTTCGAAGGCCTTGTGCTGACTACCGGTGTGCGGCCACCCTCAGGGGTTGCTTATAAGTGTCCTGTGCCTCCTCCCGACAGGGTCCCACGGGGGTCCCGTGGCACAGAGTCCTCCCTGGGTTCTGCGGCCCCCGCATTTGGGGGCCCTTCCATCTGCTGCTTCTCCGCAGTCCACCTCCCTCCTCTGCACTGCCCCTCCAGGCTTCTTCCTCCCCCGGCCTGGCTCCTCCTCCGTGAAGCCTTCACAGGCTGCTCCTCCAGCATCAGCTGGTCCAGGTGGACCTGGGGTGCCCTTCCAGGGATTGGGAGACAGAGCTCCCTAACCGAGGCTTGCACCGCTCTCACTCCCCTGGACCCCCGGCAGCCCTGCCAGGACAGAAGGTGGGTGTAGGGGAGACAGGGGCGGGGCTTGTCTGAGACCTCAGACCTGCCTGGCAGAGTCAGGACCTGACCGGAACCTCCCACAGTCCCTGAACGTGGAGTCAGTGGGGGATTCGGGCGCTGGCGGAGAGCCCCCAGCCAGAGCCTGCCAAGGGCCGAGAGGCGAGGGGCCACCGTTTGCAGGTTGGGCTGGTATGTGCGGTCTGGACTGCAAGGAGGGGCCGGCGGCGGACGGAAGGCTGTGGCTGTGTCCCAGCTGCACGGAGTGTGACTAACGGGGTCCTTGGCGGTCTCACAAAACCACATGTCCTGTTCCCACCACTGACCATCGACCGGCTGCCTTGCCACATCCCCAAAGCCATCTGAACCCTCCTCCGGGCTGGGACACCCTTAGAGTCCCCAAGGCCCTGGGCCCAGCCACCCACCCCTCACAGACACACCTCGGAGCTGGGACAGGCCGAGATCTGCACCCCGTCCAAGAGCAGGCACCCTCCAGGACCACCCGGAGGGGTCCCCGCTCATCAGCCAGAGCGGCCTGAGGCAGCACTGACTAACCCCCCACGGGAACACTCATGTCAGCAAGGGGCGGAGGGAGGATGCGGGGGCGCAGCTGGGGGCCCAGGGGCCCTCCTTTCTCTCGTGCTATGGGAGAACACCACCTCCCACGGCCTCTCAGGGAGGTGCGTCCACTGCCTCCGTCACCCATGTGCCCCCCACCACGGTGAGAGGGCAGGCCGACCCACCCCAGGCCACCCAGGAAGGGGCCCGAGGCCAGGAGCCCCCGCGCAGCAGAGAGGGTCGCGCGTCCCAGCTGGCGCCCGTGAGTAATGCCAGAACGGCGATTCCTAATGAAATAGAGCAAACGGGGGCCTGCGGACTGATTTCCCAAATCCTCGGATCTTGAGAAACAAATATGCCGTCGGTGCGGGTGCCGATCGCGCCGTGGACGCACCGCCGTAAAGCAGGGACGGAAGGGAGCCTGGCGGTGAAGACGGAAGCCCTCTCGTCTGGGACCGCACGCTCGTAAAGGGGCCGCCTCGTGGAGAGCCCGCGGCAGCCCCGAGCCTGATTTATCCGCGGGAACGCTTTGTAGTACTCGAGATTAATACAAATATTTAATAAAGAATCAACATGGTTTATTTGTAATGCAAAGAGAATCACGTTGCCTATATTCTTATTACTGAAATATTGGAAGCAGGAAGAAATAATGATGGAAGCAACTGTATAAATGACAAAAACACCCATTCCGGTTATGTGCCCCGCTCTACAGTCTCGCTCTACCCTATAAACATAATCTATTCGCGCGGCTCTTTCGGCAGATTCCAGAGCCCGCTCTGCGTGGTGGGGTTTAATATCATCCTGTTCTCCGCGGCGCAGGGAAGTGATTAAATAAGAAATAAATTTGGCTGTCACTGCATTTAAAATCAAATCAAGGATCATTTGTTACCCAAAATGAACCAGTTCCCCTTCCCTGCCCATAAGCAGGCCGCTGTTTGCCGAACCATTTAGAAATGTATATATAGTAAACTGGCGCATAATGGCTTGTACTATAACGTGATCTTTATGGGGCTGCTGCGCCGAGCCGCCGGGAGGACCGTAAACAGCACGTGGCTTTTTTCATTTGAAGTTATAGGTATGAGACTTCGCAGACCCGGCTCAGATCCATCTGAGTCTTGTTGGCGGAGGCCCGCGCACAACGTGGGGGCTGCGGCCCCAGCTCCCCTCCCACCCCCACCTCCTGCCCTTGGAGGGGGGAGGGGCCGAAGCAGGGCTGAGGGTGACTTCCTGCCCCTAAGCCCTCGAGGGGCAGCAAAGAGCTGACCCCACTCGGCGTGTGACTTTCTCACCCGAGAGAGCGCCTGCGGGCCGGGGCGCCCAGCGATGGCTGAGAAGCAGAGTGGGCAGAGGGACCAGGAGATGGGATCCCAGGCCGGCCCGGGGACGGTCGGTCCACGGGACTCAGGGGCCCACCTGAAGGTAGGCTGGAGTCACCCGGAGGTGACTTTTACAAGAGTTCCCAACGCAAATGTTTGACAGGCTTTAGTACCGAGAGAGGTCAAGTGTTGGGAAATGCACTAACTCATCCCCCTGACCGTCTCCAACCGGACGATCCCGTTAAGAACTATGTGGGTGCCCCTTCTCCCAGGCCCGGAGAGCTTGTCCCCTGCCCCAGGCCGGGAGCACCGGGCTGTCCTCTTCACCCTCTGTCTGCCCCTCGGGGGCCTGTGCCTGTGCTCACCTCAAAGCTGCCTCCCACTCAGGTGCCAGTGTCCGAGATGCCGGCAGCAGCGTTTCCACCCCGCTTCTCTTCTGGCCGGGCAGGAGGCCAGGCAGGAGGCACTCACCCCTGCCCCTTCTCCCCTGCCTCCTGCCTCCCCAGCCACTGCTCAGCCCAGGAGAAAGTCAGGCACAGAGCCTGCAGGGGGAATGCTAAGGGTGGCGAGGGGTGGCCAGGGCTGCAGAAAATCTCTTGCAGTCTCTCCTCCAGCCCCCAGGGCTGTGGTTGGAGCAGCGTCCCCTGCCCCAGCCAATGCCCGACAGCGGGTCAGGGCAGGGGACACCTGGCAGTTGCTTCTAGTGGAAAGACTGAGGCCCAGGCAGAGGCAGGAGTGCTTCAGGGTCAGACAGGCCTGGAACAAAGCTCGCCCTGCCTGCCATGACCTTGAGCCCAGCTCATCGCCCTGATATCCGAGTCTCCCCCATCCACACCAGCTGGAAAGTCGGGCCGCTGGGAGGAAGCACGTTAGTTGAGCAGGGTCCAGGCCTGGAGCCTGGATGGAGGTGCCTCTAGCAAGCCCAGAGGCCCCAGCCCCAACTCTGACCTCTCACCTCTGACCCCATCCTGGGCCGAGACCCCCCCCCTCCGCCGTTCCACTGAACATCCCCCTCCCCCCAGAGTCTAGGGAACCGCTGGACTCGTAGGCCCAGGGGACTCTGCAGCCCATGGCTGTTCCTTCCTGGGGGCATAGGGGACGCGGCTCTCCAACTTGGGGGACTCAGGCACTGCCCCCGTGGGGCTGGACGCGGGCGAGCCCCTCCAAGGGCCGATCCAGCCAGGTCCGGAGCGTGTCCGCGGCTGCCTGCCAAGTGCGCTCAGGTTAACGTTGCCGCCTCGGCAGTGGCTCGCTGCGCTAAAATGTGCAATATAAACTTAGAAATTAATTGCTTCACCTTCTGAAGTGTCTTTAACCGCTCCAGAAAGGAAATATGGCTAATAACCATAATTTTAAAGTCAATTCTTGTTAGAAGATTATGTTTGACCAAATGCCTTTTGTTAGCTCATTAATTCACATTTTCTCCGCCCTCAAAAAAGTCTTTTATGTATATTTTGTCCCTAATTTTTAAGATGCTCCCAGGAATACGGATGATGCCCGGGGGCCGTATGCGCAGGCCTGGGACAGTCACGCGGACACTGTGCCCGCCCGCCTGGCCGACCCTGGGGGCTCCGAGCCCCGCAGGTCTGGGAGTACCTCTCCTCCTCCCGGGGAAAGCGTGGGAGCGAGGAGGGGGTTCTGTTCTTCTTACCACTGTTGGCCCAAGGGGACCCTCCTGCTCCATTCGGGTGCCCTGCGGAGCCCTTGGGGATGGTAGGGCACGACCCTCGGGTGCACTCTGTGACCAGCAGCCCCATCCTCTTGGCTGGGGCGGAGAGGAGAGAGCGGGTCTCCCAGGTGGTCAGTCTGTGCAGGCCAGGACCTGAGCGCCTCTGAGCCTGGCTTTCTCTGCCCATGACTGGGAAACCAGTGAGCACACACCGGCTCCCGGGCTGGGGGCGAGGGGCCTGGCAGCTGCGCCATGCTGGATGCCCGGGGAGGGGGCCTCAGGGCCTCACAGGCCCCTGGACCCTCAGAGGCTGCTCCCCGGTGACCTGGCTCACAGACCAGGGGCCCGGTACCCAGGCGGGGAGGGACCTCGGGGGCCCGGAGATAGTCTAGCACATTTTCCTTCCAGCCGCCGTTCAGCAGAAGCCCCCTCTGTCCCTCAGCCACAGGAGACACGTCTCCTCAGCCCCTTCCTGCTGATGGAGAAACCAAGGCCCAGGTGGGGCTCCTAACCGAAGACCCCCAGCCACGACCCTTCCTCCAGCCCTGGGGAGCCACCCTTAGGATGCCACGTTCACGTGTGTGTGCACAGTGTTGGGGGCACGGCACTCGGGGCCGGCTCTGCCTGAGTCTCAGGGCACCTCCGCACCCCCAGGGTATCTGCACAAAAGCCACAGGCCGAGGGTCCACCAGCCTGAGAGGAGGGCCCCCTTGCAGGCAGAGAGGGTGCAAGCGGCTCCCAGGCCCCCGCCCGAAGCAGGCTGATCTTTATTGCCTAGAGGACGACAAATCACTCTCTGACAATAATCGGAACGAACAGACACTTAATTATGAGGCCATGAGACAGCATGGTTATTAATTTTAAATTGTGCAACCCAGTCCTAAAGGCTCAGCCTGGACAGTTACCCTCAGGCACTCCTGGGGGCCTGGGAGCAGTCAGAGGCTGGGGGGGGCGGGTTCCAGGCTGCCCCAAACCTCGCCCTCCAGCCTGGGGAGCCTGGGCAGCCGGGGAGCGGTGGCGCTTGGGCTCCGGACCCCCAGAGGTTGCCCAGCCCAGTGGGCACCAGGGTCCGACTCGGGTGAGACCCGGCCAGCCTCTCGCGCCCCCAGGGACCTGTCCTTCGGTGCTGGTGTGCACACCTCCTTCCTGGAGGGCCCAGCTCTGCTGAGAAGGTCCTGGGCCGCAGGCACCCCCAGCAGGAAAGAGGGGGACTCGGGGGTTGGCACAAGGCTGACCTGAAGAGATGGCCTGTCCCCCAAGCCTTGGTGACACTTGCTCCCTCCTAGGGTTTCTCGCACACCGCCTGTGTCCCCAGAGTTCTGTAATTCCTCGCATGGCGTCTCGCAGCCTTGGGGTTCCCGATCCCCCCAGGGCTGCGGAGGGTGCTCTGGGGATGAGGCTGGGGGGCAAGTGGGGGCCGCAGCCCCGTTGCGAGGCCACAAGGCTTCCCCGGCCACCAGCGAGAAGCCGGGTGCCAGGCCGGGCAGCCTGTGCGAGCCGACTGCCAGCCAAGCTGTCGGCTGGTGGCGCTTGGCAGGCGGTGCGGCAGAGCGGGAAGGGATGTTTGCAGACTGCTGCCGACAGTTTCCCAGCCGAAACCGTGCTGGTTAAACAGAAGAAGTGAGCAGTGCCCACGGGCAGATCCCGGCCGGGAGAAGGCGAGCGAGGCAGAAGGCGGAGATGCGGAAGGCCCGTCTCCCACGGGCTCGAGGCTCAGGGACCTCCCCTCCCACCCACGCTCCCGTCCACCTGGCAGCCTGGCCTGGGCTCTGGTGCCGGCCTGGCATCCAGACCCCTGAGGGTCTCCTCTTCCCACCTCTGCACACGGTCAGTGCAGCCGCCCTCTGGGCCATGGGGTTGTGGGATCTGGGGGAGGGGCCTCGGACCCTTCTGATGGGGGTCCCTTCTCTGTTCCAGGTGGGCTGCGTGTGGAGTGAGCTGACCAACCTCATCTGGGAAGGAATTTAGGGCAGACTCTCTGGCCTCTCGGCTTCTGAGCCGGCCCCGCTGTCTATGGAAGTCCAGTCACACTGCTGCCCACCCGGCTCCTCCCGAGGGGGGGCCTGGGTGCCCTGGTCTCCCTGCGTGGGACGGGGGACAGATTCCCGTTCCTGCTGGGCTCTCCAGGGCCCCTCCCGCCGTCCCCCCTTGGACTCTCTGGGTCCCCCCCCATCCCCTAAGAAAAGCAGGCACGGCGGCTTCCACCACCATCACCAGAAATCAGATTCTCACGTGGGCACCCCCTCATGCCACCGCCTTTACAAACCAGGAAACAGAGGCTCAAAAGGCCAGTCCTGTGTTGTGGTCATCAGGGCGCGCCCAGAGCAGTGCTGTGCTCAACCCGGGGCTGGACAGGGGCAAACAAGGTGTCGATCTCAATCCAAAATACAAGTCCGTGTAAAGCCGTGCAGAGAGCCTTTAACAAGTGCCACTCTGCTGCTACCTGGGGTGGCCGTTGCCCGTCCCATCCCACCCCCACGAGGGATCCTGAGCCTGGGCTGTAGGCTGAGTGGGGCGTCCAGGGCAAAAGTGATGGGTGGCTTTGGCAGAGCGAGTGGCGTGAGCCAAGGTCCTGTGGCAGGGATGGAAGAAGGCCAACGGCGCAGGGAGCGAGGGGCCGGAGCCGCGCCCAGAGCCAGCATGGGGCAGGGAGAGTTGCCAGACAAAGTAAAGTGCCCTGTTAATCTTACATTTCAAATAAATACTGATGTTTTAAAATACAAGCATGTCCGAAAATTGCGTGGAACATACTTATACTAAAAAGCATTTGTGCGTGAAATTCAGATTTAATTAGGTGTTGTGTGTTCTTGTTCGATGGATCCGGCCACCTTAGCCAGGGATGACCATACTTGGGTGCAGCCCCCTGGCTGCGGGGCAGACCCTGCGCCCAGATCTTGCCCCACTCCCGCCCCAGAGGTCCTGCTTTGGGGGAGCCAAGGGCAGCCACCGCCTCCCGGCCCTCCCGCTCCTTCGCTGCAAGGTGCTTTCTCGGAGGCGACAAAGAGGGGCCGGGACAAGCGTTGAGCCAATCGGCGCCCCTTCACGGAGGAAGCGCGTGGCTGGCCTCCGTCCCCGCATGCAGGCTCCACGCGGACCTGGTCCCCCGGCCCCCTGCCCAGCCTCACGGGGCATCTGCGGGACCGGCCGAAGGCTGTGCTCGCACCCCCCCCACCGGGCCACCTGCACAGGCCACCAGCTCCCCGCAAAGCAGGTGATAAGCGTTCACTTTTAGGGCCAAAGGGATCGATTGTCAAGAGCGTGGCTACCACTTACGGGAACTGCGGGAGGGCGCCTTAATCCGCTCGAGGTTGGGCAGCCGGTTTCCTCCAGTCTGGAGACCGAGGAACCTCGCCTTCTGTCTCTGGGAGGACAAAGTGACCAGATTTATTGCGGCCACAAGAGATCATCACGCACTCAGCAGCTTCCAGCCCCTGGTTCGAGGGGAAGTGGGGGCCCGCAGGGGACGGAGCCGGTCGGGGAGGGGGGTGGCCCTGCTCCCGGAATCACTCCTTCCCCCAGCTCCTCCACCCCCACTGGGTGGGCGGAGGGGAGAGCCTGGGGAGGCCAGCGCTGGGAGGGACGGGCCCAGGCCAGGAAGTGTCCCCCACGCCACTGCCCCCACTCAGCAGAGCTCAGGGGCTCCCCTCCCTGCCACCGCGGCTCCCTGGGCACCCCACACTTCGCGCAGCCGTCCGCACCAGGCCACACCCAATCTCTCAAAGCCTCAGTTTCCTTTCCTGCCAAATGGACAAAGAGCAGCTTCTGGAGGATTCCGTGACACCCTCCAGGCCAGTCTGAGGGACGGCACCCGGCCAGGCGGGCCCGGCCACTGGAGCTCTGCCGGGCCCTGGAGGGACAGGGCCCTGGAAACCAAGGGTCCAGGCAGGGCAGGTGTCCAGGGCAGGCGGATGGAGAAGCCAGCCTCGCTCCCCGCGTGTACTCAGGCACAGTCCGCACGATGAATGCAGCAAATGAACGCACCCTCAATAATCAAAGAATAATCAATGGGTCTTTAATTTCCATACAATAACTGTCTTATTAAATCTAAATTTAATGTGCTTCTGGAATCCTTAATTTAAAGTGTTACTGCACCCACCATCTGCTCCACTAAATACAAACGCAGGGAGCACGTGACTCCGAGCAGCATGGAGACAAGGTGTCGGCTTCACGCGCAGCTGAGGCTCCTGGGCCGGACCTCCGCCCCGCAGGCCTGGATGGCAGGCTGGATCCGGTTCTCTCTGGGGAGCGCGGCCCCAGAGCCACCGGGGGAGTCTGCCTGCAGACAGGGGAGCTCTGGGCCTGGCATTCGAGGCTGCAGGAGCTCCCCTCTCTCCCGGGCGGGGCTCTGCCCTGATGTCCCTCAGTGCCCGCCCTGGGCCACCTCCAGCAGGAAGCCGCTGCCCAGAGTGCCCATGGACCTTCCCTGGACACGTACCAGGGTCTCCGCAAACACATAGTGGGTGCCCGTGAGGCCACTGCCCCAACAGGTGACCCCCGCAACACCCCCGCCCTGGACACTGACTCAGAGAATCGGCCGGCTTCTCCTCCACGTGCCTGGGTGGACAGGGATCCCCCCCCCCACAGGGCCTCTCTGTAAAGGGGACAAGATAGTTCACAGGCCGGAGGTGGGGATGGGAGCCTGGAGGGGTTGGCTGACCTTCTGGGGGATGGAGAGGCTTCTCGTGACATCTTGGGGACATCGGGATGGGGAGTCTACTGGCTCTTTGGTCCCTTCCCCTTGGCCTGCTGGATGGCTGCCTTGCCCTCCACCTCTCCAGCCTTGTCCTCTCCCCTCCCTTCCCCAGGTTTCTGGAAGAAGCTGCCCTTGGAAGCTCCTCCTGACCCAGGTCACCCCTGGTCTGGAAGGGGCTGGGTAGCTCGGTCTGGGACCAAAGTGCCCGAGCTGGCTCTGTGCTCCACCAAGCCTCCCTCCGGCTCCACCCTGTGACTAACAGCGTCCCCTCACCCCTGCAACCTGCCCTGCCATGGGCCAGGCTTTGGCCCCCACGCAGCCTGCTTGAGCAAAGTCAGTCACCTGGCAGGTGTGGACTTTCTACCCCAGACCTCATATCACAGACACAGGCTTAACCGGTGCAGAACCACCGCTCGCCTCTGCCGGGACACCCCCCTCCTGCACCTGTCCGCTCTCAGCGCTCCCAGCCCCGGGGGCTGGCGGGACCCCCAGCACCAAGCCCCTGTTTGGGATAGTGTCGGGTAGACGCTAACACCTGGCCTGACTCAGCTCCACGACCCACCGGCCGTGAGGAGTTATTTTTTAAATGGTGGCAAAACAAGGGTGCACCGGGGTGGCTCAGTCGGTTAAGCGTCTGGCTCTTGACTTTAGCTCAGGTCATGATCTTACGGTTTGTGGGTTTGAGCCCCGTGTCGAGCTCTGTGTTGACAGCGTGGAGCCCACTTGGGAATCTCTCTCTCCTTTCTCCGCCCCTCCTCCACTCACTCTTTCTTTCTCTCCCTCAAAATAAACAAATAAACTTTTAAAAATTGTGGCATGGGCGCCTGGGCGTCTCAGTTGGTTAAGCATCCGACTTCTGCTCAGGTCATGATCTCACGGTTCATGGGTTCAAGCCCCGCGTCGGGCTCTATGCTGACAGCTCAGAACCAGAGCCTGCTTCGAGTCTGTGTCCCCCTCTCTCTCCCTGGCCTTCCCCCGCTCTCTCTTGCTCTCTTCCTCTCACTCTCTTGTTCTCTCTCTCAAAAATAAATTAAAAAAATTAAAAAATAAAGTAAAAAAATCGTGGCAAAATACAGCAGAGATAAAAGTTACAATGAGCCGTTATAAACTGCATAGTTTGGTGGCATTAAGTACATTCCTAACGATGCAGCTGTCACCACTATCCAGTTTCAGAACTTTCCCCCCAAAAGGAGACCGAGTGCCCATTCGGCAGTCGGCGCCCCGGCCCCTGGCGCCAACGACCTGCTCTCTGTCTGTGGAGGTGCCTGTTCTGGATGTTTCACGTGGAATCCCGCACTGCGTGTCCTCTGGTGGCTGGCTTCCCTCGCCCAGGACCGCGTTTGCCAGGTTCATCCACGTCACTGCAGGAATCAGCATTTCCTCCCTTTTCTCTGGTGGAGTGACATTCTGTCACCCGGGTCCCCCCCCCCCCCTTCACTCATCTGATGCTCTCTCCCTCTGGCCGCTGTGAATAGCCATTCTGGGACGTGTGAGGACAGGTTTTGGTCCCAAACTCGGTCTTCAGGTGTTTGGGGCGTATGCCCAGGAGCGGCCCAGCGGGGCCCGTGGAAGTTCCCATTTGATGGAGGAGAAAGCTGAGGCCCAGGGGAGCCAAGCACACGCCAAGGCTGAGGAGGGAGAGAGAGCAGCAGGGGGCCCTCTGTACCTCCTGCCCCGGGAGCGCCCCGGGGGGCCTGGCCTACCCCCCAGTCACGGCCCCTCTCGAGCAGGCCCCTCCACACAGGCTCAGCCTCAGAGAGTTCCATGTTTGTGGCTTCTGCCTGGATCCCAGCCTCGGTCCTCACGTGATCGGTGATCGACTGCTCGCTAATCAAATTGATTTCCATTCCAATGAGTCCTGCCTGCTGCCCACATTCCAGGAACAGTATTTTGAGCACAGACATATAATCAAACGGCAAAAAGCAGAGGGCACAGAGGGCCTCTCTGCCAATCGAATAAAAGCTAAATGGCCTGAGCTTTTAGGCCTAATCACTTATGTATTCCCTCCAGGGCTGGGTCTCCAGCAAAGCCCATCCGATCCGGGCTGGGCTCATCCGAGCATTTTGGCTTCAGGTCCTAATAGCCCTCCGGCCTTGCGGGTCTCCCCTGCTCGGCCGGGGTGGCCTGATGGTTCCCTTCCAACCAAACTCTAGCTTCCCCCCGGGAGGGGCTCTGCCACTCTGTCCTGGAGACGCTCCCGGTCCCGGCACTGGGCAGTGCGCCACCCTCCTCCCGACATGTCCCCTGGGACTGGGTGGCTGAGAAGCCCTGGAGTCCCCAGGGCACCGGCCCTCCAGCCCAGGCTGCCCCTGAGTCTGTGCAGAGCCCCGGCCTGGGGAGCTCTCGAAGGGGCCTGTGGGGTCCTGAGGCCCAGGGGCTGCCCAGGGCCTGTGCGGAGACACAGACCCCAAGAGCCCCTGCAGCCCGTCTCTGAGCCCAGAGGGACCCTTTACAGCCCCCGCAGGACCTCCAGGTGGTGAGTCCAGCTTTGCCCTCCTCCTCTGCCCCCCTCCCTCCTCCCCCTGCCTCCCCACCCCACTGCCTTGCCCCACGTCCCCAGGCAAAGAGCTGGGCCTTCCCTCTCGACCCACTTTGTTGGCAACGGGAGAGAAGCAGCCAGCCCAAACCCAGAGCCCCTTCCCGAGTATGGAAGTCTGTCCTGGCCCAGAGGCCACCCCTCCCCGCCCCAAGCTCCCCACCGGAGTTCCCCCTGCCATATGACCTCGGTTCCCCATCTGTGTGCTGAGGGCGACTTGCAGGAAGCGAAAGCTGGGAGCACCCGCCCCCCCTCCGCAGCCCGTCTGCTCTCAGGACTGGATGTGGGAGAAGGTGGGCAGGGGCCCTGGGAGTTCCGTGGGGGCAGGGAAGGGGCGGGGCTAGGCGCGTGGCCACGCCCCCTTGCTGGCCTCAGGCTCTGAGGGCTACAGAGCGTGGGGGGTGTGGTCATGGGTGACAGGCCGCCCCATGAGATACCAGGGAGCCTTGTGGGCGGGGCTCCCGGAAGTGATGGGGGGCCCTGGGGCTGAGTGCGGAGACCCCACCAGGGGGAGCTCTCAGGGTTCCTGTGGCCGTAGGCAGTGTCCCCCTCAAAGCATCACCCCAGACCAAAATTACTCCCTGCTGGCCCTCGGCTGAAGCTTCAAGATCTCTGATCCCAGGAGCTGCAGCCAGAGTAGGGGCGGGCACTTGTGTGGGTCCCAGCTGAGACAGAGTTGGCCTGAGTCCCACCCATGTCCGGCACACCCTGAGCGGGAATCTTGGTCTGGCTTCTGAAGTGGAGTTCAAGGCTGACCGACTTGGCCACCCGTGTGCAGGGCTGTGAGTTCCCTTCCCTGTTTCTTTAGGTGCTGGGGCTGTGGTCAGGCCAGAAAGCGTGAGGGTGCCTCTGCCTCCATGCAGACCCTGAGGGGCCCGCTCCATCCGCTCTCCCCCGACAGACGCTGGGTTGCTCCCACCTTTTGGCTGTTGCGCATGAGGCTGGCTGCTTAGGACCACACCTGTCTTCTCTCTGGGGAAGAGACTGGGGAAAGCCCCCCTGCCTGATTGGAACCTCTTTGAAAGAGCCTCTGAGGCTTGTGCAGTTTGGAGCCCCTCGGGGTGACACTGAGCCAGGCTGTGCCCTTCCCCTGCTCTCCCAACCCCAGGGGCCACCCGGGCAGGTGACTTCAGCTCCGGGCCCCTCAACCCCCTCCCAGGTGTCCTGAGGTGAGCGGCCCGTCTGCTCTCGCCTTCCTTAAAGAGCCCCTGGTCACCCAGCAGGACAGGACAGGTGCCCCATTCTTTCCTCCTCAGAGGGCCCCCTCGCGGTGGGGGTGAGGCATGGGCAGTCCAGGTCCACCCACCCTGCCACCCTGGCAATGCCCACCCTCAGGGCGGGGTCAGTGAGGTCGGGGCCTATCAGGGACTTGATTCAAATCCCGGCTCTGCCACCTTCTGGCTGTGACCGGGAGACCTCTTCCACACCTCTGAGCCTCAGTTTCCCTGTCCGAAAAATGGGGCTGTAATGAGATCACTTCACAGGATTGTGTTGGGGCTTCAGGTCTCAACACCAGACCTGCAGAGGTCAGCAGGGTCAAGTTCAACTCTCCCCACCCCTGGGAGGCCAGAGGTAAGGCGCGGTCTCCCGCATGAGTAGCAGGTGCACCCCTACCGCACCCCAGGTCCCCTCAGTCCCCCCCCAAGAGGGATCCTGGCCGTCTATATATGCTATGATTTTGTGGGTGTCATTCCTAGTGAAATCCCCCACATCGCCAAGCAGTTCCCCACCAGAGGCCCGAGTGCCGCGGCTCTGGCTTTCCGGTAGGTGCTCAGGACCCTGCAGTCCGGAGGCCGAAGCCGAGGTCTCACAGCTCGGGGCCCTAAGCCAGGCCTCAAACCACGGGCTCTCGTGCAGGCCAGGGCCCCCGGGGGTGGAGGACCAGGGGTCCGGGGGGCGCGGCCGATGGATGAAGGATCGCACGGCAGAGCGAGCGGGGCCCCAGTTTGCAGGGAGGCGTTTCAGGGCCCACCGGGTGCTAAGTCTCTCAGGTCAGGAAACGCTCTCCTAGCCTCAAGCTGTTTCCCCGGCCTCCAGGGCCTAGAGGTGGGGAGGGGGCTCCGGGAACAACTCAGGGTGAAGACCCAGACCATCGGGTCTGTGGAGGTCAAGGTCCCCCCACTCCCTGCCTCAAGAACTGTCCCTGGAGGGCTGCCCAGGGGCCTGGCTAGGGGTGACCTTCCTCCCCTGCCGCCTTGGTGCAGCCCCCCTGCTCGGGGCCAGGACTTCTGCCTGGAGGGTGACCTTCTGCCCCCACCCCACTCCAGGACCAGGGCCGGCCAGGGCCCGAGCAGGGCGGAGGCCACAGAGCTGGATGCCCTGAGGGGTGACTTGTCTGGGTGCCAGCGTGGGGCACCCTGGAACCCCCAGCACCAGGCAGAGCCGCCTCTGAACCAGGTGCCCAGCGCTGCTGGGGAAGCCCTTTTCCAGAACCCGCTCCACCGTGGGGAGGCCAGAGGGACGAACGTGGCTGGCTCCTTGCCAGGATGTAGCCGTACACCCTCGTGTGAGAGGGGACCCGAGGCAGGGGCCAGGCAGCCCCAGGCTGGGCACGCGGGCTCTGTGCCAGCCCGGCGGGCGCTGCTCAAGGCCTCGCTCTTCCCAGCCCCGCCGGCCCTGGAGAAGCAGGCTGCCTTCCTGGAAGTCGGCCGCACATCCCTCCCCCACCCTCGGCAATGGCGTCTGTCTCCCAGCCCCGCTGTCTGTCTGGAGCAGTCAGTCAGTTATGGGCCCTGGGGGGGCCGGGACCAGCTTCTGCTCGTCCAGACCTGCCTCCCCAGTGTGTGTGCGAGGGGGGCCCAGACGAGACCCCTGGTGCTGTCACTGCCTGGGCCCAAGTTGGTTCCTGCACCTGCCCCGCCCCCTCTCTCCCGAGGCCCCCAGTCACAAACCTGAGGCACCCGTGGCCCACCCGGAACAGCCTCCCTCAGACGATGGGGACCCCGGAGGCGGGTCACAAGAGGACACACCTGGACCAGAGATCCCCGTCCAGCCCCTGCTCCACCGGCTGCACTCCCACCGAGGCCCCGAGGCCACCTGATGCGTCCCCAGCCCCCTCCTTAGCAGGCTTCCGGGGCCCCTCCCAGCCCCAGCCCTTGGCCCTGGCCACGGACACCCCGGGGGGGCCCAAGAGGCAGCACCCAGAGGGGATGGCATCGTGCCCCGCCCTCAGGCACACAGGCAGCCCAGCCTCCGTGACCCCTACTGTCACAGCAGGAGTCCTGTCCACACTGTCACCGAACTCACCTCCTGCTCATCCCCTGTGTCCCCAGACATGTGGGTGCCTCGGGTGGCTGAAATATCTCAGAACTGGGTGCATCAAGCACCCTGTCCCTCCTCCTCGGCCGTGCCCTCCCTTCTCAACCCAGGGCCCTGACGTGCCGCCCGCCCGCCCGCCGTTCTTCCCTTCCCGATGAAGGTCCCCCAGCGGTCCCTGGACGAGTGTCTGTGTCCGCTGCCAAGCAGACCCTCCCACCTGGCCCTCCTGGGGCCACCTGACAGGGCGGAAGTCACGCAGAGCTGTGACCGACCCACCCCAAGCCTCCTCGGCAAGAGCAGATGGGCTGGGTCATTGCCAGCATGCCGCGGGGTGACGGCCCAGGGCTTCAGTCTCCCCCTCCAGGGAGGGGCGGTGCCCATCCAGTGGGGGTTGTGAAGAACACGCCACTCAGGCCTGTCAATGACGAGTGGGAGCAGGCACAAAGGTGGCCAGTGTGGCCCCCGCCCGGGTCGCCCCTCCTCCCTGCTCACCCCCTGCACGGGCCCAGCCCTCACCCTGGCCTCCGCACCGCCAGGACCCAGGGGCCTTCCTCCACAGGCTGGGGACCACCCCATCCCCAGGGGCTCGGACCCTTTGTGCGGAGGACAAAGGGCTCCAGGGCAGAGGCTGGGTCCTGCTGACACTGCATCCTCCTCCTCCCGGATCAGGACAAAGGGTTGGGAGGAGGGGCTGAGGTTCTGATGCCTCAGCCAGTTTCTGTGGAGGCCACAAGGGCAGAGAGGCGCGAAGGACAGGGGCCGGAGGCGACAGAGCACAGGCCGGCAGGCGCCTGGCTCCCCGTCCTCCTGAAACACGGACACGCTGGGCTAGGCGCGTCCCGTGCCACGGGGTCCCCCCAGAACTGGGTTCCAAGCCCAGACCCTTCTCACACTCTACCCCGCGTGGGCCTCGGCTGGCCCCAGACCGCCTACATCGGGCGTTTGGAGGCCTGTGAGGGGGCTTCGGGGACTCCCAGGTGCGTGTCCCATGGCCCGGAGGCGGGGTATCTGCACCAGCCCGAGGAGGTGACCACATCCAGCAGCTGGGCGGGAAAGGGCCAGCACAGGCCAGAGAGGACGCTGGTCAGCTGGACCGGGGGTGGCAGGGAACAGCTTTGAAAACAAGATCTGAAGTGACACACTGTCCTGGTGGCCAGAGCTGGGCTTGGCAGTGGGGTGGGGACAGGCACAGCCAGGCCCCCAGTCCCTCCTGGGCCAAGCTCCTTGGGCATTCCCGGGGAGACAGTGTGACGTCCTGACCCCAAGCCAGCGTACCCACTCATGCGGAGGGGCCCCGGCGTAGAGCGCCCGTTTGAAATCTGCGTGCGCCCATTGTAGACTCTGTGCCTGTTCCGTGCTGAGCGTGGCTCCAGGGACCCCATTCTGGGGACCCCATCCTGAAGCAGACCTACAGCCCAAGGGCAGGGGGAGCTCAATAAACAGGTGAGCAAACACGTCCGTGGTTTAGCTCAGGTAGAGACCGGGGGTGCGGAGGAGAGGACAAGAGCCTGCCACACAGGTGTCCGGGCGTGGGAAGCGCGTGCGAGAGGCCTAATCCGGGTCTCAGGGACACACTGTCCAGGGCCCTGGTTTCAGGGCGAGCTCGCAGCAGAACACCAAAGGGGGCAGAGAGCTGCCAGGCCTGAATCTGAGAACCCTGGTCCAGAGCTGGCCTGACGGGACAGGCCCAGAGATGGGCAGGAGATGGGAGTGTCCCCGCCTGGCACTGGGGGCTCCTTGTCCAGCCAGGGGACCTGCTGTCCATTTGCAATTCCCCCTCGGTCCACCTGGGGGCAGACCTGGCCTAGGAGGAGGTGACTGGGGACCGGATGGGGGTGGTGGCCACACACCTGGCAGGTGGCAGGCAGGTGAGCCAGGTGAGGTGGTTTTCCCAGCTGGCAGACAACGAAAAGAAAGGGAGCCCCTCCCAGGTCAGCCCAGGGCCCTCCCACAAGCATGTGACCCCGGGGTGGATGGTGGGCATCGAGCCTGGGGATGGCCCTTCCCCCACCTGGGGATCCTGGGTCCCGAGGGCATCCCGAGGCCCTGGGTTGCCCTGCCCAATGGCCGGCCTTCTCCCCGGCTCCTCTGCTCCTCAGCGTCTCCCCAGTCGCACTGACCAAGCGAGGTGGGGCAGCTGGGTTTGAACTGACTTTATTAATCCGTAAATGTGAATTTTACAAAGCGTTTTACAATCAACGATCACATCCTTCTGTTTGTTTGTAACGGATTTCCACCTCACGAATCGGCTCTGAGCGCGACAGAAGCCCTCTGTTTCCTGGTCGCTGGCGGACGCGTCTGTAGGGTCGAGTTACTGGTGCGGCGTCAGCCACGGCTAAAAAGCAACAGTCTTGGCTCTGCTGAGTAGCAGCAGCGGAAAGGGGAGAGGACGCACCTGCTGGGGCTGACACGGAGCTCGGGCTCGAGGAAACAGACCTCCTCCACCGCACGGGGACAGCGAGTTCATTCGTTTATTAACAGTTGTGAGTTACAGCACGACTTAACCCCCACCAGACTGTACAGCAACAGTCTCCTTTATCAAAAGGCTCTTTCTCCCAAACATTCCGTCCAAAGCATGAATGGTCTGTTTGCACCCAGTGCCATCCAAATGTTCAAGTCAAAAATATTTATACATTTTATACTTAGTTTTTTTTTTTTTTTTGTCTGCTAAAAATAGTATTGCAAGTTTTGGCTTCTTTTGACATAAAAATTACAATCATGTGCAAAACGCTAACAATGAAGGGGCTGATCTGGATTCGAGCAGGTTGTCCAATCTGAACGCTCAAGATTCTGCATAATTTTCCTTTTCATCTTTTTTTTTTTCTCAAAGAAACAAAACAAACAAACAAACGAAATCCAGAACCTTTGCCATGTTAGAAACATCTTGTACCAAGCCCGAACGACCTCCGGCCGGCGGCGGGTGGCGCGCACTCAGAGCTGGCTGGCTGACATAATGACAAATTTATGCATCGGCAACACTCTGAAACAGTAGTTAAAGCTCAAGACAGCTATGAACTCTCAATTCTGTGTTTAGGATTTACTGCTGGCAGAGGCAAACAGAGGTTTTCTCGCAGTTTTCGGTTGGTTAATGGGCCATCGGCCTCTTTCCTCGAGCATCAAGACATTTCCATAAAAATAACCCATCTGAGGGAGTCTAAGCCGCAAATGGCTGGGGGTGGCACTGGGCTGGTGCTAGAAAGTTCTCCCGTTAAATGGGAATAGGTCGGGCCGGGCACACCAGAGTCCCCGCAGACGCAGAGGCTCTGCGCCGCCCCCGCCCCCCCCACCACCCCGCCGCGCCCCTCCCCCTCTGCCTTCCTCCCATCTCCAAACACAAAGGCCCATGAAGGAGCTCCCGGGGGAGAAAGGAGCCCCCCGAGGTCAGCCAGCACCAAGGCAGCCGGCCACACATGGGAAAGTATCTCCCCTGGCCTCTAATCCACGGCCACGGCCACATTCAGGGGCAAGGTAAGACGATCGAGTCAAACGCAAAGTTAAGCAACCACAGAGAACTCTGGGTGAGACCAGACACAGTGCAGAAAATAAGACAGAATTCAAGTACTGAGGCGCCCGGCCAGGCCGGGGGGGCCCCGCCAGCTCACAGTATCTGTCACATCTACCCGTCCCTTCTTCTGGACCTTTTGCACTCCGTCCCAGCTGCCTCCTGCGGCACGGCCTGTCCGCCGGGGAGGGACGGGGGAGGACGGGCGCCCAGCCGGCGGCCCGCCGCGTCCGCTCCGACGGGTCCAGTCCCTTCTCTCCTCCTCAAAAAGGCGCGGGTCTAACTTAGCTCTATAATAGACTCTACATAGTGTATGCGTATTGCTAATAGTCAAGCTTGGGAATAAAGGTGCAGAAATGCCATAAATACTGAGTGGCTTGTCTCTCGGTCTACAGGGTCTGGGTGAGTCAGGATCACGCGCACGGGACAGGAATTAGTCGTCTTGTAAACAGAGGAGGGGGAGGGTCCGGTTTTCTTAATTGGTTTTCCTTGGGAAAAATGATCAGAAGATGCTAAGGCACTCTGGAAGGCCCCTCCGAGCCCAGGCCCGCCGCTGCCCGCCCCGCGGAACATTCAGGACGCGGAGGGAGCGCCCCGGCAGATACAATCGTCAGCCATGCGCGTCTGCAAACGCTCCGGACCCACGTCCACCGCGGGACACATTAGTGCAAAACGCTCGGCCCGGCCCGCCCGGGGCACGGGGGGAGCTCAGAACCCATTCACATTGAAGTATTAAAGTTTCACCTATAGCTCTTGCCTTCCTTACCCAGAACAACAAAACAGACGGCGGTTATAAACAATTAAGGGACAGAGGTCGAGGGACATTGTGCTGGCCTGAGCGGCGGTCAGGCCTTCTCTGTGCGGGCACCACTGCGCCCACCGGGCCAGCGCACCCCTGTGTGACCTGGCCTCGGGGCGGGGGCCGCTCCCACTCTGGACTGGAGGAGAGAGAGGGAGAGCGAGTGAGCCCTTCTGCTGACGCCCAGGGCAGGCCGGCCGTCTCCCCAGGGTCCTCAGGGATGGTCAAATTAAAGTGCACGTTGGGGTCAGGAAAGGGGGGGCATGGGGGCCAACCTGACCCATCCTCACCTCCACCCCCCAGGGGCCGCCTGAGGATGTTGGGGGGTGGCCTTCTCGCGGTCCCAGGAGGGCTAGGTCCTGAGTGGCCCACGCAGAGCTGACCCCACCTGGGCCCAAGTCGGGGGGCGAGGGGGAAGGAGGCAGAGAGAGAGGCTCACCTCCAGGCCCGGCGGTGGGTTCAGAGCTCCAGCCGGAGCTGCAGCCCCATTTGGGCCCAGACCTCCCTGCACTGGGGCGCAGGGGCTGAGATCGGCTCCCCCGTGGCTGCCCAAGGTCCCCCCACCCATTCTCTGGGAGCCATCGGATCTTCCTGGAGGGTGGGCACATGTTTGACCCGGCCGGAGGAGGCCTGGAGGTCCCATCCGGGAAGGAGCCCCGACCCCAAGGCCTCTCCACACAGGGCAGCGGTCGGCCGGCAGGAACCTGAGTGGGGAGGTGCCCAAGCCCCCTGCAGGTTGCCACGGCGGGGGGAGGCTCAACTCTGCAGGTTGCGGGCAGGGCTGAGCCACACCTGCACCTGCACGCACACGCAGGCAGGTGGGCCTGTGCTGCGCCCAGTCGGGGGAGGGGTCCGGCAACGGAGGCGTGTCTCAGGTCTGGCCTACTGGCTGCCTGGGCCTCGGAAGGAAGGAAGCCCCTAGACCAAGTGGCCGCCGGGGTGTCCCACTCGGCCCTTGGCCTCCCTCCCCAAAACACAGCAACTAAACTTCAAAGTGAGCCTTCCAGCAACTCCGAGGGGCCCTTCCTCAGTGCGCCCTGCCATGTATTCCAGACTCCACCCCTGCTGCTCCTGGGCGCCCCCCGCAGCCCGCCCACCGCCTGCCCACCCGCAGCCGTGGAGGCCCTGCACACCCCTGAGGTATGCCCGGCCTGGCCCCTGCCGCCTCCCAAGCAGGGCCCGCAGCCCCCTCCTGTGTCACTTGCCCTGGCTGCGTCTCCCTGCGACGCCTCTGCTCCGCACGGAAGGGGAGTGGGACCCAGCCCCCGGGCCACAGCGGGTAGGAGGCAGGGACACCAAATCCTCCCTAATTTTTTGCTCTTTTGGGTCTGAAAATTTTCAAACCATACATGAAACAGATCTGAATTAAGACAAAAACAAATAAACAGACAAACATAATCCCAACGTGGCTGAGGGCCGTGGGGCGGCACCAGGACTGTGGCCGAGCCCCACGGGACGGCAGGTGGCCGGGCGGGAGCCCACAGGCGCTTAGGGCGGCTGGCCCAGCCTGTGGGGCCCCGGTGCACCAAGGGCCTCGGAGCCAAGGGGCCAGGGAAGCCCACGGGCGCAGGGCAGGACAGAGATGACGGAACCCTCCCGCCCACGCGAGCGGCCCTTCCTGCTGCCCCTGCACACGCTCAAACACACTTGCACACACACACTCGCTCTCCCATGCTCCCACACCCCACGCACACGGTGGGCCCGCAGGCCTGACCCCCGAGTCTCAGGAAGAAAGAAGAACAAGAGGAATTTGGGCCCTGGGGGCCCAGCCCTGGCCCCTGGCCCCAGAGGGTGAGCAGCGACTGTCAGGGGGCGCGTGCCCCACACCCCGGGCCCCCCGGCTCCTGGGTAGAGGGGGCGGGCAGGGCAGGGAGGCCGGGCGGGAGGGCACGGGGGGGGGGGCTGCAGGCTCTCGCCCCCGCCCCCGTGAGGGGTTGGGGGGTCGGGGGGGAGCCACAGCCTGGAGACTAACCTCGCAGATATCAAAAGGGGTCCTGGGACCTTTCTCGCAAGGTCGCCAGCGGACTCGTCCTTTACAGTATAACAATGCGTGTTTCCTTCATAAACTTTAAATACAAGCAGAATAAAAATCACATTTTTCTCAGGCAACAGTAGCAGTTCCGTAGGTAAGTGGCTTGATCACATTTGTCGTATTAGTAACGCATGCAAGCAGCTGGAATACCGTCCCTCGGGGCCGGTGGCTCCCCTACAGGGTCCCCGCGTAGGCCGCCTCCGGTCTCCGGGCCGCTGCGGGCGTCTGCGGCCGGCTGGAGCTGGCGCCGCCCTGCTCGAAGGCCTGCGGGGGGCTCTGGGCGGCCGCGGGCGGCGGCTCGGGCGCGGCCACCTCCTGGATGACGGAGCCTGCCCCGTCCGCCTCCTCTCCGGCCTCGAACGCGGGGTTGGCCGAGGCGCTCAGGTCGACATTCACGGCGTCAGTCCTCAGGGCCACGATGGCGGCGTCGCCCCGCCGCTCCGCGTAGATGCGCTGCTCAAACACCTGCGCCGCGGCGGGCGGGAAGTCAGGGTCGAGGGGCGTGCCGGCGGCCGAGGCGCCCATGACGGTGCGGTACATCTCCACGCCCTCGGGCAGCATGGACTTGATCTTGGGCAGCCAGCGCTTGCGGACGCGGCGGGCGTTGGTGCACATGTCCGCCGCGATCACGTTCATCTCGCTCTCCTTGAAGCTGGGGGCGAAGTTCTGGCAGTACACTGTAAGCACAGGGCACGGGGTCGCAGGCGTGAGCGCCCCCCACCTCCCGAGGGGCCCGATGAGCCTCAGGGTCAGAGCCTCCGGAGACCATGTGGCCACCCAGGCCTCTCCTGGCTTCGGCCTGAACGCTCAGCCCTGGAGGCCCCGCCCGCCCTGCTCCCTCGGGGCTGTCGGCAGCAAGGCATGAGGCCGTGGTCCCCCCCTGAGCACCGGCTGGCTGTGTGGCCTTGGGCAGGTCCCTGGCATCTCTGGGCCAGCCCTGTACCACCCACCCTGAGTCCAGACTCGGGGCCTGCTCAGACAGGCCTGATTGATAACCCTGCCCTGGCCAGAAGGGGAGCCGGGACGGGGAGAGCAGGCAGCCCTGGGCACCTGCCCGCCTTGAGGCTCAGGCCTCTCGGGGCCTAACCAGAGGCTCTTCCTCACAGGCTGGACCAGGAGCCAGGCGGAGCGGGTCAGCACCTTCCTCGGCCCCGCCCCCGGCCGGGAGGAAGCGAGCGGCCGCATCAGCAATGTCGTCATTAATAACACTGCAGAGCTTCTCCTCGGTCCTCCACCCGGAGCCACAGGCCCCTGCTCTGCAAGCCACCCGGGGGCTGGAGACCGGTCCCCAGGGCGAGCCCCTCACACCAGCATCGGCCGCACGCCTCCCGGCCTCCTCCCGGAGCCCCGCTGGCACTGCCCGCTTTGGGACTCTCATTACCCACCACAAAGGCCCCTCTGCTCTAAAACAGAATTCGCCTCACGAGACATGTTTTTCAGGCAAGGAAATAAGACGGTGTCTCGTGAGCCGACGGCAGCAAGAGGGCCGGCTCTGGGCGGGTCTGGCCCGATCAGGGCTGTGGGCTCCTGCCGAGGCCCGGGGCTTGGGCTGGGGGGCGGCAGTCGGCTGCGGGGACGGACCCGGCTCCGCCCCCGTGCGCCCGGGAGCGGGAGACAGGAGCCAGCGAGCAGATGGCAAAGGCTCAAAATAACATCGAAATGTAAATAAGGGGTTTTGTTCAAAAAGGAAAATTAGATCTATTTCACATATTAAAATAGTTTCGCACGCAGCTGAATCCATCATGCTTGGAAACCTACCAAGAACGTTAGCACCTCGAGACCTGGCTCCTGAGAGCTGCTCTTTTCTCTCCCCCCTCTGCCCTGCGGGGCCAGCCTGGCGCCGGAGAGAGGCCGCCTGCCCCGGCAGAGGCCCCTGGGGGACCCCGCCACCCCCACGCCCACCCGGGAGACCCCGTCCACTCACGTTTTACGGCGTTCAGGACCCGGCTGTCCAGAGGCTTGCGGCTCGGGTCGCTCGTGGACGAGCGGATGCCGGTGCCGCAGCTGTTGGCCAGCGTGTTCCTGGGGGGCGGGGAGGGGGGAGGTCAGAGGCGCCGAGGGAATGGGGCTTTCCCACCCGGAAGCCTACCTGCACCCCCTCCCCCACCGTGGGCTGCTACCGACTTCCAGGGGTGCGGTGGTGGGGAGCAGCCCCGCCGCCCTCTGGGGAAGGGGCTCCTCTGACCCACCCACGAAGTGAGGCACATACGACTCTTCCTTTTATGCAAGGGGTCCACAGCCCTCCCCAGAGCCACCCCCCTCCCGTGGCCTCTACAGTCCCCAGGCTGACACCCAGGTTTGTGAAGTCTGGAAGGTGGGGGCTATATACGCGAGAGGCGTCAGCGAGCTCACTGCCGCAAGAGACCCTCGGGGCTTCCGCACCTGCCCCGGGACCCACCTGTCAAAGAAGGTGGCGAGAAGCCGTCGCAGCAAGACCTTGTGCTTCACCCCCGCGCAGAGGTGGCAGTTCATCAGCTGACCGCGCGTGATGTAGACGCCGGAGCCTGTGGCCACCAGACACAGCAGAGTGACGCCCTGGGCCTCGCCGCCCACCACCCAAGGCCGGGACCTCCCCAGGGGGCTGCTGGGGCCGGAGCAGGTGCGCAGGGGGCGTGGGGAGCAGCGCGAGGCCGCCTGACTTCTGGGTGCAGCACCCCAGGACGTGCCACCTGGAGGAGGCAGCGTCCCATGTCCCCAGATCACCCTTCCAGCCTCAGGGTAGTTCCCTGCTCAGCCCTGGGTTTGGGAAACACTCCTGGCCTCTCTGTCCCTTCCCCAAAAGCGAAGCACCTCAGGCAGTGCTGGGGACTGGAGTTCAGAGGTCACTGGCGCCCGTGCACATGGGGGTAGGAGCACCGCCGGCACAGGGCAGGGGTGTGGGCAGCGAGCCCGCACAGTGCTGTTTACCCTGAAAAAAGCTGGCAAGGCCCAGGGGCCCAGCAGGCCAAGCTGGCAGAGGCCACGCCTGCCCAGAGCGTGGGGCGGCCTCCATCTAACGGACGTTGCTCATGGAGAAAGGAGCTCGCAAGCACCAGACGGTGCCCCGACTCTCTGAGACGACGGTGTGGCAAACCCCGACGGGCCCGCACGGGCTCTGGGGCCTCCGCTGCCTCCTTCCGGCCTCTCCCTAGGACCCCAGTTGGCACAGATCACATGCTGAATCTTGTTGTGAAAAAGACCAGGGCAGGGGGGGACTCCTTCCTCGGAGGGCAGGGTGGAAGGAAGATACAAGCAGGTGTTCCTGCGTGTGGGTCCCCAGCTGGGGGCCTCCGGGCCGGCTCTGGCCCCTAGATAAAGTCTGCTTCCCCCACGAGCCTGGTCTCCAGGGGGGCCCTGTGCCCACTGTTTAAACAGACACGAGGCTGATTCTGGATGGAGACCACTGCCGGGGGCATGGGGTCAGTGCGGCTGACAGTCCCCGGCCATGGCATGCCAGGCACCCCTGAGGGCCTCACGTCCGTCCAGCTCACGTCTGCAAAGGCTCAACCCTAACAGCAGAGCAGGTCAGGTGTGGCCCTGAGCCACACGGGCTGGACACCCACTCGGTGTGGGGAAATCTGTGAAGGAGGGGTGCTGGGGTACGGTGGGGCCTGGGAGCCTGAAATCCAGCTGCGGGCTGGGCCAGGGAGGGTGGCCAGCCCTTTGCCCCCCCCCAAACCCTGAACCTCGACAGGGAGGCTGTTAGCTGAAAGGCAAAGCCGCCCCTCTCTGCCCTGTTCTGAGGCCGCCTGCTGGGACAGTGGCTCCCAGCACAGGGGACAGCTCAGGCAGAACCTTGCGATGCTCCCCAGGGCATGGTGGTCAGGAGTGCCCAGCGAGACTGGTGGGGGGACCTAGAGGCTCACAGAGGATCCGCACCAGCACCGGGATGGGGGGTTGTGGGGGGAGGAGGCCGCGGGTCCTGGCCGGCCTATTAGGGGCTCCCCGGCCAACCAGGGGACTCCTGGAAAATGGCCCCACCTCCCCAGCTAGGGTGACACCAGCGTCTTTCACCTTCCTGGTGAAGAGCCTTAAAAACCCACGAGGGGCTGTGAGGCCAGACGAATCCTAATGCTGAGAAGATAAATATTTCTGACAAAGGCACCCGGCCCTAATGGGCTTTCGGACTCTCCCGTGCCGTTCGCCTCTACAGAATTCCATTTCTGACTCGGAGCAGCGTCTGGAACCTCCGGTCGCTACCCGTCAGCGCTGCAAAGGGGGCTCTCTGGGGCCTGGGGGAGGGGGCCCTGTGCGCTGCGTTCGATTCGGTTTTATCTGCCACCTAAATTAAAACGCAATTGTGATTGCAGCCCCTGCCAATCAGATGCGCGACCAGCCCAAGGGATTCAATTAAAATGCTAAATTAATTCAATTGAATAACTCCTCTTAATGACACATTCTCCTAAAAGGAAATTAGAGGAAGTTTAAGATGTTCTATCTTTTTTTTTTTTTTGACTGATTAGTGACGAGCACATTGTTCAGAGACCTGAAGGAAGAGACGGTAAACAAGGACACGACACACACGACGGACGGTGGGGGGGGGGCGCCTCACCTGCCACCAGCTCCAGCTTCTCCCCGGGGTCCCCTTCGGAGTAGAGCTTGGGGTGGCAGCGGTACCCGATCTGGCTGATGAGGCTGGCGGGCAGGGCCACCAGGTCGCGGCGGATGAGAACACAGGAGCGGCTCTCCAGCGGCACGGGCTCCGGCTTCTCTGGCACTGCGGACACAGACCCGAGCCGGTTTGGGGGCGCTCTCAGGCACAGAGACGGAGAACGACCTTCCTGCCCACCGGGCCCGGGTCAGACCCGCTCCCTGCCCACCCTCTGCGGCGGGCTGGATTGCTCCGTCCCTGCCCTCTGCTCTCTCTCCCTGCCCACCTCAACCTGACCTCTGCAGGGAGGACCAGAGTGAAGCCTGCAGGCGAGAAAGGACTGAGGGCTCAGGATGGCAAGCACGAGGGGCCGGACAGAGGCAGCCGGGCGGGCCCCCAGGCCTCATCGGGCAGAGCGGCCCTCTGCTGGGTGGAGTGCCAGCCTGGCACGCATCGGGCCCTGCACTGTGCCCCCTGCCTGCTGGCTCGGAGCGGCCCCATTCCACAGGCGGGGGCCTCTGCCTGCCGGCTGGGAACCTCCCAGAGGCTGCGCCACGCTGCCTGGACAAGAGACAGTTCCGTAAACACCTGCCAGCAGTAAGGCCAGGCAGCGGCACCGGCGGGCGGGGCACTGTGGTGTCTCCAGCCCTCCAGGCGGTCTGGGAACGCTCCTGACAAACCAGTGCTGGGGACAGGCAGGGAGCCCTGAGCACACCAGACCTGCAGCTACGATGGGGCGGGGGCTGAGGCCCCCTCCAATGTCCATAAACCACGTGGGAGCATAAGAGCAGCCTCCGTCAAGGCCACTGTCACACCCTCTCCCCTCCCCCACTTCCCGAGGCCCCACCTTCCACCCTCCCCTCCGGGCTGGATACAGGCTCCCCCCAGTGCTCACGGAAGCCCAGAGTCTACTGGGCACCAACCACAACGAGGACCATCCGGGTGCTGGGGGGCAAAGAGAAGGCACGGGCGGGCGCCCCGCCCTCAGGGGATGCCCAGTCGGGGGCTCGTCAGGCAGCCGGGCTGCATGGGGCGAGATCCACACAGAGGCTCCCGTGGTGAGAGGACCCGGCTCTGCCAGCCTCTGTGCCCAAGACCCCTTACGCAGGTGCCCCCAAGTCCAGCCCCGCATCCTCCCCCATTTCCCCGCAGCCCCCTGGTCTTCCTGCCCCGCCCCAGCAGCCGCACAAGCTGTACCCTCACCCCGGGGTCAGCGAAGGGCCTTGGCACAGGACGGGCTCCAGGGCAAAGCCCCCTGCCTCGCGCATGCTACCATCAGCCTGGCACGCTTCACCCTGCCTCCCTCACCCTGCGTCCCCAGCACGTGGGCCACTCTGGGTCACCTCCCAGGAGGGCCACCTGCTCCCAGTCAGCTGCTGTCACTGAGAAATCACAGCTGCCCCGCACACCTGGCTGGAGAGCACGGCCCAGCCCGCCCTCAGCCACCCGGCCACAGGGGCAAGGTCTGCATGCTGGGAAGGGCCTCAGGCTGCTCAGAGAGTCACTCGGGGTCGGGCCCTCATGGTCAAGTACAGCAGCTCTCTGTAGTAGCCTTACTGGCCCCCAGGGCGACAGGGGGTGGCTGTAGGTAGAACCTTCTAGTACCCGGACACCTGGAGGGCAGGGCCAGGCTCCTGGAACCTGCTCTCCATCAGGTTCTGGCAGATACACTTGGCCACTCAGGCTGGACCAGTGGTCCTGTCCCCTCAGCACTGTGACCCATGCCTGCTTAGGGAGTCACAGGAAAATTCAGCACCTGGCCTCACTGTGGCAGGTGCTGGGCCGGCCACGGACCTGGGAAGGTCACACGGGGGCTGCTGCAAAGGGGCTTCAGGAGGGAGGTGGCAAGGGAGAGAGAGCCCTGGGCAGACCCTCCCCACCCCCAGGCAGCCAGAACCAAGCAGCCTCAAGCTCCTGTGGGGACTGGTGGGGGTGTGGTGGGGGCGTGGTGGGGGAGGCCTCCTGGACGCCACAGGAGAGCCATGCCGGAGAAGACAGGTGGCTGGGCTCCAGTGCCAAGGACGGGGCTGGGGCAGCCTCTGCCCAGTGTCCCCCCCACCCCGCCCCTGCCAGATCAGGGCTCAAGTAGGGGAGGGAGTGGTGGCTCCGGGGGCCGGGCGGCATCTCCCACCAGGTCTGTGTATGGGGAACTCGGGTGGGGGCCGATGAGCAGAGAGCAAGAGAATCTTCCAAACCTGGAATACCGGGCGCCCAGGGAGCACAGGAAAAACAACCCGGATGGTATTTTAAAACATAATTACCCGCCCCCGCCCCCCCCCCCCCCCCCACGGCCTGCTGTGATTACACACGCAGCGCCGTGGCATTTACATAAAGAGCGCTCACCAACAGAAATAACGCGTCCACAACTCGGCCTGCCATGTTTCTCCAAACAGCAGAAGTTGTTTCCGCTCAGCTTGCCTGCCCCTGCCCCAGCCCCCAGGCCCCCAGCCCCCAGGCCCCAGGCCCTAGCCTCCAGGCCCCCAGCCCCAGCGTCCAGGCCCTAGGCCCCCAGCCCCAGCCCCCAGGCCCCCAGCCCCTAGGTCCCAGGCCCCCAGCCCCAGCCCCCAGGCCCAGCCCCAGCCCCCAGGCCCCAGGCCCTAGGCCCCCAGCCCTAGCCCCCAGGCCCCCAGGCCTCCAGCCCCTAGGTCCCAGGCCCCCAGCCCCAGCCCCCAGGCCCAGCCCCAGCCCCAGCCCCCAGGCCCTAGGCCCCAGTCCCCCAGCCCCCAGCCCTCAGACCCTAGGCCCCAGCCCAGCTCCCGAGAGCCAGAGACCAGCAGATCCAGAACAGCCAGAACAGCCTCTTCTATTTCTGCTTTGCCGAACGCACGCCGGATACTGCGCCAGCTAAAAATACCCAAACCCGCGTGGTGGCTCATCTGGAAAGGTGCACCCAAGGCCTTCCCCGCCCCTGCCCTGCCCCTTCCCCAGGCCCCAAGTCTCCTCCTCCCAGGGAGAGGAGGGGGTGGCTTACAACCAGGTTCTGGAAGCCTGGGAGAGTGTGCATGGGGGCACGGGGGCAGGGTCCCTCGAGTGTCCCCGTGGCCTTTGGGCAGGCATCCCCGGCTGCAGGGCTGGTGGGAGGCCCCCCGGTGGGCTGTGGGCAGGGACCCGGCAGCCCACAGACGGACCCGCAGATCACACTGAGGCCACTCTGGGACCGGCCACCGTGGTGGAACTGCCACCTTCACCGTCGACAGCCCCATTTTCAACCCACGACAACTCCAGTCTCCAGGACTGTGGGCTCCGAATATTTTGGGACCATGGAATTTGGAGAGAAGCACATGAAAGTGCAGAGCAATTAGCTGTCTGTCCCGAGAGGTGAGTAATCGCTCTCGCTGTAGGAAAGGTGAGTCACGGTCAAAACGGCCTCTACGGAAAGATCTGGAACAGTAACTGATCTGGGCCACAGGGGCAGCAGCAACCAAGGACAAGCAGAGTTTTCCTCGGATCCCTGGACAAAGAAAAGTGTAACCGTGGACACAGGACTCATGGGTGGACCCTCCGGGGACTCTGGGCACCGAGAAGGGACCCAGCTGCTCCCCGACGCAGTGGCGCTGCCTGAATCCAGCCGACGAGGACATCGGGCACAGAGGACCAGCACAGAAGGATTCCACGGGATTCCACCCGCTGTGGGGTCGAGAGGAGTCGGACCCCAGGGCCAGACAGTGCGGGCTGGGACGGGGGTGGGGGGGTGTTTAACGGGCCGAGTTGGTCTGGGAAGATGAAGGCTTCCGGGGACAGACGGAGGGGATGGCCGCAGGCAGTGTGAGTGCCTGATGTCCCGCACTGTGCCCTCGGCAGCAGCTGTCGCGGAAAATCCTGCGTTAGGGAATCGCATCGTGACAGCACGATTCCCTGGAACGGAAGGCCTCAGTGGGAGGTGCGGGCTGTGGTCTTCATTTCACGGTCTACGTAAGCACGACGGAGGGCGGCGCCGGTGACGCAGGCCTGCGGTGACCCCGGGAGGGTCGCTGACCTCCGCTCCCGCACTTCCGACTCTCCCGGGGGTCACTGGCTGGGAACCTGGGGAAAGCACTGGACCCTCGCCCCCAACAGAACACACAGAGACCCCCGCCCACGGGATGTCGGTGCGTCACAATGCCCCGTGGTGTGGACTCTGTGCCTGTCCCCAAATGCACAGTGTCTCTGGGGAGTCACCTGGGCAGCCCCCGTTCTCGGCAGGGAGTCCCCACCAATGTGCGTGGCCTCCAGCAGGTGACCGAGCCCCAGGGAGGCCGGGCGGGGAGGTGCGGGGACAGGGAAAGGAACGCTCAGTCCACGAAAGGACATGCCATTTGTAAAACTGGCACAATAAGAAAATGAACTCCAAATCCTTGGTTATACCAAAAAAACACAACTTAAAACCAAATGGAAAGAGAGGGGCTGGGTCACACCATCCACTTCCGAGTCACTATAAAGCGATCATAAGGGCACGATTGTGCGGGCAAGTGAGGGGACACGCGGTCCACAGCCCGGAAACAGGCCGGCACAGACACGCTCGGCTGAGTTGTGACAAAGGTTCGCTCACCACTCAGCGGGAAAGCGACAGCTGCTTCGACACGTGGTGCGGAGGCGGCGGCGGCGGCCACGGACAGTCGCAAACGTGCCGGCGCCCTCGATCTGAGCCGCATGCCCGACACGGAATTAACGAGGATGACCGAGGACCTCACGTAAAAACGAAACTACAAAACTTCCAGAAGAAAATCTTTGTGAACTCGGGTTCAGCTGAAAGCTTAGACACGACCCCAAAAGCGCAGCCCATGAAGGAATGGCCTGATTCGCTGGACCTCACCGAAGCGAGAGCCTCCCGCCTGTGGGAGGCAGAGACGCGCCACTGGCCTGCGGACCCCGTCCGACCGCAACTTGTGCTGACCGCCCGCAGCAGCTCTCGACGCCCGACAGCAAGAAAACAGACAACTCGATCTTTAAAATGCGCAAAGGACGTGAGCAGACACTTGGAGAACGAGCTCCCGGCGGCAAACGGCTACCCCTGGAAACCGCGGATAAAACCTCGCGGAGACAGTGCTCCGCATGCAGGTGCGGCGGAACTCGCGGCCCGAGCGTGGCGAGCGGGGGACACAGGCTCTCCGGGGGACGGCTGGGCGGGGGGACACGGGCGCTCCGGGGGACGGCTGGGCGGGGGGCCACGGGCGCTCCGGGGGACGGCTGGGCGGGGGGCCACGGGCGCTCCGGGGGACGGCTGGGCGGGGGGCCACGGGCGCTCCGGGGGTCGGCTGGGCGGGGGGACACGGGCTCTCCGGGGGACGGCTGGGCGGGGGGACACGGGCGCTCCGGGGGTCGGCTGGGCGGGGGGGACACGGGCTGTCCGGGGGACAGCTGGGCGGGGGGCCACGGGCGCTCCGGGGGTCGGCTGGGCTGCTCTTGGAAGCTGAACACACCCCAAGTGTGGGACAGCACCCCCACCCCTGGGCGCTCACCGGGGGAAACGGGGGATGAAGACAGGCAGCTCGGGCCCTGAGCAAGGAGTCAGACACCAGCTCTGCTCACAGAGGCTCTGACGGGAGACGGCCCAATGCCCCGTGTGGGGACAGAGAACAAATCGGTGACCCAGGGGGTGGGGTGGGGGCGGCACAGAGGGCTGACGGAGCTGCTCTGTACCTGAATGCCCAGGTGGCCCGCCCCTCGCTGCTCGGCCCCAGGAGGCCCAGGCCCCCTCACACACCCACCAGACGGGCAGCTCTGAAAGGGTCACACCCACAAAGGGTGTCCGTGCGTCTGAACACAACTGTGTCGGCATCGCAGATACAGGGCAGGTGGTGGTTCCGAAGGTGCACTTGGGCCCGGGGGTGGGGGTGGGGTGGGGGGAGGGGCAGAGCATCAGCGGCTGGGGGTCATCACACATGATGGCCACGTGCAGAAAGACAGAAACGCCACCGATGCAGCCACGTCCCCCAACGACTGTAAGACGTACCCTATTTTGTGGACGCTAAAAGGCAAGGACAGAACACGTCTCAGGACCAATGAGATCCCCCCACATTGGGCACAAAATAACAAGGCTGGCAGGGAAAACCCTGAAGAAAGAAAAACACAAGTGGACGCAGAAACGTGAGGTCAGGTGTGAGGGGGGCCTGTGTGCACACACCCTGGCCGGGGCCCCCGGAGTCGGGATAGAAGAGGGCCACGGTGGGTCCCCGTGTGCGGGAAGGGTCCCCACATGCAGGGAGGGTATCACGGTCCCTGTGCATCGGCAGGCACGGGCGCGGCGGCCGGACAAGACCTGACGCTCTGACCCTGTGGCCCTGGACGGCCTCTCCGGGTCCCAACTCATAACGTTCAAAACCTCCTCTGGGCAGCTCCCCGTCCCACTCAGCCGGTCCCACTCAAATCTGCCACGGATGCTGGCTGTGCCCGCATCCCGCAGGCTCTGCTGGTTGTGCGGCCAGCACTCACGTCTGGCCCTGGGAGGCCCCGCAAGTCCCCAGCTGGTGTCTCAGCAAACCCAGTGGCTGTCCCCGCTGCCAGCCTGACCACACTCCCCACCCTCGCGCAGCTCCACGGCCCCGAGACGCACTCAGCCTCCCTGTCCGCTGTGGACGGCCTGGACAGATCCTGGTCCATGACACCAGGTGACACCGGTCGCCCTGAAAACGCAGTGGGGCTCTGTGTGCCCGGGGCTGTGTTGGTATAAAATGCACGCACGGGCTATGTACGAAGACAAAACGCCGGGACGCAAGGCCACCGGGAGACGGCGGAGGCGGAGGGACGGCTTCCGCAGGATGACCTTCTACACTCTACGGTGATGAGCACGCAGTAGCTACACAGACGCTGACGCGCTTACCCGGCGAGGTGCCCCCCGGCCCCTGTATGGCAATGGGGGAGCCACCTCCCATCAAGAACAACTCCAAAAGCTGCATTAAAAATAAGTTGCTGGAGGGGCGCCTGGGCGGCTCAGCCAGTTAAGCATCTGACTCTTGATTTCGGCTCAGGTCACGGTCTCCCAGATCCTGAGTTTGAGCCCCGCATCAGGCTCTGCACTGTCGTGTGGGATCCTGTCTCCCTCTCTCTCTGCCCCGCCCCTGCTTGCACATGCTCTCCATCTCAAACTAAAAAACCAAACTTGATTAGTCTCAGGGCCAGGCCCCGAGCTGAGGGTACGGCGGCCGTGGGGCTGGGGGGGAGGGGTGGCTGGGCTCGAGGGGCCTCGGCCAAGGAGATGTCCCGGCTTGCCTTCAACCTCCTGCCGCCACTAAGCAGATTCAGAAACCGAAGAGAGGTTAGACCGGGGACTCGGCGCCCACGGACGAGATGGCAGATTCGGGGGCCTTCGGGAGGAGGCGGTGTGGGGAACACCGGGCCTTCAGCGGGGTCCAGAACCTGCCGTGGCCTGGGAGCCATGACGAGCGCCCTGCCAGCTCCCGCCTTGGGCCTCCAACGACGGACCCTCTTTGGAGCAGCGCTGGTGGGAGCTTCCAGATGTTTCCTGCCACGTCCAGCCTCCGACGAAAAATCAGCAGGAACCCGGGGAAATGAGCGAAAAGAAGCCAGTTTACAAACAGACACTGGATCGGACCCGAGGTGGTCGGTCCCAGACAATGGCCACCGCCCGTGGAGAGACGCCTCCCGATATGACAGGAAGCGGAGCAGGGCGACGGGGAGCTGCACCAGGAACCCGGAGTCCGTGGGAAGGCTCAGACCCTGGACGGAGGACCGGCGTCGCTGGAGGAGATGGACAGAGAGGTGACAGGAAGTCCAACCCGGAAAATAATGCCAAGTATCCGGACTGCAGCGGAGAAAGGAAATACAAGAGTCACGAAGAGCAAACGTGACGCAGAACGTGGGGCGAGCACGAGCCCGCGTCCCGGGAGCCCGGGAGGCACACGGGAGCCACGGTGACTGAGAAGTCTCAGCTGGGAGGGAGCGGGCTGGGCCCCGAACACACCCCGTCAGAGGCCATGGGGGTCCCGGAGGCAGTGACCATCGCTCCGATGGATGGATGTCGGCATCTCTAACCCTGAAGACAGCAGTCCCCACGCTCATAATGAGAGAAAGGGAAATAAACAGAATCAAATGGCTGATTGACCAGAAAGCGGGAAAACAGAGAAACACAGGGGAAAAGAGGGGACAGATGGGAAATCGCTAAGAAGACGGGAGATGACACCCAAAGGCGCCAGCGATTACTGGACGTGGCACCGGACTGTGCGCGACAACAATCCAAGGTTGTTAAGCCTGCATAAAACACCAAAACCCCAAAACCCAAGACACAACATGAAACAAAAGGACAAACAAAGAACAACATAGCGCGTCCCTGCCGACAGACTGGGGCGGCCCAGGCAGCGCACAGCCCCACGCGCACTTATTGCAAAAGGCTGAGAAGTCCGTCATCTGAAGATCCGTCCTTTTCCTTTTGTTTTAAAGTTTATTTATTTTTTAGAGCGAGGGAAGGGGAGAGAATGAGAGGGACGGAGGGTCCAAAGCAGGCTCGGTGCCGAGAGCAGAAAGCCCGACGCGGGGCTCGAACTCACGACCAGTGAGATCATAGCCTGAGCCAAAATGGAGTCAGACGCTCAACTGGCAGAGCCACCCGGGTGCCCCTAAAGATTTGCCTTAAAAACTAGGACAAGAGCAACAAATAAACTCAGAAAGTTGAAGTACAGTGAAATGAAAACGTACACAAAGACAGAAAATAGAGAAAAAAATCCAAACGTTGGGTCTTTGAAGAAAAAGAAAAGGAGAAAAGGCACAAATTATCAGCGTTGAGAAGACCGCAGAGGGCCCTGCAGCACGGGGCCCCCAGACCCCAGGGTGAGCGGGCAGACGGTAAGTATCTGAGGCTGTCCGGGCCACATGCGACTTAGACGCACATCTTTCTATTAACTAATTAATAATCTTGAGAGACAAAGAGAGTGTGAGCAGGGGAGGGGCAGGGAGAGAGCGGGGAGAGAATCCCAAGCGGGCTCCACGCAGTCCGTGCAAAGCCCGACGCGGGGCTCGGACTCACGAACCGTAAGATCATGACCTGAGCCGAAACCAAGAGTCGGACGCTTAACGGACTGAGCCCTCCCAGCGGCCCCGAGATCTTTCTTTACGGAGCTCTTTGACGATATAAACGGCATCCTTAGGTCGTGGGCCGCACGAAACGCACGAGGGGACGGATCTGCTCCCCGCGCCACACGCCGCCCCTGCTCCAGACATGCGGAGCAAGCACCTCAAGAGGGTGTTAGGGACAAGTTCACGCCAATAAGTCAGAAAACCGGATGCAGACGACGACCGTCCAGGCTTCGGGACGGACCAAGTCTTCCAGGTTACTAAGAAAACACAAAAGTGAAAAAAGCGGGCAGGAGTTCTCTGGTCATCTCAGGAGGCGGGGAGCCCCGGCAGGACACAGCGCGGCGGGGCCCGAGGGGACTCAGATGCGGCCGAGCCTCAGCCAGGGAGGAGCGTCCCGGCTCGCTCCCGCCGCGGATCGGATCTGACCGCGGATCGGATCTCTGAGCCCCGGTTCTGAGCCCCCGGCTCCTTCGGCGCGGGTGCGGGGCGTCTACACCGGCGCCCACGCGGCGCGCGCTGCGAGTGCTGGCGGGTCTCCTGGCCTTGAGGCTGGAGTTCAGGACCACCGCGCGGGCCGCGTGCCCAGGCCCCGACTCCAGCGGGCGGCTCCCGTCCACACGGCATGAGGCCTCACACCTCACGCGGTCACCAAAAGAGGGCAAAAAAGAAAAAAAAAAAGGAAGGCAGAAATTCAATCGTGACGAGACTGAACGTATTCCAGAAACGAGTTTTTGTCTTTTTAATATTCAACGAAGCAAACGGTGTAACTCAGAAAAGGGACGGATAGAAGAGGAAAGCCGTGGGTGCCCATTCGATGTTTAGAGACGAGGCTTTTGTGAACATGCAACACTAATTTATGCAAAAAAAAAAAAAAGCCCCTCTTAACCTAGGAAAAGAATGTCCTTAACCTCACAAAGCGCCTCACAAAAGCCTAGAGCAAATATCCTACTTCAAGACGGAATATCGAAAGCGTGTCCTGAGCTTGGAGAGGAGAGTGAGCCGGAAGCTGTGGCCGGCGCGGGCGGGCGAGAAGGAAGTAAAGCATCGGGGACGGAGATAAAACTGCCGCTGCCGGCAGGTGACAGAACCGGACACGGAGGAAATCTGAGGGTCCAACTATCGGAATAAACAAGCGAGTGGTGGCCAGATTTGTTTTTATCACTTTTTAAATTTTTATTATTTTTATTTTACTGTTTATTTGTTTTTGAGAGAGAGAGACAGAGCACAAGCAGGGGAGGGGCAGAGAGAGAGGGAGACACAGAATCCAAAGCAGGTTCCAGGCTCCGAGCTGTCAGCACAGAGCCTGACACGTGGCTCGAACCCATGAACCGTGAGATCATGACCTGAGCCGAAGTCGGCCGCCTAACCGACTGAGCCCCCCAGGCGCCCCCAGGTTTTTAAATAATAAATCCAATTTGTTTCTAGATGCAAGCAGCAAGCAATGAAAAAAAAAAAAGAAATACCAGGTAGATTCAAACAAAAAATGAATTTCTAGGAATTAATCTAAGAACACACGTGCAGAGAATTACAAAACAGTCTCAAGAAAAGCCAAAAAAGACGTAAATAAATGGAGGAAATGGCCGACACCCACCACCGTGGGGATCTCGGTGCAAGCCTGACCTGCACAGTCAACGAAATCCCGACCGAGGCCCGGCAGGTCCTGCTGTGGGGCGTTGGGCAGAACACACGAAAACGGCAGGGCGGCTGCAAGGAGCGGAACCAGAGGCGGGCCTCGCGCAGGCGCTGACCCAGGGCCCGGCCGGAGGGCGGGGACAGGGCAGGTCTGGGACGGCGCTCGCGCACGCCCCCTGCACATCGGGAATAGGACCCGGGGCCGGTCTCCTCAGTGACAAGTGGCAGATCCGCTGGGGAGTCAGGTGGGAAAAAAGCAAACGGTGGGCCCCGGATCGCAGCGCGTGGCGACGCCGCTTCCACACGCGCCACGAGCGTAAACGCCTTGAAACGGAAACGGAGCGTCGAGATCTCGTCTGTTAGGAGAAGGGACGTCGGGAAGAGGGGAGGCTAGGACCACCCCGGGGTCGGATGGGATTTGGAGACACCGGCCTGAACTCGTGGGTTTTCCACACGAGAATCCCAGCTCGCACGGACGGGAGGGCGTCCCGGGGGCCACGCGCGCCTCGACGGCGAATTCTCCGCGCCGCTCCCCACTGAAAGGAAGGACAGCTGGAGTTTTGCTGAACAAGCCAAGAGGAAAAATGCTCTAAAGAGCTCTCTCCCCTCACACGGAAGAAACGCTGGGGGAAGGAACACCGCGAGCGGAAGAGCGGATACTGGTGAGGCCCTTCCCCGCTAAAGGCGGCCGACCGGCCGACGCGGGGGGTGGAGGAGTCGCCGGCAGCCGGGGCAGGAACATCGACAGACACCAGGGGAAGACCGCTGCCTCCCCCACGGCCGGGGCCACCTATCAGCCCCGTGAGGCCACACGGGTCCGGGAGGGACCAGGCACGCTCTCCCCCCGAGAGGCGAGACGCGGCTGAGCCCAAACAGAGGGACGCTCTGCGATCGAAGCGGCTGGACCGCGCTCTCCAGAAAGAGAAGCGTCGTGAAGGGCAGAGGCCGAGAAGGAGGGGCCCGAGAACGGCCACAAAACGCACCGCGTGCTTCTGAAGCGGGCTGCTCCGGAGGAGGACGCGGCGACACGAGGGGGGACTCAGGCCCAGGCCGTGGAGCAGCAAGGCGTCACCGCAGGCCTCCTGCACGGGGCGCAGGGGGCTGTGTTTATACAGGAGAAGGTCCTCAGTGGCAGGAAATGCTTAGTGCTTGGGGGCGAAGGGGCGGAGGATCTGTAGCTTGCCCCCCCCCCCCCAGATGGAGAAACAGAGCGAGCCTGAGCAGAGGGCACTGATCTTGAAACGTTTTTGTAAATTTAAAATGATTTCAAATCAGGGGCTCCTGGGTGGCTCAGTCGGTTAAGCATCCGACCACCTCAGGTCATGATCTCACGGTTTGTGAGTTTGAGCCCTGCGTTGGGACTCTGCACCGACAGCTCGGAGCCTGGAGCCTGCTTCGGATTCTGTGAATCCCTCTCTCTGCCCCTCCCCTGCTGGTGCTCAGGCTCCCTCTCAAAAATAAAATAAACATTAAAAAAATAAAGCAAAATAAAATGATTCCAAATCAGAGTTGTTCGTTTGTTTTAAGGAACGCCCAGAAGAACGTCGCAGTCATCCGGACGTGGAGAAAGAGCTCTTTAAGCAAAACACAAAAACTGCCGTTGCTCAGACGTGACCAGGCCTCGCGACGTCAAGCCCAACGGAGGAAACGCGGTGACTGGAGCCCGGGAGAGGACGCCCAGGACACGCGCCCGGGGCACGAGGAGCTGCAGGGAGGACGGGCGGCCCAGCCCACGAGAGCGGGGACACCCCGGGGCAGAGGCTGCCACGCCCCGTACGGGGCCCACGGAACCAGCCACGGCGAGACACGTGGGGTGACAAACTGCAGGAGCTCCACAAGGTGACACTGACGATGTCCTGTGTCCACGAACAACCAACAGACACGGGACGGACCACGAGAAGGTGACCCTGAGGAGGAGAAAGCCGGTCAGCAGAGGCGCCTCAGGAAACGACACAGGAGAGGCGAGGGGAGGCTTTAAACCAGCCACAGAACGTACGTGACCACAACTTTTAAAGTGCGAAAGAGGAGCCCGGGGCGCCCGGGTGGCTCAGTCAGTTGAGCCTCTGACTCTTGATTTTGCCTCAGGTCATGATCCCAGGGTCGTGGGCTCGAGCCCTGCTCGGGCTCTGTGCTCACAGTGCCGAGCCGGCTTGGGAGTCTCTCTCTTTCTCTCTCTCCTTTTCCCTCTGCCCCCACCCTTGCTCATCCTCTCTCTCCCTCTCTCTCAAAATAAACACATAAACTGTAAAAAAGAAAACAAAAAAAGCGGAACCCAATGAGGAGAGAAACAGGAAGCCAAAATAAGAACCAAACAGAACCGCAGAAAAGATCAGCAAACGTCAGAAGCAGCAACAGAAACTATTCGGTCGACAAACGGAGCCTCGGTGATCTCGGGGGCAAAAGCTCATGTGATCGGGTTCCGGACACAGGGCCACAAAGACACCTGAGGAAACCGGGGTGCCAACGCACCTGCCCGAAAGGCCCCACGGACAGCAGCGGAACGAGCGCAGAGGCTACCCAGCGGCACATCGAAACCAAGTGGAGGACAGTCGGGGACAAAGGCAGACGGCAGAGACACAGCACGGACAGGGGACACAGGACAGGTCCCACGAGGAAAACAAGAGAAGGCGGAACGCGAGCGTCCCCCCAGAACCCCAGCACGTGCACGCTCGCGGCCACGGCGACCCCGCATGACGACAACGGACTGACTTCGCCGCACGTAATCACACGTCACTCCCGCAAACCGTCAAACAGACGCTATGGAGACGCTTTCGGGAGCTTTCACGATTCCCCGCTGGTCCGTCACTAGGACCGTGCGAAGCTCACGTCTCACCACGTGAATCTGTGCGGTAACTATCAAAGGGTTTTGGTTTTTTTCCATAGTTTGCGTTTCTTTGAAAGAAAACTGGACGTCACGTCAGAGAGAACAGAAGCTCGCCCCCGCCTCACACCTCCCCTGCAAAACTCAACCCCGAACCAGCCACACACCGCGTGTCAGACCCGATGCCATAGAACATCTAGAAGAAGACGTAGGGGAAAAGACGCGCGCTCTTGTTAGGTGGAGACTTAAACACACCAGGAGCGCGGTCTGTAGAGAAATACCGCAGACCTCGTACGAGCCGAGGGTCAGAGGCACCGACTGCCGCCCCCACCGTCGAAAAGCCACGCGTAACTGTGACTCCCCCACACGTAACGTGCACCGTTGACCCGAAGCCTTACGGACGGATCACACGCAGTCGGTTAGCACGCAGTCGGTACGTTCTATGCACCATATGCCGTGTTCCTACGACGAGGTGAGCTGGAGGAAAGAAGACATCACCCGAAAAGTCATAAGGACGAGAAAACACACTTCCAGCCCCGCGATGCGGAAAATCCACATTGAGGTGGGTCTGAGCGGCTCAAACCCGGATCGTTTGGGGTCAGAGTCGTCAATCACTTAACTGTATCAATATCCAAACGTGTCTGTTTATGAAAGACTCTGTCAAGGGAATGGACAGCCTGCAGTGGGGGGATGTTCTCGAATCCCACCCCGACAGAGGCCTCCACCTACAGTAGGTGAAGAACACACAATTCTCCACGGTACTCCACACGCCCGCTACTCAGACAGCCCAGTAAGAAGGGCACAGATGGAAGGGGTGGCGGGCCCGGCGACACACGGCGGGCACACGTGAAGCCGTCCAACATCACCAGATGTCAGAGAAACACCGCCACGGCCCGACGGGAATGGCTTTAAGCATCAGACGAGACCAAGCATCGGTGAGAATCACCCACAGGAGAAGGCGGAGCTGCGGGGCAAGAGCTGGGAGAGCCTCGAGGCGAGGAGGCTGGCCCGGCGCCTGCTGGCAGACGGAGGACAGGGCTGTCGCACTGGGTGTGAACTGGAGAGCCGCGTGCCAAAGTGGGTCCATCACACAGGACTTCGATTTTAAGATGGACTGAAAACAGGGGTGCACCCGGATGGCTCAGTCGGTCACATGTCTGACTTCGGCTCAGATCACGGTCTCGCAGTTCGTGAGTTCAAGCCCCACGTCGGGCTCTGCACCGACAGCTCAGAGCCTGAGCGGGATTCTCTCTCTCCCTCTCTCTCTCTCTCTGCCCCTCCCCCACTCGTACCCTGTCCCTCTGTCTCTCAAAAATAAATGAATGTTAAAAAAAACTACAAAAAGGAACGACTGAACGACTGAAGAAGGAGAGAAGCCGCTGGCTGTTCCAGGCAACGGCAAGGACGTGCGGGAAGGCTGGTCGCATGCGAGGACGGGAAACCCACGGCCGCCGCCGCACACAGGGCCAGAGGGGGAGGCGTCATGGAGAAAGGCTACACGGAGGAGGTGAAGACGCAGAGGGCCAGGCAGCTCAAGACAGAGGTCAACATTGGGGCTAAAAACGAACACTCGGAAGAACTCAACCCAAAAAGTGACAGCAAAGAGGAAACCAGAAAACGGCCAATGGAAACGGATAGCAAGATGGCAGACGGGAACCCAGCTCCACGGAGACTCCTACCCAGCGCCCAGGGACTCGGGTCGGACCGGACCAACTGCAATGTCAACCCCACGCTGTGTGTGAGCAGCGCACTTGAAGACGCAGGGGGAGGGGTGGCGGTGGGGTTAAAAGTACAAGCACAGGGAGAAACCCCGCCACGTGTGTGCGCCAGACACGGGAAGACACCCCCGCCATGCATGAACCAGACACGGGAAGACATCCCTCCCACGTGTGCACCAGACACGGGAAGACACCCCCGCCCCTCCCCCCGCAAGTGCACCAGACACCGGAAGACACCCCCGCCCCTCCCCCCGCAAGTGCACCAGACACCGGAAGACACCCCGCCGTGCGCGCGCCAGACACGGGAGCCAGCGTGGCCGCAGGAATCATGTCAGAGCAGCCTTCACAAGTGCACGAGCTCCAGCAAACACACGAACCGCCACGGCCGGAGCACGAGGAAAGAGAAATCGATTCGTTCTGTACCTAAAGGAACAAAATTTATCATTAAAAACTCCCACAATTAACAATAAAAACCTGCAGAGCCAAGAGGCTTTATAGGTGGACGCATTCTATCAAACGCACAAGAAAGAAATGACATCGAACTTACACGAACTCTCAGAAGCGACAGAAGGGAAGAGAAGGCTTTTGTTCTCCGGATCCCTGAGACCATCCCGAGAGAGCCACAGGGCACTGCCCGGCACGGACACGGGTGCGGAAACCCCCCGAAAACATGAGCAAACTGAACCCACCGGGGCATAAGCGCATAAACGCCATGCCATGCGGGCTCCATCCCGGGACTGCGAGGGTGGCGCAGCGTCAGAACACTCACCCATGCGGCGCCACACGTGCGTCAAAACCGGGCAAAAACCCGTCTCACCATTCAGGACAAAAATCAACTCTCAGGAGACCGGCGACCGTGTGGCAGCACAGACACGCGCCCCTCCCGTGACCCAGCAGCCCCCCTGCACACAGACGTTCACAGCAGCAAGATGACAGCAGCCCCTGTCCCCCGAAGCCGCCCACACATCGGCCACCGGTGGCTGTGTCCACAGCCTGGGACCAGGAGGACCAACACTTGGCACCACGTGGACGGACCACGAAATATGGTGAGTGAGGAAAAGGACTCCATTCTGAATGATGCCGCTTACAAGGACTCTGCGAGAGGCCAAGCGACAGGGACGGGAAGCCGGTGGGGGGGCCGGGGGGGCCGGGGCTGGCGCGGGAGGCGCACTGATCCGATCTTGACCGCGACCCTGGTACTCGGTTGATTACGGTCCCCAGAGTCATCACCTGCGCACCTGGAATCAGTACATTTCGCTGTGTACAGACGCTTTGAAATAATCACCAAACAAGAGGAGGGAAGGGTGGGCCTGACCCAGGAGCACGGATGAGTCTCACCCGAATTCCGCGGACAGACGCAGCTGGGGGTAGGAAGTGCGCCACCGCGTCCGCCTGATGGTCTAGGACAGCGAGCAGACCCGAGGCCGCCCGGGGTGGGCGGTGACGCCAACGCCCTCCGCCTGACCGCGCCCTGGTGCCACGGCCCAAGCCTCAAACAGGGCACCTCACGCCTTTCAGGGACGCGCGGACTTGATGCCTCAGTCGCACAGACCTAAGAAGGAATCTAAGGGTTTGAGGGCCACACGTCACACTGCACAGGAGTGCTCTGTCCTGTGCCTGAGACAGGAGAAGCTGAGGACCGGGGAGCCAGGGGGCCACCACCCCCGGAGTCTCAGAACAGCCCGGGGCCAGCTCCCTGGGCATGCGTGGGACAGGCACACCCGGGTCCGCACCTCCCTTACCTGTCCTGAGTGCTGCCTTCAAAGGGAGGGAACCCCCACCCCCGCCTCGGCATGCCCCCTACCCTCGCCAGGCCAAGGACAAACAGCACCCACTGCTCCCAGGCCCTCCCAGCGGTCAAGCGGGGCTCCAACAGTGTGGACACCCCGGGCCCAGGTCGGGAGGCCGCGGGGGGTGGTTAGATTCGCAGGACAAACCTAGTCTGCCCCCTGCCTCCACATGGTGGCTGGGCTGCAGACGGGGAAGGCTCCCCAACAGGCCGGGGGTCTGCACGTCAGCCGCCACGCTGGGATCGAGGGGCTGCCCCCCTCCGGGCAGTGGGGTCGGGGGGTAGGCGCTGGTTCTGGGGTGAGCAGGGCACGTGGTGGTGGTGGGTGGACCAACCTCCTGGGTGGCAGTGACCAGGGCCTGGCCCACATACTCTCCGTCCTTCCGAGCTCGCGGGAGCCACCTGCAGCTTCTGCTCGAGGCGGGCAGAGCCGGGAACAGATGTACCCGCCGCGTGCCGGGACCTGATCCTGAGCACCGCCGGTGTCTGTCCCGTGTCCGGGCGCTGGGACAGTGGGCAGACCCGGAGGAGCCGGCCAGCCCGCAGAGGGGAAGAGAGGGCAAGCCCAGACAGGGCCGCCAGCCCACGGCCACCTGTCCCATCCCGCCACAGCGCCCCAAGGGGCCCCTAACGTGGACGTGCCTGGCTAGTGGGGGAGCCTGAGGAGGGCCTTTGTCTCATCCACCGGGAGCAGCATCTGCCAGCAACGATCAGACACCTGCCCGCACAGGGGAGGGGCTGGGCCCGCGGCGGAAGGCATCCGGAACCCTGTCCCGAGGCCCTGGCCCCTCTCGGCCACCCACATGCCCCCTGCAGACATCGCAGGGAAGGGAGAGGGACCCCCCCACTGGGCCCCTCACTCTCCCCACCCCCCGAGCCTCCCTCCCTAGGTCCAGGGGGCAGCCCGTCCTGCCTCACGGGAACCCCAGCCAAGAATAAATGCTTGTTCAAGGTCCTGTTTGCTGCCTGTCTGTCTCCCTGTCTGCCCGTGGGTACAGACGTGCCCAAGGAGCGTGGCCAAGTAGAGGCCGCGAGAGCAGACCCCTTGCTGCACTGGGGTGCCCTTGGTGCCCTGCTCACCCTGGAACCAGCGCCTGCCCTGACCCCACTGCCCTGACTGGGGCAGCCCCTCGGTCCCAGCATGGCGGCCGACGTGCAGACTCCCCCCGCCCCGCCACCAGCCTTCGAGCACCCCGAGCTAGAGCAGGGGCTTCCTGAGCCCCAGAAGAGACCTTCCCCCGGCCAGCAGGAGGAGCCCAGCTGGCCCGGACCTGTGGGGAGGGGGCCTCACCGCGAGGTGGGTCCCGCCCCCATCAGGCCCCTCCTGGTGCATCCCTCAGTCCTACGGGCAACAAATCAGAAACAACCCCGGTGTCCTCGGGGACTGGACAGCCGTGATGTCTGCCCCACGGACGAGAACGCAGGACTTGGGAGGCAGGCAGGAGATGCGTGCCACAGAGGCCTGCAGAAGCACAGTGGGGCTGCTGGGGGACGGTCACCGTCCCCTCTCTTCCTCTGCCATACTGAATTCCTGGATGTCCCTGAACAGGAGCTGCTGGTGGGTCCCCTCAGGGCGGAGGATGGACATGGGGTCCCCCGTATGGTGCCCCACACTTTTCCACACGGACACTGCTGGTCGAGAGACCCTCGAGGGTCACTCAGGCCGACCTCTCCCTTGACAAGTGGGGAAACCGAGGCCAGGAAGAACGGACTCCCGAGCGCCCTTATGTGGCAGGAATGCACTTTGGAACATCCCTGATTCCACCAGTTCCTCAACCGCCCTGCCCAGCCCGTGTCCGGGCCCCGGACTGGGGGCAGCAGGCTGTTCAGCTGCCCGAGGGGCTGCGAAGACGTCCCCCGGCCAGGCCAAGCCAGTGCGAAGAGGGAGCCCAGGGTGCAGGCAGCCAGCACCCGAGTGGCAGCCAGCCTTAGGGGACAGGCCCGTCTCTGCCTGCTTGCCCCCACGGCCCCCACCCCCACAACCGTCTTCCAGGCTTACCCGCGCCCAGTGATGCCAGCGACGTCACTGCCAATAACCTAGATTTTAACCAAGAAGTCACACCCCCCCCCCTGCCCCACTTATGGTCTCGCTGAGGAGAAAACCCAGACTGTAGTGCCCTGGACCGACTGGAGGCAGGGCCGGCCCCACGCCCTGCCCGCCGCTGCCCACCATCCCTTCCTGCTTCCCAGCTTCCCACCTCCCCGTTCTCTTGCCAACACCTCCAGGGAGATGGGAGCAAGGGGCTCTGATGGCTGTAAGGCTCCCTCCTGTCACCCAAGGCATGGGTGGCCCCTGTAGGCACACTGCCCCGGGCCAGGCCTGTGCCCCCCGCTGTAAGGCAGCTCAGACGGGCTCAAGCACGCTACCTGCACCCAGGGATGCCAACGCCTCCTCCTATTTCTTCTTACCCCAAACCTGCCAAGGCCAATGGCCACATCGGACAGAGACGTTTGGAGGCGAAGTCGTCTCCTGCTCTGTGGCGTACCACTGTGGGCCACTAGTGCACAGCCCCTGCTCCGGGACCCTGGGCAGATTCCAGCTCCCTGGGGCTGGGGCTCCACGTGGCCCTTACGTGGCCCCTTGGGTGGCTGTCGCCAGCGGGCAGAGAGCGCAGCACACCCGGCAGCTTCCTGGAGGACCCCTAGGCCTGAGCCCAGCAGCCCTCTGAAGGGCCAAGGTCAGCTTGCAGGTTCCCAGATCAAGGCGGTATTCCTGTGGGATTCACGCAAACGGAACTACACGCATTTCAACAAAGTGATGACTTCTAGGGAACAACTATCCACCCGCAGCCCCTGCAGGGGGCTGGCGGGCACCCAGGACGGTGCCTCCCTGCTCCCCACAGTGCTGAGAGGGACCTGGCTTGGGCAGACTGTCCAGTCCTTAGCTGCTCTGGGGGAGGGACCATCCCAAGGGCCCCAGCAGGTTGGGACCACCAGCCCCCGACTCAGCGCTGACCATCAAGTTCCTGCCTAGAGGCGTAGGGGAGTAGGATGGGGGGGCAGTATTTGCCCCATCAGGGACCAGGACATGGGGGAACAGAGGGGAGAAAGAGTCACCATGCGCCCCCTGGGGACCCCAGTTCTGGGTCGTCACTTTCCGCTGGTACTTCGGGCCCTGCATGCAAATGAGCAGGCAGCAAGCCCAGGCACACGGCCAGGTTTTGGGGAGCATGGAAGGCAGTGGACACCCGATCCGGGGCCCCAGCTACCAGACCCTCTGCCCAGCAAACCCCAAACGGTCTCCAGGGACTGTGATATTGTCTGCAAGGCCGGGCTGACTCAGGGCACCTCAGTTGCATGCGTCCCCAGCGGGGGAGCACCCCGCAAGTAACTTGCGGGGGGGGCACATCTCACTCAGTTCAACAAGCACTTTCTGGCCTATGTCCGGGTGCTGGACCCAGGGAGGTGGTGGCCGATAAGATGCATCACAGAAGGGTCTCTGGCCTCACTGAGAGTCAAGGGCAGGTGAAACCACGCGGGCGGGGGGCGGGCTGAGGTCAAAGGTAACGCAGACGGGCCTGCTGGGGCTTCAACAGTGCCTGGCACTTTGAGGACAGGGCCGCTCCAGCCTCGTGCAGGGGGCTTACACAGCACGCTGTGAGCCCCTGGCCAGGTCCCTGGTCCCTGAGCCCTTGGTCTCCTTGTCCCACCAGTGGAAGACGGAGCCCCATCCCACGTGCTGGACAGCGGCTCCCAGTGGGGGGTCACTCAGCTTTCCTGTGGCTCCTGTCTCACGTGGCATCAACTGTCAAGTCCTTAGCTGAGCCCATGAAAGGCTGACCTAGGTCACGCCCTCCGGCCCTCCGAGCCTGGGTTGGGTACTGTCCGCCTAGCACGGTGGCCTCCCCGAGCGGTCACAGCCAGGCCATGAGGGCCACGGGGCAGGGGGCAGGCTTGCCTCCGCACCCACACAGGGCCTGGCGGTCCCCTGGCCCCCACTGGCGGGTAGCTGCAGCAGCGGCCTGGGGCCGGGCCCCCCCGGCGTGTTACCTGCGTAGCTGCCCGTGGCCTTGATGTACATCTGGCCGTACTGCTCCTCCGCCATGGTGTCATAGGCTTCGTCGTCTTCCTCGTCCTCCTCGTTGTGGTAGGAGGTGGGGCTGTCGGTGGTGGGCAGGCTGCTAGCCCCCGGGCTGGTCCGCTCCCCCTGGGAGTAGGGCACCTGCTGGATGCTGGGGATGAGGGTGGCCAGGCTGGGCACCCCGTAGTAGGAGACCCTGGGCAGCTTGAGAGGGGCCGCACCCGCCGCCACCGTGGCGCCCGCCGCCACCGCGGCGCCATCCCGGGGCCCCGTCTCCAGCGGGCGCTTGGGGGCCAGGCCCGGGCCGGCAGCCGGCGGCAGCTCCATGGCTTCGTGCTTCACGCGGGTCAGCAGCGGGATGGGCACGGAGGGGGACACGACGTAGGGGGGGGCTGCGGGGGCGGCCGGCTGCAGCTGGTTGCAGGGGCTCTGGGGCTCGGAGCTGGCGTCCTCGATCATGGCGGTCTGCGAGTCGCAGTGGGGCGAGCTCACCTTGAACATGAGGTCTGTGCCGCGCTCCACGATGTGCTGGATCTGCAGGAAGCCGGCCGTGTACATGACCACGAGCTGCTCGCTGGCCGCCATGGTCAGCCTGCCCGTGTAGCAGAAGGACAGAATCTGCTGGAAGCAGGCGGGCGGCACGGTGCCCGGCAGCTCGAAGGCGCTCTTGCTGTTCCCGCTGAACAGGTCGCGGAAGTACAGGCTGCTGGCGGCCAGGACGGCGCGGTGGGCCTTGAAAGCCTGGCCCTTGACCACGATGGACACATCACAGTAGAGGCCCAGCAGGCGCTGCTCGTTGAGGCAGCCGAGCACGGTGCTCCCGAAGTTGGGGATCTCGATGTGCAGCAGCTGAGACATGGCGGGCAGGCGCTAGAGGGCTCGCCTCACACTCAGCGCGGGAGCGCCCGAGGGGGGCACATCTGCGGGAGAGAGGGCGTGCGGACACCGGGGTCAGGTTCCCCCGACGGCCAGGGCCCACCCCCCAACGGTATGGAAACGCACTCGTCCCGAGCGCGCCCGTGCCCTCCCCCGCCACGGTCCCCGCCCCGCCCCCCGCCCCCCCAGCAGAGTGACCCGGGGGAGGTCCGGGCTGAGCTCCTCACAGCAGGACCCTGGCTGGGCCTGCAGCCAGCACTGCACGGGACTCAGAGCCACACAGCCGTGTTCCAGCCAGGGGGACGCTCCCCCACCCACCCCGCACCTTGCACGGCTCCCACGGCCCACCCCCAGGAGGGCGCCTGAGCCCTCGGGCTGGGACACCCCGTCTTAGCAGGAGCCAGGAATGCAAACGGAGGCCTGCACTCCGGGCACGACGGGGTGGATGCGGGGCGGAACACGGAGCAGGGCACTGCCACCCGCGGCGGCTGGGAGGGGTGAGGGCGGCAGGCTGCGTCTGCAAACTCTTCTCCCCGAGAAAAAGTTAGCAGCAAAGGAGCCCCTCACAGCCCTGCCCCTCGGAGGAGCCAGAACCCAGAACCCAGCTCGAGGGGGTCCTGCAGGGGGTCTTTCAGAGGCTTTCGGTTTCTGGTTTGTTTTTCCTCTTCCCTCAGAGCAGCCACACGGAGGGCCCACAAGGGGGGAATCCCACCCCACTGGCTGAGACGCTGGCCCCTCGTCCCCCTGCAGAGGTGGGCAAGGGGTGGGGGCGCCCAGGGGAGTGAGCTGAAGCTAGAAGTCAGTGGCCGGCCACCCCGGCCCCTCCCCTGGGCCGGCTCCCCAGGCCGCCAGTGCAGTCAGGGACCTGGCTGGACCAGCAGTTGAGAGCCTGTCGCAACCCCACCTGCCCGCCCTCCTGGTCCCCCAGCTCCCCGTGCTGGCCAATCCCTGCTGGCTCAGTCCCAGCCCAGGTGACTAAAGGGGTCAGAGGGAGTGGGGGGGGGAGGGACTGGCGAGGGCTTGGGATGCCACTGCCTCCCTCGGGCGCCCCAGGGGCTGGGGATGGGGCTCTAGCGAGGTTGATCTGACGCTCGATTCAGAGAAGCCGGGGACGGACGGGTGGAGAAGGCGCCGGCCCAACTCTGCACAGCGGCACCCGCACAAAGGGCCGCTCTGTCCCGAGGGAGGAAAGTGCAGGCGGCCGCAGAGGCGCCGGGCGGCCGGAGGAGGGAGGGCGGAGGGAGGGCGGAGCGCCCCGACCCCGGCGACAGGAGTTGGGCAGATGGGTGGCCGCTGGGGGAGGGCCCGCAGTGCCCCCGCTGCGGAGAAGTTGCCGGTCGGCTGTGGCGCCGGCCCGTGGGGGAGACCTACCTTTGGCGGCTGCTGCCGGTGGCCCGGCACTGCCCGCTCCGCCTGGCAGGGGCAGGCTCGCCAGCTGCTCCGGGAATGCAGCAAACGGAGCGGGAGCCCTTGGGGTGGGGAGGGCGCGAGGAGCCGGGAGAGGAGGAGGAGGAGGAGGAGGAGGAGGAGGAGGAGGAGGAGGAGGAGCAGCAGCAGCAGCAGCAGGAGCAGGAGCAGGGCAGAGAGTCTCCGCGCCGGGCTCGGCGGCCGCAGCTCAGCTGTGCCCAGCCCGGCTCTCCGGGGCAGCGCACGGCATCTAAATGAAGAGGCCGGATGCAGACGGGCATTCAGGCAGCTCTCGGGGATGAATAGCCGCCTTTGACTTGGGAGCCCAAGTAAATGCCAGCTCCAGCCCCAGCTTTAAAAACAGTGGAGTGTTGGTGCCAGAGGAATGCACGGCTCCGGGTGTTGGTACAAGACAGACTTTGATGACTCACCGCAATGCAAACAAAGATGGCAGAAATACTGTACTGTACTCGGAGAAACGCTCCGTGGTGCCACGGCAACTGAGCGCTGAGATTTATGGTGCAGCTCTGCATGTGAATTACCCAGCAAACTACCGCCCCGCCATCCAGTGCAGCCCGGGTGTCAAAGCATTTAAACTATTCCAAACAGTCTGCAGGGCTGGCACAGCCACCCAGCTCCACCAGGGCGGGCGGGGGCCGGCGAAGGAGCGGATGGGGTGATGGGGGTGCCGGGGGGGTGGGGGGCAAAGGGGGAGGGGGGTGAGGGGGGAGGGAGATGGGGACGGGGGATGAGGGGTGGGGGACAGAGGGATGGGGGATGGGGGGCCAAGGAAGTAGGGGACAGGGGGATGGGGGCAGGGGGAGAGGGGGAAAAGGGGGAAGGAGGAGGATTAGGGGACAAAGGGGTAGAACAATAAGGGGACAGGGGGACAGGGGGATGAGGGGGCAGAGGTATGGGGACAGGAGGATGGGGGGGTCGAGGGGATGGGGGATGAAGGGATAGGATGAGAAGGGAACAGGGGGATGGGGGGATGGGGGGGCAGGGATTGGGGGGATGGGGGGATGGGGGGCAGGGATTGGGGGATGGGGGATGGGGGGGCAGGGATTGGGGGGATGGGGGATGAGGGGGCAGGGATTGGGGGGATGAGGGGGCAGGGATTGGGGGGATGGGGGGATGGGGGGCAGGGATTGGGGGGATGGGGGATGGGGGGGCAGGGAGGACAAAGAAGACAGGGGAGAGGGGTGGAGGACGAGGGGGTGGGGGCACAGGGGGGCGTAGAAGGCAGAGACAAGGAGGAAGGGGGATGAGGGGGCAGGACGGGCAGGGCGGAGGGTGAAGGTGGGAGCCCAGGAGGAAAGAGGGTGCAGGTGACATGAGCAGGCGGTAGAAAGGGAAGCACAGGTGGGAGAAGAGGCCCAGAGACGGGGGGGAGGGGCAAGGATGCGGCCCAGTGCCCCCCCCCCGCAGTGTCCCCCTGGGCTCTGCAGCGCCCCATGCCTGCCTCCCCAATTCTCCCTGGGGTCAGAGAGCAGCAGAGCCCACTAGTGCAGCCCCAAGCCCGCTCTCCCAGGGAAGCCACCCTGTCCGCCGAACCCCCACGCGGGTCTTTTTGAGATGAGGAACTCTGTGGGTGCAGCTGGGCCAGGCCCAGGGGGCCCCCCACAGGAGACGGGGAGCCAAGCCACCACCTGCAAGGGGGCCGGTGTGGAGGCTGGGCTCCCCCTGGGCCTGCACACAGCCTGTCCTGTTCTAGGCGCACACCCCCGCCTGTGGCCAACCGCTGGCCCGCCCAGCCTCGGTTTCCCCTCTTGCCCCCAACGGAGGCCCTGGGAAGAACGTATGCGGCCTGCAAAACGGAAGACGGTCGAGACTGGTGACCGCCGAGGTCTGGTCCTGGCAGTCCCTGGCACGGCTGCCACCACCGAGAACCTAACCCTGGGGGCCGGAGCGGGACGGGCCGGGGGACAGGCAGCAGCCCTCCCACGGCCCCCTCTGCGGCGGCGGGCTCGGCTTCCCAGAGCAGATAAGACGCCGCAAAGGACCGGGCGCAGGAAGGAATGCAGGTGTGGGGAGGCCGCCCGGCAGCGGCGGCGGCGGCGGGGGCTCCTCGGTGGGACGGAGGACGACTCTCAGTGTGGCGGCCACACGAGCACTGAGCTCAGAGTGTCAGCAGGAACAGTCCCCGCTTGCGGCTCTGACGGGGGAGGCTTGGCCCTTGTCCCCCTGGCGCTGGAGGGCGTCCAGACCTCAGGCCCTCACTCTCCCCTGTCTGGAGGGCGTCAAAGCAGCAGGTCCGGGGGGCAGGGGGCCCGGTCAACAGCAGACAGGCTTCAGGAAGAGGGCCACGTGCCCCCTACAGCCTGGCCTCGCTGCCCTGGGGAAGCCGCCTGGGGGACCGCGGATCCTCGGCTACCCTGGGCATCCACGCGGACGCCTGACCTGCACGACCCCCGGGGCAGCCTTGCCAGCATGCCTTTGCCCGGACTCAGAAGGACAGACCCAGGCTCGCCCCTGCCAGAAGCCACGTCAAGTCCCCCGACTGGGCTCTGCTGTCCTGGCAGCCTCCCTGTCTCAGGGCCTGGGAGAAGCCCACCAGCCCCGAGACCGGGGGGTTGGGGGTGCGACCTCTCATGTGCCACCGGCCACTAAGGTAGGCAGACTGGGCCACAGGCAGAGCCGATACGGGGAGACAGAGGGCCACCCAGAGGCCAGAGGATGGCGGAACCCGTGACGTGGCGTAGGGCAGGGCCAATCCCGGCCTGGGTGCCGGACTCAGGCCCCAAGGCCCCAGCACACGCAGCCTCTACCGGTCCCCCAGGAGCTATCCGCACGCCCCCCCTCCGCCAGCAACCCCCACCCCGGCCGTGCTGCACCCCGGGGCCCTGCCTGGAACAGAACTGTGAGCTTCAGGCCTCTGCCTCCTTGTCACCTCCTCAGAGAAGCCTGCCAAGCGCCTCTCTTGAGCTGAGCAAGGCCAGGGTGAGTCTGCCCACTACCTGGTGGACATTTAACCAAACGCTGGGCACGCCAGGGAGGGCCACGAGAGTGGGCTGTGCCAGCCAGCAATGTACTGCAGGGGAGAGGGACCCTTCACAGACCCACAGCGCCCACTACCGGGACTCTCCTGGAGAGCGAGGTGGGGTCCCTAGTGCTCTAGTGGGCTCTAGTGCTATGAGAGGGGTGGGCAGAGGCCAGCAAAGGTACACCGTGCACCAGAGCCCAGAGGGTCCCAATGGCCTGGGCTGGGCAAGCCAGTGTCCAGGTCCCAAACTGAGAGCAGGGACAGCATGAGGCCCTCGGAGCCTGTCCCTTCAAACAGCAGGTCCTGACCGGTCAGCAGGGCCGGCACGCTGGGTCGCTCCAGGCAATGCCCCCACGTGCCAGGCCCAGCCCCAGCCGCTTGGTGTCCAAGTCCCGTGGCCTAGAGCAAAGGGCACCACATCTGGGATGTTCATCCGTCCCCGGGGGCTCAGGTTTACCCCTCGACGGTCGCTACGGATCGAGGTGGACGGCGTTAGAGAAGCCTGAGGCTCACGCATGGCACGCGCTATGCCTCGGTAAACCGCATCACGACGGCCGGTCCCTGCGGTGCGCTAGACAGGAGGCGGCGGTCCGGGTGGGCCTCTCCGTCGGCCCCCAGCCCATCCCGGCCCACACCTGTGCCCCAGGGCTGGGGGCCAGACTGCTGGCCCAGAGAGGGGACCGTCATTCCCCTGGAAGGCGATGAGGCCGTCTGGGTCCCCGGGGACGCGTGTTCTCAGGCCACCTGCATGGGCGAGGCTGCCGTCCCACAGGCCACCCCAGGACAGCCCTGCCAGAGCTGGTTTTGGATTGCTTTCTTAGAAGCCTCGGCCGGGACAAGAACAAAGCTGAACTTTAGGAGAAAAGAATAAAATAAAGGCTTGGTTTACATGCCTGGAGCCGTCAGAGCAGGGCAAGTCAAGGGCCGACCCTTGTGCAGCAGCCAGAGGGGAGGGGCCCGGTGCCTGAGTGGGCTGAGGACAGCGGGCGCCAGGCCCACCAAGACCACCTTTCTCCTTCTATGCCTCAGTTTCCCCCGCCACAGCAAGAGTCGCCATGCCCGCTGGCCTACGGAAGGTTCTGAGAGCCAGAAGGAACAGCAGAAATTTCTAACTCTGCTCACTCCAGCCATCCTCAAAGCCACTGCACCACGGAACCCTCCCCCCTCATAATGCCCTGCAGAAAGGAACCCACTTTGGGAAATCCTAAAGCCGGAGTCCAGCTGTGCCAGCCTTGGGGGGCCCCCACCCCGTAAAGACTCCAAGACCTCCCCCCAGAATGAGAAAACACGGGTAGTGAGGGGGGTCTCTTCTCTGCAGACCCTCCCTTGGGGAGAGCCAGGTTCTAGGACCGAGGGTTACAGGTGGTCGACCGGAGCTTCTCCCGGCCCCCGCCGGGCAGCACGGCCTGCAGGTGCACAGGGAAGGAGCCTGCGACAAGGGGGTGAGGGTACTGGCCCCAGGAGCTGCAGACAGGCACCCACGCAGCGACCAAGGGACCGGCCGTAGGATGTGGGCCCCAGGGCCTGGACAGGAGGCAAATGTGGCCCAGGTTCTCGGGCGCGGCCAGGCCCAGGCTGGCCACACCGGGCTCCAGGTGCACCTGGGGGGCGGGGCAGGGGCTCCAACAGGCACTAGGAGCACACCGAGGATTTCTCTCTGGGGCCCAGAGGACCAGAGAAGGACGGGCAGTCCAAGCAGGGGGGCCTCCTTCCCGGGACTCCACCCACACACGGCTCCAAGGTCTGGAGCCCCCCCGCCTCCCAGATCCTGAGGAGCTGCCTGAGGTGGAGCGATGTAGCCTCTCGCTTCTGTAGGGTCACCACCGGCAAGGGAAGGAGAGGCGAGATAAGTGATAAATGAAATTAAATAAGATTATCGTGCAGGATTTAATTTTTCCAATCTAATAAGAGGTCTGGGCCTCGGCAAACACACAGCTATTAAATACACCCGCGGCAGGGAAGCAGGTGCCCCAGGAAACAAAGGAGCCCCTTCTGCCCCCCTGCCTCCCCTGCCCCAGCCCCAGGCCCGGCCCCGGGGCAGCCCCTCGCCTGGCCGCCAAGCCCTGCGGTCCTGGGAGAAGCCCGCGCAGCAACAAGGACGCCTCCTGAAAGTCAAGGTGCTCCCGGATTTGGGAGGGGGGCGGGCAGGCCGCAGCCCCAGGACAGCGCCTCACTGGGAGGCAGGCAAGTTATTCCGTGAGTCAGCGCGAACACACGTGAGCGCGTCGGGGCATCAGGGCTGCGCCTGCTGTGTGCGTCCAGGCTGTTAGGAGAGGGCGGGGGGGAGCTTTCCAAGTACAGCGCAGGCTCCGGTTACCCGCCTGCGGGAGCGGAGGCTCGCTTACACCCCGAGCTCGGGTAGTGCTCTGGCTGCACTGAGTAGCTCTGCGCCTCCAAGGGAGCCAGGGACAGTGACCCCTCCAGGGGCGAGGTGCAGGTTCTGAGCACGGCCACCACCCAGCTCGGCGTGCCAGGTCCCCGGGGGCTGGGCGAGGCACCCACCGGTTTGGGCCTGGGGTCTTGCTGCTAGTGGAAGGGCCAGTCATCCCTGGAGGACTAGGACTCCAGGGTGGGGTCTCAGCTGCCAGGAGCCCTTCCTCACAGTCCCCAACATGCACCCACCGCACCTACTGTGTGCTGGCCTCTCAGCCCCTCCTCTCCAGGTGGGTGCAGGAGTGCAGACGAGGAGACGGGGGAGGGGGAGTGCCTGAGCTTCCTGCCGAGGCCTGGGGGCTGGGACCTGCGCTGGTCCCCACCTCCCCAGCATCCCTTGTCTGCAGCCACCCAGGGCGAGCCTCGGTTGTCAAGAGAAGGAGGCCTAGGTCCACAGCAGCGCAGGGGGCAGCTCGGGCTGGGGCAGCTCGGGCTGGGCCCGCCCGGGGCCCCCAGGGTCCACCTGCAGACGAGAATCCCACCGCAGCCACTGCACACGGCGGCTCCGGAGCCCCCGTGCCAGGGGAAGGGGCACCCACTTCTCGCTCTGCCTCACCGCGCCCCCTGCACCTGGCAGCCTCCACCCCACACCACGGCCCGGACCGGCATCGAGCACCACAGCTGGCTTCAACTTCACAACTAACGCTTGGCTGGAAGCTTTTTTTTTTTCCTTCTCCCAAACAGAAAAGGGCAGCGTGCCAGAATCTGCAAATTCAAACACGTGCTTATCGGCCCTTCCCCCTCGCCACCCCCAGGAGAACGCCACAGACGCGGGGCTGGTCCTCAGAGAGGCTCCACACACACAAGGACCCAGGGCCCCAGGCAGGCCACCAAAGGCCATCAGAGCAGGGCCACGGGCCGGGCGCAGGCTGGGCAGACACCCCACAAGACGGGACAGGGGTCCCGCATCTCGGCACGTGTCCAACAGTACGGGCTCTGACAAGGGTCCGGTCTGGCGGTCTGTGCGGCCCGGCCGAGCCCACGTCCGAGGGGCTCCTCGGCACGCCAGCCTCCCACCCCTCACTCTCGAACACTTTGACTTCAGCGTGGGTGCGGGGCTGGGGGCCAAATAAACAGGGCGTGAACGGTCGCTCAGGGAAGGAGCAGGGACTGGCCCGCGGCCCCCACCAGGAGCCCCCTGGACCTCGCAGAACGGATGCAGAAGGCTCCCAAAGAATGAAGCAGTGTTCTGAGCAGAGCCGACAATCTCCCTCACCCGTATTTGTAATTTAAATAACGCCAGCCTGAAGAGTGTCTCCCTCGGGCATAGTTTAATAACTTAAAAAGCCAGCTCCACTCGCTGGCAGACGGGCCTCCTCCCCCTTGTCCTCATCGGCTGGGCTGACGGGAGGCCCCCTCCTTGTACCCCTGGCTCGGGGGTGGGGTGGGGCTGGGGGGCACTGGGGGCTGCTCAGACTGAGCGGGCCTGGCCCCGTGGAGCCGGACCCCCTCCTCAGCCCACGTGGCACCCTCCCCTGCCCGCCGGCCTGCGGGGGTCCCAGAGCACCTGGGGGACGGGCGGGGGTCCCAGTGCCGGGCGGAGGCGGCCGCTGCCCTGTGCCGGTCACCAGCTCCTTATCCACCGCGGCTCCGCCACACTCCCCCGTCCTTAATATTCATAGCCTTCCTAATCTGCATATCATGCCATAAATAGTCGAGGTAAGACACAAAGCTCCCCTGCATTTCTAATTATGCTTAAAAACCTAATGTAAATCAGACAGACACAGAAATACTAACTCAGCTGCCGGAGGGGGGGTCCAATTACGCAGACACGGGGCCACGACGTAGCAGCCCCCACCTCGGAGCTCTGGGCAAGGTGGCGGCTGGTGGCAGTGGCCCGCCTGGCCTGGAGCTGGGCAGCAGGGGCCCCGCCCACTTCCTGGCCAACCTCGCCCTTGCTGGCCCTGAAGACAGAGACAGGTGTGGGGTGGAGCGGATGCCCGAGGAGCCTCGGCGACCCCCCACTTCCCCCAGGGCCAGCCGGCCGGTCTCACCTTCTCCCTAAGGGCTCCCCACACCGTGCCTCCTTCCCCCACCTCAGCAGGTGCCCCGCTCGCAGGGCCCCCCCGCCACGGCCGCGAGGGTGGACCACTTCCCTGTCTCCACGTCTAATCCCCTGGACGTTCTGGCCCTCCTGGGGTTTGGCTCACACGGCAGTGCGGAAGCAGACAGATGTCCACTACTCCCGCCCTGGAACGGAGCGGGAGACGGAGCGCCAAGCCACCGAGGGGCCAAGAGGACAGGTCAGCGGGGTCTTCTGAGTCCTGAGGGCGCTCCAGCCCCACACAGGCTGGAGAGACCTGGGTGGGGAGGGGGGCTCCGGCTCTGGGGCCAGTCCCCCTGTCTGCAGGGACAAAGGGCGTCCGGGCCTACAAACAGAAGCGTCTGGGCCAGAGGCCACGCCAACCACTTAGAGCTCAATACGGTGCCGGCCCTCACAGACGAGCGCCAAAGGGGCCTCCGGGGCTCCAGCAGGTGGCACAGGTGGCTATCCAGATCTCGGGGCCCCTGGGGGCTGCCACCTGGTGACCCCGGGGGTGTACAAGCCAACGGCCAGGAACCCACAGTCCGCCTGGCCTGGTCTGCACCAGAGCCCCACAGCATCTGCCTGCCTCCTTCCCCTCAAAGAGTCCCCACATGCCCCTGGCCCTGCCTTTCTGGGCAGCCCCAAGCACGAGCCCAACTTCCTGTCCAGGAGTCAGGGCACCTGGGCCGGCCCGGGCCCGCCCTTCCCGGGGGCCGGTGATGGTGGGACTGCCTCGGGGGACACGCGGGAGGCCGAGCCCCAGTGACACGGGGGTTGCCCTCACTCTGCCGTTAGACAAGGAGACACGGAGCTGCCTGGTGCCCGCATCTGGCTGGCATCACGCCCAGACCTATTTTTAAGCCCATTTACTAGAAATCCCACAAATTAAAGGAAATAGGGATAATGCAGTGAGAATCCTGGGGGCCGAATAAAAGCTACACATAATCGTCCTCGTGCTCCGATGTGAGAATCTTCACCGCAGACCCGGCGCTCCCCACGCCCGGTGCCGCGGGAGGCGCCCTGCCGTGCGGGGGAGGGGAGCCGTGCGGGCAGGTCCGCAGGCGGTCGGAGGCCCGGGCCGCCGCTGGAAGCCGGGGCCGTAAAAGGTAATTACTGATATGAAGAATAAAGACCATAAAGGCGAACGCCCGACTTTACAGCCGGGATGTGGACCACCGCCAGGCCCGGGGCTCCCAGAGGCGGCTCCTCGTGGGGCAGGGTGGGGGCGCCGGGCCGGCCCCACCCCACTGTCTCCCGTGGCTCCCACCGCAAGCCGGCGGGTAGGGGGCCGCAGAGCAGAGCCCCATACCTCGCAGAATCTGTGGGGTGCGGACGGGACCAGCCAGCGTGGTCGAGAAGGGAACGGCGGGGCTCAGTGCTTACACCGGGAAGGGCGGGACCCCTAGGATGGGCTGGCCCCCCACATCTCAGGGGCAGGGGTGGAGACACAGGACAAAATGGCAACAGAACACACTTGGGTGGTCATCGGAGATGCAGCTGGTGGGCACCACGTTCCCCAAACACCCTCGGGGCCCTGGGGCATGTATGTCCTCACTGCCTTCAGGCCCCGGGGCCCCAGCCCTCCCCGGTTCATTCCCACCTGCCGGGCAGTGGCTATCCGGTCATCTGGCGGTTGGCACCTCCACCCGAACCCCCCCTGCTCTGCCTGCACGCCCCAAGCCCTCCCAGACCCACTCGCCTTCAGAAGCCTGTGGGTGGGGGGTTCTGCACAGGTGGGAGGGGGGCAGAGGAGGTGGAGAGAGGTGTGTGGTATGTGTGTGCGTGATGTGTGTGTGTGTGGTGTGTGTGTGTTTATGCGTGGTGTGTCTGTGTGTGTGTGGTGTATGTGTGTCTGTGTGTGTGTGTGTGTCTGTCTGTGTGTGTGTCTGTGTGTGTGTCTGTGTGTCTATATGTGTGTGGCATCCCTGGATCTCCTGGCCTAGGATCACACTACTCATCCCGACTGACACAGAGCAGGGACAAGGCCCAGTGGTACCACTAGCTTCCAGGCGGAAGGAGATCCTTCCCCCAGGGGCTGAGGCAGGGAGGGCACAGTGGCAGACCCTCCCCGGGCCTGGTCCCCGGTTGTCCTGGAATCTCGCGGAGGTCAGGGAGGCTGCAGCCACCAGCTCACGTCCTGCCAGATACCGGGTGGCCTCCTATGGCCTGGGTGGGGCAGAGCGGGGTGAGGTCAGGGCCCCCACTGCCTCAGGCGCGCCGGACGGGGCCACAGGCTGCCGCCAGCCACTCGGATGGACGGTGGGCCCTGCACCTGGCACTTGCTCCACAAAGACGCTTCCTCCAGCCCCGCCGAACGCAGGGCCTGCCCTTCTCACTGGGGGGCCCCGGCCATGGGCGGGGTGGAGGGGGTCAGCTGGGAACTGAGCCTGCTGGAGAAGCTGGAGATAGAGGGAAGGCGGCAGAGGCAGCAGCTAAGGGAGGCAGGTCAGGGAGCGGTGGACAGACGGTCGCCCCCAGCCAGATACCCCGAAAGCACCAGCTCAGAAAAGGGCTGAGAGGCTGACAGCAGGTGGGCAGGCTGGGGGGGCGAGCAAGCTCAGGAGACACACGAGCGTGAACTCCGGATGGACGGTAGGCCGTGTGGAGAATTATCAAACACTTGGAAATAACCATCACGGGCGGCAGGGCTACCGGGCCGCCTCGAGGTCGTCCGCGGCCCACGTGACCACTGTCCGGGAGCACGCCCTCTGGCTCCTTCTGCCCCGTCACGTCCATCCGCACAAGCTCATTTTCATCCAGGAAAGGCGCAGACTTTCTCTCCGCAGGAGAAGACAGCCCCCGAGAGGCGGGGTTCTGCTCCGCAGGACACGAGCCACCTGTGGGTCTAGCCTGGCAAGTCCGGGAGACCATCTGTTCCTTCTTCGGTCCTCGGGGTCCACGGCTCCCCGGGCGCCCTCGCCGCCATCCCCTCCTCCGTGAGTTCAGCACATCCTCGACCACACGCACTTTGCGTTTGTACGCGGGTCTGGCTCGAAACTGAAAACGCGGTGCTGACGGACATCCGGGGGGCTGGCCCGCAAGCCTCCCGTCGCGGTGGCAGGCCTCGGCCTCTGGCGATGACTTCTTCTGTCACCCCTTCCGCCCCCGCCCCAAGACTATTTCGTCTCGGGCAGGTGGCCTAGTCTGTCAGCCCCCCTGCATCCCGAGTAACGTGTGGTCCGGGCCAGGTCCCTCCTCCACGGCAAGGACCAGGAAGGAGCAGGTGGTCTCGGCCACCCTGTCCGGGCCACCCCCGGAGCTGGGAGCCAGCGAGCGGGCTGACGGCCGGCTTTCCGGTGCGACCGCGAGGAGACTCTGAAGGGCAGAGGAGGGGTCTCGCCCGTGCTGTCAGTCGGGCTTGTTCCTCCATCGAGGGACGAGCTCACGTCCGTCGCAAAGAGAAACCTCTCCTGTCAGACAAGGAAAGGCGCCCCGCTCTCCGTGTTTACTTCTGACCCGCGGCCGGTGCTGCAGGCTCTCAGGGTCCAGACCTTTCCCACGTGGGGCTGGGATTTCTCCCAGCTCTGAAGCGGGTTCGTGACTTAGAGTCTCTTAAAGGGCCATGTCCTCGTGCCCTAGTAGATAATCAGTAACTTTACAAGCCTAACAATACCTGTGAAATTCCCAGAATAGAGAGAGAGAGAAATTCTAATATTGTAAATGAGCTAGCATTTTAAGGAAGGAACCCTTTTCAGAGAAACAAGCAGCTCAAAAAGTATTTCCAAGTAAAACCCCAAATTTCCACAATCCTGAACAAATCAGAATGCACTCATAACTTGGGTTAAAAAAAATTAAAAACAACCCGATGTCTTTTCTTTAATTTAGAAATCCAGCATGGATTTTATTACTAAGGTCTAGATGTGTTTTCTCACGAGGAAGGCAGAGCATCTGAATCTCCCAAACTCTCTACACCGTTCAGCCGATCAGAGAAACTGCCAACACTCGCACAGCGTGCTCCGGACTAGGAAAATACAGAACATTTAGAGTCAACTCTATTGAAGAACTCAAGCTGAGACCAAAACTTGTATCAAGATTGTGTTGGATTTCTACTTCTGGGAATATGGAACACTGGAGTGAGGCTTTAAAATTTCTGTTGGGGCGCCGGGGGGCTCAGCCAGTTAGGAGTCCAACTCTTGACCTCAGCTCAGGTCATGACCTCACAGCTGGTGAGATGGAGCCCCGGCTCGAGCTCTGCACGGACGGCGAGGAGTCTGCTCGGGATTCTCTCTCCCGCTCTCTGCCCCCCGCCACTCATGCGTGCGTACGCTCTCTCTCTCTCAAAATAAATAAGGAAACATGAAGAAATAACATCTCTGTCAAGATAATTCCAACATCCGTCATCCAGAAACACGCAGCAGGGAAATAACACATAAAAACACTCCGTGGACCAGGAATGGGGGAAACTTCCTCAACCTGGAAAAGCACACGTGTGGAAAACCCACAACTAACGTCGCGCTCAGTAGAAAACTGGCTGGTTTCCCCCGAGGTCGGGAAAACGGCAAGGAAGTCAACACTGTACAAGGGGCTCTCATGGAGGTCACTGGGCAAGAAAATGAAATAAAACAAAGATAGAGAGGAAAAAATTAGGCTCTCTCTATTTGCAGGCGACATGATCTTGCATCCACAAAACTATTAAAACTAAGACACAAGTTTGCAGGATGTATGATCAGTATACAAAACTCAAACACATTTCTACATGCTACAAACCAACTGAAAATGAAATTAGGAAATAATCCCAGTTCCAATGACATCAAAAAGCATAAAATAAATAAATTCAACAGAAGTAGTGTAAAAACTTTCACTTTGAAAACTGTAAAATTGTGTTGAAAGAAACTAAAGATCTGAATAAACGGAAAGTGTGCGTTCCTGGATCAGAAGGTCTAACATCGCGAAGGCGGCAGGGACTCCCCACACGGATCTGCAGACTCAGTGGGATCCTGATCAAAATCCCAGCCGACGTCCCTACGGAACCTGTCAAGCCGATCTGAAAATTCCTGTGGAAACACAAGGAACCTGGAACAGCCAAAACGACACTGGAAAAGAGCAAAGTTGGAGCGCTCATACTTCCCGCTTCCAAAACGTACTACAAAGTCACCGTAATCAGAACAGCATGGTGCTGACATCAGGACAGGTACCGAGATCAACGGAATAAAAGTGGGAGTCTAGAAACAAACAACAAGGGGGCCAAGACCATTCTACAGGAAAAGAAAATCTTTTCAAAACATGGTGCTGGGAGCCCTGACCGTCTGCACGTAAAGGAATGAAGTTGGATCCTTACCTCACACCATATACAAGAATTAACTTAAAACACATCAACTTTTTTACACCATACACGAAAGTAAACTCAAAATGGATGAAAGACCTAAATGTAAGACAGGAAGCCATCAAAATCCTCGAGGAGAAAGCCGGCAAAAACCTCTTTCACCTCGACCGCAGCAACTTTTTACTCAACACACCACCAGAGGCAAGGGATACAAAAGCAAAAATGAACTACTGAGACCTCCATCCAAATAAAAAGCTTCTGCACAGCGAAGGAAACAATCAGCAAAACTAAAAGGCAACTGACAGAATGGGAGAAGATATTTGCAAACGACATAGCAGATAAATCGTTAGTATCTAAAATCTATAAAGAACTTATCAAACTCAACACCCAAAAAACAAATAATCCAGTGAAGAAATGGGCCAAAGACATGAAACATCTCCAAAGAAGACGTCCAGATGGCCACCAGACACATGAAAAAATGCTCAACATCACTCATCATCAGGGAAATACAAATCAAAACCACGATGAGGTATCACCTCACACCCATCAGAACAGCTAACATTAACAACTCAGGCAACAACAGAATCTGGCGAGGATGCGGAGAAAGAGGGTCTCTTTTGCACGGCTGGTGGGAATGCAAACTGGTGCAGCCGCTCTGGACAACAGTATGGAGGTTCCTTAAAAAATTAAAAATACAACTGCCCTACGCCCCAGCAATTGCACTGCTAGGTATTTACCCAAGGGATACAGGTGTGCTGTTTCACAGGGGCACATGCACCCCAATGTTTATTGCCACGCTATCAACAATAGCTAAAGTATGGAAAGAACCTAAATGTCCATCGATGGATGACTGGATAAAGAAGATGTGGTATACATATACAATGGAGTATTACTCAGCAATCAAAAAGAACGAAATCTTGCCCTTTGCAACTACGTGGATGGAACGAGAGGGTATCATGCTGAGCGAAATTAGTCAGTTGGAGAAAGACAAATATGATATGACTTCACTCACATGAGGACTTTAAGATACAAAGCAGATCAACATAAGGGAAGGGAAGCAAAAATAATATAAAAACAGGGAGGGGGACAAAACATAAGAGACTCTTAAACATGGAGAGCAGAGGGTTGCGGGAGAGCTTGCGGAAGGGGGATGGGCTAAATGGGGAAGGGGTATTAAGGAATCTACTCTTGAGATCATTGTTGCACTCTATGCTAACTAATTTGGATATGAATTAAAAAAGCGCACACACATCAAAGATCTGAATGTAGGAGATAAAACTATATGACTCTCAAAACATAGGGGCAGGGACGCCTGGGGGGCTCAGTCGGTGGAGCATCTGACTTTGGCTCATGGTCCGTGATCTCACGGTCCGTGAGTTCGAGCCCCGTATTGGGCTCTCTGCTGTCAGCAAAGAGCCCATTTCGGATCCTCTGTCTGCCCCCCTCTCTTGGCCTCTCCCCTGCTACCCCCCCTCCACCCTCTCAAAAATAAACATTAAAAAATTAAAAAAGAAAAAAAAGAAAACATGGGGCAAACATTTGTACCCTCAGATTAAGCAACGGGTTCTTAGATGTGACCCCGAAAGCACAAACAGCCAAAGAAAAACAGGTAAGTTAAACTTCGCCAAATTTAAAAACTTTTGCGCATCAAAGGACACCATCGAGACAGTGAAAGACAAAGAATGGGAGGGGACATCCGGAAATCATATTTCTGGTGAGAAACCTGAGAACTCCAGCAACTCAAAAATAAAAGGACGACCCGATTTGAAAATGGGCGAAGCACCTGGTGGCGTTTCTCCAGAGAAGATACACGGATGTCCGACATGCACGTGAAACACGCTCAACACCACGGGCCCACGGGAATGCAAATCCAACCACGACGAGGGCGCCGAGGGGCCCGGTCAGTTAAGCCGCCGACCCTTGGTTTCGGCTCAGGTCGTGATCTCATGGTGCGTGAGTTCAAGCCCTACCTACATGGGGCTCCACGCTGACAGCACAGAGTCGGCTTGGGATTCCCTCTCTCCCTCTTTCTCTGCCTTCCCTGCTTACTCTCTCTCTCTCTCCCTCTATCAAAATAAATAAACTTTAAAAACTTAAATAAATAAATAAATAAATAAGCGTGCTGGTGCAGATGGAATAGGACGGTAAATGGAGGCAGCCACGTGTGGATGGCTGTCTGGAAGGTCTTCAAAAGGTTCAATGTGGAGTTGCCATAAAACTCCAGCAGCTTCGCTCCTAGGTATAACCAAGAGAAATTAAAACAACTATCCATGCGAAAACCAGTATATGAATAGCAGCAGTATTCACAATAGCCAAAAAGTGGAAACAACCCAAAATGTCCATCAACGCATGAATGGATAAATGAAGTGACAAACCCGTACAATGGAATATTATCCATCCATAAAAAGGAATGAAGAACTAACAGATCTACAACATGGATGAGCCCTGACAAAACCATGCTAAGTGAAAAGGAAAACAAAGTCACGAAAGACCACATACGACATGATTCCATTTATATGAAATGTCCAGAACAACCAATTTATTTTTTCATTACTTCTTGAATGTTGATTTATTTTTGAGAGTGAAAGAGAGAGTGCCCAAGCGAGCAGGGGAGGGGCAAAGAGAGAGAGGGAGACACAGAATCGGAAGCAGGCTCCAGGCTCCAAGCTGTCAGCACAGAGCCCCACATGGGGCTCAAACTCATGAACCATGAGATCATAACCTGAGCTGAAGTCGGACACTCAACCGACTGAGCCACCCAGGCGCCCCCAGAACAGGCAATTTATAGAGACATAAAACAGATGAGTGGTTGCTTAGGGCTGGAGGTGGTGGGGAATCAGGGAGGAAAAGAGAGAATCGGAGCGACGGCTAAAGGGTATAGCATTTCCTGGGTTAACGAAAATGTCCTAAAATTGACGGTGATGATAGGTGCACAATTCTGAGTAGACTAAATACCACTGGATTGTGTGCCTACAGGTCACCTGTACGTGCATTATATAGTTACATGAATTATATCTCAATAAAGCTTTCTTTCAAAGGGGAAAAATTTACAGATGCATCAAAATGAAATTTTAAATGTCGAGAGACCCATAGGAAGGTGTGTGGGGGAGTGTATAGATAAAAAATTGAAAAGATAGAATCGAAAAATAAAATGGCAGACTTAAGCCCTGGTATACCAAATGTAAATGGTCTAAATATAACACTTAAAAGACAGAGATTGGCAGAATAGATGAAAAACAGGACCCAACTACATGTGGTCTATAAGAAATTCACTTTCAAACATAATGATATAGATAATTTCCAAAAGACAGAAAAAGATAAACCATGCAAACATAATCAAAAGAAAACAGGAGTTGCTCTGTTAATATCAAGTAAAGTAGATTTCAGAGCAAAGAAAATTATCAAAGACAAAGACAGACATTTCACGAGGACCATAGGGTCGATCCACCCAGAAGGCACAGAAGTCCTCAAAATATATGTACCAGACATCGGAAAAGCCAACCAAATAGAACACAAATGGATAGAACTAAAAAGAAAGAGACAAATCCACAACTGCATCTGGGGACTTGGACACGACCGTCTCTTGGCAACTGACAGAACTAGACCATAGATGAGCACACATATAGAGAACCAAAGTCAACTAATGGGATCCGATCAGCACTCACGGAGCCATCCATCCAACAACAGCAGAAGACACACTCTTTTCAAGTGTCCGTGAAACCTACACCAAGACAAACGATACCCTGGAAATAAATCTCAAGAAATTAAAAAGAATCGAAATCATACAGAGTGTGTTCTTCCACCACTATGAAATCAAATTAGAAATTAAAAACAAAAAGTAACAAGGAAATCTCCAACAAGGAAATATTAGCAACACACCTCTAAGTCACCCATGTGTCAGAACAAATCTCCAGGAAATCCAGTGAATGAAAAGGAAAATATATCAAAATCTGTGGGACACCACTTAAGAGCAAAAAGGAAAATTTATAGCACTAAGTGCTCGTAGTAGGGGAAAAAAAGGAAAATTTTCAAACCAATAATCTTACACTCTCATCTCAAGAACCTAGAAAAAGAAGCAAAATAAACTGAAAGGAAATAATGAGAGCAGAAATCAATCAAATTGAAAATAGAAAAAAAATAGAGAAAAAAATCAATGAAACAAAGAATTGGTTCTTCTAAAAGATCAATGAAATTGACAAACCTCTGACGTGACTGACAAAAAGAGAGAGAGAGAGAAGGCGAATTAATTACTAGTATCAGGAACGAAGCAGGGGATATCACTACAGACCCTGCAGATGTAAAAAGAATAACACGGACAACTTACTGCACATAAATCTGCCAACATAAATTAAATAACCTATTCCTAGGGGAAGAAAACCTACCACAGTCCACCTAATATGAAACAGGGCATTTGAATAGCCTTCTAACTCTTCAGGAAATTGAATTTGTAACTTTAAAAATTCTCAAAAGAGAAATCTCCAAGCCCAGATGATCTCCCAGGAGAAATCTACCAAGCGTCGAAAGACGGATTAACACCACTTGTGCACAATCTTTTCCAGGAAACAGAAGAGGAAGGAACACTTCCCAGTTCATTTATGAAGCTAGTATTACCCTAATACCAAAACCAAAGATGGCACAAAAAAGAAAACTGCACACCAATGTTCCTCGTGATACAGATGCAAGATCCTTAACAAAATATGAATAGAATTCGGCGATCTATAAATAAAATCACACCATGACCGAGTGGGATTTATTCCAGGGATGCAAGGCAGATTCAACATTTTAAAATCAATCAACATAAGCCACTTTCATCAGACTAATGAAGAAAAATTACATGAATATACCATTCAATGGAGAAGTATTTGACAATAGTCAACATACGCCTATGATAAAAACTCCTAGAGAATTCCTCACCTTGATAAAAGAGTATCTACAAAAATCCTACAGCTGGTGCTTTCTCCTTAGATGGGGAATATGGCAAGGACACCCATCCTCACCACTGTTACTCAACACAGTGCAATAAGGCAGGAAAACACACAGAGATTAGATTGGAGAGGAAGAAATAAAGCTGTCCCGATTTGTCGAAGACAGGATTGTCTACAAAGAAAATCCCACGGAATCTACCAAACAAATCATCTAGGATAAGTGAGTTTATCAAGGTAACAGATACCAGATAAACAACTGTACTTCTATAAACAATCACCAAAATACAATACTACCTATGATACCCCAGAAAACTCCAATGTAAGGGGTGCCTGGCTGGCTCAGTTGGTAGAGCATGAGATGGATCTCAGGGTTGTGAGTTCCAGCCACATGCTGGGGGTAGAGTCTACTAAAACAAAACAAAACAAAACAAAACAAAACAAAACAAAACAAACAAAAAACAAGGGCGCCTGGTGGCTCAGTTGGTTAAGCATCTGACTTCAGCTCAAGTCATGATCTCATGGCTCACTGGTTCAAGCCCCATGTTGGGCTCTGTGCTGACAGCTCACAGCCTGCTGCCTGCTTTGGATTCTGTATCTCCTTCTCTCTCTGCCCCTCCCCTGCTTGTGCTCTGTCTCTCTCTCTTTCAAAAATAAAATAAAAACGACAACAAAAAAAAAACACACGTAGGGGTGCCAGTGTGGCTCAGTCCATTAAGCATCCAACTCTTGGTTTCAGCTCAGGTTATGATCTCATGCTTCATGACACTGAGCCCTGCATTGGGCTCTGTGTAATGGCTGCTTGGAGCCTGCTTGGGATTCTCTCTGTCTCCCTCTCTCTCTGTCACTCCCCTGCTCATTCTCTCTCTCTCTCAAAAAATAAATAAACTTGAAAAAAAAAAACTACATGTAAACAAAAACAAAAGACACACAGGACTTGTATGCTGAAAACTACAACATGCCAATGAAAGAACTCAACATCTAAATAAACAGTAAGACATATACCATGTTCATGGATAGAAAGATCACACAGGAAAGATTCTCCCCAAAGAATTCTCCCCAAATAGATATGCAAGTTTAACGTAATCCTACCAAAATTCCAGCATAATTTTTCATAGATAAAGACAAGACTGACCTAAAATGTATATGAAAAGCCACAGGAACTAAAATAGGGATGACAATTTTTAAGACGAATTCAGTAGAAGAAATCAGTTTGCCTGATTTCAAGACTTTCCAGACAGCTATTGCGACCAAGACTGTGAGAGACTGACAGACAGACCTATAATAGAATGGAGAACCCTGAAAGAGACCCACAAATACGCCCAACTAACTTTTTACAAAAATGCAAAAGCAATTCAGTGAAGGACGGCAGCGTTTTCAGCAAACAGTCCTTGAGCAAGTGCACATCCAGAGGCGAATAAAATGAACCTCAACCTCACACTGTGTACAAAATTAATCCAAAACAGATTGAGAATCTACATGTGTAACTTAAAAGCAAAACAAAAACAAAAACAAACAAACAAACAAAAAACACAAAACCAGGAGAATCACTTCAGAATCTAGGGCTAGGCGCAGCATTCTTCCCCAAGCAAAAACTCATACACTTGACTTTATCAAATTTTAAACTTTTGCTCATCAAAAGATCCTGCTGGGAAGATGAAAAGACACGGCACAAGCTGGGAGAAAAGACTTGCAAACCACATACGTGACCACGGGTTAGTATACAGCCTATATAAAGAAGCCCCACATGTCAATTTAGTGAAAAACAATCCAACTAGAAAATCAACAAAAGCAGCACTTGGGGGGCTCAGTCGGTTAAGGATCCAACTCTCGGTTTTGGCTCAGGTTGGAATCTCGCGGTTTGGGAGTTCGAGCCCCGTGACGGGCTTGGTGCTAACATCGCAGAACCTGCTTGAGATTCTCAATATCTCCCCCCTCCATTGCTCACTCTCGTTCTTTCTCAAAATTAATAAACCTAAAAAAAAAAAAAAAAGAAAATCAGCGAAAGACATGGAGACATTTCACAAAAGAGGACACGCAGATGGCACGCAAGCACACGAAAGACGCTCACTGCTGTTAGCAGTCAGGAAACGCAAACTAACGCCACCACGAGACGTGCCACATCCTTGTCAGGACGGCTGCAGCCAAATCAGCAAAAACACCAAATGCTGGCCGCTCACAGAAGAGACCAGGGTGGCGGCTCTCGGAGGCTACTGGGTGGGGGCGGGAGGGCCCGGGGCCCCGTAGAGGGCACACCGGGTCCCTGGGCGGTGCTACCTTGTCCAATAACAGCTGCACTGAGACACACTCCGTATACATAAAATCCGCCCGCTCCCTCTTAGGACCAAATCACCTTCCGCTACAGGGACACGCCGCTTCGTGTTCCATTCGTTCTGCACAATTCGCAACTGCGCGTGAGCCTAGGATCACTTCAAAATACAAAGGTAAACAAAAAACGAAAACAACGGTGTTGCTCTTCGGTGCGTCAACATAAAATGCCTCAAATCCTTGCCCACTTTACCACGCCGCGCGCATTCTGAATGGCGCTAACAGCGTTCAGGTAGCTCTGCGCGACGAGTGAGCACACGATGGAGACAATGTTCCGACGGCAGGTGCTCATGTGTCCCCATCACCGATCGGAGGAACGCGCTCCTGGACGCCCCGACGAGGTGCGGCAGGCACACGCGTGTGTAAGACAGGCAGGCCCCCGTCGGCCTCCACCCGCAGCCCCCTTTGTCAGAGGGAAGTCAGTGGCCCCGTTCAAAAGACACAATAATACGGGACAAGAAGTATGACTACAGGTCCGAGTATATCAAAGGGTGTCTTCCGTGACCAAGCAGAAAAGAGGTATTTTGTCCTAGAGGGAAATGTCTGTTTGTCCCAGCATGTGAAAGGGGATGGGAGATAAAAAAACAACTTAACGGGGCACAGAGTGGCTCCGTCGGTTAAGCGTCCGATGTCGGCTCAGGTCCTGATCTCACAGTTCCTGAGTTCGAGCCCCGCGTCGGGCTCTCTGTTCTCAGACCAGAGCCTGCTTCAGATCCTCTGTCCCCTCTCTCTCTGCCCCGCCCGCTCGCGCTCACTCTCTCTCTCAAAAATAGATAAACCTAAAAAAAAAGTACTTGAAACTTCAAGTGGACATACGGGAAACTGCAGGAGGTCTGCAGAAAGCGATCTTTATTTCCCTTGCTTTATAATACTTGCAAATAACAAGTCTGGAAAGAAGGCACGAAATGTTAAAATTTTGGCAAAACCTGCTCTGTTTTGATAGGTTCTTACAGAAAATACTTTTTTTAAAGGTGCTTACGAGCCCTGCAGTGCGAAGCCCTCCACTCTTGGAAGACGGGACCCGGGGTCTGCGCGACGGCCGTCCCTCTGCGGGCAAGGCCAGGTGCTGAGCGGTCCTTCTCCTCTCTGCCCTGACAGCTGGCCCCCGACCCCCAGCGGAACTGAGTGCTCTGCGCGGACCGCGTCAAGCTCCTCACTCCCAGAGCAGGGACGTTTCCTTACGAAAGCGTTCCTGATTTCCAAGACTATTCAGAATTACTCGGTTAATAGGCACCCAGGCGAGACCCGCTCAGTGGAACGCTCGTCTCTTCTGACGGCACCGATTCCGTCTTCTCCCAAATCAGACCCTCCTGACTCTCCTCCTCTGTGGCGTCCCAGGGGCCCGCGTCGGGGCATGGGCGTCGGGGCATGCTGGGCTTACCGCGACACCCGGGATCTGGCCGCCGTACCTCGAGAACTGCGCCAGAGGAGGCCTCGGCTGCCCGGCCAGAGCCCTCCGGGGTTAACCTCGAACTGTCAAGTGCCGCCGGTAGGAACAGAATTCTCACACGTCCCCTTCCGGGAGACGGGTCTCTCGCACTGTCCATTTATGGTCTTACTCTGGGGGAAAGAGTGAGCACACCCTCACGCAATGCTTCGTGACGTGCAGGGGTCGCCCTCCTCCAGGCTGGCGCCGTAGGGCTCCCTGGGAAACCGCCCAGTCCTGTCTGGCTGTCGGCAGGTGCCTTCTGCTCCCCGGAAGCTGCCAGCCAGACAGGGACACAGACGTCTCCGGAGCAGGCGTGCTGCACGGCCCGCCCCAGCACGGGGACCCCGTGTCCAGGCGCCTCTACGTGCGTGGAGGCTCGGGCTGCGGAGCAAGGCCCACACGGACCGCAGTGGGGGTGACGTGGAAACGTGGGTGCTGGTTGTGGGGCTCAGGGGCAGAACCCTTCCTCCCCCGGACGCCCACCGCTAGCCGTCCTGTACACAGCGTGGAAACATTCCAAAGGAAACATTCTGCACACCGCCAGCGCCGTGGCCCTGGCCTCCCAGTTCAGAAGCAAATACCTTTCTGGAGTCTCTTTCCCTTTCATGGCAACGGAGCGATCTGCAGGGCCCCCTGAGAACCCCCCTTCCCCCCGCCCCCGCCGGCGCTCCCACGGAGCCTTGCGGGCTGGCTGCAAGGACGCTCTCCAGAACGTGCACAGGCTCCTGGGCTCCGGGGGGCAGGGGGGGAGGAGAGCCAGTGTCCCCTGCGGTCATCGAGGCCACTGGGGCTGCTGGCCACACCCACGCGCTCCTCCACTGCGGGGCGAGTAAATCAGACAGAAGGCGGCGAAACTGGCTCTTGAAAGCTGTGTTTGGGGATCACTCATGAGCAGGGTACTGCCAGGAACGCTCATCCAACACGTGGAAATATGGCCCAGGTGGCCGCCTGCGCTTCCAGGCGGCAGGAGGAAGGGTCGGCAGGCCCGCCGAGGATCGGTCCTTCAGAGGGTTCTTCCGGATCCTTCCGTCTGACTTACTATTTGATGTTCATTACCTCCAGGCTGGGTCGTGTCAGCTCTTAAGATCTGCGGCCCAAAGGGAGGGAAATGGTGACTTCTGTGGTAGCCAAGGGAGCCCCGAAGGCTCTGGCTTTCTGGTCCTGTGGGACGTTGAGCAATTCCTTAACTAACCGAGCAACCCGACTCCGACATGCTTTCTTCAGCGACTATAAATACTCACTTCCTCAAATGCTCTTCCAACCGGGTTTCCTGTCCATGCCGCGGAATAGTACTCAGCCTTAAACAGGAGGGAAATCCCGACACCTGCTACGACGCGGATGACCCTGGAGGACGCCGTGCGGCGTGCGATCAGCCCGTCACCGGGGACACGTTCTGTAGGAGTGGACACTCGCAGGAGGCCCTGGAGGAGTCAGAGTCACAGGTGCAGGGGCTGGGGGGGAGGGGGCCAGGGGTGGGGGAGGGGAGAGTCCGTGTGTCACGGGACAGAGTCCGGTCTGGGAAGATGGACACCTTCTGGGGACGGACGGGGGGGACGGCTGCACGGCGGCGTGAACGCGCTGACTCCCCTGAACTGTGCCCTTAAAAACGGTTAAAATGATACATTTTACGTCACACATATTTTTACATTAAAAATTTTTAAGTCATAATTTATGAGACCTCCATGTGAAAGGCGCCAGAGTCAAACGTCAGGAACAGAAGGGAAACGTGACCTTTGGCAAAAAGATTCGGAGGACACAGAACAGCCCCGGCCATAAGGGGCGTTGTTGGCAAACTGCATTTCACCGAGCTCGAGAATTCAAAAGATCAGCCCCGGGAGAGAAAGACAAGGAGGAGGAAGAGATATTTGCAATACCTACAAAGCAAATTTGTGTGGTCAGGACCTTCAAAGAATTCTATAGGCCAATCAAGAAAAGGACGACTCGGGGGGAGGGAGGGAGAAGCGGAGAACGGGGAGAACAGCATCCAGAGCCCCAGAGAAGGAGGGAGGTTTACTCACCAGGGAGACGAAGCAGGGGAGGGAGGGGCTGGGCGGGGGGCCAGCTGCCCGCATCCCGCGCGCACCAGGTCGTTCGGCAGGGGCTGTCCGTGAGCACCCCCAAGCAGAATCGACCCCAGAGCCCACAACATATTAGATGCTGAAAACGTGGGGAGGCCCACCCAAGGAACACCTGCCTGCCCACTAAGAACCTCTAGACAGCAGGCACCGCGGGGACGCGGGGACAGGCGGGAGGGAGCCACGGCCCGCTCCCTTACCTGGGAGTCAGTGCGGCCAGCAGGCGGGCCAGGGCGAGAGGGTCTGGGGGGTGGCACTTTGACCCCATCCTCCTGTACCCCGGTCACACGCTGGTGTGTCAGCTGCATGAAAACAGACCAAACCGTCCCTTTAGGATCACACACCTTCCTGCAAGTTACCCGGCCAGGTGACCGTCACATGAAGGGGGAGTGACGAGTCCAAGGCCTGACCGATGAGCTGAAACGCTGGGGCGCACTTTGCTACCCAAAGGGGTGCTTTTCACAGGAGGAAAACCAGGTAAGGAGTGCGGCTCTATTAATAGCTTCCTGGTGATGAAAATTTCTGCAACGTATCTCGACAGTCCACGCACGAGTTTTTAAAAATAGTGTTGGGGGGGGAGACAGAGGCTGCGTGCGCGCACCCGCACCCTGCACCCTAGCAGCAGGGTGCCCCCCGAGGACGGTCACCCCCTCGGCCTAGAATTCCCAAGACCTCAGAACTTCACCTCCACGGGAGAGCGGACACGTGGGTGGGAGGCTAAATCACCCCAGGTCTTGTGGCAACGGTCTAAACGTCCGGGTCCTGCACGGCGTTTTTGTCTAAGCTGGGGAGAAACGCCACACACCCCTTTCACAGATAGGGAGCCCGAGGGTCTGAGCGGGGAACAAACTGGCTCACCGGCACAGGAACCGGACCTGAGTCTTGAGAGTGGACATCAGGCCTCCGGTCCAGACGGGACTCCGGGACTAAACGTTCCTGGGCCACAAGCTGCTGAGGGTACATGGACCAGAGGGACCCAAGCCAGTGCCAGAGAGCAAGGGGGACAAAGGTCCAGGCTCAGGGTCCTGGGTGTCAGACACTTGGGGGCTGAGGCGGATGGGGCCAGAGCCCTAGTCTCGGGGTGCAACCCCCACCAGCCTGTGCCTCCTCTGGGAACAGGGTGCCTGGGAGCCCCCGTGAACCTTAGGGGAGCCTGGGGGTGCCGCTCGGGACCACCACCTGCCCCCGAAGCCGGGAGAGCCGGGGCCACCGCCGCCAGCCCCCGGCGCCACGCGCTGCAGCCGCCGCCGCACCTCTCTGATTCCCTAACGGTTCCCCGGGGAGCACTGAAGGTAAATATGGTAATTTGACTTCAATCACGGCTTTTTAAAACAAAGTGCACGCTCTATCAGTTTAGGGCACAGACAGAACCCGGAAACTACTCACTCGACCGTCTGGGCAGTCCATCCTGGGCAAGGAGACGGACCCCGAGGGGCCCAGGGGAAGCTGGCCTTCCCACAGGGGACGCGTCCCACCAGTGCAAGGCTCGGCTCAGGCCCGTGCAGGGGGAGCAGTCCACGGGCTGCCCAGGACGTGCTCCGGACAATCCAGGACAGCCCGAGACACGTCCAGGGACGGCCCGGAGGCGGGACACCGGCTGCCCCTCCCGCCTCAGCTGGCACCAGAGCGGGAACGGGAGTGAGCAGCCGGCGGCTGCTGGGACGGAGGCGGAGGGCCAGGCCCACTCACGAGCAGAGTCCCGGTTTGCGGCTGTGGGCCCCTCCTCCGTCCCCCTGAGGGGCTCTGTCCAGGGAAACTTCACGGCCGGCCCTCCCCCAGCGTCAACCCGCCGCCCTGGGTTCTCGACAACGGCCACCGACTCTCCAGGAGGTGCCTGGACCACTCCACCCCCACCGGGATGGCACAGAACTTAGCCAACAAAGGACAGTGGTGGTGCCCCTGCTTATCTCATTCTGGGGGGCGGGGGGGGTCCTCTCCAGACACACGGGGGGGGACACTCTGATACCCTAGGCAGAAGGGGCCCGGGGAGAGGACAGCAGCCAGACACCAGAGCTGGTGGCCTGCAGCCCCCACCCAGCAAAGCACCCCACGTAGCAGGCGGGCACTGCGGCTCCCAGACAGGACACTTTGGGGTGACAGGGTGGGAAGTCAGTGACAGGCACACAGACCCCTTTCCAGCACTGGTTCAAGAACAAGTAAGCAGTGACACTACTGTGTTCGTCACTGTAAGGACAGCGTTTCTGGGCCCCGGGCCACCCTCTGTCACACGCAGCCTCGAGCCCAGCCCTGGGGAGGCCCAGGCTGGACCCAGTGCGTGTGGCCCCTCCCAGCCACCTGAGCAGCAGGACAGGCCTGGGGACGGCCAGCCCCTCCCTGTGCCCTCCAGCCAGCACCTCCCTGTGCCCTCCAGGAGGCCCGGGGATGCCTAACCCCGTGGGTGGCTGCTTCGATGAATGGAAGAGGCTGACCTAGAACACCACAGCCCAAGGTCAAGGATCAAGTTGTCTTGGGGAAAAGAAACAGCATGTTCATGCATGTTCGTATATTCCAGGACTGACGAGCGACGTGGGAAGGAGTTCCCAAGGACGGACACCAAGCCACGCTCAGAACCAAGATGCCCACCTTGGGACCCTCCAGGACCCCTCTGGAAACTCAGAGGGACAGAGGCAGCCGGGAGCCACGGGCCGGCTGGGAACCACGGGCCAGCCAGCTCCCCAGGGGCTCTGGGCGGAGGCAGGACAGGGGTCGGGGGTGAACCTGGCCCACCCACGTTAGCCAACAACCTGCGAACGTCGCCCCCGGGGCCACCCAGGAACTGGCGAGTGCCCCGTCCCTGCCAGGGGTGGTCCGGATGCACAGGGTGAGGGTCCCGAGGCGTCGAGGCTCAGGCGTCCGCTTCCACTTCGGGCTCTAACGAATTCCCTCTTGAGGTTTCTTGGAAATCAGTGACTGTAATATAATCACAGCTGCCGGGGCTCTGAACAAGCCCGCTCAGTGGCTCCGTTCGGTTATAATTATTACGAAAGCACAGTTACGAAACTGCGAGGAGGAACAGAAACCTTTAGGAATACCCAGCAGCCGGTGGAGGGGCGGCCCCACCTTGTGGCCATGCCCTCACCGGCCACCCCACCACCCTGCCCAGGACAAGGACGCCCTGCCCCTTCCTGCTGGCTCCTTGTGGAGCCACCCTGCCCAACCCTGACCGAGCTACGTCCACCAGGATACGCCTGGTCCAGGCCACCGGGCAGCCCCAGAGCAAGGCCAGGGCTATGCGGGCAGCTGGCGACCCCCCCCTGCCCAGGGGCCCTGCTGCCTTCACCCAGCCCACCTGCAGCGGCCCCCTGGGACCCCAGGAAAACCATCGATGGGGGACAGTTATCACTAAAGCCCACTCAGTTCTTAGACCCAATCCCTCTGGGTCTCGTTTCCCTTCCACAAATGGAGGGGAGAATCCAATACTCTCCAGAGACCCTGGGCCCCCGGTGTGACCCGCCAGCAGCTCAAAGCAAAACCATGACTGCCTAGCACCCCTGCGGGCAGGGGGAGGGGAGGGGCGGGGCTTCTCCCAAAGGGGCCACAGGGGTCCGACACAAGGCAAGCAGCCGGGAGTGCTGTCCCAAGCCTCGGCCTCGTGGCCTGGAGCTGGTGGCTGGACCTCTCGGCCACCAGCTCACCTGCCTCCTCCTGGTGCCCACGGAGAGTGCAGCGGCTTGACCCCTGGGGAAGGCTGACCGTGAGCCCTCCGCCTGGGGGTTCCCAGAGTCACACCAAAGAAAACAGGAGCCGAGGAGATGCCCCTGTCCACCCCAGGTGGCACCTCCCTGCCAGCATGGTAACCCCACTCCCGGGGCTGCTGGTGGGAAGGCCTGGGCCTCCTGGACCCTCAGACACAGGCCCACGGTGCTCACTGCCCCTCGGCAGCCAGTGGGCCACTGCAGAGCCCGGCCCCCCAGGCTTCGCCCCCTTGGGTGGAGCTGGCTCGCAGGGCTGCCTGCTTCCCTCCTTCTCCCCAGAAAGAGAAACACGCGTTTCCCAGGAGCGGCTGGTTTTATCTTGAGAACTTTACCCTCGCGTCTGGCTTGCTTCACGACTAGGATTTTGTGCCGACTGCCTCAATCCGGTCAAATTTTGGAGCAAGAGGAATGATCCTGTGTTTTAGGGCTGCAGTGACTCGGGCCCCACCTGACCCGTGCGGACATGACAGAAATGATGCCCATTTCCTCTGTCCCCACGAGTGTGCGGGCCTGGACCCGAGCTGGAAACCCCGAGTGATGCTCCCCCCGCTCCGAGACGGAGCCGCCCTGGCAGGAGGTCAGAGGACGGGGGGCCCTACCCCAGCCCAGGGGACAAAGGGACACGTCCCTGCTCAGGAGGCCGGCTCTGCCGTCCTTCCAAGACCAGGGCTGGCAGAGGGCGGGGCAGCGGTCGTGGAGAAGGGGAAGCAGGGCCTTCACTCCTGCCCTGGCCGAGGGTACCCCCCAACCACGTCTGCCCGGAACCTCACAACGGGGTCTCGGCTGAAACAACTGCAGGGGTCGGGTCAGGAAGAGGTCTTACGGGGCTGAGGGTGAGCTCTATGCCCAATGGCCGGCGTCCTTCTGAGAAGGAAGCGTGGACACTCAGGACACACGGAGGAGTGCGGCCATGAGGCAGAGACGGGAGGGATGTGGTCGTGAGCCGAGGACGCCCACGGCAGCCAGAGGCCGGGAGGGAGGGCGGCCCTGCTACAGCTTGACCTCCGGCCCCAGGCGAGCACCAAGGTCCGCTGTTTCGGACCCTTCCCCCTCAGCTTGTCTGCTCGGCAGCCCCAGGACCCACACACAACCCGCCCCGCTGACACCGACCTTGACCTTGGCTCTGAAGCAATGGGGACCCCCTGGTTTTCGGACTTGGACAATGGGTGTGTGCTCTGGGTGGGGGGAGGAGAGGGGGCACAGTGAGGGGCTGAGGAACCCCCTGCCCTCCACCGGCATCATCGCGGGCGTCAGGGGCACCGCCTCACCACCCGCTTCAGCCTCGCCAGCTCAGAGCTGCCAGGCTCGGGGCCCCGAGGGACCTGGCCGCTCACCTGCCTCCGGAGCAGCTGTCCTGACAGGACCGCGGTGCCACCCACTCTGGCCCCTCTGAGCCCAAGACCCCAATCCCCTGCAGCACACAGGGTCCCGTGTGGCCCACCACTCCCCTGGAGACAGACCCAGGCTGGGAGGCGTTCCCCGAACTGGCCTGCGTTCCAGAGTCAAGGGCACAGGAGCCACGGAAAGACTGCGGAAGCTTCCAGACTAAAGGAGCCTAAGATACATAATAAGACTCAAACACATGGGGTGCTTGGGGGCTCAGTGGGTTAAGCGTCTGACTTCGGCTCAGGTCACGATCTCGCTGTTTGTGAGTCCGAGCCCCGAGTCTGGCTCTGTGCTGACGACTCAGAGCAGCCTGGAACCTGCTTCGGAGTCTGTGTCTCCCTCTCTCTCTGCCCCTCCCCACGACTCTGTCTTCTTTTTAAAAGACTCAAACATATAAGAGCTCACCCACGCTCGCAGCAGCATTGTTCACAAAGTCAGAAAGTGAAAACGACCCAGGTGTCCGTCAACGGGCAAACGGAGGAGCAGGCACGGCTGCCCCGGTGTGGACCACCGCTCGGCCTTAACTCCGACTCGGATGCACCCGGAGGACGCGGCGCTCAGTGAGAAGAGCCAGACTCGGGGGAACGAACGCCGAAGGAGCCGCTCACGTGGGGCCCTGGAGCGGCCGGACCCACAGACACAGAGAGAGAAGCCAGGGGCTCCTATCTGCCCGATGAGCAGTCCTGGAGAGCCGGGCGCCCTGAACCACACACTTCAATCGCTCAGGACGGGGACGTGATGTTCTGTGTTGTTCACCGCAATAAAGGAGGGAGGGGGAAGGAAATTCAAGATGCGGGGGGAGGGCGCGAGGGGAGGGTCCATGTGGAACGGAACAGAATCCAGTCTGGGAAGATGGACACGTTCTGGGGACGGACGGACGGAGGGGAGGGGGTGGCTGCCCGACAGCAAGAATGCACCGGACGCCCCTGCGCTGTGCCCTTAAACTGGTTAAGATGGTAAATTTTATACATAAAGTAACTAGGATTTTTAAAAATTGTTTGATGTTTTTATTTATTTTTGAGAAAGAGACAGAGTGTGAGCAGGCAAGGGGGCAGAGAGAGAGGGAGACACAGAACCTGAAGCAGCAAGCTCCAGGCGCTGAGCTGTCAGCACAGAGCCCGACGCAGGGCTCGAACTCACAAACCGTGAGATCACGACCTGAGCCGAAGTTGGACACTTACCCGACTGAGCCCCCCAGGCGCGCCTAGGATTTTTTTTTTTTATTGAAACTTTACGGGCACCTGGGAGGCTCAGTCAGTTGAGTATCCAACTCTTGGTTACAGCTCAGGTCATGATCTCACGCACGGTTCATGGGTTCAAGCCCCATGTTAGGCTCTGTGCTGACCGTGGGGAGCCTGCTTGGGATCCTCTCTCTCCCTCTCTCTCTGCCCCTCCCCCACTTGCACATGCGTGCTTTCTCTCGCTCTCTCAAAATAATAAATAAACATTAAAAAAAAACAAACTTTAAAAGCAGACCCAGCGAGTGCCTGGGATGCCGAGACCGCAGAGGGCGTCCCTCAGTTAGCGGGATGTCTCAGAGACCACACTGGCTGTCTCGAGGGTGGGACACACCGACACACAGGGGGGCAACTTAAATGGTTCCAAAAAGTTCTCTGCTTGGTACCTGCAGTTTCTCTGTAATTTCAGTGGTCTTCATCCTTCACTTTCCCCTCGCAGCCCTGACCCCGTGTCACAGGTGCCAGTGTTGGGTGGAGGGCTGGGGGCTCCCCAGCCCACCCGGAGACACCAACTGTGAGAGCCGGGCCTGCCCGTCCCAGGAGGCCATCTTCCAGGACCCTTGGGCTGGAGGAAACCAAGTCACTGCACCCCCCACCCCCACCCAGAGACAGGGTGGGTGACCTCGGGGAACCCTCTGCCCCAGGGTCCACCCCGAGCCCAGCAGTAGTTCTAAAAGCCGTCAGAAACGAGCCTCCAAATGTGGCCAGGACCCTCTGGGACCTTGTGAGCTGGCCAAGCAGCTGGGGGACGGGAAGGCAGAAGAGCACCCCCAAACACCCCAGGGGCCATCCGAGCAGATCTCGGGCCTACTCCCAAGGATGCTCGGTGGAGGGGACTTTCCATTTTCCTGGGTTATTAAGAACCTGACGAGGGACCCAGGGCAAAACTGCAGGCCAGCCTCCCACGACCTTGGGCCCTCGCTGCTGTGGCCCGGCCTGGCCCAGGTCAGTCCTGCGTGGCTTGGAGAGGTGTGGGGAGAGATCGGGGACCCTGCTCCTCTGCCAAGAAGCAGCCCGAGACCTCCATCACGGCTCTCCAGAGCCAGCCACCTGCTTTTTGGGGTCCCAGGTCCAGCAGGACCCCTCAAGGTCTGGGCTTGCGTGGACCCCAAGGACGGCACAGCCTCTCGGCTCCCGCGCCCCGCCGCCTGGACGCCGCAGCCCACCTCCAGCCCCTCTGGGGACCCACCTCCTCCGCTGCGTCATTTCCCCCCATCGGCTTACTTTCCTTCCAGGGTACGGAGGAGACTGGAGGAAAGAAGGCTCCAGAGGCCTCAGTGGCCCGAGTCTGCGCTAGGGTTTGGGATCCAGCACACAGCCAGGCCCAGCCCCGAGGGCCCCTCTGTGACCGACACGCCTTTCCTTCCCTGGCCCTTCACATGACAGGGGCTGGCCAACTAAACTGGGTTACAACAATTAACACAAATTCTGCCGCCTGGCCCGAAACTTACATAACCACAGACGCTGTGTCTCAGGAAGCTTTCTCCACCCGTGGCCCCGTTTCCTGCCCTCGACCCCGGCTTGGGTCCTAAAAACAAAGCTCCTTCTAGACTTCCCAACTGGTACTGGCCCTCCAGCCCTGCCAGCCAGTACCTGTCGGGGCAGTGGCCACTGTCTGTGTGTCTGGCTGCCCACCCTCCTGGGCAAGCACAGGGCCGAGCCAAATGGCTGGTCCCAGCAAGCCTCCCACTACTTCCCCAAACAGCACCCCCTCCCTCCAGCACTAAAGGGTTTCTGTGACCTCCATTCACTGGACTGACAGCGTCGCCCCAGATTCAGGTGCACCCAGGACCTCAGACGGGACCTTATTTGGAGACCAGGTCTTCACAGATGTGATTAGCTAAGGACCGAGATGAGACCCTCCTGGGTTGAGGGCGGGCCCTGCGTCCCGTGACCGGTGTCCTCGTAAGAAGAGGGAAATTTGAACACACACACAGAGAGGGAGGGCACCCACGTGTCAACCGAGGCAGAGATGGCAGGGATGTGTCTAGAACCCAAGGGACGCCAAGGACCTCAGGCACCACCGGACGCTGGGAGAGGCCAGGATTCTCCCCTGGGGCCTCCAGAAGGAGCCAGCCCTGCCCTCTCCTTGACTTTGGACCCTCGGCCTCCAGAACTGCGGTGAGGATCCATTTCTGTCCTTTGAAGCCACCAGCTTTATGGTCAGTGGTTGCCTGGGCCCACACACTCCCAGCGCTCACACGGCCCGCGCCCTCCCTGCCTGCCGGCCACCTCCGCACGCCCAAGTATCACTGCTCTCCTGAAGCCGACAGACCCCAAGGGAGCCCCCCAGAGCAGCGGTCTCAAAATGGGGGGGGGGCGGGCACAACAGAGGAGAAGGAGCTTGGCAGCGAAGAAAGCAGCACTGTCGGGTGGCGGTCAGGTCACAGCACGCGCCGACAGACGGGCGATGACCCCCAGCCTCCAGCGGGAGCATCTGCGTGTGGAACCCATGAGACAGATTTCTGGGGCCACCTCAGTGCCCAGGAAGTGGACGGTGCCTCACTTCCGTTTCTCCTTCAAGGCTCTTCTCCCATCTCACCTGTGGGGAAACTGAGGCCCCACAGCAGCACAGTAAGGAACAGGGTTCAAAAATCCCAAGATGACACTCGCTCTGAACCCGGACCCTGCAGAAAGTGGCCACTCAGCTGAGAACAGCCCTGTATGGCCCCAACGGGATCGTGGGGACGGTCACGGTCCCATCCGGTCCCAGCGGCCCCCAAAACCCTGTCCTCTTCCTGCCTGTGCGGTCCTGAGGGGCACAGTGCCTCCTGTCTGCACGGGGGTAGGGGGACATGTGCCAGGTCCCCTGCTCCCTGACCTCATCCACATGTGACCACGTCCACGGGAAGTGCAGGAGACCCGAGGTCCCCGGGGCGCCACCAGGCTTTCCCCGGCTGCCAGGTGGACCCTACTTCTGAGGACCGATAAACGGGTTCTTCTATCACGGAGGTCGGGGATTCGTACCCCAAACCTGCTCCGCCCGGCTTCTGGATGGTGGGAAAGCGAGGACATTGGGAAGGAATCGTAAACCTGTTAAACTAGGGCTTCCCCCCGCCCCCACTAGTCAGGAGCAGCGGGGGCTGGCGACGGAGGGAGCCGTCCTCAGACTCTGGCCGCCTCGCAGATCCGCAGGCCGGCCGCGCGCCCCTCGAGGCCGCCCCGAGCCCCTCCTGCAAGCTGCTGCAGCCGGTGGCGGGGCCCGGTCTGTGACCTCAGTCCCTTCCTCAGGGACTCACAAGGGCTCGGGGCTCCTGAACCCCGGAGCCTGCCCGTCGCGGCGAACACAGCCAGGCTGCCTGCGGTGGTCACGGGGACCTCAGGGAGGGCCCGGTCCCAGCTTGGAGGCGACACGCGTGCAGCAAGCCTCGCGAAGCCCGGCAGCAGCTTGGACGAGAGCCGCCCCGAAGCCTCGGCTACACCCAGTCCGCCCCCTGCTCCCTGGGCCCCTCAGCGCCCCCCCACCCACGCACGTGCCCCACGCCCATCCTGGGAGAAGGTTCCCGGAGGAGCCAGCGGGCAATTTGCATAATATTCTTTGCAAGTTAATATCAGCCTCTGATAATGATCTCGCAGAGCGTGGAGCGCTGAGGCGGCTGTTACAACACTAAGTAATCATATTTTAAATTATGTTTCCCTTTATAGAAAGGTGTTGCAAAAACACACAGACATGAAATCTGTCTGTAGCAGCCCCACTGCCAAGCACCTGACCAGCTTCCCAGTGGCGGTTGTGACTGCAGCACTGGGGCCCGGGAAACCCAGACGCCACGGGCCACGTGCCACCCCCCGGTGCCCCAGCCCCACCCTCACGGGGTCCAGGGGGGCCCTTCGCAGCAGGGCGCCGGCCCCGGCCCAGGGGGTGCCCACACAGGGACCTTCGCGGGGCACCTACTGCCCACTCTTGCCGGGGGTCCCGAATGCCCTGGCAGTAGGCAGGGAGCTCTCCCTTGCCACCCTTCCCGGCCCTCTCCTCACACTGGAGACCAGTGGGGCCCGACTTCGTGGGATCACAGGCGATACACAAGCCTAAGAACTCAAAATTCTAGGCTTCGGTGCCACAGGCCCTTCTAAGGTTGCACCGCAGGCCTGGCTGGGGTCACCCGTCACCCCTCGCCCAGCGTCCGGGCTCCGCACCCTCTCCCTAAGCAGGTGGGCTCATCCTGGACTTTCGCACGTAAACCCAAGACGCAGCCAGCGGCACACCCGACAGCCCGGGAGGCCGAACCCTCACGGGCCTCCCGGTGCCTGGGGCGGATGGCCGATGGGCTGAACAGACGTGGGCCCTGGGGCGGCCGTCGGGGCGCCGGGAGCTGGAGGGGCCCCGCCCTGCTCGGAAGGGGAGCCCCACAGAAGAGGCCGCGAGCCCCCTGTCTCCTCTCCCTTCTTCTGGGAGCCGGGGCCACCACTCAACCTTTATTTTCTTAAAAGCTTTTTTTTTTCTTTTTTATTAAAAAAATCCAATTATAGCACAAATCTCTCAGCAGGGGTCAGTGTGGAATAAGAATAGCCCGAGTTAATGGACATGACACAGGCAAGATTAATGCCTACAGGGCTTCAAAAGTTGTATGATGCAGATTTCATTAACATTTTAATTGTAATGTATCTTTTTAATCTTCCCTCTCTAATGGCTTTATATCCAAAAAAAGGGAAGAAAAAACTGCTGACGACAACAAAAAGTATCAATATACAAAACTTAACAAAGGCGCTTAGCAGCGCAATGGAAACCAAATTAAATGAGCAAAACTATGTTAACATTGTGATTTTTTTTACCGGCACCAAAGTCAGGAATGCTGCAAAGGCGGTTACTTCTCCCTTCTCGGCACAGAGACAGTGATGGGGCATAAAAGGGAGACGGCGGGGCAGCAGCTGAGGGTGCCGCTGAGACCCAGGATGACGCCCTTCTGCTCCTGACCCGAAGGCTGGGGGAGCACCCACAGTCCGGACTCCCAGCCACGTCCGGGAGCCGGAGGGAGGGAGGGAGGGAGGGAGGGAGGAGGGACACGCCGTCCGGAGGACACCAGCCATCAGAACAGAAGGCCCCTGGTGACGTGCGGGTGCGGAGGGGACATCTAGGGCCATCACCATGATGAGGAGGGCATTTTGTGGGGCAACGGCTGGGGTGGCGGAGAAGCGGGCATCCTGCTCCCAACACCCACAGCGAGGGACCCCGGGGACGTTCTGGCCAATGGGGCAGCCACATATTACTGGCTCCAACTCTCAAAGACAAGTGAGCGTTTCCAGAAATACACCTGGTCCTGACTACTGAGGACTCGGGAGATTTTTATTTTCAATCAACAAACCCTCAGAGTACCAAGCCTGTTGCCTGCTGCTCCATCTGACGGTTTGTGCCCCCCTCCCCGATGTACCTTCTCTCTGCAACAGCCCCACATCGTGGCTCCCTCGGGGACCTGGTGGCTGTGCCTGGGGCTGTGCCTGGGGGCCGGCCAGTCCAGGGCCTGGGACACAGCCCTGCAGTCGGGCTCATTGCTCAAACCCAGTGACTATATTTGGGCACTTTCAGGCCCCTGTGGTCTCCGCCCCCAACCTGCCCGCTTCCCAGGCACACAGGCGGGCGCTAGGCGGGGCCCGTCCATGGCCGCGTGCCCTCCTGGATGCCAGGGCCCAGGGCCGAGGGGGAGGGGGGAAGATTCCTTCAGAGACCCGGAGCCAGCCTCTCCTCCCCCTGGGACCAGAGAACAACGCCTCAGAGAAAAGTATGCCTGCGCCCTCCCTGGAGACTGAGAAGCAGCCTCCCCTTAAAGGGCCATGTGTTCCTCACTGGCCGCAGCCCACTCACAGGGAGGGGGCATCCCGGGAGGGCCTCCAGGCTGGGTCCAAGCTGCACAGAGGCCCCAGGTCGGCCTGCTCACCTTCAGCCTCCAGGCAAACAAGGAAGCTACCACTTCGCACTGGAACACACAGGCCAGGGTGGGGCTCAGAGAGGGTGAGTTATGCATCCAAGGTCACAAGGCGGGATGAGACCTGGGACAGACCCCAGAGCTCACGCTCCCAACTGCCCCTCTGCCTGAACCCAGGCCAGGGAGGAGCCTGAAGAGCCCAGGGTCACAGTCAGAGCCCTCTCCATCCACCAACTCCCCCCAAGATCCCGCCGCCCTTGCGTTCAAGGGCAGTGCCCCACTCTGAAGACGCTAGCCAGAGGCGGCCACTAGGGAGCCCTACTCCAAAGTTCCTGTCCCAAACATCAATGAGTGCCACTTCCAGCCACCTCTGCGTCCCTGCCCATGGACCGCCAGGCCTCACCCACGGGGACCACTTCCAAAAACCAACACCTGACAGGCCGGAGGACGCCACGGAGGAGGAAGCCTAGCTCGCAGCAACAAGCGGCTGCAGGTGGCACGGGAGGCAGCCCCAGGCAGCCCGGAACCACAGTTCACACAGAGCCCGAGGCCAGGCCTGGTGAGACCAAGCCATTTGCTAAAAGAGAAACAGAGAGCCGCCTGGGTGGCTCAGTCAGTTAAGCGGCCGACTTCGGCTCAGGTCATGATCTCGCGGTCTGTGAGTTCGAGCCTCACGTCGGGCTCTGTGCTGACAGCTCAGAGCTGGAGCCTGCTTCGGATTCTGTGTCTCCCTCTCTCCCTGCCCTTCTCCTGCTCACGCTCTGTCTCTATGTCTCAAAAATAAATAAACGTTAAAAAAAAAAAGAGAGAGAAACAGAGGTGGCCAGGATCCCTGCGCTGCCCTGCCCTGTAGGCGAGGGCGGGAGGAGGGTGCCTCCGGCTGCACAAGGCTGAATGCTGTCCCCAGCCTGCAGCCAGGTCCCCTGGAGCCCAGGTCCGAGTCGGGGGAGGATGTGACCTTTCAGACACACCAGAGGTGGCAGCAGGTCACAGTGTGGGGTCCACACATCTCTGAACTGAGGTGGAGACGCTGACAGACAACTGACGGTAGCCCCCTGCTCAACACGGGAGGACGCAGGGGAGGGACGGAAGCGCGGTACCGGACGGGGCGGGGGGGGGGGGCTGGGAAGGGCCCAGGCCACAGTGCTCTCCAGCCCCTGCAGGCAGGCCGGCCCGGGCAGAGGAGAGGCCCAACAGGGCCAGCCCCGAACAGGCCCTGTGGCCACTCCCCAGCCCCCCGCAGACCCCACACCCAACCAGACTTTACAAGCCCCCAAAGTGGGGGCGCCCGGAGCTGGAGTGGCTTAGGGTCCAGCCAGGGACCCTAGGGGCACCTGTTTCTGCCTTGGGACCACCACTGTCCCTTGGGGCCACCACTGTCCCTTGGGGCCACCACTGTCCCCCGCCACCCACACGAAGTGGCACCACGCCACAGGACTTCGTTCCCCTTCAAAAGACCCGGCCTAGAAGACCGGTCCCAGGTTCCTGAGCCTAGGGCACCCCTGAGGGACAGCGGCCTCGCGAACGAGCCAGGTAGCTAACGCAGCCCTGAACTGAATGTCAGCTTGTCTCGTCCCACGAACCTAGTCGTCGTCAAACTTCCCAAGCATGCCCATTACGCCGGGGTCTTTCGAAGGCCCTGGTTGCTGGGGAAACACGCGGAGTGTTCCGGCAAGAAGGGCCGCGATCTGGGCTGCGGTCCGCACTTGGACAGTTGGGCAGACCCTCAGCACGCTGCCCCTAGCCAGGGTGGCTCCTCCCACCCTTGCGGCCCCTCGGGAAAACAGAACCCAGGCAGAGCCCAGGCAAAGGAGGCCGAGGTGAGCTGGAAGGGGGCCGGCTGGGGCTGGGCCACGAGGGAACGAGGCCTCGGGGCACCGAGGCCCCTGCCCTTACTGACGGCAGGTGCGGACGGGCCGTAAGGGGAGGCCCGGGCCCAGCTCTGACTCGGGGCGAGCACAGACCTCAGAGGCAGGGGTGTGGGGAGGAGCCCTGAAAACACTCTCAAAAGACTCCGTGCCCCAGTTCTCATCTCCTGTCCCACAGGGGCACGGGGCCCACCTCAGCCCGGGGCGCGTGCAGGACCCGAGGGCAAAGGGGCACAAAGAGCCCCGCTCAGTTTAGCCGGAAACCAGAGAGGGGTTTGAAGGATTTTGCCAAAAGTCACCCAGGACTCCCACCTCCCAGAGGCGGCCTCTCCGGGCGCCCCCGCATACCCTCCATCGCGTCTATGATAAAGACCCTGGAGACACCCCCACGCGGCCAAGTGGCGGCCTGGTGCTCCCAGGTCAGGGGCAGCAGGAGTTCTCGGGAGAGGGCTCCAAATGGCTGCAGGAGAGAATGGCAAAGCCGGCTCAGAGTCAGCCCGCGGCCGGGCTGTGACCACTGACAGCAGATCTCTGGCCACTGAGAGGTGACAAGTGATAGCCTCTCCTACCTGTAGGCGCCTTCCAGCAGGCTTTACTGAAAGAACTCGGGGCCCCATACCTTGGGTCTCACCTCCTATTTCCTTCACTCGGTCTCCAGCCAAGGTACCACCCAACAGTGCAATGACCCTATCGAAATGCCAAGGGGCCTCCTGGAAGTGACGGGCACCACGGGGGGCCCCAGGGAGCAGGGACAAGGTGATCTGTAGGAAGGTGAAGGCAGTGCCCGCCGCCTGACCCTCTACCGAACTCCTTCCTGCCAATCTGTTTCCTCACCTGTGAAACGGAACCGATAGTAGAGGCTGCCTCTCCTGGCGCCCTTGCCGGGCTTAAATGACAACAAATAAGAGTGCAGAGAGCCACCTACTGCCATCATCTGGGCAAACTGGAGAGAGAGAGGGGAGTGGGGTCAGGGGCTCAAGAGGAGAGGAGGCGGGGAGGGAGTCAGGGTGGAGAGGGAAGACCAGGGGAGAGACCCACACCAGCCCAGCCCAGCCCAGCCCAGCCCGGTGCAGGAAGCAGGAGGCCGGCTGAGCGCTGCAGGGAGAGGGGCTTGCAGACTCTCAGAAAGAGCAGCCTTGCAGACGGTGGGTACGCCGAGGGCAGGAGGATGGCTGCCTCCAGCACCTCCCACCCCGCCCAGCCCCCCACCACACAGGATGGGCTGGACTGGGACAGACAGGGGGAGACACACTCTGGTGCCCCATGTGCCCCAAGAATTACCACTAGAAAGAAGGCGCCCAACTGCCCATGCGCCAAAAACATCCCAGATCGGAAGGCCCCCAGGAGGAGGAGGAGGAAGTGGAGGGGGGCAGTGGGAATGGTCTAGAAGGCCAGCTCCAGGGGACCTACCACCGGCAAATCCACAGGTTTAATTAAAGGGCATCAGGACAGAGTTGGCGATCACCAGCCCCAAGACCAAACTTCTGAGAAGCCCAGAAGAGGGGACCCAGAGGTGACCTCTGACCTCATGACCCCCCCCCCCACACACACACACACGCACCAACGCGGCAGACTTCGGAAGAGCCTGAGTCGCCTGCCTGGGCCATGGGCGTGGGCAGCGGGCTCAGAGGTCACCTCTGAGCTCCCTGGATAAGGGGGCTCGGGCGACAAGACCTCCACTCCGCAGGGTCGGCGCAGAGGATGACAGGTGCGAGCCCCCTCCCGAGCGGTCGGCACCCAGGTTCTCCCCAGGCTGGGGTCCGCACGAGGCAGGAACGGGGAGGGGGGGGAATAGGGGCGCCCGGGGAAGGGGGCCCGCCGGGACCGGGAGGGAGAGGCGCCGGCCCCGGCGGATGCGCAGCCGCGCGGCCGGCCTGGGACCCCGGCCCGGGCCTCCGCGCCCCCGAGGGCCGGGCTGAGTGTGCGCGCCGGGGCGGAGACCGGGCGTCCCGAGCGGCCCAGAGCGGCCCGGCGCGGAGAAGGCGCCCGGGGCCCCAGCGGGGCGCGGGCGCGGGCCGGCCGCCTCCCGGGCCGGGCCCGCCGCCTCCCGGGCCGGGCGGGCGCGCCGCGCGAACTTGGGCTGCGGACGGCCGGCGGGCACTGCGGCAGGGAGGCGGCCGGGCGCGCCGCGGAGTTTGCGGGAAGTGCGGCGGCGGCGAGCCGGCCGGCGGCGCCAAGTTGGGCGTACCTGCGGGCGCCCGGCCCGGTCCGGCCTGCGGCGGCAGGAAGTCTCGCGTCCCCGCGCTCCGGCTCACATGGACTTTCTCCGGCCTCGCCCAGCACCGGCCGCACCGCGGCGGGCGGGGCGCGGGGAGGCGCCGCGGGCCGTTTAAAGGGACAGCGCGCCGACCGCGCGCGCGCACTCGCCGCCCCGGGGCGCGCCGCCCCGCCGCCAGGTGGGAGTCGGGGTGGACCCGGGGGAGGTGCCGGCGGCAGGGAGGGGGCGCGGGGCGCGGAGTGGGAGTTGTCCGGGGCGGGGACCGCACAACTCGGCTCTTGCGCGCCGCCTTCCCCGGCTTCCCGCGTCCGCCCCTGCGCGGGACGCTGGGCCGAGCCGGTCCCACAAGCTCCCCCGCCCTCCGGGCCTCGCACGGACCCGCGGAGCCCGGGAGCCCCGGGCCCTGGAGCGCCCCCTCCCCGCGGCGCCGGGCTAGCACCCAGCAGCCTCCGCAAGGCGGCGCCAAGAGGGGCTGCCGGCGGGAGGGCGTGCGCAGGGAGCGGGGATGCGGGAGCGCCTCGGGCGAACCTGGCGCGGGCCCTGGGCCTCTTGCCCGCTTGGGCCGCTTGGGCCGGTAACTTGGCCGGGTCGGCTTTCAGGTCTGGCTTGATCGGGGCGCACCGGCACGTTATTGTTATTCATTCCTACTGGCCGCCCCCGCTCCTGCCCCTGCGGCTCCAGGTTTGCCCGAGGCCACACTCCTGTGGACAGAGGTGCGTCCTTTTTAAGTAAAGCAGGCCACACACTCAGAGGACCCCACAAAGGCCCCCTTCCCAATCTCGAGTCTGGGGTCAGGGCAGGCCACAGCGGCCCTCCCCAGCCAGAGACAGCCTGGCTCCCTCCCTCCCACAAGGGTCCTCAAGGGAGAATGGGGGTAGTACCAAAACAGTGATCTCGAGCATGGGGGTCACCAGGAGGAAGGGGTTAATGGAAGAACAAGATGCCCACTCACCCTCCCGGAAAATGTTCTGGACCCCTTGGGGGTAAGAGGCTAGGGCTAACGCCCTGCAAGACAGTTAGCCAAGGTTATTCCTGGGACGATGGTCAGAAGCAGGTCCAAGAACTGTTCCCAAGCACAAGCTAGGTCCTTCACCTACTCATACACGGATCCCCCAACCCCGATCCGAGAGTCCGCACAGAAAACGCCCCGCTAGCTCTCTCCTGCCTTGCCCTCTGGGAGAACGGGCGTGAACTCTCAAGGACTCTCCTCCCAGATGCCCCCAGAACCCCACTCAGACATAAACGGGGCCCCAGCCCCCTCACCCCCAGGCCAGTCCGGCCTATTGCCATTTCCAAGCCCAAGGGGGCAGTCTGGCATGTCCAAGGGGCCTGTACCCACTAGGGACACAGTCTTGTGGCTTGGCACGTGGTCACATAGCCCGGGAGGTGTACTCCCAGGGTGGCGGTGCTGCCTGCTCGGCATAGGTGCCCGCAGAAGGCTGCAGGGTGGGGTGGGGGCAGAGGCTGGGGGCCTTAGGATATCCCACCGGCTCCTCCGTGCTACTGGGGGCCTCGGCAGCACAGACACCCTCCAGACCCTGGGAAATTTGGGCTTCTACAGAGGACACACGTGAGCAGGGACAGACTCGTGTCTGAGCACTTCCAACCCAGGGCGAGGCCACGGGAAGCCATTCACAGGTTCCCGAGGTCCTCTCATAGCCGGCCCCTGGTCACTGCGTGGATAAGGACTCGCGCGGTCTGTAGGGGTGTGACCGCTTCCCTGGAGACCGGGCATGGGTGGCGTCTGTCTGCAGTCTCCTGCGGGGAGCCTGCTCACCTGGGGAGGTGGGTCACACATTCGCAGGATCTGATCGTTTCCATCAGGTTTTCTAAATCTCAAAGAAAGTCTTTCTTTTTTAATGGAGGACATTTGGAAAACATTGAAAAGTTTTTAAAAGACAACAGATGACCGGAAACCTGTTCCCGACCCGAAGGTAAGCGGCAGTCCCCATGCCTCTGGGTGTGAGGACTCTGCACCTGCATGTCCAGATGCTGTCGGCCTGCTAGCTTCCAGGCCTGAGCCGCGTGTTCTGTGCATGCCTTTTATGCGCTCTGTGCGTGCTCCGTGCGTGCTCAGTGCGTGCCCCGTGCAGGCCCTGTGCATGTCCTGTGCGTGCCCTGTGTGTGTCCTGTGCGTGTTCTGTGCGTGCTCCATGTGTGTGTTCCACGCGTGCTCCGTGTGTGCCCCGTGCGTGCTCTGTGTGTGTTCCATGCGTGCCCCGTGCGTGTTCCGTGCGTGTTCTGCGTGTGCTAACTATGCTCCAACGGTCATGTGAGGTTAGCGCTCTTTCTTTCCCTGTTCTGCTAGTGAGAATAGCGCGGCTCAGGAAGAAAGCGCAGCCGGCCTGGGGCTCGCTCAGCCAGGGCTCCCAGCAGGCGGGCGACTCGAACCGCCCAGGGTGTGGGCCCCGTGCACCTCCTGCCTCCGTTTGGCGTTTGTGAGTCAGAAGTTGTGAACCCCCAGCCTGCCGCTGGCTGATATGCTGGCCGGGTGGCCGCAGCCCCCTCTTGAGGGATCTGATTAGCACCGCAGCCCCTCTGAGACGCTTGCAAGGGTTTTCTCCGCCCGGGGAGGCCTGGCCTGGCGTGCGGTCCCGTGGCCTGGCCGGCGCAGAGAGCGTCAGGCTGGGAGGGAAGAGGGAAGTCACGAGAGATAAGACTGCAAACTGACGAGCCACCGAGGGGGGGTCCGGGGGGCGGGTGCACGTGGCAGCAAGACTGAGAACCGGTGTCTGGCCACCTGTCCGTCCCCCCCGGGCCTCGATGGCCTTTGGCGTCTCGCCGGGTGCTGCCGCCGTCCTGCGGGTGGCGGCGTGCTCCGCGAAGGCCTGCCGGGGAAGAGCCTACTGGAGCTGGCGCTGCATGGAGGAGGGCTCGGGGAGCACCCTCCTCCTCCCTGGGCTCCCCTGGCCACACACACCCCCGGGCTCTGCTGCCTCCGTGGCTTTTTCCCAGGCCTCCGGACCCAGGGGTTTCGGGACGGAAACGGTCAGGTCTGTGCGCACCGCCGCCCCAGGTCTGGAAGACGCTGGCCACCTCCTTCCCAGGCTCGTCCCCAACAAGACTAAGGCCCACCAAGCACGCCGAACTCAAGACTTGCTCCGCCAGCTGCCTCAACTGCCTGCCCGCTGGGGCGGCTGACAGCCGTGTCCCTGAGGCGCGGCCACACAGAGCCGCTCCCCGTGCCCCAGACCCGCCCCTGCCACCCCTGCTTTGGGGACCGTCGGCTCAGCCTTCGGGCAGCTCCGGCCCAGCCACCTCGGACCCCTCCTTGTCACCTTTCTCACAGCCTTGCTCCCCGACACCCCCCTGGTCCAACCTCCTTCTCGAGTTACTGCAGCAGCCTCGAGGCTGGGCTCCCTGTCTCCCCACCTCCCGGTGCCCCTGCCCGGGTCTGTCACTGCACAACAGCACGGAGACGGCTCTGAACATGTCGGATCATGTCACCCCTCCGCTCGGGTCCCTGAGTGCCCCCCATCTCCCTCCCACATGGAACTCGAGCCCAAGTCTTCACGAGGGCCAGGACCTGGGTCCCTACCCCGCGCTCACCCCTACCTGCTCCCTGTGCAGCTCCAGAGCCTGACTCCACCCCAGCCACACCGGCTCCTGCATGGGCCCTCCAGCTGCGGGTCTCTTTCTGCCCCAGGGACTTTGCACCTGCTGTTCCAGTACCCGTGCCTTCTCCACTCCCACCCATCCCCCCACGTCTCTGAGACTACTTACTTCCTTCGAGTCTCTGCCAGTCATGCTGGAGCCTGGGCCTTCCCGACCCTCCGGTATAAAAAGAGCCAGACGGGCCTCTGCCATCTGGCTCCCCCTGACCCAGCCCTGGTGCTGATGGTCATCCGCTTCCGACGCTCACAGCCCCTCCTCCCCTCCCCCCGCGGGTACAGGTTCCCCCTCTCGCCCGCCACCCTGTCCCTGGTCCAGTGGGGTGCCGGGCACAGATCAGGTGACCGCACGTGTCCGCCGAGCATGGGAGCCCGAGGGCTGCTGTGCCCTGACCGACGAAGGGCCGGAGCCCCTGCCCACGTACCCGAGTTTGGGTGCCCCCTTCCTGCCCACGGAGTGTCAGGAATCCCCACCAGCAGGAGGGGAGGCAGCAAGCAGGGGACCCCAGGGTCAGACCCTCGGCCAGGGCTGCTGGCGTGAGAACAGCCCAGTAAGTGGCGCTTCCCCCCCAGGTGCTCACAGCGTCCTGCAGGCCCGCGAGGGGGCGCGAGCCGGGTGGGGGGGGCGCAGGGGTGCGGAGGGACGGTGTCTGTCTTCCACTCCTGCACTGCAGCCTGGCAGCACAGAAGCAAGGACACCGAAAAGCCCTTTGGTGCCGCGGTATTTGCATCCTCTCGGGAGGAGGCCTCTTTTATCATCTGAAGAGGGGTTTCCGGGGCCTGACCGCAGGTCCCTAACCCTCCCTCCGGAGCTGCCCCAGGTGGGCAGTGGTTCCCAGCACGGCCAAGTCGCCAAGTCGGGGGGGTCCCCAGCCCCGACCCCGGGGAGCTGCCAGAAAGCGGAGGCTCCGCTCCCACCCCGCCCGAGGGGAGATCCGGGAGAGGCCCTGGCCGCCCAGGCCGCGGCCACACGCCAGCAGCCCACAAAGCATCCCTTTGTTGGGATGGATCACGCTCTGTGCCGACAGCTCGGGCCGTCCCCTCATGGCCAGGGTTCGAGTGGAGCCCCCAGTCTCACCCCGGACTCCAAGATGTAAGCAGGGGGCGGGAGCCGCGGGCCCCACCCCCCAGATCTGCTGTCAGGCCTCCGGTTTTAGCAGGTGGGTGTGGGCCCCCCCCATCCCCCATCCACAGTTTGGGATTCAAGTTGAGGCCACTACCTCTTTTAATATTAAACCCTCCAACCGGATCCTGTAGCCTGCACGCCTGCAGGAAGCCTGCCCAGGACCCCAGGGTGGCACGCAGAGCCTTTGAGGGGAAGCAGGGTGCACGGGACTGAGCGAGCAGGAGCTGCCCACACCTTGTGGCCGCCCTGGGCCATGAGGCACAGGACAGCAGGCAGGCACCCCACGCACCCAGGCCACCCTCCTGCCAAAGCCCAACACAGGATGTCTGGGCGGCAGTGGCCCACGCCCCTCCCAGGAAGCCACCTCACTTTGGTTCCTGGCCTGGCTCCTGGAGACTGGGGGCAGATGGGGGGCTGAGGGCCACATCCTGTGTCTTCCTGCAGGAGGGGAAGGTGCTGGCAGGTTGCGAGTCTCCAGGGCCCTGCCCCTCCCCCAGACCCTCCTAGGAAGGGGCCTGCAGCCAGACTCCCCTGGAGGCCGGCCCGCCTGGCCTGCCACACACCATCCCAGTTCCCGTGCCATTTCTGTCCTTACCACGGTCATTTGGGAGAATCGGCAACCACCAGGAGACAGCAGCCCCTCCACCCCGGGGGTCCCTCCACTCCCCCTTGGGGACCAGCTGGGCTGCAGGGCACTTACGTGGGCCTTGCCCACAAGGGCACGCGTGGTCACTGGCACCTCTTTTTGGGTGTCATCGCTGTGCTCGGTCAGAAGCCCAGTGTGGCGTGCAGGCCGCGGCAGTGCCTGGCTCCAGCTGCCGAGCGTCCCTCAGCCACCACCAGGTCCGTGTCGGGAGGCACTGACCCACCCTGGAATGGGGACCAGGCTTGTTCCGTGGCGAATCTGGCCGCAGAATCCCGGGGTTCCGGCCCCACAGGCCACTCCGTGTTCCCCCACAGAGATTTCTGCACTGGACACTGTATGAGAGGGGAATTTTAAACTTCCCTGTTTCTGATTTAAGAGTCTGTTGCCCTGCAGACACAGAAGCTGGGGACTAGAGTGGTGTCCAAGGAAGAGATGCCTGGAGGAGGAGGGGGAGGGGGCAGCCAAAATGGAGAGAAGGGCTAGCCGGGGCCTGATTCTGTGCTCAGTAAGTTCCCACCAGGCCTGAGCAGCCTCTGCCCACTCCCAGGCTTGGTTCTCCTCCCACCCACCTGTGCTCTCTTGTAGCGCGAGGGCCACCGCCTGTGTTGGCCGATCCCCCTGCGCCCACTACCACAGGGCCTTTGCACCTGCAATTCCCCTGCCTGGGATATCTGCACTCTGTGTTGGCAAGTGAACTCTAATTGCTTTGTCCTTTAGGTGGTCTCCTCAGGTCCTTAGGGAAGCCGTCCTGGCCCCCCAGCTGGCTCCCATAGAGTTGGGCCCCCTCAAGGCAGCCACAGCGGCTGCACTTACACGTGAGCAGATGGGCTAATCAGGCCCCTACCCAGGGAAAGGAGAAACACTCGCTGAGCTCTGGCAGCCTGGGAGGGTTGCAGGCCAGGCCCCTCGCCGCGGTCGGTGGGTGAACAGGCCGGCTCGCCTGTCCCCGGAGCAGGAAGGCCAGGTGGTCCTTGAGCGCAGCCGTGTGCCAGGCCTGGTGCTCACCCTGGATGTGCTGGAGAGCAGGGTGGCCAGGGCCGCAGTCCTGGGGCTTCTGTCCGAGCCGGGGGGACAGTCGGTTAAAGATGAAGCTAGAAAGTGCTGTGCGCACAGTGAGGTCCTTCGCACGGTAGGACGGCAGAGTGGGACCCAGAAACCAGCCGGAGCGGCAGACGCAGACCGCCAGCTCTGCGGGCCTGGACCGAAAGGGTTTGGCCGCTCCCGGGAAAGGCACGCGGTTCTCCAGGATTACATGCAGATTTGCACACAGTCCGCTTGTGAGCACGAACCAACATTCCCAGCAGGGGCTCGGAGAGTTATCTGTACCCCCACTTTGGTGGCAGACACCCCCTGGGGACTCCCCTGGAGCCCAGGGAGGGCTGAGCGGGTGAGGAGCAGATCGGGAGGCCCACCAGGGGGCAGTTGGGGGACCGTGGCCTCCTGTGTGCGCTGCATGCGCCCTTGGGTACTTCCTGCTGAAGTCGCAAGGCCCTGGGGATCAGACCAGATGTGGCCGGGGGGCAGTGCGTGGGGATGCAGGGCCCCTGCTGTCACCTGTGCTCACCGCTGCCCCAAATCCAACGGTCTGTCAGTGCCAGGCCACGTGGTCGAACTGCCCTCCTCCGCCACACACCTAGTGGCTTTCCGGAGCCACGCTGCTATTTTGGTCCTGCCCGTGCCCACCGCTGGGTCCCCGTCCTGCTGCCCCAGCGTCTGCATTGCACTGCCCCCCGTCTCCCCACGTGACCAGTGTGCACATTAGGATGTGAGGTGCGCTCGTCTGTGCTGGGATCGTGGGGAGCACTATCGGGCCCTGCCCGGCCTGCCCTCCGCACTGTAGGACCCGAGGGCCCCTGCTTGAGACCCACAGGCCCTGCGGGCTGCCAGCTGTGGGCCCGGAGCCCTCGGGGATGGACGGGGGGACCTGGCGGCTCAGACCCAGACTGCGGGGAGCACGGTTCCCCGGGCAGGAGCACCGGGGCAGGGGTCTGCGTGTGCAGGCTCATTCGCCAGCAGCTTCCGCCAGTTGCCAGGCAGCCCGAGGGCGGCTGGGCCCCTCCGGTTCAAATGCGGGTCCGGTCCTGTGAGGAAATCCGTGCGCTCGGTGGTCTGGGCGCGCCGTAGGGCTCAACCCACTCAGCCAGAGGTGGCGGGGTCTGCGCAGGGAGCCGGGGTGTGTCCAGCGGCAGAGCCCTCCCCTCGGGGGCAGGAGGGGACACATCCGCTCTGCTCTCTTGACCTCCGACCCTGTGGGACCCTCCTCTCCAAGCCCCCACCGCCCCCAAGGGCCACTTCTTCACCTTGTCTGCAGGGTCGTGAGGTTAGGTCCCCTGATACAGTGGCTCCTCCCCGTGGCTTTGCCTAAAACCTCAGCGTGGGCTCCCCACGGAGCTGGGAGCCAGTGCGCAGCGGCCTTGATGGGCACATCGGTGCCGGGCACGCCCCCTCCAAGCCCCCAGCAGCCCTGCTCCTGGGCCCGCCGAGGGCACGGCCTGACCCTCAGACAGGGGCCTCCGGGGGCGGCCTGGAGCACGGGGGGTGATGGGGGAGACGGTGGGACACCCCAGCCGTGGCTCCCACTCCTCCTTCCCCTCCCCTGCCATTCTGGCTCGTGGGACATCCAAGTCCTCTGGCAAAGGGCCTCGGGCCTGCTCTCTGCGCAGACCGGCAGCACCAAGGAGGCCCCACATCTCTACGCCCCAAGCCCTGACCCAGGTGAGACTCCCCACGCAGACTCTCCAGCGCCCGGGGTGGGGGCGGGAGGAGCCCTCGGCCCACAGCTAGTCATCGAGGGAGATGAGCTGGTGGGTGGGTCACCTCCACGTGGCGTCTCAGGGAGGGCCCTCCTGCTCACAACCGCCCCCCCAGGAGGAGGAGAAAGGGGTGTGCCGTCCGTCCTCCCTGGCCCGTGTGTGGCCACGTGGTCACGTCTCCCAGAACTGCCCTGTGGCCCGTGGGGTTCTGGGCCTCCCCAGGGAAAGAAGCCAAGAGTGACAGATGGGAGGGCAGCCCCCGCCCCTGGAGGACCCGGGGGTCAGCTCTGGGTGGTGACTGGGGCCGCGGGGGAGGACTGGACCCAGCGCTGCCCTGGGGACACCACCGTCCTGGTCCCTGCCAGCCATGGCCATTATCCTTGTCAGCTGTCTTTTGTCCAGGAAAATTCTTTTTTTTTTTTTTTTAATGTTTAATCTTGAGAGAGTAGGGGAGGGGCAGAGAGCGAGGAAGAGAGAGAGTCCCAGGCAGGCTCCGTGCTGTCAGTGCAGAGCCCGATGCAGGGCTCCATCTCACGAACCAGGAGATCATGACCTGAGCCGAAATCAAGAGTCAGATGCTTAACCGACTGAGCCGCCCAGGTGCCCCAGTCCTGGAAAATTCTGGGTGAGGACCTGGTGGCTTAGTTTCAGGCGGTTCGCCTAGCGGAAGGGCCAGAGTGGGCCTTTTGGTCACCAGGTGTGGCCTTAGCTCAGGCCTGACCTTTGTGCTAGTGGACGAGTCCCCATGGCGGCTGGAGCCCCAGACCCCCAGGCACCGCCAGCCCTGTCTGTGGGGTCCAGATACTGCCTTTCTTTTTTCAAGTTTATTTATTTGAGGGAGAGCACTGCACGCCAGGGGAGGCGGGAGCCCGGTTGAGAGCATCTACCCAATGCACAGAAAGAGGGAAGGTGCTTGAGGGCGCGTGGCCCTGGGCTCCACCGACCCCCGCCCCCGTGGTGGTGAATTCCCACTTTCCACCACGCCCCTGCCAGGGCTTCTCCTGGGCTGGGGGCTCACCTGGCTTCAGACAGGCGTGTGAGCAGGTGCAGAACCTCCCCTACACCTACAAGCTGCCCAGGAGAGGGATTTCCCTGGGATATTTCGCTGAAGGCCTGGACAGACAGCTGGGTTTAATACTGTTTGTCATACGGCCCACGTCCCCCTGGCCCCGGGCAGAGCAAGCTCCTTCCGGGAGATTGGAGCGCACCAGCAACTGAGGCACAGTAAGAACCAGAGGTTCCTCACCTTCCCTGGGGGGTCGGGGCTTGGTTGCCCCCCCTGGCAGAGAGGGTCTTGGGGCTTTCCCCTTTGTGGCACTGGCTTAGTCAGCAACAACACACAGACCCGGCTCCAGGCAGAAGGGGGGCCGGGGCTCACCAGCCCTGGGCCCCGAGGCTCCACTGAGGGCGGGTCCTCGGGTAGCAGCTCGCCTGGACCCCACTTCCCGGCTCTGCTTCCGCTGGGCCACCTGCTGCAGTGGAACACCGCAGAGCTGACCTGCCGGGTAACAGGAGCACACCACTGGGATGCGGCTGGGCGGCTGGGGCCCAGGAAGGCGGCCTTGGCGGCAGGGAGCCGGGTGGGGCCCGTCTGCTGGGCCGCTTTGTCTGGGGGGGGGGGTGGCTTGCGAGCCCCGGGCCATCTCAGCCGGGCCGCACAGGCCGGAGCCAGTGCCTGGGGACCCTGCAGCCCAAGGGAGACCGCTGTGCCCCGGGGCCATCTGAGGCCGCGCCCCATGGGGCCCAGGGACATCTGTGAGTCCTCGGAGGCGAGTTTCCTCACACAGAAGGAAACTGGGCGAGTATTTTGGTTCCACGTCCGCGGTGGCGGACCGTGGCTCTCCGCGCGCGCGTGAATTAGGGCAGCACCGTTTTGGCTTGTGCGTGCCTCCCCTCGGTTTAAATCAGATGCGCCCATCTCCTTCCTCTTTTGTCCTAAATTTCCAACGTTTCGTGCAGCTGTGCAGCAGCTGCTGCTTCCTGCTCCCGAGAAGGCCGAGGGGCGGGGTGGCTGCACCGAGTCCCCTCCTCCCGGGAGGGACAGCGGAGCCTGGCCCGGTCACGCCAGGGCGGGCGCAGCAGCTGGGGGGCAGCCTGCGCCTGCTGCGGGACACAGGTGAGGGCCCGGTGCACGCTGCCCGGAAGCAGGCCTCAGAGGCAGAGCCGGGGACCCCCAGGGGAGACCAGTGCGAGGGCGCCAGGGGCCAGGTCAGAGGCGGCAGGCTCCCTTCCCGGGAGAGCTCGGCACAGGGCCGGCGTCCATCTGCGTGGTCGCTCCTGGAGGGAGACGCTCTGCCGGGGACACCGAGCTCGCGGAGCACTCAGTGACCTGGACACGGTCATTCAGAAAGTGTCGAGGGCCTCCGGGCACGAGAACATGCTGTCCTCAGAGTTCGGCTGAGGTGAAGGTGTTAGGATGTGGGGGCCTGGAGAGCGGAGTGGGTGGTGGGGTGGAGCCTCAGGGAAGGGACCCCGGAGCTCCCTCGCTGCTCCCGCCGCGGCAGGACACCGCGACAAGTCGGCCTCAGGGGACACCGACTCTGCCGGCACAGGACCCGGGCTTGCGCCTCCAGAGCTGTGGTTGGGGGCCGTCCGAGGTGGCCTGTTACAGCCGTGGGGATGTGGAGACAGGACAGCCCTTCGTCCCCGTTCATCCAGCCCACGGCTGTGCCTGCGTGCCACGTCCCGGAAGGTCTGGCCACCTGCCCCGAGGTCAGGACCTGGAAGAGCTCTGGGCCACGAAGGGCCTTCCTGCCCTGTCCCAGGGCCACGGCGTCTCCCCGAGGCAGCCTCTTCAGGGGAAGGGGCCACCCAGAGCTCTGGTCAACGGGGGCAGTCTGGGGACATCGGGAGTCCCCCACCTTCCTCTCTGCAGCTCCTGCCCTGGGCTGCCCTCCCCTTCCGGGAAGAGCGCGTCCAGCAGCTCTGGCCCCTCCGGACCGCGAGTCCGGCTGCTCTGGCTTTCCTCTCCCGGATCCTGCAGGAAAAGCCGGTCCCGGGGAGGAGGGCACAGCAGCAGGCACAGCGTCTAAGAGACAAGGCCCGTTGTGCGGATCGGCTCAGGACCACCTGACCCAAAGGCGGGAAAGGTTCCAGCTCTCTCTGGCAGTCTGTCTTCAAGGCAGGAGCACGGGGATGAGGCCCCGGGGGCGGGGGGAGAGGGGCGCCCCTGGTCCCGGTGCTCCGGGAGCACCTGTGCCGGGTGGCGGGGCCAGGACCTGTGCACCCCGCCCTGCTCCGTCTCTAGGTGAACAGAGACGCACGCCCGCAGGGGCACGCGCACACACGCACCGCAGCCCGTGGCGGGCCGAAATGCGCCGCCCGCCGCACAGGTGGTGCCGAGCATGGCTGAGCCCGCTCCAGGCTGCGGCGTCGGCAAGATGGGCGCGCTGCCCCCGGGGGCCAGGAACGTGGAGGCAGGGCAGACGGAGCGCAAGCACTCCCCGTACCCTTTTGCCAGGGTGGTGGTGTAAATACTGAACTCACATTGAAAATTCAGATTTCTATTGTCCAAGGGCTGCCCCTGCCCTGGGCAGGACGAGAGTTCTGGGGACCCAGGGGGTGGGAGAATGGAGCCGGGGCGCGGCTGGGCCACTGCAAAGACCTGGAAACCCACCGTGTTTGCTCACCTTAGGCGGCACGGGGGTCACAGTGGGTCCCGGGTGCATGGAGGGGGGACTCCCGACCCCAGTAAGGGCAGGCAGGTCGCCATTCCCTGCCCATCCGAGACAGTGGCGCCCAGTGCAAAGGCCCCGAGGCCTCTTCTGGGTCCACCCGGAAGGAAAGGGCCCGAAGCCCTGGCCCGGCCTCCTGGGCCCTGGTGACCTGTGGCTGGCCCCACGGCGGGGCACCTCACGGTCACTGCGCGGGGGACGCACCTCCCGTAAGGCCACCTGACGGCTCACCGCTTCTCTCCCAGTGACATCGCCCTCGGCCTGCACTGACTGACCTCCACATGAATATTCATGAGGCATTTCAGCCAGGACCAGCAGGATCATTCTCGGGAAGGGGCGGCCAACGTGCCGATGCCCATGGACTTGTCGGCTCGCACACCGGCACGTCGGCCTACTGCCCTTCGGGCTTTGGTCTGAACACCCTCTCCCACCGGCCGACTCGGGAGGGGCAGGACAGGAAGGCCACGGGGAGGGCGGCTGGGGTGCCCCAGGCCCTGTCCTGCCCAAACACACAGGCCTGGCTGCCCCCACCCCATCTTCCTGTGGCCTCCCTCCTGCCTTCCCAGACTCCCTGGCCCCGGGCCCACACGGGTCCCCACCCCTCCCCAGGGCCTGTCCCCAGCCCGTGTCCCTCTCTGTGAGGGGCATGCTGAGGGCGGGCCCCATCTCCACCCAACCCGTTCACAGGGCCTTCCTGGTGATGGGCCTGCCCTCAGTGCCCCACCCCCCCACAGCCACCTGCCACTCTGGGCTTCCCAGCACAGTCAGGAGCAAACCGAGCCCGTGCTGGACCCTAGGAGGTTCCGGCTCACACCTGCCCGGCTCTGGCCCCAGCTGCCCCCCCTCGGCTGGCCCGTCCGGAGCCAAGGACAGGCCGCAATGCGTCACGTCCCTGCCCCAGGGCTGGGGGAGCCTCCAGCCCCCGGTTAGGGTGGCGGGTGAGCTGGTTGAACTGGCCAGAGCTGCAGGAAGTCTGGCCTGGCCTGGGCTCCGGTGAGGCCACACGGGGCCCAGAGTGGGGCTCTGCCCTCTCTTGGACAAAGGCGTGCTCACTTGCCGGGCCCAGGTAGCCCTGCTCACCACGCACCCTCCTCTGCGGCAGGCCCTCCCCCAGCACCAGGCGCAGAGCCGGCCACACAGAAACCCTGCCAGAGGCCCCGTGTGACACAGCCGCCAGCAGGCCTGGGCACGCTGCCCGCCGGGCGGGGGAGGGGCGCAGCCCACAGTCGCTGAATCAGCGCTCCCTCCCGCCCTCCCTATCCCCCCTGGGCAAGGATGCTGCTGAGGCCGGGCCTCCCTCTTCTGGGAGCTGTCAGGAAGGCAGCAGCCCCACGGCTGGGGTTTCTGGAAAGTGGCTCCCGGGCGTGCAGCTTGGTGCAGAGAAGCGGGCCGGCCTCCTGGGGACAGGAGGAGAGGCCGTCCTGGAGAAGCTGCCCAGAGCGGCCCTCTCCTGACAGCACCAATGAGGGAGAAAGGAGAAGAAAGCTCGCTCCCTCCCCAGAAAGGGCTGAATCAGCACCGAGTGCCCTGCCATGCGCCAGCTCCCTCATCCAATCACACGCTGGAAGCGACAGGGACCTCTCAAGGTCAGGGACCATCCGTATTGTGTGCGGCGAGCCCCAGCAGACGCCCTGTCCTCCGCAGCAGCACGGGGGGTCACCCTCCGCCCTGGAGCTGGGCCTTGCCCACCCCAGCATCCCCCCGGGCGGGGCTGTTTCCCTCCCCACCGTGCAGCCGGCGGCCCCCACTGGGCGGGGGGGTGTGGGGACGGGGGACCACGAGAGCATCCTCGGCGGTCCCCGGGCCGCCCCACTGGGGCCTGGACGGCACTCAGACTTTCTCAAGAGTATCTGGTTTCTGGAAGCTCCCAAATCAATGCCCCTCCTGGCCACCGTCCCCTCTGACAGCCCCTCACACCAGCCACGGAGGGATCAGGCCCTGGGAGTCCCTCAGCAAAGGGACAGACTGGACGGCAAGCCTGAGTAGACAGGTGTGGCTGCTGGGGCTTTTCCTCGGGGTCCCCAGCACCTGGCTCTGGCCCGCAGGCACCCCGCACCCGCGCCTCCGTGCTTCTCTCCTCCCCCTGCTCCCTCCCCGTGCCCGCTTCTGTCCTGACCCTGACCTATGGACGGGGCTCTGTCTCTCCCACGCCCACTGCCTCCGGCTGAGCCCCAGCCTCCCCCCCCACCTCCTCCCCCCCGCCAGCTCTCCGGCAGGGCTCACTTGCCACCACCTCCTCCCTGTCCTGTGCGGTCACCCGGGGCGGGGGGGGCAGCACTGCCCCCTGCAGAACCTTCCAGGTACTCTCCTCCCTCTTCTCTTCTGACCCTGGGCCCATCTTCGCCCGCCTGGAGTCCCCTGTGAGCAGCGGGCGCCCTCCTTGCCCTCCCGGCTCACTGGTTCTGAGGTCTGGCCGCTGGCTGTCCCAGGTGACTTCCTCCCTCGAGCCCCCCTCCAAAGCAGCCTGGGATATTTGGGGTGAAGACGCAGCAGGAGCCACTGAGGCCTGGAGGCTGCGTAAGGACGAATCGCGGTTCCTACCCGGTTCCAGCTCCGGCATTGGCCAGCATGGCCCTGGGACCTGTGCTCGGGTCAGGCTCTGTCTCCGCTTGACCCCCGCACCTGCCTCTTCGTGGCCCCCGGAAGCCTCCCGGCCCCAAGGGCTGTCCAAGGCAGGACGAATGTCACCTCCTGAGCTGCCTCTGCCTCTCTTGGGGGTGTTACCAGGTCTGCCATCGGAAGCTACACCCCAAACGACTTGGGTTGTTTCCTTCTAAGAAAAGCCCATCTCCACAAGATTCTGGAAACCGCAGAGAGCAACCTCCCCATGGTGCTTTCCAGCTGCCACAGGAGCTTGGAGGGACGTCGCCCTCGTCGGCGAGCTGGCAGAAGTGGGACACAGGTGTCCCTGCACAGGAGCTAGGGAACCTCGACAAGCCGAAGATGCTAGGTAATAACGTGTCTCTTACCTTCCAAGTGTTTTCGGTGACTTACGCTTGTTTAAGTAGGCTCCACACCCAACGCGGGGCCTGAACTCACCACCCTGAGATTTGGGACGCGCACGCGGATGGGGCTGGCCGGGCGCCCCCGTGTTTCCGGTTAAACGAGAACCACGACTTTAGTTTTCGGCCGGGGTTTTGTCCGCAAACGCGTATCTTCCCCTGAAACGGAGCTCGCGCCGTGCTCACTTCTGTGACCCGTTTCCACTCGCCTCGAGGGCCTCTCCTCGCCCCCAAGGGCCCTTCACACCCTCTGCTGGTGGACGCTGGCCCTCGTGGACCCGGCCGGGGCCCCCCGCCGGCACTGCCACACTGTCCCTGCCGTCGTGACCCAGTCCCCGGAACTTGGAGGTCAAGGTGGGCCCGCCGAAGCCCACCGCGTCTGCTCCCCCCCCGACATCCCAGACGACGTTCCCAGTGTCACCGCAGCACGCGCCATCTGTGACGTTTTTGGTCGGTTACATCCTTAAAAAAAAAAAAGAGCAAAATTTTGAGCGTTGAACAATCATTCCGTCAACATGTTAAAAAAATAAGTTTAATGCAGGTGGCTCATTTCAGTAAAGAATTTAACAGGCACTCGAGACCCAGAGTATCTTAGTGTTCGGGGCGCCATCTCCTCACACAGCCGAGACCACATTCGGGTGGCACTGCCGGACCCTCCTGCCGTCCTGACCTTGAGGACACGCGCCCGCCCCACTGACGGGAGCTTTGGGGGAATCTGAGGCGATCAACACAAAACAAAACTCTGAGGAAACAGCATGACTTAGTGCAAAAGATTCTGCGGCGCTGAGAAGCGGGGTGCGCGCGGGCCGGCTCCCCGCCTGCAGCCGGGGGACCAGGCGGAGCCGCGTCGGCGGCGCTTTCCCGCCGTCCTCAGGCCGGCCATCTGGAAGCTGCTGTGGGAGCGTGGCGCACAGCCAGGCGCGCTGGGCCTTCTCCACCCGACAGCTCCCCCGGCCGCCGGACTGCCCGGCCAGCCAGGGTCAGGGGGGCGCTGCCCACGCGCGGGGGTGGGGACACGCTGGGGTGAAGCAGGGCTGTGTCCTGTCCCTGGTCTCTGCCTGTTGTCCCAGCATGACTATTCGGAGTGCCTTCCCACTCGCCGAGGAGACCCACAGTGACTCCGGAGCCACGGGGCCACCCTGTCTTCTGACAGAGACGGCCACAGCTAGGGGTCCGGGCCACACATGGGCCCCCGCTGGGCCACCGGCCCTCCGTGTCCTCCTGCCCCACGTGCATTTCTGCTCTTCTCTCCGCTGCAGCCCTAGCGGCCACCGGGGCAGGAGCATGGGGCGGCCGACCCCTCGCTTAGAGGCCCCCGTGTAACTCTGAGAGGTGCTTCTTACACAGAAGCTCTGCTCGTGCTTCCGCGGTGCTTCCGCGGTGCGGACTCAGGCCTCTGACATTAGCTCTAAACAGGTGCGTTTCACTTCCGGCCACCCCTCCAGGGAAGAGAGGTCGGAGCCCCCTCCCTCCAGAAAGAGAGGCCAGAGCCCCTCCCCTGAGCAAGCAAGGAGTCAAGCTGCCGCCTCGAAAATCCACACTTGCAGAGACAGTGGCATCCGACTTGTCATTGTCAACAAACCTGCCCAAGAGGAAGACCGGCCTGCCCTGGACCCGGCACTGCCCTGGGCCGGCCCCTGATCTAGGAAGCTGCCAAGGCAGCCTGCGACCCCCACCAGACCGCATCTAAGCAAACCAACAAGACCCTGAAGCCTGGCCTGGGACTCAGGACCCCCAACGCCTCTCAGGGTTGGAGTGTGCGAGCTGTGCCCGGATTTGGCGGCCCAGAGCAGAGCGAACGGCCTGATGGCAGTGTGTACCTCGGCCAGCTGGGCCTGATGTTTCCCTAAGGCTGGGGCGGGGGCTGGGGGCCGCAAGGCCGGCCAGGAGGAACTCGCACACCACCGGACAGGAAACAGGGGCACACAGGCTCTCCAAGCGCAGATGGGGCCAGCGGGGCCCACCCTGGCAAAGCGGGGGCTGGCAGGACAGGCTGACGGCCGCGAGGCGCTGTGCCCACGCGAGCACACCAGGACGGGCGGAGCAGAGAACTAGCAGCAGAGGGGGCAGCAGCGTCCCCTTCACAGAACAGCCTCAGCCCCCCTCCCCTCTGCGCGGGGCGGACGGGTGGGCAGAGCCCATCGGTGAGATGGGTCGGGAAGAACAGGACCCTGGCCTACCCCAACAAGGAGAACCCGGCGGCAGGCGCACCCAGGCGGGTCTGGGCGGAGACGTGGGAGCGGAGGCCCGCCGGGGCCCCTCACATGTCCACGAAGACCATGAAGCACCAGCCCAGGCCCCCAACCAGCAGCACGGTCACTCGGATACCATAGATGAGCAGCTCGTTCAGGAGGCGGAAGTCCACGCGCCGGCGGCCTAGCAGCAGCAGCAGCACCGACAGCTTGAGCTGGAAGCGCAGCAGGACGCGCACGCCCAGGTACTGCAGGCAGAAGAGGGCGGCCAGCGCGCCCCACAGCGTGGCGGTGAACAGGCTGCAGCTGAAGTAGAGCAGGAAGCGGATGAAGCCGTAGAGCCAGCGCGCGCGGATGTAGACGTCGAAGTTGTTGTACTTGGTGCGCGCCAGGCGGGAGGTGCGCGCCGGCCCGCAGGCCGCGTGCAGGCAGGTGGTGTGCGGGCCGTGGAAGGAGCGCACCCGCCGCGGGATGGGCATGACCGGCATTGGGGCCCGGGCGGTGGTGCTAGCTTGTGGCAGCGGTGGTGTCCAGGCAGTGGTCAGCATAGGCGTCATGGGCACCTAGGCCTGGAAGCCAGCGGCTGGGCCCTGGGGGAGGCGGTGGCCTGCAGGAAAGTGACAGAGAGGAGCTGGGTAAGCCCCTCCCTCCCCCCCCCCCCCCCGAAGATGTGAGCAGGGGCATCCGTTCTGGGAAATCAGCCAGCCCTGGGGCCACAGCGAAACTGAGTCTAGGTCGGGGGGGGGGGGGGTCTGTTCCGGGGTGTGGGGGGGATTGCTCTTTCCACAGGCACTACTGGGGACACTTCACGGGGACACGGATGGATAAGTTCCCTTCAGCAACTTGACAAGCCAAGTGCTGCAGACCTGACGGCAGGGTGGGGGCTCGGAGGTCACCTGCCGGGCCTGAACCCTGGGGCCCCTCACCCAGTAGGAGTAAGCTGGAGCAGTTTACGTCACCCTCCCATCCCTGCTCTGCCAAGCGCGGGGATGCCCACGGCGCTGTGCTCCCCGGGGTGCCGGGGGAAGCTGGTGGCCGTGCCCGGCAGGCAGAGGACAGCTGACTGCCAGTGGTGTCATCACAGGCCCACAGACTGGGCACGAGGAAAGGAGAAATACCAAGTGGCTCTCTAGTAACTGCCACTCACAGGTCGCCTAAATAACTTGTGGGTGGAAAAACATGCAAGTACAGGATGTGTGAGACCGGGGAGGCCAGGTTGGTGACGGGCTCGGGAGGCACATCACGCGGGAGCCCTGCCTCGGGGACCCCGGGTTGGCGCTGAGGGTCCCGGAGGCGGCGGCCGGGGGTGTCCAGCCCTTCCCGCAGGCTTGGCCAGAACCTGGTCCTGCACCTCCGGGCGGCTCCGCGCGGCTGTGCGAGGCTCGTCTCGGCCAGACCTCGTCTGCAGGGTCACCTCCCGCTCCCTGCTCTTCGCGGGGACGCGCCCGCCGCCGCCCCCACGCACGGTCCTCCAGCGTCGGCGCCGCGGGCTTCCGGGGCGAGCGAGGACCGGCGGGGGACCCGGCGCGCGGCGGCCGCCCTCCACCCCGGAGCAGGCCCGCCCGCCGCTCACCAGGTGCCCTCTCCGCGCCGGCGTCGGGGGAGGCCGGCGGTGCGGGCGGCCGGGCCTGCTGGCCTCCCTGGCACGGAAGGCTCCAGGAGCAGGGCGGCCGCATGGTACCGACTGCGCGGCGACTGCGGGTCCCGGCCGCTCACGCGTCCCCGCCCGAGGGCGCCCCGGAGGGCCCCGGGCTCGCGCGCCCGGCGGCCGGCAGCGTTTGGCCCAGCGTGGGAGCCGTAGCGCGGTCCCTCCGCGGCCACCGTAGGACTTTCCTCCCGCCCCTCCGCCCGTGCCGACACCGAAAGCGCCTCCCTTCCCCCTGTTCGGGGCCGATTGTGAGCAGTCGGAACGCGGCACTTCCCCAGGGCGTGCGTGCTTACGTGCCCGCGTGCGCGCGCGGCCCTTAACGTTGCCGAACGACCCCTCGCACCCCGAACGCCGCCGACGGCTTGGTTTGTCTTGCGCAGGCGCAGATCGTCGGCCTGGGCGTGCGGACCGTGAGTGGCTCCTCCGCGCACGCGCCGCGGCGCCCAAGGCGTCTGTCAGTGCGCAGGCGCGCGCCAGGGCTAGGCTGCGAGCCGAGCGCTGCTCGAGTTGCTGCAAAGGATACTCGCTGGTCCTGGACCGGTCGCGGCCGTACGTGTGTACGACCTGCAGGCCTGCTGCCGGGCAGGGGACGGGGGTCGCGAGGGTGGGCTGGCAAACTCCAGCAGCAGCACCCTGGGCTTGCCCCTGCCTGGGACAATGAGGAATCAATGCAGACTTAAGTGTTTTGACTCGACTGGGTGTCAGCGTCGCGGAGACACTGGATGCCTCTCGTGTGTCGTAGCCCTCTCAAGCTTGGGGGGCGGTCTGCGGGCCACACACTCGTGGACAAGGCTGTCTGTGCCGCCGGGGGCTGAGTTTGATCACGGTTGTCTGTGGACGCTGATGGAGGCCAGTCCCTCCTGCAGCCTTCACGGTAGCTGCCGGCGAACTGCCCTTCTCCAGGCTGGCCACTAGGCTCTCCCCATCTGCAGGCGCCGCTACAACCTACCCACACTCCTGACCCCAGAACACCTGCATCCCTGACATTAGCCTAATCCCAGCCCACCCGTACCCCTGATCCCAGCTTAACCCCAGTCCACCTACATTCTGTCTCTGTTCCAGTGGGCATGCGGTCCTGGCTCTTCCGCTCCTGCCCAGCTGGTGGGGAGGGTCTGGCAGGGTCAGGATGCAGAACTGGTTGGGAGAGGCAGGTAGGCCTGAGGCGGGGAGAGTTTTGAAAAGCATCCGAAGCAACTGTGAAGGGGCAGCGGGAGAAGAGCAGAGGGAGGGAGAATATTTTAAAAATATTTCTTGAAATGCAGGCTTTCTGTGGCCTGGGTTTTGCAGTGGCCCCTGCTCCACACTCCACCCTGAAGCAGTGTTTTTCCTCTCCCGCCCCGAGTCCAGCCCTCTCCCCTTGGGACACCCCACACAGGTCCCCTCCCATCCCCAGAGTTGCAAGGTTTGGTTTATAGACCTATGTCTCCCACTGGCTCAGTTTTCTTATCATGGCCGTCTGTGAGACATCTCTATTTTGTGATCCAGTGTGCCCATACACGTGTTTAAACAACTCCAGGGGCACCTGGGGGCTCAGTCGGTTAAGCATCCGAATCTCGCTCAGGTCAAGATCTCACGGCTTGTGAGTTTGAGCCCCGCATCGGGTTCTGTGCTGACAGCTTCAGAGCCTGGAGCCTGCTTTGGAGTCTGTGTCTCCCTCTCTCTCTGCCCATCCCCCCCCCTGTGTGTGTGCGCGCGCGCGCTCTCTCTCTCTCTCTCTCTCTCTCAAAAATAAACATTTTAAAGAATTAAGAAAAAAAGATGCTGCCACCTTGCCACTACCAGGTGAAGAGCCCCGAGGAGGAGAGTGAGGGTGGCTGCAGGGCCAGGGAAGCCCCTGACACGGGACGTGTGTGTTTGCAGGCCCTCGTTTGGGGGTCCAGTGGGGATCTCCATGCTGAGCACCCCCCTCCCAGGGTCAGCCCCAGGCCTCCCCGTGGAGGTGTCGGAGCTGCGGGTGGTGGCGTGGCGCCACCTGCTGGGGCCCTGCTGGGGTTGCCACAGAGCTGACCGCCCAGACTTGGGGAGGGGGGAGCTGGCAGCAAGGGTCGGAGTCCAGTGGAGGCTTCGGGGCAGGGCCATAAACCGGGGCGCCCCAGCCCAAGCCTAGCCGTTTCCGTGTCGCCTTTGGCTGCTTTCAAGCCACCACGGCAGACCTGAGCGGCCCCCCGAGAAGAGACCCGATGGCCCGCACACCCGAGAAGCCCTACTCGTCGGCCTCTGTGAGGTTCGTTGAGCCCTGCTCCCCAGTTTAAGCAAGGGGAGGACGACTGTCGTTCTCAGGTCAAGTTTTGACTTCCCAGGCCTTGGCAGGGGTCAGGCGTGACTTCGGGCTCACAGTAACAGTGGTGTTGTTGTGTGTGCTGGAGGCAGAAGCTTCGTCACAGGGGTTCCAGAGAGATCACACCTCCTGCAGTCAGGGCAGAGGCCTCAGTAAGCCCCCCAGCTCACAGAGGGGCTCAGCGGCCCCGGTCCCTCGCACAGACGTGGACTGGGATTCTGGCCCTTGGCTCCGGCGGCCTTCCGACCAGATGCGAGCCCCGGGGGCCCCACTTCCGGGGATGGGTCAGAGATTGTGCAGCTTCCACCTCAATGTCCTGACTTCCCTCCCAGCACCCACCTGCCATGCTGGTGGACGCCGGACCACATGGGGGGCCTGCGGGGGCCCTGTGACAGGCACGTGGGGGCACCCGAGGGGTACGTGGGGAGGCCCTGGGGGGCTCCAGTGCCCAGCCCATCCGAGCCCAGGCTTCGAGCATCCGGGAGAGGCACCTCCCCTGTGAGTGAAGGAGACTCGTGCGATCACGCGGTGGTCACGTGCGGGCCGTACAGGAAGTGCGTGAGGGAGGCAATTTGGAGGGCTCGTGGGGAGCACGTGGGTCTAATGTGGGGTCACATGGGGCCGTGTGGCAGGCACTTGGGGGTACATGGGCAGCACGTGGGGACTGCGTGCGTGGCGTGTGGCGGCATAAGAGGACACGCGGAGGGAGCGATACGGGGTGTCGCGTGGAGGGCACGTGGGGCCTCTGGGAGCATGTGTGGGGCACGTGGTGGTCACATGCCCGGCACTCGTGGGGGGTGTGGGGTTCGTGTGGGGGCACGTGGTGGTCACGTAGGGGCTCGAGGGAGACGCACACCTGTGTGCTGCATGTTGGGGGGCCGTGCGGAGGAGGCAGTACCAGGGGCCCCGGCGACCCGCCGTGCGAGCCTCTGGCCGGGGCATCAGGCCTGCGAGTGAAGGCGGTTTGGGCCCCGCCCTCCAGGCTCGCCCGCCGACCTGGGCTTTCCCAGCTGAAACCCCAAGGGCACAGGGCAGAGAAGCCCTGTGGGGCGCTGTCCGGGCGCCCCGAGGACTCCGTCATCGGAGGAAGACAGGTGCTGGCTTATAGCTTGAGTGTCGAGCCGTCTGTTACCCGCCCAATCACGTCAAGCGGGGCCGCGTGTCGTTTCAAGTCCTTACCGCCGCCTCGACGGGACGTAGCCTTGCCTCCACTTTACTGGTGCGGAGAGAGGTTTGCTCATCGGGCCGGGATGCACCCGCCGCCCCCAGGTGGCCACCGTGTGCCACGCGCGCCGAGCCACCTCCTCCCGACTCCCCGCGCACATCGCTGATTGGCGCGGCTCTCCTGCAGAGCCCCTGGCCGTTCGCCTGCTGGGTTTGGGGTGTAGGGTTCCAGCCCATTTGGGGGCGGCAGCATGCCCACTGACAAACCATGGCCTCTCCCGTCCCTGCCATGACCCCGCTTTAGGTCCGCGATCCCTGAGAGGATGCTGTTCTCATCAGGGTGGACCCTGGGCCGGTCTGTCACAAGGGCCGCTCGGACGCCCGGAGCTTGGTCACCGTAGTTACACCAGGTGGTTTATGGAGGCAGTGCGGCCGCGTGACAGAGAGCCAGCCTGCCCAGGGCAGCTCCGGCTCCTCCACCGCCTAGCCGTGGGCAAGGCGTCGGCCTCTCTCCACCGCAGTCTCGCGTGCGAAGTGGTGGCGGCGGGACATGGCCTTCACCTTGGCCCGGGGTAAAGCCGGTAGCCGCCGCCAGCTCTGGTTGAGTCGGCCTCCAGGGTGGCCGACCCCCAGCCGGTAGCGGGTAGGGCCGACCTGCGTGGCCAGGGGGACACGGCCGCGGTGACAGTGTGATGCCCCGGGCCGCGGTGACAGTGTGATGCCCCGGGCCGCGGTGACAGTGTGATGCCCCGAGTCGCGGTGACAGTGTGATGCCCCGGGCCGAGGTGACAGTGTGATGCCCCGGGCTCGGCCACAGAAGGCACTGCAGCTCCCATCTTGCCGTGTCCCGGGTCCCTCACGGGGAAGCCAGGTGACTTCGAGGCGAGCCCAGGAGGGAGGCCCCGGGAGGAAGCAGCCCTGCCCTGCGCTGGAGGGAGGAGAATAGGCCGGGTGCTGGGGAAGCACGCAGGCCGCCCAGGAGGACCTCGTGAGTGACACGGGGGCCTGTCCAGGGCTGCCGGATTAGGGTTTATCGATGACGCATTTGCCCGGATTCTGCAAGCGCTCCCGGCGTCGAGCTGCGAGAGGCAGGCCCGCCGTTGGGTGAATCGCTTTGCCTTCCTAAGCGCTCGGCCCTCGCTTGCGAGCCGGGTGGGGAGTTCGGCCCTGGTGGCCGTGAGAGGGTTTAATGACACGAGGCCCTCAGCCAGGGCCGGGGCGGGATGCGTGCCCGGTGAGCGCTGCCCTCGGGAAGCAGGGGAACGCCCGTCGTGAGCCGGCGGCGGACTTAGGGCGCACAGAGGCCCGGCCTCGCAGTGCGCTAAGGAGGAGGCCACCAGGCCCAGCGTCTTGGTGGCCCTGCCCTCCTCCCGGGCAGCAGGCGTCATGCTGCTCACGGGATGTGCCCTCGGCAAACCCAGGCCCAGGCCGCGAAGGGGGCACCGGAAGCTCACCGTCAAGGCCGGCACTCGCGAGGGGTCCGGCCCCTTCCCGCCGCCGCGTGCCGGGCCCGGGCCACATTTCCCGGTGCTGATTTCCCAGAGACGTGCCTCCTGCTCCTGCTGATTGGACAGCTCCGTGCTGACGGGAGAGAAGATTTGCGGCGGGCTTTATCATCCCCCCAGAGCACGGGCGGTGTGTCTGGCTCAGGAGCCCGGGGCGGGAGGCGGATTTATGTGTCACTTGTTGCAATATAAATGCTAACTTGTACTCCTTCCAAAACTTTTAATGAATTGTATACGTTCCGAGAGATTTATAGGGTGAGCGGAATGGCTCAAAATGTTACTTTTAACAAATTTGTCACTTTGGCAACAGCACCAAAAAAAATCTGGAAGATATTGCGTTCAGAAATAAATCATAAATAGATGCATTTTAAAAGAGGTTTATTTTGGTCGTTAATGGTTGATGGGCCCCCCCAGTGCAGGATTTAAAGTTAAATTATGCAAGATCAAAAACAAACCTTATAATACTTAATCAAACATGCATAAAACTGGCAGGTCCAATAAATTCTCCCAATTAACTTGCTTCAGATTGTGATTGCATTTGCTAATTTAATCAGCCCCAGAATAATCGGGAGGCCGGGAACTGAGGAGCGAATGCGGGCGCGCACACCTCGGGAGAGGGGCTCAGAGACGCGGGCAGGAGGGCCGCCGAGGAATTCGCTGCTTTCCACGAGACCAGCTGTTCTCACGGAGGGAGAGCCGACCGGACAGGCACCCAGCTCGCCTCCCTGCGAGCATGCGGCCCTGGCTGGACACCGCCATCTGGATCGAATTCCATTCCGGGTTTGCTTGGCTCCGGGAGCCCCGTGCTCTCGTCCACTGCAGACGCCAGCCCCTTCCAGAATGTGCTCAGAATGATTCTGTGCCCTGCGCCTTCTGCCGGGCTTCGTCCTGAGAGGAGGCCAGCTCCTTCTATCAGGACACCCGGCTGGTCCAGGGTTTCGCCTGCGTGAGGGTTGGTCAGGGTGCGAGAGGAGACGCGGAGTCAGTCTCCTATCCGGACTGCTCGAGATTTATTTTTTCTTCGGGGTTTTTACGCATTTTTTCTAAGCACAGCAAGTATACATCTTGTAAAGATTGCAGGATGAAATCATTACAGTTTTTCAAGGTTTTTAGTAAAATAGAGTATGCATGCTTCTCAAGGTTCCTGGTAAAAAACTGATTAAAACATGTTTGTTTCTCAAGGTTACGTAGAATGTTTAAGCAATCAGTATATGAGGGCAAAAAACAGCTCACATGCAATCAAAGCGTAACTAACGAATACATTCTGGTAAATATTATGGGTTGGAAGGGTAAGAACAAAATATACAGATATCAGTTAAAGGCTCTGGCTACAGCTGAAAGAGTATGTGAGATACATGTTTTTCTCTAAAGTTACTCTCTAAGATTATTTATTATCTACTGACCATTAATAATGTCTTAACCTGAAAACTACAGCAATTACCACATTCCTGAGGGTCGGGCTGCACTCTTGAGTATAGTGAGAAAAGATTAGGAATTATATTTTATGTTATTCCTATTGAATGATTTTCTTTTTATTTCTATGACAATCAACACTATAGGTCTCTAAGGCTTGTAACACTAAATAAACAGGTCAGAACCTATCCGGCAGGGGGGGGGGGCGGCACTGGAGCCCTTCTGCTCCATCCTGCAGCCACCACAGCAGGAGCTTATTCTTGAGAGTTCTTCTTTAGAGGAAACTAGAAGTTCTTCTTTAGAAGAAGAAGGTTTTCCTGCTAGCCCCATTGCGACTGTGCCTGTCTTAGGTTGTTCCTCCTCTGAGGAAGCTTACCCGTCTTTGGCTAACCAGCCATCCTCTGGGGACAAAAAGGACGACTTGGATTGGAAACCATAGCTCCATGGCTTCCCTGCCCCGCACCGGCCTGTAGACACCCTTGCCTTCTGTAGGGTCCAGGCTCTGGGCAAACGGCCCTTGAACCTTCGGTCTTCACCCTGGGCATCGCCATCAGGGCTGTTGTCTTCTGTTCTCCGGCGTCTTCCCCTTGGAGCCTGCCCATTCCGACCTCTGATTCTTCTTCTTTTTAAATGTGTATTTGTTTATTCTGAGAGAGAGTGCGAGCAGGGGAGGAGCAGAGAGAGAGGGAGAGACAGAGAATCCCAAGCAGGCTCCACGCTGTCAGTGCAGAGCCTGACACGGGGCTTGAACCCACGAACTGTGAGATCACAACCTGAGCTGAAACCAAGAGTCGGATGCTTAACCAACTGAGCCACTCAGGTGCCCCCGACCTCTGATTCTTGCTTAAGTGAGGGTTTTGACTTAACTGCATTTTTCCTTTTTGGGGGGGTGCGCAGCGACAGGCAGACAGGCCAGGGGGTAGCCCATGCCCGCGCCTGGGCCTGCAGGGAGAGGCTGGTGTCCCTGGGCTTGGCCCCCGAGGCGGCACATGGCGGAACTCACTCGGCTCGCTCTGCCTCTGCCAGGGAGAGTGTTTATTTTACTTAATTGTCAAAATCAGTTTATGTTGCAAACCCACGTTTGCATTGAGCTTAGTCCATAACAGGCGTTTTTCCACGCCGGTTTGCACTCTGCGTAAGGCTGGTGTTCAAGGGCCGCGTGGCGTTTATTCTGGTGGCCGGCGTGCCATCACTCACCTCACCGTCCTCTCGGACTGGATGCGTGTTGGTGCCCCATTTTTGCGACTGCGAAGAACATCGTGGGACATAAATCCGTGTGCACGCACATTGTATTTCTCCCGGATGCGTTGCTGGCGCGGGCTAGTGCCTTCGGGCTCCGGACACGAGCCCCCCAGGCTCCCTGCTGCACAGACGACCCTGGGCTGAGGTTCCGCTGGGGGCTCCCTCCAGAGCTCTGCCACTGCCCCCTCCCTGCTGTTCCTGGCACGGACGTGCTGTCCCACGAAACTGCCAAGGAGATCGCGCCTCCTGTCGTTTCCAGAACAAGCTGAGAAGAGGGTCCACAGCACGGAGACAGGGGGCTGTGTCGTCATCACCGGTGAGAGGGGCTCCACGGACGTCTGTGAGGAGGCCGCAGGTGAAGTCACACTCATGCTGGGGACTCGGGGACGTCTCTGGAAGGAAAGGCCTGAGGCCACTCCAGCAGACTCGGAGAGGCGGACGGTCTGTGATGCCCCCGACGGGGCAACTGGCCTACAGTGCTGCGTGCAGGTGCAGCTGGCCCCGGCCGGGGAGTGCAGGGCACCAAAGCCCACCCGGCCGGCGCCCAGCCCGCCACCTGGAGGGCAGCTCACGGAGGCACCGAGTTGATCAAATCATAGACGGAGAACCAGAAAAGCACCGTCCAGGCTGGTCCCTCACGGGAGGAGTCAGACCCACAGGTACAGAGAGCGGAGGTCGGGGGCCTGGGGGGCCGGGGCCGCGTGTAACGGGACAGCGTCCCGATCACATTCTGGGGACGGACAGAGCGAATGCGCTCGGGGCCCCTGAAGTGTGCACTAAGAGGTGGTAATGGTACGTGACACACGGGCCACGGCAGAAAGACAGGGCGAGGCAGACAAAAGCATGTTCCCGAATGCCCGAACTTGGTGGAAAGCCCTGGAAGAGCCAGGGTGGGCAGAGCCCGGCAGGAGGGCCTCCCGGTGGTGGGGACGGTCGCGGAGGCGTTTCCAGACCGCAGACTGAGGAACGCCACGGCACGCGGCCTCGTACAGGCACCTGCTGAATGTGAGCACGTGCACCTGCAGCGCTAATGCCTTTCAGAGCATGATCTGCCCTCCTCCATCACGCCCTGCCACCCTTCCAGAAGCTTCCATCCTTCCACACACTTCCTTTTGGTGGGTCCTCCTGCATCACCCCCACTGTGGAGGGAATCTTCTCAAAGTCGAACCTGACCCACGGCCTCTAGAGGCTCTGCGGCGCGGTGCCCGGCCCCCGGGAGACCCCATCCCCAGGAAACCGAGCTGCCAGCACCCTCCCCTTCTGGGGCATGTCCCCTTGCGAAATTATCCCTTCTGATCCTTTAAGAGTCAGCTCAAGGCCCCTCCTCTTCCAGGAAGCCTTCCTGACGCCCAGGGCCGGGCCAAGTTCATGCCTTGAGCCCCCATCCCCACGGGACCGCCCGATGGGCGCGAGCTCCTCATGAGGAGGGCCTGGGTCCGGTTGAGCTCACGACTCTATGCCCAGCACAGGGCCGGCCCGGCCAGAATGAGCCGAGGTCACCTTCTCGGAACCCCTAAAAGTGGCCCGCCTGACAGCGGCGTTTGTCCCAGTGTCCCAGGGGCACGACTGCCCGCCAGAACCCTCGGCCTTCCTTCCCAGCTGAGCTCCTTGAGGCCAGGACGAGTCTGGTCCCGCCTCTGAGGTGCTCAGGTGGGGGCGAGGGGGCAGAGGCTGATGCAGTAGCCAGCCCTCCTGGCCCAGGGACTGGGGAGCAGAGGGCCAGGGCAGGAGCCAGCTCTGGGCAGGCTGGAGGGCGAGGGAGGGCTCAGCCAGGGCGCAAGGCGGGGGGTCTTTAGGCGGTGGGCTTAGGAGGCTTTGGTCTTGGTGTGCGGGGAAGAGACCGTGCTGGGGTGACGTGCGGCCACCACACCGGTGCTGGCCCTACTCATCCCGCTGTGCCTCGGTGTCAACCGCAGACCAGAGGAGGCAGCAGTGTCACCGAGGGTCCCAGGCCTTCCCGCCCCTTGTGGTTTGGGGGTTCAGTGGAAGGAATTAGCCGGGGTGAACCTTGGGAGGCACAGAAGCATTGGTCAGCACGTCCCTGCAGAGGCAGGCTCGTGCTGACGGACCCCTGACCCCGTCCGGGTTCCTGGCAGGCCGAGGCACCAGCCTGGGCCCCGGTGACGGTCACCGACCTGTGTCCTCGCAGGGTCCCCAACTCCACGGAGAACAAAAGCTCCCAGGACTCAGTGTCGTGAGCAGCCAAGGGGCACTGCAGTTCGGTTTGTCGACCCTCCGAGGAAAGCAGCAGGAACTATGTGCCCCAGACGCCAAAACTGCTCCTGTCCTGAGTCCATACGAGCACAGCGTCCTGGAGAAGTCACATTCCCGACCCCGGTCACCAAGCACCGACGCCCCAGGCCGTGGCACAGGGGCCAGACCGCCCTCAGGGGTCCCCGCATCCTGGCTGGACCTCCAGCGTCTCACCACCCCTGGGGCCCAGCTCTCTCCTCTGTGCTGTAGGATGGGTGGTGCCAATGACAGAGACACGTGGGGGCAGGTGGGGACAGGTGGGCACAGATGCACACGGGGCAGCCCTGGACAGCACACGTCACACAGCAGTGCAGACCACCTGCGCTTGGCACCGGGCAGCGGTCAGATGTGTGTTAGCTCTCCTCGGTGCTGGACTGGCAGAGCGAGCAGCCCCTCCCTTCCTTTCCCTCCCGCCCGCCCGGGCCCTTGGTCCGGAGAGGCTGCTGTGGGCTCCTGGGAGCACCAAAGCTTTGCAGGCATGGGACTCAGGTGCTGGATCCAGCCCGCCCTGAAGGCGGCCCAGGGCCGGCTCCTCGATGCCCACGATCCCCTTTCTGGCTGCAGGCCCTGGCTCTGCGGTCCGGATCCGGAGGAACCGCCTCCCTGAGGCCCTCCCGGCCCTCTCCTGGGAGTGATGGCGCTGGTGCAATCTGGGGCAGGGTTCTCTTCATTAAACGAGGATAATCACAGCATTCCATGCTCCCCACGGGACGTGCCCATTGCTTTTCACAGACCTGAGGTCACGTTGACTGCAGGTTCACCAGAGTTTCACACACGGTGGAGAAATTGCCAAACACTCCCCACGGGGCACTGTAGGGGGTGGTCCCACTTCCGAGGCGGCAGCACGGACAGGTGTACATCTCCAAGGAGCAGGTGTCCTGGCGACCCGCCGGCACCGCGGGGGGGTGACGGAGGCACAGCGAGGGAAGACCGGCTGAGGGCAGAGGTGGGCGTGGGGACTGCGGAGAGTCCGGCCCCTCCGCTCCCTCCGCCCCCGCTTCCCGCCCCTCCTCCGGGCCCAGCTCGTGGGCGCGACAGCCGGCAGAGGGCGCCCCCTGGCCGGGATCCGCGTGGTCCACGCAGCCCGCAGTCCCGGCCGCTGGGATACCGGGCGGGCGTGGGGCCGCGGCGTCCCCGGGACCTGCACCTACACGCGCCCCCGCGCACCCCAGCTCATCCCTGCTTCCGGGGACACCGTTCCCTGTCCCTGCTCACCGCGGGGTGCCCTGGCTCATCCTGGGGCACCCCTGTGCACGCAGCGCACCCGTCCCCACTAATCCCTGCTCCGGGGGCACCTCGGCTCTCCAATCTCTCCAAGGGACCCAGGCAGATCGCTCCCTTTCTCTGTGCCTCAGTGACTAAATCGGGGCCGCAGGGTAACTGCTGCCTCGCGGGCGGTGCGCTGCTGCCGGGTCAGGGTACAGCAGCTTGGGGAGTCCAGCTTCCTTGGAGCACCTGGGTGCCCCACTTTTAGGGGTGAGCAGAGCACAGAGCCCAGGAGGGACTTGCGCCCCCTGCACATGAGGAGCCCCACACAGAGCGAGTGGGGGACACCAAGGGAAAGATTGCCTCAGGACAGCCCCTGCTGGGGTCCCCACCCCTGACCTGACCCGGGCCCTCGGGATCTCCCGGCAGTCCAGTTACCAAGCTTTCCTCCGGCGCTAGGGAGAGGCCGTGCCCCTCCGCCCTGCTCCTGGGACCCCTGGCCCTGGGACCCTGGCCCGAGGCTCCTGTGGGGGCGGGGCATCAGGACTCCCTCTAGAGCACCCCTCCCCTCCCAGCTTTGAGACCCCCCCCCAGGGGCCTGCAGGGGGCAATAGCCGCGTTGCTCCCGAAGCAGCAGGCACTGTCATCTGGTGGGGTGTGGAGGGGGCTGCAGACTTTTTGGCAGGAAGGCACGGGTGGAGGGGTGGGGGCGACTCCCCACCACAGGCCTGGCCTTGGGCTCCTGTGTGCTCTGCACAGGTGCATAAGGGTCATCCTTCCGTCAACAGCAGAGAGACACACAGAGGGTAGGAAACGAGGGTCTGAGGTTGATAAGAAAAGTGACCGTGGGCAGGGGACTCGGATGGGTATGGAGGCGCCAGACAGATACCAAGGGGGCAGGGCGAGGTCGGGGTCATGGGTCCAGCTGGACACTCACCAGTCTCCTCCTGCCCCCGTGGGACCCACAGAGGAAGGGGCACTGGACACCCTCCTGTTAAAGGAAGTGAGTGTGGTTCGTCCCACAGGCTGCTGGGGCCCAGCGGCTGGTGGTGCTGCTGCTAAGTCCATGGGCCTTGGGAGAGACTGCCAGCTCTCTGGGAGTGTTCCCTGTGTCTGTCCTCGGCACCTTCCTGGCCGCCCGTCCCTGCCGGCCCGAGTGTCTCCCCGTGGGTGGCCAGGGCGGCCGGGGCGGGTGCAGAGGGGAGTCTTGGAGCCCCGCCAAGTGAGCGGCTCACGCCGTCCTCTCCCTGGGGGCTTTGGGGCACAGCCTGGGTCATCCTCCACCCAGACGGCTCCGCCCCTGCCTCGCCCCTCCCCCTTCCCCCCTCCGTCCCACCCAGCTCCTGGGGCTGACACACACATCTGTTGGGCAAATGAGTCTGGCAGGCACAAAGGACACTCGCAGAGCGGGGGCTGCCTGGGAAGGGCTCCATTAGGTGTGGGGGCGGGGGCCACCCGGCGAGCTCAGAAAGCCCTCTTCTAAGGGGACATTCTGGTGTCTGTGGTAACGAGGAAGGGTTACCGCCCTGAGGGCTTCGCTTTAAACACACTCACACACTTTCAGTACATTTTAGGTTCACAGCAAAATGAAGAGAAAGGAACGGAGGCTTCCCTGTGCCCTTTGCCCCCCCAACAAGCGAGGCTCCCCCTCCGTCAGCACCCCCACCAGAGCCCGTTTATTCCAGCCCATCAACCCCTGTCAACACGTCTTTGTCACCCAGAGTCCGCGGCTGACGTTAGGGCTCCGTCGTGGTGAGCCCCACCGCCCGTGGGTTTGGGCAAACCTGCTCTGTCCTGCCCCCACCATTACGGGCCTTGCGGTCACTTCACTGCCCCGAAAAGTCCTCTGCTCCCCCTGTTTGTCCCTTCCTCCCCCCCAAACCCAGATCGCACTTTCTCATCTGGAGTCTCTCTTGGGAACCTGGCCAGATGGGGGCCGGGGTCACAGCCTCCATATGCGGGGAGGTGGGCTCGGGGTGAGGGCACCGGTGCCCCCAGGACGGGCCAGCCGGGCCGAGGACTGACGATGGCCGTGGGGCACGCAGGGGACACACGCCTGGGAAGCGAGGCTTCGACGTGTCCTGCGGGCGGCCTGATGGCCGGTGTGGAGGTCACTCCTGCCACGCTGGGCCGTCTGCTGTCAGGTGCCAAACCGAAGAGTCAAGGCAACACAACCGTAGTCTCCAGGGAGGCTCTCTGCCTGGCGATCGGGGACAGTCTGCAGGGGCTGTCTCCGCGCTGCGCCCGCGGCTCTAACCCCGCTGGCGAGGGTTACCTGCCTGTGCGTCCAGTGTCTCCCCCAGATGCCCGCTGCTGTCCCCCACACTCCTGCTGGCCAGTAGGCATCTGTCAAATGAGTGAATGAGTGATCACTGAAATGAACGAATGAATGCCTTCTTCCACGAGCGTCCTCGTCGATCTGGAAGGCAGGGCCAGGGGCCCGCCGTCTAGCGGTCAGAGCCGTAGGGGAGCGAGCCCGGCTCCCCTGCGCCCCGCCCCCGGGCCCCCACAGGCACGGGGCTCTGCCAGGGCTCCCATCTCCCCGGCCGCCCAACACTCACCCAGCTCGTGCCGGTTCCGGGTAATGGTTGGGGGTCCGTCACCCCCTGTGGGGGACGCTCCTCGGAGGCCCCGGCCTGGACTCCGGCGCAGGGGCAGGGGCGCCGCTTTAGCATGGCGGTAGGGTCCCGAGACCGTCGATACGAGTGCTTCAGGGTTATTTATGAATTCATCTATTTGCCGGGACAAGCCTTTCTGCATTTGGTTGCCATGGTTGCCTAAAGTCGGTATCTTATTAATTCTGCATGTTATGAAATAAATATAGATCAGACAATCACAGTGAAGGTTCTTTTTTTTTTTTTTTTTTTTTTTTTATGCAGTTTGGTTCTTGGCGCCCGGGGTAGGATGCACACGGTGTCACGCCGACACACATCCATCAGGTTCGGGGCACCGGGGCGGGGTGCAGAGAGGCGCTCCCGAGCCCCGAGCCTGAGGACGGGAGGGACGGGGAGACAGAGCTGTGGGGGAGGGGAGAAGCTTGAGGGTCCCCGGCACCCTGGGCGGCTCCTGGAGGGATTGCCACAGCAGGTGCGCGGGGCCATCCAGGAGGGAGGCCAGCACCCCATACGCTCCAGCTGGAGTTACAAGCCACAGGGGGTTGGGACCACCCCAAACTGCCGGCTGGGACTGCACGGGCCTATCCAGCCGAGGGCGCCCAGGGTGAGGGGCCCCGCTCTGTGGGCCTGGGGCTGGCTGAGGCCGGCCTCTCCTGCTCCTTCTGTCCAAACAGCAGGAAACAATTCCCCAGAAACAGCGCAAGCGTCCTGATGCCCGTGAGGCTTCAGGCTGGCTCAAGAGGCCGAGGAGGAAGGATCCCGGACCGTCCTGCTGGGCGTTCTTTCGGTCACCCTGGCTACCCCGAATCTGTCTGGCAGCCACGGCAAACACCGCTGTTTTCGTCTCCGATCAGTAGAGGCACAAAGATGCGAAGTCACAAGCATGCGGCTTCGTGGTGACGGGGATTCGGACTCAGTCTGTTCACTGTCCACGCGTGGTCCTCACTGCCCCCGTCCCATCCCTCCCCAGCCTCGGAGGCAGAACTGGGTCCGAGCTCCCCGAGGGCTCTGTCCCCTGAAAAGCCTCCCCAGGCCTGTTCCCTGGCCCAGGCAGCCGCCCCATCCTGGTTGGCCATCAGGTCACCCCGAGGCACTCGGTGCTTAGGGCCGGGCTGCAGGCGGTGTGGGGGCAGATGAGGGGTGGAACCCACCGTCCTGGTCCCAGCACAGATGGTCCCACCACGGTTCCGGGCCAGGAGAGTGTGGGGGGCCCAGGTGGGCAGGGCGAGGTGAGCAGGCAGAGGGGGAACTGCAGGCAGAGAGGACCGCCTCGGTGCACGGCCCCGGGAAGCCCGGGTGCCAGCAAGACCCTGGAGCCACGGCCGGCGTGAGAAGAGGCCGCGGGAGCTCGGGGGCGGGGCGCCCCGGGGCGAAGCGCCCAATCTATGACCTCGAGAGTGTTGCCAGTTCTTGGGGGCCTCGCCTCCCCTTTCCGATGGTGAGCCGTCTCGTCCAGCTGGGCCAGAGTGGTTGACCTCCTGCAGGACAGGATCTCAGCCCCCTGTCCCCACGCAGTGCCCGGCTGTCGGGAGACAACTGCCGCGGGCCGGCCTCTGGCAGCCAGGCCCCTCGGGGGGCGTGCAGTCCAGCACCCCCCTCCCGCCAGCACACCGCGGGCTCCCCAGACGCTCCCAGCCCCCCAGGGCCTGATCAGGGCATCGACAGAGCGGCGCTCACCATTTAATTAAGCTTAGTTTAATTAAAAACCTGGGATCCTTTATTAGACTCTGTAATTGATTTAATTTCCTGTGGAATTCAAGTGTCAAAAGCCTCTCCCGCGTGAAGTCCCAGATTCTGGGGGGTGGACGCAAATGGATGGCCGCTCGGCAGAAGCTCCTGGAATGGAGAGGTTTGCTCCCGGAGCCCGGCAGGCCGGCCCCCAGCCACCCTCCCCCACCTCCCTCTCCCCGCCCCCTTTCCCACGCCCCACACCTGCTTTGGGCTTTGTTAATTGAAAATCCCACCCCACCTGGGGGCTACTTGAAACCAAGAGTTTTGTCTGATGGGAAAGACGGTCGGGGCCTGGCCGGCCGCGCCCCTGCTACGGACTGGGTTTCCGGAAACCCCACAGTCGGGGACAGTGTTCCGACTCAGTAGGCCTCTGGATGGGGAATCTGTATTCCTGCCCGGCCGCCCTTTGCGCCCCACGTCCAGTGCCTGGGACAGGAGTGGGGCCGGCGGGAGCGGGGGGGAGTCGGACAGCAGCATGTGCTGACTGTCCCCTGCCTGCCTCACCACAGATCCCCCGGGGACAGAGTGTCCTGTGGTGGCAGCACTGGGGCTTGACCGGAAGCAGGGGACGCAGGAGAGAGGCGGGGATTGGCATGCAGAAGGCGCTCCCTCCTTGTCCCCTGAGAATGCCGTCTATGCGGTCACCCTGGAGGACACCTGCAAAGTTAAAACACCTGGAACGCCTAGGGGGTGTCGTGGACGGTGGTCTTTCATCGTTTGAAGGCCCAGAGGACTGGGGCTCCTCCCGCTCAATATGCGATGGCGACCTCGGACCCCAGGTCCTCCCGGGCCGGAGAGCGACTCTGTAGAGGGGGCGTCTCCTCCCTAATTGGGATACATTTTGGGACTAACTTTAAAAATTGTTCTTTTTTTTTAATACTTACTTATTTTTGAGAGAGAGAGAGACAGAGCATGAGCAGGGAAGGGGCAGAGAGAGAGGGAGACACAAAATCCAAAGCAGGCTCCAGGCTCTGAGCCATCAGCACAGAGCCCGACGCGGGGCTGGAACCCACAAACCGTGAGATCATGACCTGAGCCTAAGTTGGAAGCTCAACCAACGGCGCCCCCCAGGCGCCCTCGAAGGACCGCCTTTAAAACTGGAACAGAGTGGCCGCCCCTCCAGCCCCAGCCGCGGCGCTCCCGTTGGCCCAGCCGCCCTGCTCCTGCGCCCACCCCCGGAGGACCGAGAAGGCACCGGGCAGAAGCAGAAACACTCAAACGTCGTCGTCAGCGGAAGAACCAATGAGCGAGGCATGGCGGGTCCTCAAAGAGGAAGTCGTTTGTCCTTAAAGCGGAGCGAGCGCTGACGTGCCCTCCGAGGCCCAAGAGTCTCAAAAACCCTGTTTTAAGTGCGAGAAGCCAGTGCCCACCACGGTCCACAGTGAGTGACTCCTTTCCCGTGGCATGGCCAGAACAGAGAGAGTGGATTCGTGGTGCCGCTGGCGGTGGGCAGGTGGGGGTGCGAGGGTCAGTCTTCTTTCCTCTTCTCTTTTTATTTTTTTTTAAAATTTATTTGTCTATTTTGAGAGATGGGGAGGGAGTGGGGGAGGGGCACAGAGAGAGAACCCCACTGTCAGCGCAGAGCCGGGCGTGGGGCTCGATCCGAGGAACCGTGAGTTCGTGGCCGGAGTCAGACGCCTCCCCGATGGAGCCTCTTGAGCGCCCCTTCTCTTCTTAATCGTGGTGAGCGACACGTAACGACATTTACGGTCTTAGCCGTTTTTAAGGGCACAGGGCAGGGGCGTCTGGCATGTTCACGCCGCCGTGCAGCCGTCCCCCTCCCCGTCCGTCCCTAGAACATGTCCGTCTTTCCAGACTGGACTCTGCCCGTCCGCACGGACCCTCCCCTCCCCCAGTCCCCCGCCCCCACCTTCTGCTCCCTGTGTCTGGGGGTCTCGTGACTGTAGAGCCCCCTGTGAGCGGGCCTTCAGGACTGTCCTGTGACGGGCTCACCTCACACAGCATGATGTCCTCCAGGCCCGCGTGCGTTATGGCCGGTGTCGGGATCTCCCTGGTTTCTTTCCGGGGTAATAAAAATATCCTAAAGTTGCCCTTGGCCATGGTTGCACCCCTAACTGGGTGGATTGCACGGCGCGTGAATTACAAACGGAGGGCGGGTCCGGGCTGTCTGCCTTCTATCCCTGTCCTGTGAGGGGCCGAGCTTCAGAAACCAGAGGTTACGGGTTTTCCAGCCCGCCCTGTTGGCAGAAGCACACACTCGGCTTTCGCGGGACGAGAAGCTTCTAGGAACTCTGGACACAGACGACCAAGCCAGCCTCGTTCCCGGCTGGGCCCCGCTCTGGCCTCAGCCGTCTCTGCCCCCCACCCCACCTGGCGGCCGCGAACCCTCAGCCCAGGCAGCTCGGGCCTCCCCGGCAGCGTGGGCCGCTTTCCCAGCAGAGACCGTGTGGTCACAGCCGGTCGGTACTGCGGTCCCCTGGTCCCAGGCAACTGCCCCCTCACGGCCCTCACTGCCTGACAAGGCCTGGCACTTGGCCGGTGCCCAGCGGACGGCTGGCGGGCCTCCTCCTGGCGCGTCTGTGCCGGGCTGTCCCCACGCACGCCGGGGGCAGATGTGGACTGGTGCCGTTGGCACCGTCTGCAAACCCCGGTGCGTCACAGGAGCTGAGAATTGCAACCCCCTCACTTTCTCAAATGTGCATCCAGAGTTTGAATGAAAGAATCTGACTCTGTGCAGAGGGTGGGAGACCCGGGGGCGCCACCCGCAGCCCTCCCCTCACGGCCCGCCGGGGTTCCCTCCGCGGTCAGGGGGCGTCTCCAGGGCGGTGTCCCCTCGGTGCGCGGCGGCCCCTCCCCCAGCCGCAATTTATTCTGCTGTTTTTACGCCGCGATAGGACGGGCCCTGCTTGCCCTGCGGGGATTGATTTTGCTCTGTTTTACCGGTTTTAACTTAATGACTAGAAACCCTAAACAAATAAAATTTCCTTTAAAAACTCAGGGAGATCAATGAGGGGAACCGGAATCGCTATTCTACGAGCTGAAGGGACCGTCCCCCGGGCCACTCGGCGTCATCGCTCACGGCCAGAGGCCCCTCGGGAATCGAGAGGGCGTCCCGCAGTGGGGGCCGGCTGCGTGCCTCGTAAAGCGAGACCCCGCGTCCCCCCGCGGGGCCGTCTGAAAGCCTGTCTCCGGGTCGTAAAACAGAAAATCTAAACATTATTCATGTTTCCGCGCCTCCCGGAGGCCTCTACGCTCCGTGACCTCAGGGGATGACCGGAGAGGTCCGGGAGAGCCAGGTTGCAGACCCCCCCCCCACCCCGGGGGAGAGGACTCCTTCTGGGTTTGGTCCACCTGGTGGCCGCTGGGCGGGGTCTGGGATTTAGGGACACCCAGGTCCAGGAAGAAGCACCCTGCAGGTGTTCCCCCTGGCTGGGAAAGCAGGGGGTGCCGCAAGCCGGGGCCACACTGAGGACACCCCTGTGCCCTGCACCCTGGCCCCGGGTGTGGCTTCGGACGCTGGAGGCCAGCTGGTATCGCTCAAGCAGCAAGGTGCCACAGAGGCCCCCTTCCCTCTCCGGTGGGCTGGGGGCAAGGTGGGTAGTGGCCTGCAGCACAGGGACAGGCCCCTCCCCCTGCTCCTCTCACCAGGTCTGGAGGACACCCCATGCCCTGGCTACTTGACTGCAGTGTCCCCACGGGTCCGGGGGCTAGCAGCAGCTTGGGAAGGGGGAGCCAAGGCAGGCTCTGGACAGGGAGCCCCGATTCTGTTCCTTCCCATGAGACCTGGAGCAAGGCTCCCACCCTGGGGGGCTGCAGGCTTGTGGGCCCTCCGGGGACCCCTGAGTTGCTCGCTTCTGCAGGTCTGTGTCCTCCAAGTTGTGGGCACAGGGGTGGGCGGGAGAGGAGTGGGGCGGGGGACAGGGAGTGGCCTCTTCCGGATCCGACCCCATCCCTGCAGGAGGGGAGGGGCCGGCAGGTCCTCCCAGGTCTGAGGCCCAGAAAATACGCTTCTCACCCCTGCTCAGGGCAGACTCACGCCGCCACCACTCATTCTTGGGAAGGTTTGGGCCCAGCCGGGACCAGTTACGGGAAATGACTCTCTGAGCCCGTGAGGCCAGCCCGAGCGGGGTTGGGGGCGCTGCTGCTGCTGCTGCAGAGGCCGGCCTGGGACCCTCCCCGCCCCCTAAGGCAGCTCCCCGTGTGGGTGTGGCCGGCGAGGGGCCCACTCTGCTTTTTGTTCACCAACCCCGGCCCATTCTCTGGACAACCTGGCTTCCTTTTGGGGACATGGGCCATTTCCGAGCGGGGTCCCTTTTCCAGACCTTTGCTGGGCTTTCTGCCCCGCCTCCCCCCAGCAACTAGAATGTCAGCGGCACAGACACCTGCGCCGTCCTGAAGCCCGCCCCTGCCCCTGGTCGCCGGCTGGGAAGTGGGGGATGGGCTGCAGTCTGGCTCCCAACACGAGCCTCGGGGGATCTTCAAGACCCACCAGCTCCTGGGTGCCTGGGCACGTCGGCCTCCTGCCTGGACGCTCGGCCCAGCGTCAGGGTCATTAGAGACAGCAACCAGGACACGACCCTGAGAGTCCAGCAACAGCCACAATGAAGGGACGCCACGCCAGGCTTCCTGTCATGAGGGGCTTTTTGACTTGGGGCCCAGAGTGTGGGATGCCCCCTGGGTAGGTGGGGCGGGGGGGAGGGCAGTGAGGAAGGCAGAGGTGCTGAGGGCTCCTCGGCTGTGCCTGCAGGCCGACACCGGGCAGGTGGCCGGTGTCCTGAGGCCCAGACTGCAGAGGCCCCCACCTGGCGTGGGGGATGTCTTCTCCTTAGCCAGCTGAGCGGGGCCTTGGGTGGGATGCAAGCCTCCTCCTCCCCCCCACACCCCAAACCAAGGGGTGCTGCCTGGCCTTGGGGAGCCCTCCCATTTCCCTTCACAGACATCACTGCCAGACCTAGTTTCAGTACCTGAGCCCTGGAAGGTTCCAGAGCCAGGGAGGCACTTCCCTGCCTCAACCCACAGGTGGGCCACTGACTTCCTCTCACCCGGTGGGAAGCCCTTGGCTCCGGCCGCCTGTCCTCGGGGCAGAGCCGGTATGAATCTGCTCGGGGGTGGCATCATAGGGTGGCACCTTCGTCCACGTGGGCACAGACCAGCCTCGGGAGGGCATCTGACTCAGCTGCCAGGCGCCCACGCGAGTGAGGATTCGGGCATCTGGCCGCCCGGTGCAGTGCTGGGCAGCTCTGGGCAAGGCCTTCCCCACTCCGACCTCAGTTTCCCCAGCTGTACACTAGGGCGATGATGCCCAGTTGTAAGGAGTCGTCGATGCAATGACGTGTGAGGAAGGGTCGGGTGCCAGCTTGTCTGTCCGCAGAGCAGCCACTCCTGGTGAAGGGGTTCCCCGTGGTCAGACTCACCCGGCGGCACCGGCCCCGCCCGCCCCCTCCTCGCCCAGCACCCCGCAACTCAGTGTTGTCAGGCCCCCGTGGGAAGCACACTGCCCGGTAGGTCTGCTGACGCTGCTTCTGTCTGCAGGGGACAGGCCCTTCCTCTCTCCCGCATCCAGGGCAGGGCAGGGCTGAAAGAGGACACCGAGGGCTCCAGAGCCAGGCCGAGGCGACAGGTCGCCCTCGCAGACGGACATGCGCGCGCGTGTGTGATGTGTGTATCAGTGTACGTGCAAGCATGTATACGCACAACGTGCCGTGTGCACACTCGTGCACACAGGTACACACGCGTGTGCTGTGCACCGTGTACAAGGATTCCTGTGACGTGTTTGCGTGTGGGGAGCACGCACACGTACCTGCGACGCGTGTGCTCACGAGCGCCCGTCGGAGCCCACGCGCACCGCTGGGAGCAGACAGAGCACACCCGCGGGCGCCCCGCCCCCGGCAAACCCCATATTTTGGCTCGAGGGTCACGGGGCGGGGGTGGGGGCACTCGGGCGCTGCCCCCGCCCGCACGGCGGCCTGCCTGCCAGATGTTCTCCAGGGTCAATTGTTAATGCCTTTCATCAATTATTTAAGGGGAGGGATCCCTCTTTTTTTAACGAAGCAGCGGCGGCAGCAGAGAAGCCGGCTCAGGTTACCTGGGCTGCGGGTGCCCACGCGGAACGGGCAGGACCGGGAGGGGCCGTGCCCAGCTCAGAAAGGACACGGTCGGCGCCACGGGAGCAGGTGCCAAGACCCGGGCAGGCCTGGGAGGGCCCTTGGGGTTCTTGGTGCGCCCCTCTCTGCCCTCAGCTCCCTGTCCCTATGCTCTCGACAGCCTTCGAAGGGGCCCGTTGGACAGAGAGGGAGGAGGCGACCCGCCTGCTCGTCTCTCCACTTGCAGGGCTCCCCTGGGACCGACATATCCGGGGGTCGTCAGTTAGGGGGACTTTGTGTCCCGGAGACTGGGTCCTCCGAGGCCGGGCTTCCAGGGCGCCTGCGGCCAGGCTTGGAGCCTGCGGGACCGGCTGGTTCTCTGCTTAGGCCAGAAGCTCCTTGTGGTTGCACCTGGGATTCAGGCCCGGAAAGGTCATTAGGGGTCAGCCCTGCCCTACGCCCTCCATGGCAGAAGGGGTGGGGGGCTACCCGGTCTCCTGATGGCCCCTGGCTGAGCCGGGATGAAGAGGCAGGATGCCCGGAAGCCCGCAGGCACAGCAGGCCACAGGTGCAGTGGCCGCAGCACCGGGCCCCCTTGGAGCGGCCCCTGCGGGGGTGGCCATAGGTGCTGCGTGCTGAGCCGGGATGAAGAGGCAGGATGCCCGGAAGCCCGCAGGCACAGCAGGCCACAGGTGCAGTGGCCGCAGCACTGGGCCCCCTTGGAGCGGCCCCTGCGGGGGTGGCCATAGGTGCTGCGTGCTGCGACTGCGGCCTGAGATCTCATTTTAGGATCAGGCACAAGAAGGCAGAATTACCTCCCGTTGCACAGAGCGAGAGGGCGTGGCCTGGGGAGGGGAGCAGAGCCTTGGGGCCAAGCACCAGGCTCAGGTTCAAGGTCTCCGGTCTGCTGGGCCTTCGGGGGCTCCTGGGCACCTTGGGGCAGTCCCCGTTCAGGGCTCAACCCTGAGCTGCCCTGGATCCACTTCAGAGATAGGAAACTGAGGCTCGAGGGCTGGGCTTAGGGCGACCCAGCCAAGTGCACAAGGCAGGTAAGGGCCGGGGCTGGGTCCGAGCCCCCTGCCGCGGACCCCCGAGCAGCCCCAGCACATGGCTGTGTCTTGAGGCCCCGGCAGCGACCACGGCACCCACAGCAGGGAAGACACCGCCCGAGACGCTCCTTGCCCGGCCTGTCACCGGAGCACAGACAGGGCAGAAGGACACAGGTCCTGTTCCTGGTGGTTCCGATGTCTCGACATCCGATCAGCCTAGTCAGCCCTGGTCGGGACCCGTTCACTGGGACCTCTCCAAGGCGTCTGAATTATGCACGAGACCGGCCACGCAGGTGGCAGATGGCGGCACACGCAGTAACCGGAGCCCGGGCGGCCGGGCCGTCCAAGAGGGAGGCGCACCAGGGCCCTGCTGCCCCACTCCCAGCGGGTGGAGGACACACACAATGACCCCCTTCCTGTCCCCTCCTGTCTGCTACGAGGGACAAAGTCTGCAGAGTTTGGTCCTGGGAGTGTCCCTCTGTCAGTCAGGGGTTCTGTCAGGGGACCCCTAGGCCTCACAGAGCTCAGGTGGGGACCAGGGGGCCCCAAAGGGCCGGCGCCTGGCCCAGCCCAGGCCTGGGGGCTCCTAAGAGCCATGTGGACCCCGGCTGGGTGGCCAGGGCTGGGCTGTAGTGGGGGGACACAGGTCCCAGATAACAGGGGCACCCCCGTACCCAGCAGCTTGCCTCCAGCACTGACACCCACAAGATGGATTTTCTGGTCCTCACCTTTGTTGAAATGGCAGCCCAAGAGTTCTGCACACTTTGCCCAAGGGCTCGGGAGGACGTCTCGGTTCTCTGTGCAGAACACAGTTGGCTCTCGCTCCTTTGGCCTCCCCCTGCCCCAGCCCAGGCTGCCGGCCCTCCTCACTCGCTTGCCCCACACCGGGAAGGACTTCCGTGCGGATACATGCCTACGGGTGGCCGGCAATGCCAGCGCCCACCCCCGAGTGCCCCTGGTCCCCTGGGTGGGGCGGGCTGAGCGTGGGCCTCTACGAACAATGATTTATTTCAGAATTAAGTGTATTACACCGAGAACTTGCCAGTTCCGTCCTGCCAACGTGCACAGGAAATCTGGCTAATTAAATATATTATGCAGTGTAGCCTTGATTGTTGGGAATGAATCAGTTTCCTACAGCGACCGTCACACATTGTAATTAACAATAGAGTTCTAAATCCAGGCCGGGGGTGCTCCGCTCCCCCCCACCCCCACCCCCCGGCACAGGTGGCTCCCGGGACTCCTGTTGTGCAGGGCCTGCACCACACATCCCTTCTGGTCCACCCGCAGGTCCCCTTTCGGAGAGATGGCCACAGGCCACCTGATGCCTTAGTCCTGCCCCCCCAGGGGCAGCCGCAGGGCTCTGGGTCCAGTCCCGCCCCTTATTAGAGGGGTCCCACCGTGTTAAAACGGGGGTAACAACAGAAACAAGATGAGGATGGTCTGTGCACGGGGTCTGAGCTCAGGGAGCCAAGCTCTGCTTCCCACTGAGTTCCGGGCCTCACAGAGCGCCAGAGGGGGAGACGCACCAGCAGAGTACGTAACTGTCAAGGGTGAAGGTCAAGGGTGTGGTGACAGAGGGCCAGCGGGCCAGGGAGCTGATCCAGGGCACCAGGGAGGAGGTGACCTGTGTGGCGAGAAGGAACTGGCTCCAGGAGGCCCTGGGGGCAGAAAGCGGCAGGCGAAAAGGCCCTGAGGTAGGGACATGAGGCCCCAGGAGGCTGGTGGGCCCGGGGTGAGCAGAGCCGGGCTGCCTGTCATCCTGCCTCCTTCCCAACAGCACCAGCTCACGGCGTCCCCTCACTCCGCCCATCACGTCCACGAGGCCCCGTTCCTGTGAGCCCCTGGGGTGGGTCTGGCCCTGACTTGCCAGCCCCCAGGGCAGCCCGAGTGGGGACAGGGCCCACGAGCTGCTTGCGAAAGGTTGGCCACCCTCACCCCAAGTTCCAACTCCCTCATGTTGCTCCTGCCTCCGGAAGCATCTGCCTCCTGACCTGGGGGCCCCGCAGGGAGGGAAGGGCCATGACCCCAGGAGTGCCCTCCGGGGGCCTGCTCTGGCTTGGGACAATTGGCAGTGGGCCCCTCCCGACTCACCTCTGCCAAGGGGCTCCCCCTCACCACCCCCGCCCCCGTCCCTCCCCTCCCGGAGGCCCTGCACCAACCACAGTCTGATGGGCTCTGGGGGTGCCATCTGTCTTTTCTGCGTTTCAGGGTGCCAGCACCAGGCCCGGCTCCCCCAGAAGCGCTGGCCGTCTGGGGGATGAAGGCGAGAGTTCAGGGCTGTGCATCCAAACCCAGGGGGGCGGGGAGCTGCAGGCCCAGCCATCGCCTCACCCCACTCTGGGGTCTTCTGTAGGGCCCGGGACCCGAATTCCCATCACCCTCGCCTGCCAGTCTGACCGGGCGGGCCACAGGCCACGCTGGGAGGGATGCTCACGTTAGGGACCCGCTTTCCCACGCCAGGGCACGAGGGGCCCACGGGACCCGACCCGGCTGAGGGTTCTGAGGCAGCACTGCCGCAGGTTCTCAAGGTCAGGGCCGTGGGCCGACCGGACAGGCCCTCCCACGGCAGCGGGGTCAGGGGCCAGGCGGGGCCCGGGAGGGACGTGTCCGGGAATACCCAAGCAGCCGAGGGCCGCGCCCGGGCAGCCCGGCAGTCGCGGCTCCGTTTTAATTTCATTTCCCTGATGAGAGCCTCAGGATCGATGGCTGGCCGCTCCGCAAGGTGCCCCCATTTGCATACTTGCCGCGGCTGCGTGGGGAGGGCGGGCGGGGGCGGGCGCGGGGGGACGCGCCCGGGCTGATTGAAGCCAGGCTCCTTTTTGGCTAAAGGGAATTTAATTTCCAAGTGAGAGCTCGGAATAGATTGTGCCCACGTCCCGGGCGCGGGAGGGGCTCAGAAAAGGTGTCTTTAAGGAGGCAAGTGCGTCAGCCCCGTGTCGCCTCCCCTCAGTGTCCCTGCCCGGCCCCTGGTGTCGCTGCAAGTATTACTGATCTTTAAATGCTGGAGGCTTCCCACTCTTGTGGGGAAAAGGGAATTTGGCCCCCGTGAAGGTGACAGATGGGCTGCCCCATAACCTCCCCGTTTCCCCGAGAATCTGGGGTGCAAGGCCCCCATCCCACATTCTGCTGGAGCCCCCAGCGCACCACCTTCCCCGGGGCCCGCGGCAGTCTGGTTCCTGAGAAGGCAGGAAGGCGTGGACCTTGCCCTCCGGGCTGCCCTTGGGCTCCCGGCCCCATCCTGGGGACCCCCAGCTCTGGGTGAGGGGCGGGGAGCTGCCCTCCACCCAGACCCCCGTCGTGGGCTGTGCACAGGTGCCATGGCTCCTGAGACACCTCACAGAGGAGGTCGTGTCCCCACAAAGTCCAGAAGGAAGGACGGGGCGGGGCTCACCCCAGGGGACACCCTGGGCCCACACTCTTGATGCCTGGGTCACCCTCAGAGCTTCGCAGAGACAGATCTGCTGCCCTTTAACTAGGAGGGGACCCTACCCAGCCCTCTGCTCAGGACAGCAGCCTGCACAAGGCCTTCCTCCTCCGGGGTCGGGGCCCCCTGCCCCTGACACCCCCTCTGCGGAGGGCAGAGTGAAAGGGGCCGTCCAGGGTGGCACCAGCTCCGTCACCTGCCGCCCTGAGGCCTGGAACAGGCCCTCTGGTCCTGCAGTTTGCTCATCTGTGAGAGCGGCCCTTCAGCTGTGACAGAGGGGCTTCAGTGAGCCGTCACGAGGCAAGTGCCCGGAACGGAGGGCTCACGTAAGGCTCTGCACTGGCAACCCCCATCCTGATGAGTATCAGGACAGGGAGCTCACTCCTCTCAGGACACACAGCAGACAAGGTTAGGAAGCTGGATTAGCGTCCGGGGGACTCAGCCCGGGGACAGGACAGGAGCAGGCGGCCAGGCCCTCCCATCCTGCCCCTCACCCAGGATATTGGAAACCCTCTGTGGGCCCGGGGTGGGGGCACCCTGTGGACCCCTCCGGGGTCAGCTGGGGACCCAGAGGGAAGAGTGGGGTCCTCTGAGGGTCGAGGTTGCTCACGGAGAGGGGCAAGCCGGAGGCGCACGCCGGGCCCCGAGGGTCTGTCCTGGTCTCTTTCGTTGGCCCTTGACCCCACCGATGGCCATGTCGGGACCTGGGCCCCCAGCAGGGGGCCTGCACGGCACCTCTGGGAGGCGTTATTCCTGGTGCCCGGAGCGCTTGGAAAGACGTTAAGCAAACAGCGGGGCCTCCACTGGCCCGAACATCAGACAGCGATTTAAAATGACGCGAGGGAGGGTTCTGGCAACGCAGGGAAAGCCTGAGCTAAATGCCGAGCCACGGCTAAGACAGGCGACACACAGCTGGAGGGCAGACGGGCCCTGGTGCGGACGGAACAAGGCCCGGACGGATGGGCCCCCATGGTCCGCGGGAGGCAGTTCTGTTTGCGTTTCTGTATTTTGGGGATCCGGCATCGGGGGAAAGCGGGAAATGAAAGTGTGGCAGTCCCCGGGGAGAACGACTTCGCTCCACGTGTCCACGGTGGCTCTGCTCGGGGACGCCCCAGGGGCAACAGCCCACAGACCCATCCACAGATGACAGACAAACGAGATGGGGCTGTCGCGAGGAGGGGACGTCAGTCAGCCGTGAAGGGAGCCACTCCGACGCGCCCCCGCAGCACGGGCGACCCTGGGAGGTAACGCAAGTGTGCGAGCAGCCACGCGCGCAGCCGTTCCCACGGGCGTCTGCGGCCACAGGTCCACAGAGGTGCCACGGGGCGGCCAGGAGGGGTGTGGGGGAGAGGGGGTCGCAGCTGCATCCTGCAGGAGGTTCTTTTAGAAACTAGACTATTTTGGGGGCTCCTGGCTGGCTTAGTCAGAGGAGCGTGTGACTCTTGATCTTGAGGTTGTGAGTTCGAGCCCCACACTGGGTGTAGAGATTACCTGAATAAAGAAACTTTAAAAAAAATCTTTAAAAAAAAAATTGGACCGGGGCGCCTGGGGGGCTCAGTCAGTTGAGCGTCCGACTTCCGCTCAGGTCATGATCTCGAAGTTCGTGGGTTCGAGCCTCGTGTCAGGCTGTGTGCTGACAGCTCGGAGCCTGGAGCCTGCTTCCCATTCTGTGTCTCCCTCTCTGTCTGCCCCTCCCCCACTAACACTCTGTCTCTCTCTCTCAAAAATAAATAAACATTAAAAAAAACACCTGTGGACTATATTTAAGGGCGGTTTTAGGTTCACAGCAACATCCGGCAGAGGGTACTGAGGTTTCCCCGGCCGCCCCCGACCCCACTTGTGGACAGCCTCCCCCGCTACCAATGCCCCCCCCCCATGGCCCGTTCTACAGCTGCCGAGCCTGCACCGACACGCCATCATCGCCCGACGTCTGCAGTGTGGCCGAGGCTCCCTCGTGCCGCGGCGGGTTTGGGCACGTGCGTCCCCCAGTACAGTATCGCGAGAAAGCGATTCACGCCCCTAAAAACGGGCCGGGCTGCCCCATTCATCCCTGTCCCCTCCCCAGGCCCTGCCGGCCCTGACCCTCCTGCTGTTGCGCCTTCTCCGGAGGGTCACGGAGGCGGCACCCTGCGGTGGCCCACCCCTCCTGGGCGTTATTACAGGACCGGCGTGCCCTGGCCATACGGCATGATGGGGCCGGGGGGAGGCACTCGAGGTGGACCCCCTCGCCCCTCGAGGCCACAGCGCTTCTTTCCAGCGATGAGAACTTACAAGACCTCAGCAACTCTGAAACATGTGATGTTAACTCCGGCCGCCGTGCCGGCACGTCCCTCCCCGCACTTACCTCCTTACACCTGGAGTTTGAGCCTCTTGGCCACCTGCGCCCCTCCCCCCTCGGTGACAGCGGTCTGCTCTCTGCTTCTGTGGGCGCAGGTGCTCTTGGGGCCCACATACGAGTGGTATCGCACAGTATTTGTCTGACCCGTTTCCCCAGAGTAACGCCCCCCCGGGCCCATCCTTGCTGCGGCGAATGACGGGACTTCCTTCTTTCTTGTGGCTGCGGAATATTCCACTGTATCCTGTCTTCTTTACCCCTCTGTCTGTCAGGGGACGCCCAGGTGGCCTCCGGTCCTGGCCTCCACAAACGACGTGCTCGCCGCAGCGAACGTGGGTTCGTCACCTCTGTGAGACGCGGCGTCACGTCCTGCGGATATGCACGCCCACGAGGCATTACTGGATCCTACGGTAGCTTGTGTTAGGTTTTTCGAGGAAGCTTCCAGCTCTTTCCCCGGTGGCTGCACCTGCCCCACTCCAGGGTCCCCCGTCTCCGAGTCCTGGCTGGCATCTGTCCTCTCCTGTCTTTGTTATGATGGCTCTTCTAACAGGCGAGCGGTGCTAACTCATCATAGCTTAAATATTTTTTTTAATGTTTATTTAGTTTTGAGAGAAAGAGAGACAGAGCACGAGCAGGGGAGGGGCAGGGAGGGAGGGAGACACAGAATCCGAAGCAGGCTCCAGGCCCTGAGCTGTCAGCACAGAGCCCGCCGCGGGGCTCAAACTCGTGAACCGGGAGATCATGACCTGAGCCGAAGTCGGACACTTCACCGACCGAGTCCCCCGGGCGTCCCGATAACTCATGGTGGCTTTGACCCGAGTTCGGGCGGTCCTCCCATATGGCTTCTCTTCGTTAGGAACGGTGTCGATGCTGCCACCGCGTCTTTTCCTGGCTTCATTGGACATTTCTTTTCAGCGCTGAGCAGTGTTCCGTGGACTGGCCAGACCCAGCTCACACACCACCACCCACCGAAGGACGCCTTGGCTGCTTCTGACTTTTGGCGATGACGCACCAGCCTGATGCCAACGCGCGTGCGCCCGTTTCTGTGTGGACCTGACTTCTCGGCTCCTTTGGGCGAACGCCAAGGAGCACGCTGGTCGGCACCGTGGGAGTCTGCTCGGTTCAGTGAGAGCTGTCTCTGGGGTCTCTCTCTGGAGTCCCAGGCCCGTGTCTGTGCACGAGAGAGCCGGGGATGGCAGTGTGGCCACACGGCCCCGTCAACACGGTAAGACCACCACACGTGCACTTCCGGGGGGTGAATCACACGGTACGTGGCTTATCTCTGGATAAAGCTGTGTTACGAGAAAGCAGCAGCCCCGGCGGAGGGTCACCGTCTCTCCTTGGGGCAGGGGCACCCGGGGGTGGGGGGAGCGGGCCAGGTGGCCGGACCCGGGGCGGCCCCAGCCTCTGCCCTGCGGGGCCCCGGGGAGCCGGCCGGGCCGCAATCAGTGCCGGTGACAAGCTTAAAGGCCAGATTAAAAGCACAGAGGGGACCTCCGTGGGTCGAGGTCAATAAATCTTGCCGGCGGCCGAGGCCTCCCGCCCGCTCGGCGCAGCAATCTGTCCGGCTGTCGCTCACGGGCACAGTTGCTCCCCATTACCTCGGGGGAAGAGCCACAAATCACCGTGACAGACCAATCAACAGGCCGGGAAATTTTTATACACCCTGCCTCTTGAAGGATGGCCCTCCCTCAGCCGCACATCAGAATAAATCTCTTCAAAAACTTTCCCCACACCCGCCTTCCCCGCCCCCGAGTCCCGGGGGCCTGTCCCCCCCCCACCGTCCCGCCCTCTCGGCCGGCCTGCCAGCGCGCACCCGGGCTCGGCCTCCGCGGCCGTGACCGTGACCGGGGCGGACGGTGCCGGGCCCCTAACCGGGCGTGCGGCCCGTGGCTTCGGGCTGGGCCGGAGCGCCTGGCTTCAGCGGGAGGAAAGAAAGCTTTACGAAATAATTCATAGGAAACTTAAAACACTCAGACACGAGAAATTGCAAATGGGGAAATATGATGGATTGTGGGCTGAGAGGAGGCGACTTGCTCGGGCAAAATTGATCCCTCGGAAAATGGCTTTGTCTGCTCTGAAAAATGGGCCGTATCCTGCCGAGGCTCGAGAGACATAATCCCGAAAATAATTTGCTTTTGATTTCCTCTCAGAGTCGGCCTCTCCTCTCCCCGGGCTCGGGGCCCGGGCGGCCATGCCGCCGGCGAGAGCCGTCCTGTGTCCGGCGAGCCCCGCGTTTCCCGTCCACTCGTCCCCGGGTCCCGGGCACTCCAAACAAAGGTGCCTGTGGCCGCCTGGTCAACCCCTGGGACGGCGAGCAGACTCCTCCCCTCCTGGGTGCCCTGCGTGCCTTCTGCATCAGCACCCAGAACCACGGGGGCCCCCTGGACCCCTCCCCTCCAGATGGGGAAACTGAGGCCAGAGGGGAGGGTGGTCGGAAGCGTCAGAAGCGGATCTCCACCCAGGGAGGGCTCGGCTTTGTGGAAGCTGTGCCTGGACTCGAGCCCGGGACCCCAGCCTCATGGGGACCGGCCTCTGGAAGGTCACCGTCCTCCGGGCAGAGCTGAGTCGTGGAGGCCGCCAGGCCAGGGTGCTCCCTCAGACCAGCGACCCCCCTGGAGTCAGTGAGGCTGTGGACCCCTGCCCTCCTCGGGCCTGCCGGGTGGGGGTACCCAGGTTGGGGAAGGCGGCCCTCCCTTGCTCTCCCGGGGAGCCTCACGCCCAGCCCGTCCTGTGAACGTGACCGTGTCTTCCCCAGATCTGTGGACAGCCCACGCTGTTGGGCTGAGCTCTAGAGTTTTCGCCCTCGGTGCTTCATCCCTGCAGCAGCCACTCTGTTTCCAGGGACGCGGGGACGCTGCCTGTGGCGGGATCCCTAAGCCAGGGCCCCGGGAGCCCGGGCCTCGAGGAGCAGGCACCTAGAAGTGGTTGGCCAGGGGGTCCCCTGGGGGCGAGGTGGCCTTGCCCTGCTTCAGGTCGAAGTGTCTCTCCAACGCCCCTGTCCTGTGCTTCTCCTTCGGGAAGACATTTGAAGAAAGGGCTGGAGGGCAGCCCCCTCGTGAGCCAGGCCTGGCCTTGCTGGCTGACTGCCCCACTCCCCACGTCCCTGCAGAGGGGACGCGGCAAATCCCGCTCGGGTCGGCGGGCTCTGGGAAAGGCTGCCTGCAGGCGATGTGTCCCCCACTGGAGAAGTAAAACCCGGGGGGGGGGGTCATGTCCCCCTTCTGCTTGTGCAGCCCGGAAGCGGAGCCTTGGCCCTACTCCAGCCGTCGGCCCCGGGGTCCTGCCAAGCCGGCCTCCTCGGGTGGTCGCTCACCCCTCACCTGTAGGAGCTGGACGCAGGACGTCTCATGGAGCCTTCTGGAAAGAGGCACCAACTCTAAACCTCCCACGGTGTTCACCGGCGAGGTGGAGTGCGAGCTGACCCTCAAGGTCAGACAAAGCCCGGCGTGCCATTTGTTGACTGGGTCACAGACGTGAGACCTCCTCGGGCCTGCCTCGTGCCCAGGATTGCAGGGACCTCCCGGTCCCAGAGGTCTGGCCGGACGGCGGGGACTCAAACAGCCCCTCCCGCTCCCGGGCAGGGGTGATCGTCCCGCCAGCAAGGGCGCGCTGCTTCAAGGCCATGTTTCAGGCGCCCTCACCCTCTCGGGGGCAGGGGTGTGCGCAGCCGGCTGTGATCTGTGTCTCTCGCACTCCTGGACGGACCGGGCTGTCTGTCGCTGGGGAAGCCAGCTCGCAGGTGGCCCGAGGGCTTATTTTCCAAGGACCGATGAACTCAGAGCCACTGTCCGGGCACCGCTGGCCGCAGCCCCGCCTGCCTCGGTCCCCCCAGCCCCCCACTCGCCTGCGGCAGAACCAGCCTGGCTCTCTCCTGAGACTAGTTCTGAGCTCAGCCGAGGTCACGGTGGTGGGCGCTTTCAAACATCACCTTGGGGGGCGAGGGGTGTGCGTGGAGAGCGAGCCCGACGCTGGGGAGCTGGGAGCGGCCGGGGCCACTGGCAGTCACGAGGCCCCGCGCAGTCTGGACCCGAGCGAGAGGGACAGGGCAGACTGGGCCGGGTCAGATCCACTCCGGGGAGACTCGGCCTGCAGCGGAGGCCCCGAGTCTGCCCCACCCTGCCGCTCCTTCCCCAGAACGGGGCCGGGCACTCACAGACCCGAGGCCACGGAGGCCCAGGCTGGGCGCAGGTACCCAGGGCTGGCAGTGGCCAAGCGTTCCCGGGACCGGACGCTGCGATGGTGGGAGTGAAGACCACCAGCACGCAGTGTGGCCGCGCCCCAGGCTGGCCGGGAGCCCTGCTCCCCTCGAGCCTCTCTGGGTAACCCTGCCTGTGGGGAAGGAAGGGTTACTGGGGGCCAGGTGGTCAGCCCGGGGCTGGGACGGCAGCCGCAGAGGCATGCAGCGTCCCCGGGGCGGGCTAACGGGAGCGAGGGCGCAGGCTGAGGCCGGGCCGCTCCGGCCTCTCTCTCCTCCAGGCCTTCGCCTGGCGGGGCGGGCGGCCGAGGCCTCGGCTGATTGTATTAGACAGACCGTTATCGACCCAGCTCTGGTTTACCCCTGGTGCCTCATTTCAATAAACAGCAGTTTGAAAGAATTAGCAGGGGACTCCGGCTCTCTCCCGCCCCCTTTCTCCTTCGCCCCTGTCTTCCTGTGGGTTTGTCAGGAATAGAAGATTTATGAGGATTCGAGTAAGATTCTCATTTGTTCCCGGGACGCAGAATTGAGGGCACAGCACGGCCTGTGGTCTATGTGCCCTTACAAGGGCTGTCGGGCAGGGGGACACGACAGGGCGACCTGGAGGTGTCATCACACCAGTGTGTCCCCCTGGGGAGAAACCTCAGGGCCAGCCTGGGACAGGAGGGGGTAATCCCAGAGTCGCGGTCGTGATTGTGGCCAGGGCCTGGGCCGGCAGCTGTCACGGGCTGTAATTCCTCCTCCGCAGAGGTGGGGAGACGCCAGCCGTGTGTGTGTGTCTGTGCGCACGCACCGGGGGACCGAGGCATGACTGCATCACGGGGTCAGTTTTATTTCCTGTTTTCCCAAGTTAGTCAATACTGTTTGAAAAATATTTTCTTAACGGCTGCAAAAATCCTCAATGGGTTGGTTGTGGCATAAAACCCTTAATAGTTTCCCCGACGTTTAGACGCTGGGGAGGATGCTATTTCTTTGCTATTATAAATAATGTTGCTGAGATGGACCGCACCGGGTCCAGCTGGGAGCTCCCGAGCCCCGAGCCCCTTCCCTGGCGCCCACGGGCCCACGGCCTCCAGAAGCCTGGCCGCTCGGCCCCTTCCAGAGAGTCCTCACTGCACAGGTGAGCTGGCTGGGGGCAGGTGAGGCGGTGCTTGCTGACCACCGGCGTGGAGACCACTGGTGTCCAGACCCCTGGTGTGGAGAGCAGTGCCCGGCACACAGTGATTTTTCTATTGATTCTGACACTCTTTTTCTTTTAAACACTTTTATTGAGACACAGTTTGTAGCTCACCTACTAGACACTGCACCCATTTAAACTGTACAATTCGGGGTGCCCCGCTGGCTCTGTGCAGGAGCATGTGAGTCTGGAATCTCGGGGTCGTGAGTTCGAGCCCCACGTTGGGTGTAGAGATGACTTAAATATTTAACAAATAAACTGTACACTTCAACGGGTTTGGGATTTTGTTGCATTATTTTCAGAATCGTGGCGATAAATACGTAACACATAAAATTTGCCATTTTAACCACTTTCAAGTGCACCGCTCAGTGGCACCAAGCACACTCGCACTGTCGTCCCACCGTCACCACCATCCGTCTCTGGAACTTTCTCATCTTCCCAAACTGAACTCCCTCCTGGTTCAACGCTGACTTCCCCTCCCCCACCCCCAGGCCCTGGTAACCCGTGTCCTACTTTCTGTTTCTATGACCTGGACTATTCTCAGAGGGTCTTACGAATTTGTTTTTCATGTTTATTTATTTGTTTTGAGAGAGAGAAAGAGAGAGAGCACAGGGGAAGGGCAAGGAGGGAGGGAGGGGATCCCAGGCAGGCTCTGTACCATCAGCACGGCGCCGGACGCGGGACTCGATCCCATCAACTGTGAGATCATCACCGGGGCCGAAACCAAGAGGTCGGCTCACCCGAGGGGCCCCGGGTGCCCCCTCCGTCGGTCTGATAAACGGACTCACTCACCCGGAGGCTTTCGAGGCTAACGTGCACTGCGGGGCGGGCCGAAGAACACAGCCCTTGTGCTCCAGTGGGGCCGCTGGGCCGGTCACTGTGGCCGTTGGCGCACCTGCTGTCTTCCGTTCCTCGGCTGCTTTGCCCCCTTTCCTGCGCTTTCTGTCCCCCTTAATTGGGTACTTTTACCGTTTCGCCGTGTCTCCTCCTTCGGCCAGTTAGTGAGGAGGCTTTATTTTGTGTTTTAACTGGTTGTTGTAGGGATTCTACGCCTCCTCGAACACGGTCTACCTTCGAGTGACATTATACCACTTCCGTCCCTCCGGGGACTTCCATGCCCGCCCCCCGCCCGGGGGCGGTGGCCTCATGCTTCCACGTGCCGCACGCCCCACAGCACATTACTGTACTTTTTGCCTGAAGCCATCAATTATTTAACAATTTTTTTTTATTAGGAAGAGAGCATTTTCTCTGTACCCACGTGACTTCCATTCCCGTACTTTTCATTTCTTTGTGTAGCTCGGTCTTTCCGTGGGAATAATTCTCTTTTTGTCTGAAGGGTTTCCTTGAACACTTCTCACAGCCTGCGTTTGCTGGCGAACCGGCTTTCTTCTGCCTGAAAACCCTTTACTTCACTTCATTTTTGAGAGACTTCCCGTTAGTGGGAACTCAGCAGCAGTGAGCACTTTCTTTCAGGGCCTGCAAGATACCTGCCCTGTTCGTGTGAAGGAGCGGGTTGGCCGTTTCTCTGGGCGTCCCGGGCCCATCCCCACGGCCGCTTCCGCGGGGCGCCCTTGTCCCGGGTTCCGAGAAAGGTACTGGGCTTCAGGGTCATTTTCCTTCATCTTTCTTGTGTTTGGTGTCTGTAGCGCTTCTCGGACTGTGGGTTTATAGGCTCTGTCCATTTTGGGAGAGCTCGGGCCATTATTTCTTCATGCAGTCTCCCTCCTCTGGCCTCTCTCTCAAGGGCTCCGGGACGGGCGCACTTGGCCGGCTTCCCGGCCTCTCCTCTCTGGGTCTCCTTTGCCGTGTCTCCCAGTTCATGCACCGTCTTTCCTTCTCTGCGTCTGTCTGTCGCACGCGCTCTGGGGATGCGAGTTTGGTCTTTGCATCTTCCACGCCCTCCCTGACACGCTCAGCCGTCCCTCCGCCGCCTGGAGCCACTGCCCCAGCAGCCTTTGCCTCCTCTCTCTCCCGTATCCGTTCCGAGTCGTTGTATCGATTTTCTCCTCGTCGTGGGACCTGTAGTCCCGCTTCTTTGCCAGCCTGGGCATTTTTGCTCGCGTGCTAGACATTGTGCATTTCACCACATCCTCCCGGGAGGCAATTTTGTGTCCCTGTAAATCCTCCTGAGCTTGGTTCTGGGATGTTAAATTACTGCGAGCGGTTTGCTCCTTCGGATGCTGGCTCTCGAGCCCTGTCGGCCCGTTAGACCAGAGCGCCGATGGTCGGGGCTAATTTGGCCCCAGTGCTGAGGTGAGGCGCTTCTGAGCCTCCCGCCTGACGCCCCTTCACTCGGGTCGCTGGAGCCCGACGCCGCCCCCAGCCCCGTGGGAGCTCCAGGGTTCACGCGTCCTCTCGCACTTCTTCTCCAGACCCAGGGCGCTTTCCGCACACGCACAGGCCAGCTGGGGACCCCAGGGGGTGCTCTCCCTCTGTCCACGTGGCCTTCTCTCTGTGGGCACCCCTCCTGACACCGAGGGACCAGGGGGCACCCCTCGCTTGCTTCCCGTCTCCCCGGATCACTGTCCTGTGCGGCCTGTCTTTCAACGTTGGACACCCATTGTTCCGCACGCACGGTGCATGTATTTTGCTGTTGTTTTATCTTAGCACGGGGGCAAATTCAGTTCCTATCGCGCTGTCGTGGTTAGAAGCCAAAGTCCTCTGACGATTTAACAGATATTTCTAGGTGAACAAGCGAGTAAGTGAATGATTGAGGCTCTAAACATGCCTTTGATGAAGAATTTTCCTCTGGGCTCCCCGAGGGTGAGTGGGGCGGCCAGCCCAGCTCTGTCACGACACCCGGCCACAGAAGGTGGGCAGCGCTGCTCAGCTGTGGACTGACCCCAGACGTGCAAGTGGGACACAGACAGGTGTCCACACTCATGGGGCTCTCGGGCCGTGACAGCTGGCTGTTTCCAGTCCTCGTGGGACTGTCCCCACCTGCAGCCCAAATCCTGAGCTCAAGCAGAGGAGGCTGCTGGTTTCCGCCTTGAAGCCCAAGAAAGAGTGCTGGGGGTCTCTTTGTCACACTCTCATCTGTCCAGCGGGGACAACTAGGGTGCCTCTTGTGGGGAGACCGCCGGCTTGTAGAACGGGGTGTACAGCCCCCAAGCACTGACCGAGTGCCCGGGGTCCCAGCCCATGGCCTGCTGGGAGGTCCGGGAGTCTGGGCTGCTGCGGCTCCCTGGAGGGGCCGGGAAACAGGCTGACTGCCGGCAGCGTGGCGATAATTTATAACGGCCTGGGGGTGCCAGGGGGGCTCAGTCAGTTGAGTGCCTGACTTTGGCTCGGGTCATCATCTCATGGTTCGTGGGTTTGGGCCCTACATTGGGGTCACTGCTGTCAGCCCAGAGCCTGCTTTGAATCCTCTGTCTCCTTCTCTCTCTGCCCCTCCCCCGCTCGCATTTTCTCTCTCAAAAATAAGTCAACCTAAAAAGATGGTAACAGTCCACGTGCTGTATTACAAGGGAATTATAAAGGAAAGCTGGGGTTTTCTGGAGATTGCTGACTTCCCAGGTACATGCGGGGAGTCGTGGGGGTGTGTGTGGGGGGGGAATCTGGTCTCCTGGGGAAGCATCCCTGGCCTGCTGTCCAAGAATGACCTCTAGATGGGGCCTCACTGGACTTGGTCCCCGCAGGAGGCGCCGGGAGCTCGGCTCCTCCATGCCTGCAGGTGTCACGTGGGTTACGGCCCCATGCTGGGGGCGGAGGCGAGGGGGGAGCAGGGAGGCCGGACAGAGAGGGGAGGCTAAGGACGGGAGGAGGGTCGCTCTCCTCCCACGCACTTCCCGAGGCCCCTGCCATGACCTCAGGGCGATGGCCCCTCGTGAGAGACCCCAGAGGCCTCACGGGCACGGCGAGAGAGAGCCGGCAGGGCCGCGGGGGCCAGCGGGGAGAGAGAGGAGGGTCCCGCGTGCAGAGGGCCCGGTGCGGGTTTCCGCCCGCCCGCCCAGGGGCCGTTCCGGATGATGGATCACAGAGGCCGCCCGGGTGCAGCAGATGCGGGGCTGCACTTGGCCTCAATCGCTCCCCGGGGGCCCCGATCGATGGCGCCGTGATGAATGACTCGGGATTGATTTTCACTTAATTGACAATTTGGTGAACCTGTTTGCAGCGTCCCAGGTTGGGCCCGAGAGGGGGCCTCGACGTAAAAAGGGGCGGGGTCGATGCGACCCCGGCCGGGGTGGCCGCCAGGGGGCAGCAGAGGCCAGCCAGCCATGGGGTGGGGGGGGTGCACCGGGGCTCACCCTCCCCCGCTGGGGAATGCGTCTGGGGCCACCGGGCCAGTTGAGACGGGGTCCTCGCTCACCCCGGGACCCAGGAAGAGCGGGCGCTGGCTGCAGGGGTCAGAGGGCAGCTTGAAATCCCCGGGGCCGGGAAGGGGGGTGATCACAGCTCACCAGGGTGCTGCCTCTGGGCCTCTCTGACCCTCAGTTTCTCTTCTGTAAAGTGGAGCCCCCTCAAGACTGCCCATCCCCCACAGCACCCATTTTATCGACTCAATATCTGCCCCTCCCCCCCAGCCTCAGGCCCTCTCCCTCTCCTTGCCTCCGCCTCCTTCCTGTTCTTGGGGTGCTCCTCCCTCTTCCCACCTCAGGACCTTTGTGACAGATGTTCTCAGGCTGGAATGCCCCCCACCGCCTGACCTGTACATGGGGGGGCGCCACCCACCCGCCACCCCCGCTCCCGCTCCCAGCAGCAGGCCTTGCCGCTGCCAGAGCCCAGAGCGGCCAGGCTGTTACCAGGACAACAGGAAACCGAGCCTCCAGTTCACCTCTGCCTCCAGCCCCGGGACTCAATGTAACAGGACCCCCAGGTAATCCCCCCAAGGGCCGCCCAGACAAAAGCCAAATTAAGTCAACAGAATTGCCGAGGGGAGACCAGGAGGCTGGAATTTACCCCCAGGAGCAAACAAGAATGTCCCTTCTCAGATGTAGGCTGTGCAGGGGTCCGATTTCCTTCCTGCGCAATTTAATGCCGCCCCAGGAGCCTGAGGAAGGCCCTCCCCTCCCCCAGAGCCCCGGGCTCGGGGCTGGCACCCGCGGTCCTTGGCAGAGCTGCCCTGTGGCTGAAACCTGCCTTCCTGCCCCTACCCAGCCCCTGCACCTGCTCCCCAGGTGCTGGGAGGGCAGGAATGGGACAAGGTACCTGGGGGGACCGGGGCACTAAGGGGTGAGCTCTGTGCTGCGAGGGTCCCCAGCTTCCCTGCATGGTACTCACAGAGCCTCTGGAGCTGTCCCCTCCACCCACAGCCCCGGGAGCTGTTCTGGGGAGGCTGGGGGGGGTGGCCTCAGGGGAGGTGCCGGCCATTCTCGAGGCTCCAGCTCTGCTGGAAAACTTCAGCTTGTGGGTGTGGGAGAGGGGGCAGGGCGAGAGCGTGGGCAGCAAGCCTCTAACACCAGCTGGAAGTGGCCTTGGACCTGGTTCCCCGCGCCCAGCTCCCCAGGCAGCCATGAGTTTGAGTGAGTCGTGTCATTTCCGGGAGGCTCGGTTTACTCCTCTGTAAATGGGGTGTAAATGGGTGTAACACAACTTGCTACAGGCATCTCAGGCTTCCCTTGGTGCCGAGCGGAGTCCCACCCCGGCTGGCAGCTATGACCTGGCATTGGAGAGAAGAGCGTCCAGGTTGAGAAGCCGCCACGTGCAGGCGTGAGGGTGTGAGGGATGGGGGAAGGGACCCCCACTGGCACTGTCAGAAGAGGTTGTGGGTGAGCGGCAGGAGCCGAGCAAGCCTTGGGTCCTCTGTCTAAACCCAGCATGTGACAGCAGGGCGGGGGCAGGGGCGGAGCAGGGGCCCCTGGATATCAGGCCTACGGGCCTGCTTCAGCAGACGGAGGCTGCCCGAGGCCCCCAGAGTGACCCACAGAGGTGGCCGGCACACCCCGCTGGGCTAATCCCCTTGCTGACACAAAACCATCCATTCCCCACTGACCGATGCCTTGGTAGTGCAGAAATTTCTAGAAGCTCATCTGAATCAATGGCTCCCCTCCAGCTGGCCGCAGGGACATTCTGTGGACATCTGGGGACACCTCTCTGAGACCTAAATGTTTCACTCGGGAGAACAAGACAATTGTCAGCTTGGCCCCGAGGCCTTTGAGTCCTGGGCCCACCGGGCTGTCAGGGGCCGACCTCGGTCCAGAGTCCAAGCAGGGGGTCAGGGAGCCCCCGGGAGGCTGCTGACTCTAAGGGAGGACGGTCAGGCCCACCTCACGAAGGGGCCCATGGAGGCCCTAGGCTGGCCAGGGCTCATGGCTGGTGGGCGAGGGGCGGCCCCAGGGCCTCTGCGGCTGTAACCACGGACCTCAGAGACCGGGTCCTCCTGGGTTAGGGTGGCCCTACGTCCATTTAAGAAGGAGAGGGGGCAGGCACAGAGGACAAGCCCGTGAAGAAGGAGGCAGAGACTGGGGTGATGTGGCCACAAGCCAAGGGCCACCTGGGGCCACCGGGAGCTGGGAGAGGCAGGAAGGAGCCTCTTCTACGGCCGCCGGCGGGGGAGTGCGGCCCGAGGAGGCCTCGATTTCGGACTGCGGCTCCAGAACTGGGAGAGAGGAAGCTCCTCGTGTCTGAAGCCCCCCGGCGTGTGTGGTCATGGTCATGGGGGCCCCAGGCGTGTGTGCCCCCGTCACCCTGGAATCTGGCTCCGCACCTGGCCCGCGCCAGTGCACGGGAGGGGGAAGCCTCCTTGGCCCCCTCGGCGTCCGAAACCCCGTGGCCGGTCTGAGAAGAAAACTGCCGAGGACAGGCGAGGGAAGAGAGGCACGCGCACGCGAGTGCCGTTTTCTGGGACGAGGGAGCCTTCGTGAGGAAACAGAGGCCCAGAGAAACAGTTGACTCGTGGGTCGGACGGAGAGGGGCGGTCACGGAGGGGCAGGACCGGTCAGGCGGTGTGCGGTCAGCATGGCGAGCTGGGGACACTGAGCAAGGCGCGCCCGTCTGGGTGCTTCCTGGTGTCCCCTTGGCTTTGGGGACGAGGGCGCTCCTGTCCCCAGGGGCATGGAGAGCGCCTCCCACACGTGGGCTTCATTCTCCTCTTCAGGGAGAGACTCTGGCAGCTTCTTCGATGTGCCCAGGAATGATATTTGAACCCCACCACCAGCCGCCTCTCCACCTCTCACCCCCTCCTATGGCCCCAGGCTCTCCTGCTCTGGCCCAATGGGACCCGGCTCGCCAGCACGCAGACTGGGCCCCACCGCAGTGATTCCAAGTGGTGTGAGCCACATGCAAGATGTCCAGAGGACACAGCAGGTCCAAAGGCCCCGAGGCCAGAGAGTCCGAAAGGAGCCCAGGCACTGGGGGATGGGGTGGGGAGGGGCGAGCTGGGCCGTGAGGGACCCGGCAGTGGGCAGGGCCGGGTGTTGTTGCCAGCAGCGGGTGGCGAACAGGAAGGGGCCTGCCCTGCCCTTTCCCACCTAGTGGCGGCAGGGGCACCGGGGCTGCCCCCGGCTGGTCTACCCATCCAGACGGTGAGCCCGCTGAGGGAGCACAGACCTAACTCCCTGGGGGCACTGAGGTGGCAGGTGTGAAGGCGCGCTTTGGAAGCAGGGGAGGGGCCTGTCCAGGGCTGCCTTTCGGGACACGCCCTGGGACAGCCGGGAGCCTCTGCCAGGAAGCCTCTCGGGCGGGCGCGGGCAGCTGGGGTCCAGCTTTGTGCCCATCTCACCCTCCCCCAGCAGGTTAGAAGTCCAGCAGCCCCGGGCAGCCCCTCCCTCACCAGGCAGGAACCCCCCCCACCCCCCCACCCCCCCACCCCCCACCCACCCCCCACCCCGAGTCCTCTAGGACTTTGGACCCAAGGGGTCCCCTGACCCCTGCCAGGGGCCACTTCTGCCTCCCTTTCCTCCCTGAACTCAGCAGGCATGGGGACCTAGGCACGCCTGTGTTCAGACGGGGCGTTACTGGCATTCAACTGGGGCTCCCCTCCCGCCGGGCGGGCGGGCGCAGGCTCCCCTCAGCAGCCAGGACGCTGACCCTGGAGGCCCCCCACCCCACCCTGCTGGGACTTCCGAGGTGGCCCAGAGGAGCCGCTCCCCCCCTCCAGCGCAATCAGCCAAAAGGGCCCAGGCTTCACCAGCATAATAGCCCCAGGAAGCCTGGGGTTAGGGCTTTTGTCTGGGGAGGCCGCGCCTAAGCCCCTACCAGGCAGGAATGTGGGCCCCCCCACCCCCGCAGACGCCACCCTGAAACCGGAGATCCAGCCGCTGTGTGGACTCCAGCTAGCGGCTAGCTCTGCGGGATTTTGTCCTGTGGCAAAGCAATTTCTCCAGCACTTTCCCTGGGATCAACTCTTAACCCAGGCCGTAAATCTTTCTGTTCCAAAAATGCAGACCTCATGCCTTTTGGTTTCTGAGACAGATCTGAAGGGTACTCACGAAGTGGGTCAGAAGTCTGGGACGATTTGGGGAACGCTCTCAGACCCTCCGGGGGCCCGAGGCCTGTCCGCCTTCCGAGAGGGCGCCCGCCACCTTCCAGCCAGGGCCCGGCTGTCCTCAGTGCAGACCTCCAACCCGCAGGGGCTGGCAGGGACGTCGCTTGGCTCGCTGGTTCTAGAAGCCGCCACGCAGGAGTCTGGCAGTCCCGTCCGGCCCTCTCTGTGGAGAAGTGGGGACAGTTGCAAGTCGCGGCCCGACAGCCGGGTAATTGCGGCTCGGCACGTGGGGCCCCACGCCAGCTCTCCGCGGCTGTGTCTTAGCTCACAGGTTAGGAAGTGGACTCAGAGAACACCCAGAATGCTGGGGAGGCAGGAGGGGTGGCGGGAGAAGCCGCCCCAAAGCCCAGAGGTCAGACCCTGCCTCTGCCCCCCACACCCAGTGGCAAGGATCCCTGACAGTCAGTTCTGGAACCGCGCAGGGCTGGCCCACCGTGCGGGGCCGGGCAGCACTGACAGGCCTCCCCGGACAGGCCCCGCCCCGGGCGACCCTGCGTCTGAGAAAACCGGGAACGGCTTTGTTCTCCTCCTCTGGACACCGGCAGGCATTTTAGACTAAGGGCCAGACGTCCACTGGCGGCCGAGGGCCCGCAGGCCTGGCAGCAAGGCGCCGCCGTGGGCCCGGCCGTGCCCAGGAGCCGAGCGCCTGCTGCCCGGCTGCCCGCTCGCCAGCTCCACCCCCGCACCCGCTCCCCGAGGTGGGCGGGCAGCTGGCGGGGGGCAGCGGGGAGCCCCGCCCGGGCCCCTCACCACTCACTCTGGACGAGCACAGTGACCTGAAGCAGAGCCGGGAGCTCCAACCTTTTCATCAAGAAAGATTTAATTTATCGGGAGTGCGGAGTCACAAATCATAGCCCAGAGATTTATGGCCCCCGGGAGCGGAATTGACCACAGAGAGGAGGCAGCAATGCCCGAGCTCCACACACACCTTTAATAAAGTCGGAAATGTAAGCTACCCCCGTCCCGCGGCGGGCACCGTGGGCGGTGCGCAGCGCGTGCACGGAGCAGAGTGGGTCGTCACCTCCTTCTGGACGAAGCGGGGTCCTCCCGGGCTCTGCCGAGCTTCTGTGACTTAAGCGACAGCCTGTGAGCCTGGCAGGGAAGGTGGCAGTTCTGGATGGGAGTTGGGGGAGATTCCCGTCCCTGAAAAACGTCTCCCCACCTCTCAGCAAGGACCCCACGCCTGGAGGGGCCTCCTCGGGGAAGACGATTCCACCCAGGAAAAGGCCGGTCCCTGCCCTGTCCAGCTCTCCGGAAATGCCGGCCTCCAAGGCCAGGCCTCAGGGGGCGCCTGCACGTGGGTTCCAGGGGCCAGCCACAGCCTCCCAGGCCGGGGGTTTCCTGGTAGGGGAGCTGCGGGATCAGACTGGGATCGCCGCCACCAGACCCTCTCCAGAATCAGAGATCGGACCGGAATCGATCAGATGAGGAAACCCTCCAGATGCAGCTGCGGAAACTGAGGCCCAAGGGGAAGGAGCTGCTCAGCCACAGGTGGCCCTAGCAATCTCCAGCAGACACTCTGACCCTTGGAGGGGACTCGCGGGCTGGAATGGGCCAAGTATCCCATGGACAAGGCCTCCTGGCCGTCTCCTCTCCTCTGCCTGGGAGTGAGGCCGCTGGAGGGCCGGCTGCTTCTTGCCTTGGTATCAGCACGATGGTGGCGCTCTCCTTGGGCTTTGCCCATTTCTACCCGACCGTGGTGTCCCCGGAGCCCCGGTCACCCGGCACAGTTTATCTAAATAACGAAGTGTACAGTACCGCTTTGACCTCCACCCAGCCCGGGACACAGGTGACGTTGAGCCCCTCTAGGGGTGGGAAGCTTGGGGCCAAGAATTTTCTTCAGCAGAGAAATCAGAGAAGTGGCTTTAAAGCAGGAGGTGAAGGAAAGGCTTTTGAGGAGCAGGTGTGTGCATACCTGCGCGGGGGTGGGGTGGGGACACAGACAGGTGGAGCGCGCGCCTGCGCCGGCGGACATAGGTGTAGGTGCCTGCGCTTGCGCCGGAAGATGCAGGAGTACGCGTGCGCCTGCGCCGCCGGACCCAGACGGGTGTTTGTATGCGCCTGCGCCGCCGGACCCAGACCGGTGTTTGTGTGCGCCTGCGCCGCCGGACACAGGTGTGCGGGTACACAGGTGCATGGCATGTTCATGTGCCCCTGCGCAGGGGGCAGACAGTGCCAAGTGAGTATGTGACGTGCGCACAGGCGCCTGGCTTCGCCTGGAGTGCAGGTGGACACCCGCGGGGAGGCTCACCTTCTTGGGGTGTTCCTTCCTCCGCCAGGCCCTCGGCCCGGCAGTGGAGACAAGCTGGGGCCCCGCCCCCGCTGGCAGCTGGCCCCTGGCCCCGACTGATCCGGCCATGCCGGCTGCCCCCCCCACCCCGCCCCCGAGATGCCCAGCTGCTCGGCCCCGGCGGAACCACAGCCTGGGCCCCTGGGCCGCCCCTCCTGTGCCTCCCTGCCGCCTCCAGCTCTGGGACCACCCGCCTGTCCAGCCCCTGCCCCCCCCCACCCCAGCTCTCTACTGAATGTCTTTCTCATAAGCAGTTTTAAATTATAAGCCTAAATGAGGTCTATAAATTTGACTTCATAAAATTCCACGCACATCATTTTCCAGCAGAAAAGGCCCTCTAAGAAATATTTTCCCCGAGACCCCCTGTGTCCCCTCCCTTCGCAATATAACATTTATTCTAATATTAAAATGGCAGGTGTTCTATAAATCGTGAGTCATTAGCACTCTCCATTGATTTTTCCCGCAGCCTCGAGCCTGGGGTAGAAGCCGTGTGCGAATATCAGTCTATCCGATTGAGATTCATACCCTATTTGGGGGTCAAAGAGCGAGGCCCTGTGAGCTTGAACTTCTCTCAGCCTAAAGCTGATCAATACTTGCAGATATATTGGGGCTGGCCGCTCACACAGATTAAGTGGCCATAAATACGAGGGGAGGGGGCAGCAGGCGGAGGGCGAGACAGGAAACGGGGCGGCGCTGCCTGTCCAACCAGGGTCTGGGGCTCAGCCAGGGGTGCTGGACCCAGGTGGGAAGGAAAGTGGGGTGTGGAACCAAAATACAGGACTGAGGGGCTGCTGTACTCGGCCTGGTGAAGGGCTGTCTGGCTCTCCTTGCCCCCTCCGGAGGAAGGGCGTCCAGGGGACGGCCACCAGGACCCGGGTGAGCCAGCCGCGGACCCCTGGCCTTAGCCCAGGCACGCAGTCTGCAGAGCAGAGGGGCCCGGCGAGCCCCGGTGCTGGAGGACTCTGCAGTGGGGAAGGACTCACGGGGTGGGGGGCCCCTTCCTTGCAGTGGTCACAAAGGATTTCAATTCTCGCTGCAGGTCTTTGTCTTCGTTTTGGGGGCTTCCCCGGGCCCGTGCTATGGTCTGCCTGGCTGCTTCCTTCCGGAACTCTGGCCACGTGCCCTTCCTCCCAGGGTCTCCCTGGTGGGGACCTCCTCCCACCGGTGCCCTTCCCGCCATCCGCAGCCCCCCGCCTGGCGCTCCCCAGGATGTCAGCCAGCAGGGGCCTCTCTCCACCTTGCCTGGGATTCCAGGTCATTCTGTCTGGACCCTTGGCGCCCTCGAGGCAGGCCCGGGGTCTCCCTCCTGCCTGTATCCCTGGGAGGCCCCTCAGCTGGGTAACATCGTGCACCCAACATTTTCTAAGCACCAGCTTTGTCCCAGCTCTGGGAAAAACAATCTGAAGAAGCCAGCCCCCTGACTTCAGCCATGACAGAGGGGCGAGGACCCCCGGAAAGCCCCCGTGCCCCGTCCTGAATTTTCCGAAGGCCGAGGGGGCTGTGCTCGCTGCCTGAGCCCCGGAAGTGTCGTGCTGACCCCACCTCTCCCTGGATGTGGCCCCCACGTCCCCGGCGCCGGGCCATTTCTAAGGCACGTCCTTGCTGCGCCCTTGCGGTGGGGTCACCCCCGGGAAGATCCCACGCCTCCCCGGCCCGCCTCCTCATGCATCACCCGCCTGCCCCGGCACCAGGCCGCTCGATGCCTGCGATCGGTGACGTTATTAGGGAGATAAATAATTTGAACTCCGGCCTTTTACCTTTTCCCCGGCGGGCGGGCCGCCCCCACCCCTGCCCGGCCGCCTGCCGCCTGGAGGAGTAATTTCATTAGGAGCTTCCTGGCAGCTGGCAGAGGCCACCCCGCGAGGCCCGGCGGCGGCGTTTCTTTATGGAGATGAGAAACAGAAATGTGAAGATTTAAGCTGGAGCGGATGTAATTTTACTGCGTTATTTATCGGGGACGCAAATCCTTTCTAATACTGGCGGATGGGGAGGGCCAGGCAGGGTCGCCGGGGGCCTTCGTTGGGGGGCGGTCAGCCAACGCGCTGGGTGCCCCCCCCTCGGCCTAGAAGAGGGGAGCCGGGGCACCACTGGGCAGCAGGTGAAGTCGCAGATGCCCACAGGCTGTGTGGCTACAGGGATAGCCTGGGGACGGACAGCCCGGGGCGGGGGGACAGGTCTGGCTGGTATGGAAGGAAGCACCAGGCCCTGGGGGGACCCCCGGCGAGTACCCTGGACCCCTCCCCACGGTCTGCTTACCCTGTGCCTGAGGGACCCACACCACGGGGGTGGCGTCAGCACCGGGTGGTTGACCTAGCAAAGTGCTACACACAGGGCGGCTGAAGACACTGTAGTCTTTCCCGCCTGTGGAGGCCCCGAGTCCGAAACCAAGATGTGAGTAGGCCGGTTCCTCCCTCGGAGCCCAAGGGAGGGTCTGTTCCAGGCCTTCCCTGGTGGCCCTTGGCTTGTCCCCGAACCCCCCTCTCTGCCTCTGTCCTCCTCGTCTCAGTTTCTCTCTCCTCAGGACACCAGTCACTGGATTAGGACCCGTCCCGATGCAGTGCGACCTCCTCTCAACTCAGTGACGCGGGCGGCTGCAGAGGCCCTTTTCCACAGAAGCCCCCACTCATGGGCCCCTGCGGCTGGGACGAAGTTGCACGCACTGCAGGGGTCTGCCCTCCCCACACCCAGAGGGCACAGCGGCCCAGGGGGAGGTTGGGCCTCAAAGACTTAATTTGTTAAACAGCAATATTCTCTGCCCCCCAATGCTCCTTTTTTTTTTTTTTAGCGTTAAAAAAAGATTATTCGGTGTAATTATTTTGGTGTTTCAAAAATCCAATTAACTTGAAAGTCTTTGCTAAGTTCTAAAGTTTAGCTTACAAATACGATTCAATTACGAAGCTTACCAAACTCTAAGAACAATGTTAGGGAACTTTCCCAACTCGATTCTGTTTTCTTAAACATTTAACCCAACCTACCGCCTCCAACCTTGCGGGTCCCCAGGGAAAAAGTCCCACGAGTCATGACCTGTCTAAACACACGCCAAACGTACAAACACGGAGACCGGGCTTCTTATATTTCCAGCGTGGCCCCCAACCTTCATAAGAGATTAGCCTAAAAGTTGAAGTCAGTTATTTAATTAAACGTTTTACTTAGAATCTCAGACTAATGGGCTGGAGTTATTTTGACCAAGACAAAAACAGGAAACGGCGCGTTCGCAGCCCCTGAAATCCCACGCGGTTCTACAGTCGCCGAAGTCAGCACGTGCCCACTCCCAGCAGAACGAGGGGTTGTCTGGGGTTTGTTTTCCAAAATACCAGGGGCCGGAGTTAGCAGCCCCCCACCCCTGCTCCGCTCCCCATCCCCCACCGCTGCCCCCCTCGACCCTGGGCCCGGGAACCCCTCTCATCCCCAGAAGTCAGGAGAGAGCTTCCTTTAGAAATTCCTCAGAGGACTTGCTAAAGGACGGTGACAGGAGGCGGGACAGTCAGCCCCCTTGGGGCCCCTCCTGGACCCTCGTGGAGTGCCTGCCCACCCGCCTGCGGCCCACGCACAAAGGGCCAGATGGAGGAGAAGGACGGCCAGATGTAGGGGTGGGGGATGTGAGCCACCAGGCTGGGTGCGAGCTTGGACAGGCCTCTTCCCAGGGCACACCCTCTGGAGTCGGCCCCCAGCCCCATAGGGTGGCCTCCGGCTCCTGGGCCAACGGGGACAGAGCCGGGCCTGCCTCCCAGGGCTCAGGGAGGGGCGGGGCCGCAGAATGACGGGGTCCCGGCCCACGCTCCTGAGATGCCAGGCTGAAAATGCCAGCCTCTGACCCAGACGCAGACCCTCCCCGATGGGGCTGTCCTCGCTGGCCCCCAGATCCTGCCCCGCCCCCAGGCCCGGCCAGAGCGCAGGCACCACTCACTTGTGCAGAGCCCCCAGGAACCCCTGAGAGCCCCATGGCTGCAGTTTGAGAAACTCCACATTCTCTGAGCAGGAACTCTGCGGGGAGGAGGAGAGAGCCAGGGATGGTGTGAGCCCTGAAGGTGACCAGGGACGCCCCACAGCTGTGCTAGAGCCCCATTGGAGACAAGTGGGGGGACTATGGACTGGGGGCAGGGAGTGGCCTTGGCATGGAACATTCTAGAAAGGAAGAGGAAGGCAGCACAGGATTGTTCCCTTTGGTCCAGGGAGACGCCCCCGGAGAGGGAAGATGCTGACACTTCCCCAGGATAGGGAGGGTCCCGGTCCAACACTTCCAGGCTCTGGGGCTTGGGGAGAGGGCCAGGCTGTGCCCACAGAGCCCCATCAGCCCGGCGAGTGGCCCTCCTGTCCAGGCTGGACAGGGTCCTGGTTGCCTGCAGCTGATGTTCCCAGGAGCCAAACAGAAACAATTCGAGGGGCCAAACGGCCAGACCTCAGGTTAAGACCACCAGCAGAATGCGTCTCAAGGGACATTTGGTGGCCCAGGAAATGGCCACAGCACGACACAAAGTGAGGGTGAAGCAGGTTCCAGGGCAGGTGGGTGCGAACGCGGCCGAGGTGGTAATATGAGCGCGTGCAGCACATAGCAGTGGAACAGCAGCCAAGCCAAGCTTCTCGGCTAGAACTAAGTGCACCGCATCCCTTGTTTCCCAAATTTCTCAAATTCTGTACGTTTCCCAAATTTCCCGCAATGAGCATATATTACTTCTGTAACGGAAAAAGAAGTCAAACCCCTTACTTTATCCACTCTGAGAGTGGCCTCCCTGTTACAAGGGCCGTGACCCAGACCTCCGATCGGGGACAGGAGGGGCGGGGTCCCCAGGGAGGGCCCCAGGGCAGGAGGACTCAGTGGCCTCTCAGGGACAGAGCTAGCCCCCACCAGCTCCCTGCCCGCCTTTCAGAGTCCTGGTGGGGACCCACGCCGTCCTCCCTCTGGGCGGTGCAGTGGCCCCACCAGCCTGAGAGTCTCCTCCGTTCCCCCTGGGTTCTGATGCCTGATGTCACCAGAAGGACTGGGAGAGAAGCCACCCACCTAAGTTATGACCCAACTGGCAGCAGCCGAGGCTACCTACCCACCATCGGATTTCCTGCCTCGTAGTCGGTCTCTGCCCTGCCGGCCATATATCCAAATCCACCCCCCACTGGGCTTCATTTTAACTAATAGGACACTTAGTTTAATGAGGAGAGTTTGCATAAGAGGAACCTGCTAATTAAATTTTAAACCTTGTCATTCTGAAGATTAGCCGGGGCTCCGATGGAAACATTTGTCAGGGCGAGAGGAGCCGCTGCCCCCTCCCCAAGGAAAGGCTTCTTGGGGGGTCTTGGCTGTAAACCAGAGACGGGTTTCTGACTGAGGTGGCTGAGAAGGAATCTTCTAGAAAACTAGGGGGTTCGCAGCACCAGGCCTCCTAAGGCAGCCCCCGGGACGGGCCTGGCTATGGAGGGGGCATTCCCCCAGGGAAACAGTCTAGGGGCTCTCACCAAACCCCGCCCAAGGGTGCCGGGGCTCTGGCCTGGGGGGCCACAGACATGGCAGGCGACCTCTGGTTCCGGGAAGAATGAGCACCACACGAGATGCCAGCACATGGTGGGGCTCGGGGGTCGCTGTCCTTTCCTGCCCTCCCTCTCTAGGCCCTGCCAGCTGTCGCCAGGGAGCGGGGGCCGGCCCCCGCAGTTCGGAGCTGGTGGCGGCTGGTCACCCGCCTCCTGTCCTCCAGGGAGGCCTAGGGGAGCCTCTCCAGAGTGCGGACTCCGCCCGCCCCGTCTGCAGCCGGCCTTGTCCCAGCAGAGAAAGAAAATGGGGGAGGAGGGCATGTGAAGAGGGTGCGTGTCACTGTTGTCACCCTGGAACATCGCAGGTCTCGACCCCTGCCCTTCCCGGAGTTCAAACAAAGCTGGTGGCCGGGGCGGGCTGGTACAATGGCCCCGGTACAATGGTCGGGGTCTCTGGTAGGGCTTCAGGGTGGAGACAGGACGGAGCCACTTTGTAGATGGCCACCGAGCCTGCACGCTGTGCGTCTGGGGGCTGGAAATGCTCTCTCCGCTCGGCCACCAGCGAGCCCTGTGACACAAGCCCTTTCTCAGGGAGGGGCCGCCGAGTCCCAGGCCAGCTGTGCTCGGCTAGGGAGGGTCCCTCTGCTGCCTGGGCTGCCCCCCTGGCCTGTAGCCTGGGCCCAGGGCGTCGCGGACCGTCTGCGTGCCCCACCTCGGCAGGGCCTCCCCGCCACCCAGCAGTGAGGGACCCCCCCCCCCACAGTTACCACTGGGTTTCCTTCTGCCCCCACCCCTCGGGCGACACGCACACGTGGTCACATCGGCCCGCGCCCTCCACGTTCAGGGCCATTTCCGGCACCTCGCGAAGCCGACGTGAGCCGCCACTTCCTGTACATTGCCCCTGCGACCGCGTGTCTTCCCTGAGCCTGTGGCTGCTCCTGTCCGGGACATCTCCTGTGACATGGGTCGTATAACACTCGGCCTTCTGTGTCTGGCTTCTTTCAGCCTCGGGATGTTTCAAGGCCCGTGGAGCCATGGCGCGTGTGGACGCCTCGCGGTCCTCCCGGCTGGTGCCACGCCGCGGCAAGGACGGGCCCCCTTCTCCTGCCTGTTTCCTGATTGACGGCTGTCGGGCTGTGTCCGCATCGGCTGTTACGCTGCCGAGAACGTTCGTATTCGGATGTTGGTTTGGCTCCCAGTTCCCGGCTCCTCGGGGCCCCACCCGGGACTGGAACCGCCAGGTGGGCATCCGAGGAGCCGTGAGGCTGCTGTTCCCGTGGCCTGTGGCCTCAGGTCCCCGGCAGCGGCACGCCAGGCCCCGGCCCCTCCGTATCCTCGCCAGCACTTGCTGCTGTCCGGTTTGCCCTGCCTCGTAGCCGTCCCGTGGGGGTAGGGTGGCCTCTTGCTGTGGTTCTGACTCGATTTCCCTTGAGGCCCGTGGTGTGTCTCTTCCTGCGTCGGCTGAGCAGATCACCCCGTCACAGACGAGGCGTCACCTCTCGGCCCACAGCTGACAGGCCATGGATGTGGGGGGCCGAACGACGATACTCTCAGGTTTGGGGCAGGGGACCCTTAGGGGCAGGGGACCCCTCGGGGATGGGGGACCCTCAGGGATGGGGGACCCTCTGGGACAGGGTCCCCCCTGGGTTGGGGTCTTACCAGACAAATCACCGTGAGTGCTTGACCTCACCCAGCAATCTCCCCGCCCTGCCTCTGTCTCCCCACCACTGGGGCAGACACGGACTGGAGGGGGTGGCCTGGGCCCCCACGCCGGCTCCTGGCTCAGAGGACACCTAGACCTGGTGCTCTGTTCGGAAATGGGGGGGGGGGGACGCCAGAGCCCCCGGGACCTGCGCACACGAGCCCGGCTTCCCTCACAGTGACCGAGACTCACATGCTAGGGAGCGAGTCCCAGAGCGCGGCTGCCCGTGCCCCTGCCTCGGGGCAGCTCTGACCTGACACCATCAGGGCAGCGAGCCGGGGGCGTATTCACCCCTGTGACAACTGAACAAGGTTCCTTGACTCGGACCCCCCACAGCTCCCAGAGCTGGGTCCTCGGAGACGGAGACAGGGTGCGCGCACTCTCGCCGGCACAGAGCCCCGAGTCTTGGGGGAGCCGCCGGTCTGCCCGGGCTATTCCTCTGCGTGGGTGCGATTTGGCCTCAACGTCTGAGGAAGATGGTTTAGGCGCCCTGCCGTCCCCGCCTCTGCCCGGCCCTTCATCCGAGCCTGTCCCTCTCACGGTGACCCTCACGTGATGCTGCTCTGGGCAGGCTCAGACAGGTCCAGCCACTGCCCAAGGTCACACAGCTTGGGAGGAGCCTGGGCCATTCACGCTGACCCAGGGCTCTGGTGCCTGGCTCTATGAGACCCCTAAAGACAGACGTGAGGGACTCAGCAGGGGGCGCAGGACACCCCCCCGCACCCCACCCCCTACATCTCCAGGACCCGGCTGAGCCCCAGCTCGGCCTGCAGACGTCAGCGGGTGGGCCCTCACGGGCACATCCAGCCACCTGGCCGAGGTGGCCCGCCTGGAGGATTTCTTAGGAACACATAGAACTGAGGGTCTGAGGGCCGTGTGTGCGCCTGGGGGCCTGTGGCCACCCCTCCAGGGACGAGTGGCACGCCCACAGCCACGGGCTCACGCACGCCCAGCACACACGCGCATCCCTGACTCGGAGGCCTGCGGAACCCGAAGTTTTCTCTAGGTTTGGCCTTGGACCCTGTGCACACGCACCGCCCCCGTGACAGCGTCCCGTCTGGTTTTGAATGCCAAGAGGGGGCTCCGCTCGAGGAGGGAATATTTTTACGGTAAAAAATGAGCCGCGTTGCATCAGCTCCAGGAGGGGTGGGCGCTGCCACGGCACGTCGCCCAGGCAGACTGATGAAAATTCTGCTTTACGAAGCCGCCGCTCCCCCATTAATTAGGGGGAGGGGGCCCGCGGCATCGCCGCGCACCTCGCCCACGGCCAAAAGCTTGTCAACATTTTCCACGAAGGATGAAAATGCGAATAACTTTCAGATTATTCAATGTCACCAAGGTATGGAAAAAGGTCGCTGCGGTGGGTGTCATTTATCTCGTTGCGGATTTAAAGAGCTTTTTTCTATTAAATTTCTTAAAATTAATGTTTTATGTTGCTCAGAGTAATTTGAACAATTATGGGCTTAAAGAATTGATCATTACAGCCCCTGGGATTTCACGCACCAGACCGATTCCTCTGAAAACCCACTGATTTATAGTCTTGCTCCTCAAGCACGCAAGTCCCCAGGGTTTGGACCCCAACCCCCTCCTGTCGCATCTGGGGGGGGCAGTCCCCCCACAAGCTGGCCAGTCCTGTAGGGGGTGGTGAGGAGGGAGATGAAGCAGGAAGGGGAGCGAGCATGTCCCCTGTCTCAGGGAGCGACGTCCCTGTTGTGGGCTCGTCCTTTGCGGTTCCACCCCTGGTGCAGATTTCATCTTTAAACGAAGAGAAGGCCCTTCGCGGGTTGGCTAACGTTATTATTTATACTATTCAGGCGTCACGTTTGATAATGTAATACCTCGCTGTGTTCAAAAGTTAACGAGCCCAGGGGCGCCTGGATGGCTTAGCTGGTTGACCGTCCGACTCTTGATCTTAGCTCAGGTCTTGATCGCAGGGTTGTGAGTTCGAGCTCAAGGGACTAGGCGTGGAGCCTGCTTTTAAAAAAAAGGAAAAAATAGTTAACAAGCCCTGCCCTTCTGCACAAAAAGATTAGCGAGCTCAAGGGGGCCCCGAATCCAAGACAGGGCACCCCCACTCAGGTGACTGGCTGGCCAGGCGGCTGTCCTGCTCCATGCCAGCAATGCCATCGGGGCCCTGGGCAGGGACCACCCCTCCGCACCCCTCCCCGCCGCTGCGCCAGCCCCGGGCCACCCGCACCCACCCGGCTGAGGGCGTCGTGGTCCGGGGACGTGGGAGCTGCGTCTCTGCCCGGCTGGCGCTCTGCTCGGATGGGGACTCCCGGCCGGAGCGGCCCCGCTAGCGAGCCCTGCAAGGGCGGCTGTGGGTCTGATGGCCAGTCCGTCTGCTGGGTGCTGGGTGCTGGGTGCATCTCGAGTGTCCCCTCCAGCACCTCCGCCGGGTCTCGTGCTCCCCACGCGCTCGGGCCGGCCTGCCCCGAGGGGTGTCGGAGGGAGGCCGCCGCCCCCGTCCCGCAGCACTGACTTGGCTCCGGGATTATCGACGCGCCGCCAGCTGGAGCGCGCTCGGCCGCAACCGCCAACAGGCGGAGGGCCCCGCGGGGACACTTAGCACTTTATTAACCTGTCAGCGCCTAAAAGGTCCCGGGCGGCCTGGGGGAGGGGCTCAGGCCGGGGAGGGGGCGACTCGAGGATTTACACCCGCCCCCTAGGGGCTGCCGGGTCAGACAGCGCCGCCCCTGTGCCGCCGGGGTCCCCAGATCCCAACTCCAACCGCGCTGCCCTCCTCCCCGGGGGCTCCCTTTCCCCTCCAGGACCCGCCCCACCACCCCCCGGGGTGGCCCTGACCTTTGACACCATCCCCCAGGCCAACCCGGGACCCCTCACACTTCCGGGCGCCACGCCTTTGCTCAGTTGGTGCGTCTGACCCTCCTGCTCTTCCCTGCCCCCGCCCCCCATGGAATGGTCTCGGGGCCCCTTCGTCCAGCCCTGAATCTTCTGGTGCCTCCCCATTCCTTGTCCCGCGGGCTGCCCTGTGGGGGCACGTGAGCCTGGAGCTGCCGGGGACCTTCCTCCCAGGAACGCCCCTCCTCCTTCCCAGCATCAAGCCCTCTTCCCTGCAAAGGGTGCTCATTCCGCCCCTCTCGGTGCCCCAACTGTCCAGTGGAGGCCCACGGGGCCGGGTCGTGCCCTCCAGTGAGCACTCACTGCCGGGGCGAGGCGAGGCCCCAAGCCCACAGACTCTCTCCTTCCCTCTCCCGCGGAGGGGCTGCCACCACTGTCTCCACTTTGCAGGAGAACAGGGCTCAGAGGAGCAGCTCACTGGCCCGGGATCTCAAGTCAGCAGATGGCTAGGATTGGAATCCAAGTTGGCAAGACCTCCGTGACCATGTGCCGTGAATCTCCTGACCAGCTGACTCCAGAACCCTCCTTGCCCCCGCTGATGCCACTCCGGCCGTGAGCGTTATCTCCCAGGGACCGGTACCGGGGCCCCAGCCCTCCTCCGCAGCCGGGCAGTTTCCCACCTCTCCTTCCGGCGCTCAAGATCCAGGGACAGAGGGGCCCAATGACACCAGGTGCCATCCCTGAGGAGAGGCCCGGCGGCTACTCCAACCAGCCTCCCCGCTTCCAGAGAACTGCCCCCCTGCACCCGCACACCCCCAGCCCCACTCGAGACACGGACCTTCTAGACCATAACCGACAAATTTATTGAAGTCTTGGAAAGAGCTGATGGTCAAAGAGTAAATAAAAAACACGGGACGTCCACAGAACCAACAGGTAGCTTGGGATGCAAGTTTTGGGGGATAACTGGGCCTCGCCCTTGGCCTTTCAGTCTGAGGCGGCGGCCACACGCCTGGGGCGGAGGAGGCGGCCCAGACCTCAGGCAGTTAGAGCCGGCTCTCAGAGGGAGAGCCGCAGGCTGTTTGGCAACGGAAATCGGTGGGCTGGGCGTGGCCTGGACGCTGATGGCCTGGGGGCGGCTGCGACAGGGAGGGAGGTCCCCCACGGCTTTCAAGGGTTGCTCACGGAGAAGAAAAGCAGCCCAGCAGCGCGTCTCTTCGGACGGGTAGTGGAGCCAAGAACAGAAAGATCTAAAGCCAGCTGCCTCAGGGAAAAGGGGAGAGGAGGCTCCTGGGAAGGTGGAGGCTGGGGTCGGGAAGGCTCCCAGAGGGACCAGGAAGGACACAGGTGTGGCCCCCCCTCGGCCACCTCCTGCCTGCACAGAAGAACCCCATCTCTGACCTAACGGAGGGGCTACACAGCTCAGGCAGATGGAGTTTGGGAAATAAAAGCACGGCTTGCACTATTATTTAAGTTTTAGAAAGCAAAGGGTCTTCTAGCCTGAGGACGGTGTGGAGCGAGGCCCGGAGTGAAGGCCCAGCCTGCTCGGGCGATGCTTCGGATGTAGAAACAGCAAGCGTCCAGTTACTTGGTCCATAAAGGGAGAAATCTGCTTATAAAACAAGGCTCGCTGGGCAGCCACCAGGCGGGCCGGCCCTGTGGCCAGGGAGGAGCCGCCCGAGGCAGGGGCTGCGGGGGGTGGCGCTCCGTAGAAAGGAGCCCTCTCTTGAGGTCCTGTCCCCCGCTGCTGCCAGTGGCGCCTGCGTCCCGCAGAGACGCTTTGGGAAAGGAGGGCGCGCGCAGCTCCAGGCCACCCAGCCATCCCCACCCCTCATGTCCGGTGCTCGGTGGAGCTGGGGGCCTCGGTCAGAACTGAGCGTGGTCCACCTCGTCCAGCCAGGAGGCGGGGCTGGCAGGGAAGTCGGGGTAGCCCCCGCTGCTCCCCGTGGACAGGTCAGAGCTGGGTCCATTTCCCGCCAGCACCCTCATGGGCGGTGGCCCACCGGGGGCCCCTGCGGGCACCAGGCCCAAGCCGGCATCCGGGTATACTAAGCTGGAGAGAAGGGGCTGGGGGCCAGGGAGGCTCTGCAGGGCAGCTGGGGACGGGGGGACACCGTAAGGGCTGCCGGGCCGCAGCTCACGGTACTGCTCTGGGCCGGCCAGGCCTCCGTGCTCCAGCGGGAAGCTGCCGGGGGCTCCCGAGGGCCTGCCCAAGGCTGGGGTGGGTTCCCCCAGGCTGCTGTAGAGGCCGCTGGCGGGGCCCATTTCGGCCATGGACGGCTCATCTGCAATGGAAGTGGAGGCCAGCTCAGGGCCCTCCCTCCTCCACCTCCCGCCCCCGGCCCGCCCCCGGTGCCCCTCCCGTTCTGCACTTAGAACTTACGCGGCCCTCTGCCCCTGTGCTCGTCCAGCTCCCTCCCGCCCGGCATCTAAGGAACGGTGGGATCCCCTGGGGGGATCAGCGCCGGAATAAGCCAGTCAAAACCCAGGAGAGTCCCCAAGACTGCTTTGGGACAGGTGGCACAGACTCCACCAATCCCATTTTGCAGACAGCTTAATCGAGAGGCTCAGAGAGGCAGGGTGAGCAGCTGCCTAAGGTCACAGTGCAGCCAAAGAGAATCTCTTGCACAGACTGTCTGAGGATGGGCACTAAGGGGGTGAGGATGAGGTCTCCCCGGCATGGAGACATGGAAACCGAGATAATCAGCTCCCACAGAGGAGGGGGAAGCCTCCCCCTCCCCAACTGCAAACAGCCAGGACTTTTCAGCACTCACCCCAGCACTGCGCTGCCCGCTTTCCTAAAAATCCGTGCAAGGGCCAGGAACCAGAGGGTTGGTCTGGACCCCTTCCCCATAAGAAAGCCTGCGGGACACGTGGGTCGTGGGGGCTGTCCCCCACCAGGGGAGCAGCTGAGCGCCCCAGGGGCCAAACCCCACGGCTGGGGGACGGGGGACCAGGGTCCATCAACGTTCCCCTGGGGAGGAAATTCAGATTTGCCGGCGGCAGGCGCCCACTGGGTGCAGGTGCCGCGGGGCTCCCGGGCTGCGGCTCCCGGGGTGGCGCGGCGGCCCGCCGTTACCGGTGAAGGAGGCGTCGGCGTCGCTGTCCTGGCCCTCCTCCTGGACGCTGTCCTTGTCGGACTTGGAGCCGCCTCGGGCGCGCTTCATGTGGCGGAAGTACTGGCCCCAGCGCTGCCGGCCGGCGTCCTTCTTGAGCCTCTTCTCCTTGGCGCGGCGGTTCTGGAACCACACCTGCGGGGGGCGGCGGCGGGCGGGGGGGCGGGGGGAGAGGGTGAGCGGCCGCGCAGCGGGGGTTGGGGGCGGGGAGGGGGGCCCGAGGCCGGGCGCGGGGCGCTGACCTGCACGACGCGCATGTCCAGGCCGGTCTCGGACGAGAGCTGCTCGCGCACGTGGCGCGCGGGTTTGGGCGACGTGTTGTAGGCGCTCTTCAGCGTCTCCAGCTGCTTGGCCGTGATGGTCGTGCGCGGCCGCTTGGCCGTGGCCTCCGCCTCTGCACCGCGAGGGCAGGAGTGAGGCCGGGCGCCTCCGCCACGCCGCGGCTCTCCAGCCCGCCCGGGCGCGGGGACCCCGGGGAAGACGGGGCCGGCGCGCGTCGGGGCCGGGCCGGGCGGGGGGCGGCTGAGCCGGGAGCCGGGCCGCCAGGAGGAACCCGCGGCCCCAGCCGGCCCGCGCCTCCCACCGCCCCTCCTCCCGCGTTCCTCTTTGTTCCGAGGCTGCGGGTAGGGCCGGATCCTCACGGTCGAGGGTTTGGGGCGATAATCCACACAATTCAGACCAGCCTCCCTGCGCCCCCGAGGGAGGAGGCCGCTAGGACCCCAGCCGCTCTGTGAACCGTCCCCACCCGGCTCCAGCCCCAGTCCCCACCGCCAGCCGGGGAAGGCTCTTAAGTTCGCGCCCCTTCGGCGGGCGCTGGACGTGGGGATCCCTCCGCGCCCGGACGCGCCGGGCCCCAGCCTGGTTTCGCAGGTGGGGATAGGAGGGTGGGTGGACCCGCCCACTGACCGCGCTGCTTGGCCGTCTCGTAATCCGCCTTGCACACGAGCCGGCTGTCTTCCATGAGGTAGAACTCGTCTCCCGTGGCCAGCTGTCGCTTGCACACGACGCAGGCGAAGCAGTGCAGGTGGTACACGAAATCCTGGGCGCGGCGCACCACCTGCGTGGGCGGGATGCCCAGCTGGCACGCGGCGCACTTGGTCCCGAATCGCCTGCGGGACGCACAGGGCGCTGCTCAGCGCGGCGTCGGCGGCTCCTTCGCCCCGAGCGGGTCGGAGAGCAGCGAGCCGGCGCCGCGCCGGGCGGTTCAGGAGGCAAGCTCGCCCGGCCCTGCCCCTAAATCACGGGCCCGGCAGCCTCCGCGGAGCCGCACAGAATACGGAGAAGGGACCGAGCCGCCCTGGCCCTCGGCGCAGGGTTAGGAGGCTGGATCCGCGGGCCAGGCGCCTTAGACCCCAGAGGCTTGTGCCTGGAAAGCACTCCCTCCCCCCCCCCCCAGCGTTAAGGACAAAAACAAGACCAGAATTAGGAGAGAGTAAATCCAATCAAGGTCTCCAAACCTGGGTTATCTTTTTGAACGACTGTTTCCATGATTTACAAAATTAATTTCCTAGGAAAAATTTAGCTGTGGCTCCAGCTATCGCCTGCCGCTGTGGAGCTGCCCCGGACCCCTGCCCCCGCCCTCCCCCTCCCTACCGGGGTGACCCGAGAGGCTGATTTGGGGCAGCAGACTTCTCCCCTGTCCTCCACCACACGCCCTGGGCCATACTCACTTGAAGAAGTCGTCCTTGCAGTAGACGCTCTCTCCGCGGCTGAAGCAGCGTTCGGCCAGGGGCGCGTGGCAGTCGCTGCACCTCAGACACTTGCTGTGCCAGTGGCGGTCCAGAGCCTTGAGGATGAAGCGGTCCAGGATGTGCTGGTCACAGCCGGCACACAGGGGAAGCTCTGCAGACCGAGGAGCCGCCAGGGTCAGGGGTGCCGCCCGGAGAGGGAGCACGGAAGTCACCTTCCTGCTCCAGCCCCCGGGGCCCAGGGCTGCCAAGGGACACCCCCTCTCCTGCACACCATCTTCCCCAGCTGGCGCGAGTGGCTGCTTAGCTCCCTAAGCGTAGCAAGTGTCCGGCAAGTCCAGAGCCGGGCCCACGGTTGGAGTCGGGGGAAACTGGAATAGGTTTAGAAGAGTGCCCTTGACCCGGAAGGTGCCCAGGCCATCCTGCTCGGCCAGATCCCGTCGATGGGGAAACGTTCCCCGTCAGCACGAAGGGTGCACGTTGAGCTCGAATGAAAATCCCGCCCGGGGGGCTCTCTACCGTCACCAGGAAGCGCAGCGTGTGTGGGTCGCGGGGCCGCACCACCCAATCCCTATCATTTTGCACAATTAAATATTATTGCGGCTGGAGATTCCTTGTTGACGCGTGGCAGGGCCTTGTGGCCCTGTCTGCAGGCACCAAGGCAAAAACTAGTGTCCTCCTTATCTTTGGGAGCCCTGAGGGGTACTTAGGCACGGGCTGGACAAATGCATCGTTATCATCAGACTCAGTCATCGATGCCTGACAAGAGTTACTTGGACGCTCGATTCTGCTGCCTGGGACTGTAGGCCTCTGGGGGAACCAGGCTGGGGGAACTCTGGGGTGGCCTGCGGGAGCTTTGCAGGGTGCTCATGGGGTGAGTCTCCCTGTTGATTTAGAAAAGGTCTTCCGGAGAGGAGAGAGCCAGCAGCAGGAGCTGGAAGTAGTCCAAACACTGTGCCCACCTCACCGTGCTCTCCCGGCCAGCCGCTGGCCCCTCGGGCTCCAGACCCTTGCACAGTGGGCAGGCGGGGAGACCACAGAAGGTCCTCTCGCGTCCCAGGCTGAAAGAACCGATCGGTCTCCCTCCCACCGCGGCGGGGAAACTCGCAAAGGATGCGATCCCGCGTCGGGCCAAACCGCGGCCCCAGGTGCAGGAACGCGGGGATCCGCGCCGCGTCCCGGGTCTCCCTCGCGCGCGGCCAGGGCCGCCGACCTAGAACTGCTGGCAGGACGGACCCGCGCCGCGCGGATTCAGCACCGCGGCCCGGACAGCGCCAGGCCGAGTTGCGCCTCCGCCCCCCACCCCAGCCCCGCGTCCTGCAAAAGCCGCTGCCGCCGCGCCCCTCGCGCTCCCGCCAAACCCTGCGACCCGGGCCTTACGCTGCATGGCGTCTCCAGCCTCGGCGGGGTCTCCTACCCTCAGCGCCCGCGGGGCCCGGCGGAGCCTCGCGCCGCCCGCCCGCTCCCGGCCAGCTCTCCTGAGCCACCGTGTTCGGAGCCCGCCTCCCCTCCCTCCCTCTCCCTCCGCCCTCCCACCCCTTCCTCCCAGTCCCTGCGGCCAACCCCTCCCAGGGACCGTCGGAAAAATAAATAAATAAATAAGTAGGGAACGGATGAGCCCCCCCCCCACCCCCAGCCTGGATGTAACCTGTTTCCCACCTGCTCCATCCCTGCCACTCCCCACCCGGCCAGGCCCGCCTCCGTTTCCATCCCTTGGTCTCGCGGGCCGGAAGACGTTTGCGGATGACCCTTCTCTGGGAACCAAAGCAGAGGGGAGCGGGGGCAAGGCTGGTGCCACCGGGAAGCTGGGTCTTTCCTGTAGACGGGTCCTGAGAACCGTCTGAGAGCCGGCTAATGAGCAGGTGCGTGTGGGTGCAGACAGGATCTCCTCCAGGAGCGACCTGCCAGCGGGCTCCAGCTCGGCCCTGGCCCCTGCCTCTGACTCTCTTCCCCCCGAGAGTGTGTAGGGTCTGGTGGGGTCGGCCTCTCCGGGATCCTCTCCCCCGTGGTCACTGGGCTGCGCAGTTCTCTCCACCTACTCTCCTGATAAGGGAGAGGGTTTTTCCTAAATCGGTCCGGGGACCTCACGGACTCTCCGGCCTCAGCAGTGCGGCGCTGCTACCACGCAGCCGACAAGGCAGCTCCAGGGGCCCCGTCGCTAACTCGCTGCTGGGGCCCTTGCACTCACGCCCGCCCCTCTCCCCGGTCTCCCGCCACCTCCATGGCCAGTCCCGGAAAGGAGCGAAGATCCCCGCGTCTCCCCGGGGCAGCCGCTCAGCCTGGGCACCCACCTCGGCGCAGGTCCTCTCTCCGCGCCAACAGCGCCAGCAGCAGGTCGCCGCCCGCCGACTCGCGGCCGGGGCCCAGCTCCCCGCGCGCCTCCATGGGACTCGTCTCCTGGCGCCGCTGGTCTCCCTCCCCGAACTTTCCCGGGGCCCGGCGAGGCCACGGCTTCGGTGGCCCCAGGCTGGTGTCCGAGCTATTCCCCGCGCTGCTGGGCGCCGCGCCCGCGGGCCGCCCTGGGGCCCGGAGCCTCAGGCCGCGCGGAGGGCGGAGCGGCAGGGGGCGGGGCCGCGGCGCGGGGCGGGGCCGGGGGGGGGTCTCTGAGACGCGCCCCAGACGTTCCGCTGGCTCTGCGCGCCTTTGCGCGGGGACTCCGGGTGCCCAGGCGCCACCCGAGTGCCCGGCCCGAAGGCGGGGACAGCCAGGGGAGGAGCTGGGCCAGGGTTACCCGCGGGCGCTTGCCCGGGCCCCGCAGCTCCCTGCCCCGAGCCGCAGGCCGCGGGCCGCTGGCGGAGTCCTGGGCTCGGGCGTGCACGCGCGCGGGTAGGCTGAGGGTCCGAGGAGGGCGGTCCCGGAAGGAGCAGCGTCCTACAGCCGCTTTTGAGAGCCGGGGCTGGGAGGCTTGGCGACAACGTCTGGTCAGCAACAACGCGACCGGAGACCCAGTGAGGAAGAGAGTGGTACCCAAAGGCTCTCAGCCACGCCGTCAGGAGCCAGACACCTCAGACCTCCCAGCTCTGACCAGCTTCTGAGCCCCACCCTGGGAACTGCCACCAGAATGGGCGCAGAGAAGAAGGGCGATTCGCGGCAGGTACACCGGTGTCCTAGGCCTGGACACACGGCCAAGACTCAGGTCAGAAGGACAGGGCTGGGGAAGTCGGGGGTCCACCCTCCCTTCCCTCCTCGCTCACAGCACCCCAGCTTGCCAGAATGCAGGTCCCGCACTTCAGTTTCCAACATCCTGTCCCCAGTCCAATAATTAAGACACAGCAGTGTAGGACTATTGCCGCCTGGGGCATGGCGAGGGCAGGGGCCCCAGGCAGTGCTGGGGAGGAGCGGGGTTTATGCCAGCCTTCAGGTCCCTCCACCTGAGACTGGTAGTGAGTGGGCAGTCTTCACTAGACTCCTTCCTGTGCGCTTTAACAAGGGGGCCAGCCTGGAAGGATGTGAGCAGGACAAATACAGCGCCCTCCCAGATCCCAGCCGACCCGAAGTCTCACGGTTTTGAGCAAAGGCTCGTATGACACCTGTTACCCAGAGGACAGGGCAAGGGTTCACGAGCTGGGGAGCTGGGTGGGTGCTGGGTGTGCTGAGGTGTCGCCTGTTGAGTGTCAGCTGCTTGCAGAGGCCTTCCTAGAGGGACCATGTGTGGTTCGAGTGGGGAAGGGGCAGGCAGGCAGCGGGGCCAGGAGGTGGCGGCCCACACGCTCAGCATCTGGCCAGCCTGCCAACAATGCCTCCATTATTTCACAACGTCCTTGGCAATCGAGTGGCCCTTAGGGAGGACTGAAGATAGAGCTCAGGGGTCCCAGTTCTGCACTGTTGGGCGGTTGGGAGGTCCAGGCTGGACTGTGCGGGACAGCTGAGGGGTGTGGAGTCTCTGGAGGAAATTGGGGCCCCTCACTCTGCCCTATCCCTTCCCTCCCAGCAGTGCCTGCAGGGACCCTTCTGTTCTCTGGGTGCTCCACAGCAAACCATGGCCCCACTCATGGGTCTGGGCCTCTGTTCCCATCTCTCATGTGTGCTGCCCCCACTTCCCACTCCTTGGTTTCTCCAGACTTTCTTCCCCTCTCTGCTGTCCCTCCACCTGACTCTGCCGCCTTTGCCATTCCTCCCCCTGTGGGTCCTCTTGCCCTGGCTGGAGGCTAAGGGGCTCACGGGGGTGCTTACCCCGAGTCCCACCGAAGGTGCAGACGGCAGCGGCCACGGGGGCCTCGGGCTGGTCTCTGTCTCCATCGAGCTCGGTTTCCAGCAGCATCGCGACCGCCAGGCCAAAGATGAGGCACCAGTGGCCCGGGGCTGCTCTCCTCCCTCCTTCTCTGTGACCCTGGGAAAAGCTCAGAGCTCCCCAAGGTCCTGGGAGCCTGGGAACCGGGAGCCTGAGTGCACTGTGTGGCCAGGCAGAGCCTCAGGGCCCGGGCGCTGTCCGCGGTGCTGAAGGAGCAGCAGGGGGGGGCGGGGGGCCGCCCACCTCCCCACTTCCCCGGGCCCTTCGTCCCCCACCCCTCCCCACAGTCCTCAAACTCCGCCCACCACCCTGTTCCCCCAGCCAGCCTCCCCACCATCCCACCACCCTAGGTCCATTGTCCTTGTGCCAGCCTCCCCCTGCCCTGCCCACCTCCCTACCTCCCCACCTCCCTACCTCCCCAGGCCCTTGTCCCCTACCTCCACCCCCACTCTGCCTGCCTTTCCCAGTCCCTCCTCCTCACTTCCCCTCCTCCCCAGGTCTCTGGTCCCTCCACCAGCTCCTCCTCCCCCACAGATTCTCCTTAGTCACTTCTTCTCCTCAGGCTCCAGGCTGCACCCCCCGCCCCTCCCAGGACCTCCGGTCCCTCAGCCAGCCTCATCCCCTCCCCACCTCCCCCCCAGAACCCCCAGTCCCTCAGCCAGCCTCATCCCCTCCCCGCCTCCCCCCCAGAACCCCCTGTCCCTCAGCCAGCCTCATCCCCTCCCCGCCTCCCCCCCAGAACCCCCAGTCCCTCAGCCAGCCTCATCCCCTCCCCACCTTCCCTCCCTTTGCCGGTGCAGGCAGCTTCTTCTGCTGGCTCTGGCCTGAGCTCCAGGTCAGCCCAGAGGCTTGGGGATTTGAAGTAAGTGGGGTCTCCCCCCGTGCCCTGCGTGGCAGCATCCAGGACTTGGCAGGCGACCCCTCCAGCCCTGCTGGCCTCCAGCCCAGGCCCCCATGAGTCTCTGGCTCCAGGGGCGGCTCAACATTCAGCGTTGCTGCTGGCCTGAGGAACCTGCTGCATTCACGTACTTCTTGACCAGCAACTGTCCCCAGATCTCCTGCTGGCAGCCCCCACCCCCAGGGCAGCTAAGGAGGAGGGAAACCTGGAGAGCCCCCAACAGAAACTCCTCAGGATTTCAGGGCTGTCAGGGGGCACAAGACAGTGCATCTACACCAACACCAGCACCACACAGACCGGGAATGTTGGAGTGGCCAGTGCCCGGCCCAGCTGGCACACTGGGGACTGCCCGTGCCCGGCAGGGGTTACCTCCCAGCTTCCACACGGCCTGGCTGGGAAGGTGAGACCACAGAGACGGCAGCCAGCAGGTCTCATGTGACTGAAGACCCCCCCCCCCCCGCCCAGCAAAAGAAAAGGTAGAAGCAGGAGAAGAAATCAAAATCGTTCAGCTTCTGAGGCAGCAAACAGGTGTCGGGAGTGCGAGGCCAGGCTGGGGCGCCAGCCCCGGGGAGGCCTAGAAGCCGGTGGGCTGGCGACCAGGGGAGCCTCGGGGCTCCCTTCTCCCGGGGTTCCTCAGAGGCTCCCTTAACCGGGCGCTGGTGCACTAAGTCCTGCAATTCACACGCGTCTCGGCGGCCGTCGCGTCTCATCAATCTGCCTGCGTGACGTGAACGAAAGCTGCTGTCCTGTGGCGGCTCCGGGTCTGGACCAGCCCTGGGAAGAGGCTCTCTCACTGATCTTCCGGTTTTCAATCCCACCTCACCCTCAGGCTGCCTTCCGAAAAGCCTCTGGTTCAGTACAAGAGGCTCTGGATTTCAGGTGCCCGGTCCGCAAACTCTGGAAGGGAAGGAGGGCTCCCTTTTGCACCCCGACCTCCTGTCGCTGCTCGAGCGAGCTCACAGTTTCAAAAGAATTACAATCTTTAAATGTCAGATTTATTTATTTAAAAATCTGCACAGTATATATAGTTCACTTAAATACAAAACGTTCACTTTCCTTGCAGGTAAGAAATTCCAGACATTTCCATGTCAATTAGCTTCTTTTTAATCAAAATCCTTCCATTAAAAATAAATACCCATTTAAATTACCGAACTAGTCTATTCATTAGTCTCGATACTTACAACTTTAGAAAATAGACCTTAAACCCTGCCTAAAGGTAGTGGCCGGTTCTGCGCAGGCCACATGAGGCGCCCACAAGACACGCGTCTGGGGCCGTCTTGGCACACCTCCTCTCCCTGACTGCCCGCGACTACTGTAAACCTGTCCCCGCAGGGAGCCACAAACGTGTCCCTCAAATAGTGGTGACCTCGACTGCAATACTAGCAGGGACGTTAGAGCCAGCCTTGCCTTCCCAACGGCTTCGTAGAGGTCATGGCCTATGGTGGTGTCCTGCGACCTCATGCCGCTTCGCACCACGTGAAGAAACGTATTCAGGGGAGGAAAAAATATCCGACGTGAACCAAAAGGTAGTTTAATGACCGGGGCCAGGCATCTCCCCTGGGATTCTGTGTGTCAATCTGCCCGATTTTTTCGATGAAAGGAAACAATACAGGGTCTCCAGTAACCCGCACACACTGTGGCTTCTAGGGGCTAAAAAAGGGTCAAACAGAAAGAAATCTCTGGCGGCCGCCCAGGCAGGACCCTGCTCTGCCAGCCTTTTAGGCTGCAGAGCCCGCTGCCCCCAGGCCACAGCGCCCGCACAGGTACGGACCCACGGCCAACTGTCGTCAGTAAGCACAGAGCACACACTCGGCAAAGTGGGAAAGACTATTTACACGCTCCCAGACACGAGAGCACGCAGACATCTGAGTTTGTGAGACGGACCGACAGTCACAAAGGATCTCAACGAAAATGCATAGTCCGTTTTGTCTGCTGACATCTTCAGAGGCAAACTTACCTCTAAATCATTTGGGTGTTACAAATAATGTGTTAAAATCATTAAGTGGTAAAAAAGTCAATCACCAAAACCTGGGGCACCGGGGCCCTGTGCCAGGACCCTTCATAAAACAGCTTCGGGGAAATGAAATTTGGCCTTAAAGATGCCGGGAAAGCACAGGTGGCCCCTGGGGGCGCCCTCGGGTCCTAACCTCTGGATTCGGCAGCAGGTCCTGCAGGTGCTGAACCACGTGACACCGAGGATGAGGGGCTCCTCGCAAGTTCCCAAGGACCCCCTGCCCAGAGGAGTGGGTCACCCCACACCCCCTCTCACGCGGGGCTCTGCCCTCAGTGCCACAGAACGGGCAGTCTGGGGCAGCCCACAGTCACACGGTGCTCTCCTGCCACCGGATTAACAAAGGCACTGCCTCTGCCACCATCCTGTCCCCAGCCGCCGCTCCACACGGCCTGGCGGGGGGGGGCGGGTTTCCTGCAATACAGCAACACCACGGACCGCCCTCTTTGCCTCCCTCTGCTTCCAGACTCTGCGTGTGCGGCAAAAAGCACCTGCAGAGCACGGAGGTGACAGAGAGGTTGTCCCTTGGTTGTGAGTGGCTTGGGCACCACGAAGACGCTCTCCTGCCTCAGCAGACACGAGCGAATCTCTGAGGACCCGACTGGTTTCGAGAGGCGGCCGGGGGTAGGGTGCGCTGGGGGCCAAGTTCCGGCTCGAGACACTGCCCGGAGCCTCCCGGTGCGGGGAAGGGCTCGGTTGTGCTCCAAATCCCGAGCCAGGCTTGCAGAACGCAACGTGTGACTAGAAACTCAGGATGAAGGCAGGCGGGAAGAATTCTGTCCGTTTGGCCTGGACTCCCGCTCCTGTTTTCAGATCTAGAAGAGTAAAAATACAGACGTCTTTTTGCTGTCGGGTCTGTAGAGGCGTCCAGAGAGGACCCCGGACAGCAGACAGCCCCACGAACGGCGCTCGTCCTCTGCACGAAAACCGTTTGTCAAATGAGGACTTGGGGCCCGAGACGCCATCTGATGTGAAAGCAGGTCTGGCGTGTTTATAAAATCCCTGATCTTAATTACAAAAGCTGCAGGCGGCGCGGTGGGGCTGTTTCTGAAGGCGCTTCCGTGGTCTCGCTCGGTTCTACACGGACGGGCGGTGATGTCTGACCTTCCATCGCTTGGAGCGCACCCGGAAGAAGAAGTACATCACCATCAGAAACAGGGACGAGGCCACGTACAGCAGGACGCACAGGCTCATGTCCAGGCTGGAGAAGCCCATCCCGAGGAAGGGCACGGCCGCCTCCGCCTCCCTGCGGGCCTCCGCCCCGCTCACGCTCTGGAGTCTCCCGTCCGGGCCGAGCGGCGACCCCTCGGACAGGCGGGGTCTGGGAGGCAGCACGCTGGGTGGACGGGGACTCTCGGCACGTTGGTCTCCCTGAGGCTTCTCCGGGGCAGCGCGGCCTCTCTCGAGCTCCCCGCCCTCGGGCTGGCCGCCTCCTTCGCTGGCGTCTCCCGGGTCCCCGGCGTATGTGTCCACGAGGTTGCCGGGGCCGTAGTGCTGCTTCAAGAACAGGAGGACCTGGCCCTCGCTCCAGCCGTGCAGGCCCTTCACTTCCTCGTGGCAGGCTGGGCAGAGGTCCGGGGTGGGCCATGGAACCTTTGGAAACTTGGGGTCCTCACTCAGATGGCCTGGGACGGGGAAAGAGAGCAACAGTCGAGGTGCCTTCTGGCGACCTGACCGCCCATGCCCTGCGAACCCTTCCGCTGTCCCCGCACACCCGCCGTGAGCTCCCATCACTCCTGCACGGGCCCCCAGCCCCTCGAGTACCCTGGACGAAGGCTGTGTCTTCCCTGCCGCCTCTGGCAGCCCCCGGCGCCCACAGTGGTGGGAGGGCTCCATGCTCAGACGCTCCAGGCACCTGGCCAGACCTTCTCCCGACCGAGCTACTCTGCTCCCCTGCGACCCTGAGGCCCCCACGCGATCAGCTCCGTGTCCCGATCGCACCGAAGGTGTGTCTGAGGTCCACGGCCACATGAACCCCAGGAGCGCCACCCCGAATGCCGGCCGTGCAGAGAGCTCTGTGGGCCTTCAGGCATGTGCGGGCCCCTGCCACACCCCAAACCCCAAAAGGATCTCCGAAAACGATTCCCACAACACGGAAACCTCACTGCCCGTGTGCGGAAAACCCGGCAAAGCCCGCTCCCGGATCTGCTCCAGACGAGACACCAGTGAGGCGAGCCCTTTCCTCCTCAGCGTGCTTTTTACAAAATGGACCGACAGAGCGTGGGTTGAACCGCACGTGCCCTTTGGCCGGAGCTGGCTCCACGTGGCAAACAGGAGCCGGCCCACGGGCTGACGACCCGGCCACGCCTGGACGCGTGTCAGCGCTGCACGTGCGAGCAAGCCCCCGGGTCGGCCGGCGCTGGGTCTCTGCCCACGAGGACCACACGGGCCCCGGGCACAGGAAGGGTGGCACGTGGCACTCCTCGGCTCCCAGGGTCCCCCGCCCTGCCGTCCTTAAGGTGCTTCCGTGTAAACGTGGACGAGAGCCCTCCGTCTGACGGGTCTGAAGCGACGAGACCCTCTCCTCCGCCCGCTGGCCCTGGCCGGGAGGGCGGTGCAGACCGTGGAGGCCCAGCCGCCCCGTCCGGGTCTGCAGGTGGCGGCAGGCGTGGACCCGCACACACTCACGTCACACCTGACACCCAGTGTTTACGCTGCAGACACAGCGAGGTCCGGGGCAGGCTTCGGGGGCCTCCCGGGAGTCTGGGTCTCAACCCAGAGGCCAGAGGTGGGACCAGGAAGAATGGGGGGCAGCTACAGAATCTCAGGAGGGACACAATTACTCGGGGGGTGCACAGGGCTCCCAGAGTGGGCAGGTCTGGCCAGAGGCTCACTCAAGCTGAGCCGAGAGCTGCCGGGCTGACTGCGTGGACTCCTGTGTGCGTGGGGGCTTGGGGGGCGTGGGGGGTGGGGGCCTGACACGCAGAGGTGTGGGGGCTCTGAACCAGCACCACGGGGGATGCACCTCGCCCCGTGCAAATCCCAGCAAACACGGAGCTGCCGTGGCCACGTGACCAGAGCCCAGGGGTCAGCTCTGAGTGCACAGAAAAACCAATTTTCTTTAGTGCTTTACTTGTAATATGTTTCATAATGCGGTGGATTAAGTAAAAACCAACAGTTTAGTGGTATTTTCTATTTATCTCTATTAAGATTTGTCAGTGGAATTATTTTTAAGCCTAATTTTAATCTGCTACTGATTTGGGAACAGTCTGAATTACTTAACTCTGAGAAAATAGACGTGCCCCATTTGGGTTTTGAACAAAACCGCTGTGAGGGGCCGGCCTCCGGTCTGAGCGCAGATCGTAATGGCACAAAACTGCTTACTGACAAGCGGCTACATTCCACGTCCGCCACGTCAAACGTCCTCAGGGCCTGGCGGCGACCCCAGGGGGAGCCCAGGAGCCCCAGAAGGCGGAGAACAGTCCGGAAAGCCAAGGACGCTGGCAGCCTGGAGTGGCTGTCATTTCTGGCAATGGCCTGGGCAGCCGGCGTGGTGGCAAAGGTCAGGTGTCATCAGTGCGTGTGCGGGAGGACGCGCTCTGGGGGGGGACGGGGGTGCTGTGTGCACAGCCACACTCACACCGAGCTGGCCGCTCGGCTGCGGCCTCTGCTCACCTGCCAGGCGGCTGTTCACCAAGTTATGTTTCTTCCAAAGCCAGAGAATCGCGTCGTCTGCGGTTTTGACGGAATCCATGGACTCTCTCGCCATCTCCTCGAAGTGCTCGGCGCACTCCTTACAGCCGAAGAAGGTGTGAACGTATCTCCTGAGGGTCTGCAGCACCGCCTGCGGGTCCCCCTCAAACCCTGCGGTGGGGGAGGGGACACACACCACCGGCCCTGTGGGGCGCGTCCCCGGGTTTCCTCGGGGAGCCCGGGCCCAGACGCCTTCCCGGCCAGAAGGAGTGTCCCTGTGCCCCCAGGAGGGGGCCACCCCGAACACGCAGGACACCCTCGAGGACGCGCTGGCACCCAGGACAACCCAGAGGAGGGGCGGCAACCTCCTTCCAGGGAGGCGAGGGCAGCGGGCAGCGGCCGGCTGAGCCTCTGGGCACGCGGCAGGCACAGCTCCCTACAGACGCCATGGACGCGCGCTCAGGAAGCGGCCCCGGCAGCGGGAGGAAGCGGCCAGCAGCTCACTGAGAGAGCACCTGTCACACCACCTAAAGGGGGGCGGGCGTGGGGCTGGCGCCCGCGGTTCCTGCCACACAGCTAATACGGGGATTGAGCCACCACCAAACGAGACCGAGATTAGGAAAGATTAAATGTCGGCATTAAAAGAAATGCAGCAAAATAATTGGAAAAAAAAAAAAAGACGTGCTTCTGAGACTGAATCCGTCTTAACCAACGGCAGGCCCTCCCGGGCGACCTCCTCCCTCGCCGCTAGTGGTGGTTCTGGGTGGGAGGCCTGGCCTCGGCCCCGGGTCCCCACACCTGTCATTGACTTCAGCGGCCTCGCTGGCCTCGGAGAGGAGGCCCCCGCTGAGCACACGGCCGCCTTCTCCTCAGCTCGCCGTGTCTCCGAGGGCGGCGGGTGGCATGCAGCGCGGGACGGCGGCACGCAGTGAGGACACACCGATGGCCGGCCCGCCGGCCGCCAGCTGCCGCACGGCACTGAGTAATCCTCCTTTTCCCTCCCCACCGAACCGCTGCACGGCCGGCCTCCCTAATCTTTAGAGTGGACAAGAACCATAAACCCTACCTGTGGGGGATTAGAGAACGCAGCAGCTTTTCAGCCGATGGGGTTTAAACGGGCGCTAAGGAGAGGAAAAACCTCCCAGGACCTAATCCGGCGGCGCCCATTCGACCCACTTCTCTGGGGGCGAGACCCGCTCCTCGGAAACGGCTTCAGTTTGCACCCTGGAGATCTTTCTGACCACGTGCCCTGTCGCTCGGCTGCTGTCGCGGCACCAGTGTCGGTGCTGTGAGCCCATCAGCCTCGCGCAGTCCCCACCTCCCCCGATGAGGTCCCAAGAAGGGGACGTCACCTCGAGGAGCCAGGGCGGTAGGGGCTGCAGAGACGGCACGCGCCCCTGTGACGGCACTCTGCCATTTCCCCAGGGCCGGCAGACTCTCCCCCCGCAGCAACTCTGGGCTGGACAAGGCCCATTTGACCAACAGGACGTGACAGAAGTGCTGCCGTGTGCCGGCTCGCCCAGGCCCTAGGTCCTCCCTGAGCAGGAGCTGGGGCCGCCGACGGCGCAGAGCCGCGGAGTCCCACGCAGATAAAGCGGTGGTTCTTTCCAGCCCCAGCACTCGGTTTAGGTTGTTGCGTAGCGGAAGCTGGCTAGAATTTTACGATCTTATTGGAAAGAGTGTCGGGGTGTGTGAGTCACGGCCTTTGCTCGGCACAAACACCCTCGAAGCCGCCTAACCGAACTAGCACCTAAAGGGCGGGTGACCAGCCCCATGGCCGCCAGAGACCCGCCTCGCAGGCGAAGTGCACACACAGCCAAGTCCAAGATGGATACAAGAAGCCAGCCCAGTGTTCGGTGTCTTGTGTAGGACACAAAACATGACCGGGCTTTCCTGATAGTCAAAGTTACGTAAGCCGAGTCACTCTCTTGTGGTTTTTAACCTCTGGTGCAGGCGGCCCCGGAGCTGTGGCACCCCTCCCCCAAGGCAGGCTGGGTTGGCGGCTCACGGCTCACCCAGGGAACCACACCGAGGAGGGCGCCCTCTCCCCGAGGCTCGCCCACGAGGCCAGCTGCCACGTGGCGAGGAACCAGCAGGCCCTGCCTCAGCCGCCACCCCTCCAGCGAGCGGGGTAGGGGCCCCTTCCCCGTGGAGACTTCAGACGAGACCCCAGCCTGGGCCGGCGCTGGGCCCACAGGCTCGGGGAGACCTGAAGCGGAGGACCCCGGCCAGGCCACGTCTGAGCCCCGGAGCCGCAGGCCCTCTGCGATCAAACCCAGCTGCTGGGCGGTAGGGCTGTTGCGCAACAAGAGGCGACAAACACGCGTCTCCAAACAGGCTTCACTGGCGCTCCTGCTCTTTGAAGCAGAAAAAAGAGGCGTCTGCCCTGCGGAGGGATTCCCCGCCAGCGCCCCTTCCTCGGGTTGATCTCCCGCGGCTCGGCCGGGCCCAGGCTGGTCAGGGCACCCAGCGCCCACCCGGGGACGGGGAGAACACCCGGAGAGATGCTCCCCTCCCCGGCCTCTGCGGCAGGGGGCCCCCAGGCAGTCCTGGTGACGGGTGGCCTTGCACTCAGCCTCTCGGGATGCCGGGCAGGCAGCGGCACGGGCAGTGTGTCAGCTGGGCCGGGCGGGGCGGTTTACCTGTGCCGTCCAGCGCTTCCGGATGGGTCCCGGCTTGGACGGTCAAAGTGTGGAACAGTTTCCAGAGAGCACACGTGTAACCCCTGAACTCTGGTCGGCTTCCTTGACATCCAACCCACTTTATGTGATTAATAAGGAATATTCCAGAAATCTAGGAGGAGGTAGAATAAGAGATCACTGAATTGTTAAAATGAAAACCGTTGACGAGCGTCCTCTACTTCGGTCGGGTGGCGGTTACACAGTGTGTGTGTTCATCAAAACTCCGCCGGCTGCACGCTGGGTGTTTGAAGTCCGTGGCGGACACGGGAGAGCGGCGCCCGCACTCCGGAAGGAGTTCTCCCAGCGGGGCGGCGCGGCCTCCTCCCTCCCTGCCTTCGGGGAGGGAGGAGGCTCCAGCTGGGTCAGGACCGAGGAGAACACTAGAAAAGCCTGAAGGAAACCACGCCCCCCCCACACCAAGACCACTAAGAAATCCGCCTGTGGAACATTCTCAGGCAGCACGAATACGGAGCCATGCGTCTGTGGCCGAGTGGGAGCTTCACGCATCCACCCCTCGTCCACGCCGTGTGGCCCGGCCAGGAGTTAAGAGTTTGCTAAAAACTTAAATCAACAGCCCTACTACCGCACCACCTGAGCAAGCCGCCCGCTCTGTCGCGGCCTGCCTCCCGCGCCACCTGAGCCGACGACGCCATGGGCAGAGGGGGCGGGCACAGAAAGCGTCCCAGCAGCAGGGACGGTAAAAATCGCAGGCGGTTCCTGCGCGGTGAGGGGCGGCGTCGGCCGCCACAGCACCCGCGCCCAGCTCCCCCCTTCCCTGTGCGCCGGGTGTGGAGCCCCACAGGGAGGAGAGCTGGGGGGGTGGCTGCCGGGACGGTGGCAGCAGTTGGGGGGGGGCCCTGAGCTCACCCGCATCTTGTTGTTGACCAGGTCGAGGATGGCGTTGTAGGGGATCCTGTCCAGGGGGAGGCTGGCCAGCCACTCCTGCAGCGTCTCCAGCAGCTTCCTGACCGGCGCCCGGCCGGGGAACAGCTGAGCAAGGAAGGACCTGCACTCAGAGGTCATCCGGGGAAGATGCCCCCCACGGCAGTGCCGTCCCTGGGGACCCGGACCAGGCGGGGTCTGCCTGACACGGGTTTCTCCTGGTACTGGGGTGGGGGGCTCTCCAGAACACACAGGACGGGCACGGGAGGGGCCACAGGCTCGCCGCCTGGACTCCCCAGCCGGTGCGACCACTTTCCAGTGACCGACGATGCGGCCGCAGTGTGCCTTACTCATCACACTGTCCGGGGCTCTGGGTCCTTTCTGAAAGCGCTGCCTGCTTACTATTCCGCGAGCCTGGTGGTAGTGCGCACTCTCCCCGCCTCCCCTCTGCCGCCAGACTGCGGAACTACGTGGAAGAGGCACGTCCCAGTGAGGGTTTTCCACAGACGTGAGCAGTCTGCTGGTGAGCCGAGCGTCCGCACAGCTGCGGCCCCTCGCGCCTCGGGAAGCACCTGCTGGGCCGCCCTGGCACAGCCTGGCCCTAAGGCATGAGGACTACGTGTCCCTGTCAAGCGTGCAAAATAAAGGCTGCCGTGGGCTCAGAAACCTGAGCGGAAGCTCGCTGCAGCAGGGACAGGACAGGTCGGTCTGCAAAAGTCCCTTTCCTGTGCGGGTGACAAGGCGCCGCTATCGACTTGCCAACATTGGGCTGGCCGGTTCAGCGAGCGCTAGAGAAACCTTTCCGAGTGATCCGAGTGATCCGTGACCTCCTGGGCTGAGGGGCTCTCCCCCTCCTTGAGGGGGAGGGGAGGAGGGGGGAGGGGAAGGGGAAGGGAGGGGGAGGAGACTGCACATTTCTGACTCCCTGAAAGTGAAGGAGTGAGACAGGGGGGCCTCTGAACTCTGATCGGCACAGCGGGCCATACGCCCGTCTACACAGCCGTCCGTCCACACAGCCTCCGTTTCTTCCTTGGAGACACGGCATGCTACTCATCATCCCTTCCACCATCAACTCCGCCCTGCTGCATCTCCAAGGTCGTAGCCACACGCAAACTGTGCCTACCGCAGTGCCGCTCAACAGTCACTGTACCAAGCACCTTGCGTTTAGCAAGAGAAGTCCTTTATTATTATTTTTTTTAAAGATTTCATTTTTAAGTCATCTCTATGACCAACACAGGGCTCGAACTCACAGCCCTGAAATCAAAAAGTCACACGCTCCACTGAGCCAGCCAGGCGCCCCAAGAGAAGTCCTGCAACACTAAGCTTCCTGACCTTCGAGACAGACAACGGGCAAGCTGTGGGGCCAGATGCAGGAGCAAAGGGCTCTGGCCCAGGCTGCTGGGGACAAAGGCCCTCCCCGAGTGAGAGGGCAGAGGGCACCCAGGCGCCCCGAGGGAGAGGGAAGGCCTCCCGGTTCCCGCTGCTCTGGCCCAAGGGAGAGACAGTAGACCTTGGATTCTCGGCTCCCGAGCGAAGAGTCCTCGGCAGAACCAAAGAGCCGAAACCCTGACAGCCCCTCCCCTCCCAGCAGCCACTGCTCCGGGTCCTGGCCGCTGGGGCCCGCTCTGCAGCCTCCCTCCTCCTCAGCCCACCCCGCCTCCCTGCCCCAGCACCACCGACCTCGGAGTGCCCCCTTCCGGGGAGGTCACGGTCCCGGCCCCTTCTGAGGCGCCACGTCTTGGTGTCGCGAGGCAAGCAGAGGTCTGGGCCCCGCCACAGCCGGGCGCCCATGACCGGGTGGGCACCCGGTAGGCGCGTGGTGAGCGGGGACCGAATAAAGGCCAGCACGGACATGTGCAGCCGGAAGAAAGAGCAGTCCCCCAGCGGAGGCCAGCTTCATTCCCCGCAGGTCCCCGGGCGTGGAGCCCAGCCCCCCTCGGCCTGGGTGGGACGCCGCGCACCTTGGCGAGGATGGTAACGAACTCCTTGAGTGTCCGGAGCTCGGCCCCCGCCAGGGACTTGTGGGCGGCCAGCTCGACCCTCAGGAGGTAGTGCAGCCCGGACTCCAGGTCCGCCGTGTACAGCTTCGACCTGAGAGGAAACAGCGCTCTCGTTCTGAAGGTTCCGTGTCCTCGCTCCCGCCCCACAGGGACCCCCCCGCTCCCCACAGGGTGACAGCGATAATTCCTGAACGGCTGACGGCTCAGGAGAGTGCTTCTGAGTCCCACATACAAAGGAGCCACGCAGCCCAGAGCCACCTCGGGTACGCCACGCCACGCCCACGCACACCCCGGGCAGCTCAGGCCTCGGAGGAGCACCTGCCTGTCAAACTCTCTCCAAACCAGGACCGCGGGGGTCTCCGCTCTGCCGGCGTTTCCAGGCGGCGACAGCAGGTTTTTCCTCACATCTGGCAACGACTTCAGGTAAGAGGAGAACACCGACCGGAGAGGCTTTCCGCTGCAAGGAAAGGGACACGGTGCGGGCTCAGAGCCAGCGGGCCTCCGGGCCTGGCCAGCCCCGCAGGTGGCTGTGTGCCAGGGCACCCAGTCACCTGTGTCCCCCCCCCCGCCCCCCGCGAGAACGGCTCTCCCTCTGAGATGCAGGGGAGTGGGCTGGACCTCCCAGCCCGCCCGCTCTTCAGGCGTCTGAGGCAGGTACTGAGCACGGCGACGCCGGGGTGTCAGGGAGCTGGCCCTCCCCGAGAAGACAAAGCCGCAGGTGGCCGGGCTGCAGCTGCAGTAAGTAGGACGCTTCACTCCCGTCCGCTGGGGACGCTCGGACAGTTTACAAGGCTGGTCTGGCACCGGCCAGAACCGCGTTTACTCCGACTGGGGTTTTCTGCACGCCCTCTGAGTGGGGCATCCGGGAGTCAGGCTGCGGGGGGCGGCAGGGGCCCCTGGACCGGATGGGGAGGGGCACGCGCTCTGGGGACAGGCGGAGGCCGTCAGGAGCACCTCCCAAGTCGCCTCGGTCATCGAGCCAAGGGCTCATTCTTGTTCCCAGAGAGAGCATGTGAGACAGCCGAGTCACCAACACGAACGAGTTGTGCAGGTGACGCTTCTCATGTAAAACAAGCGTTTTTCTTCAAAAAAAAAAAGGCATTTTGTTGAGGGAAAGGCCCTCGAGGGTCACGCCTGCTGTGGGCCTGGCCCTGGCCCTGGCGATGGCCTCGCTCACAGAGCCTGACACCGGATGACACGCTCCACAGAGGCCGCCGTCCCTCCCTGACTTCCGGTTCTCGAGGACAGAAACGAGCCCGAGGGAGTGGGGTCTGAGGCTCCGCGGAGGCCGCTTCTCGGCAGCTGCACCCGGAGCCCCAGGGCGGAGGAAGCGGCGGGCAGAGACCCTGCGGGAACCACCCGCCAGCGCAGCCTAGGTCCTCCCCACCCCCCCGGAGGCTGGCCCAGGGCAGCCACCACAGGCCTCGGGACCCTGGCTCGCCTTCTCGCCTGTGACCCTTCCCTACCCTGCTTTAGGCAGCTTACTATTTAGCGGGTCCGGCGCAGGCAGACGGCGTCTGGACGGGTTCTGTGGTCGCAGCCACGAGGAGGTGTGTGGCATCCAGCCCGGAGGAGCCTCCCACACTGGGAGGGGTTCCCCGGATCCCAGCAGGGGTCACAAACACTCTTGAGGCCAAACTACACTTACACGTTAACCAGTCCGTGTGACCCGTTTGGGTAAATCAAGTAACAGGAGGGAACGGACGAAACCCCGAGCTTCTCCAGGAAGGCTCGATCCGCGTCCAGAGCTCGCTTCACCACGACGTTCTCGTAGGGAAGCAGGTCTAGGATCACCTGCGAAGGAGAAAGCAGCCCCACTTGGCCGTGGATGGCCGCGTCTCCGCAACCTCACCTCGGCCATGTAGGAGCAGCAGCGGGAGCACGGAAACCAGAACCAACGTCACAGAATAAATCTGCACGCATCTGCTCTCGAGGCCAGACCGTCCCTCACATCTAATTTTTTCACACTTTCGGGGCAACGGAACGGGACGTGCGGTGCAGGTGGGCCCGGCGGCCCCGCTCAGCGCCTCGCAGACTCGCAGAGAAAACGCCGTCCGCGAACTTGCCCTCTTTCCGAGCCAGTGCGCCCTCCACAGAAGCGACGTCCGGCCGACAAACACATTCACCGCCACTCCCTGGCCTGGAGCTGTCCCCGACACAGGCGGCCACTGGGCACCAGGAGGCTAACCTCATCCCCGGACAGCAACGCGGCCACAGTCAGCCCTCTGGAGTGCCGGAGGCTCCCGGCGGGCCCGTCCCTCCCTCAGCCCGCTCTGTCCCATCCTGCTCAGGCCGAAGGCACGGCGACAGGGGCGCTGTAGCAGAAGGACCGCCGGAGGGGCCTCTTGGGAACTGGGACGGTGTGAAAGACGACCCTCGAGCCTGGCATGCGCCGCCGAGACAAGCAGGTGCAGAACCAGCGTCCCGGACCTCTCTCGGCCACAGAGCCGGCATGTGCTGACCGGGGCGCTGCACACAGCGCGGCAGCCACAGGCCTCCCGACAGCTGAGCGTGTCTGCTGCAGCCGGCCCTCCTGGGAGAGGCCGCGGCCACCTGCCGCGTGGAGCGGTCCCGACGCGGGCCTGCGTGCAGGAAGGGGGGGCCTGAGAGCACCGGTAAGAGAGAGAGGTGGCCTCGGGACGGCGTGGGGGTGGCATGTGAGGATGCCCTCCGCTGCTGGCGGCTGCTCCAGCCCCCTCCCCCCGCCCCCGGAGTCCCGGTCAGCCCGAGAAGGCGGCACCGCGTCGCGTCACCGCCAGCCTCGGAGGGCACGGGGAGGGGCGGCAAGGCGGGCGAGCGCTAACACGTGCAGCCTTGGCCCGAGCGCACGCCAGCGAGAGCTCCCACCGGGAGCCTGAGGTCTCCCGCCTCGTTCCCTGAGCTCGCTGAGGAGGGGAGCACGGCCAGGAGGCAGGGGCCAGAGCGTGCGGCTCCGCCTGTGAGGTGCTCCCTCTCACCCCGAGGACTTCCTGTCATCCACCCACGTGTCCGCTGCCGGAGGCGAAGGCCTCAGAGCCGCACGTGAGAAGTGAGAGCAGGAGAGGCCGGTGACAGGAACGCGTCTCACAGAATCCTGGGTTTGGAAACAAACTGGGCATCCACCACACAGCCGAGGAAAACTCTCGGTGGCAAAGCGTACGAAATAAAGAAGGGCCTCCGGGAAAAAGGCAGCCGGCCCTGGAAACCGGGTGGGGGGGCCCCTCTCGGCCCCACCCTGGAGACGAGGCTGCCCTCCAGGGATGCCCCTCCCAGCAGCCTGCACCCCGGCCTCCGTGTCGGGGGGTGGGGGGACGCCCACATTCCAGGAACTAGCGAGGAGGAACCGGAACAGCCCCGACGGGAGGGGCGGACGCAGGCTTTCGCACAGAGCAGCCGCGTCGCACCGCGAGGTAAGGCAGGGAAGACGGGGACGCAGTACCTCCCGCCCGACGTAGGAACTGTTGTTCTCGAACAGGATGGCCACGTAGCGGCCGTCGCGGCCGGCCAGGAGAGAAAGAACGTCTCTGGGCCTTGTAAGAGAAAAGAAGAGGCTTTCCGTGCTTTCAAGCACAGAGCACCGGCGCCCGCGTCTCTCGGCGAAACCCACGCCCTCCACGGTTACACTCGGCCCCTAACGTCCCGCCTTTTACACGCAGGTACGCACCGCACAGGGTCCAGCGGCGGGCAGGCCGGAGGCCTGCGTCCGTCCGTGTGGTTCTGCAGGAAGTCGATCATTGTCCGCCTCACCGTCTGCAGCTCTCGGTCGGGCCCTGTGGGGAACCACACCGCCATCGCCGCCACCCACCCGGGGCCCCACGGGGCACGCAGAGGGGCTCGCCAGTGGCCAAGAGATCGCAGTGGGTCTACGCGACAGGAGGCGGTGCGTGGGGACAAGCGGGCGAGGGCGAATCCCCCACCCATGCCGCACTCGGCACAGAGCCTCGGCGCAGAGCCGCTGCCGCCCGGGGGCTAGCCTGGGCGCTGGCTACCTGGGCGGCTCTTTCACAGAACACATGAGCCGAGCATTTGTGATGTGTGGACTTCTCCAAATATTTTCTGAATACAAAAGTTTACTTAAAAACAGAAATTTCACCACCAAATTTCCCAAGGAAGGCAAAGCATAAAATAGAAAATTCTCGCTGACGCTATGAATGTTGGAACCCTCCAAGGAAATGCAGGTGGGACGGGATTGATGCAGGTGTGCACGGGCGGGGGGGGGGGGGGGAGGGACAGACCCCAGCAGGGGGCCCGCTGTGCCCTGGAACCACCCTCGCTTTAACTGCTTTAGGAGGCGATGCTGAGAGAGTAATATAGAAAGCTTACATCCTTACCTTTAAAATTTTCTCCGGTTGTGAAGTCCTTTGTAAATGCCTTGAAATACTAAGAGGAAAAACACAGGACAAATAAGAAAGAGCCTCACCTGGTATCTGCGCAAACATTCAGGCAAGAGAACGACCGTCATCTTAAAGAAAGAGCGTTAGTTCATCTGCTCGAGATTACGTTAACTGGTACCGAACCTCACATTCCCAAGTGTGTCTGGACGCTAGTGTTTCCGACCAGAGCCGGCCGCATGCGGTGAGGACCGATCGAAGCTCTGTTATTTACAGTCTGACCCCACGGGGCCGGAGCCCAGACAGCTCGACAGGCGCCGTCCCGGACTCTTGGTATCAAATCCGCATCCTAACGGTTGGCTCTAACGACACGAAGGATTTACGGGAAGAAAGACAGATGCTACTGAGTTGTCTTTGAGCGAAGAAAAGGATTTTATACTAAAATTAAAAATCTTCTTCACCAAGAGAGACATTAAAGACAGTGAGAAGACCGTTACGAACTAGGTGAAGGTATTTCCAATTCTCACAGCTGAAAAAGGCAGTTAGCACCGGGGCGCCCGGGGGGCTCAGCCGGCTGAGTGTCCGACTCTCGGTTTCAGCTCAGGTCACGATCTCATGGTTTCATGAGTTCGAGCCCCACATCAGGCTCTGCACTGACAGCATGGAGCCTGCTCAGGATTCTCCCTCTCTCCCTCTGTCTCTGCCACTCCCCTGCTCGTACCCTCTCAAAAATAAACATTAAAAAAATTAAAAAAAAAAAGAAGAAGAAAGGGTGACACTGGGCCCGTGAATAGAGGACGTGACCGCGGTCACGGGTCAGACGGGTGTGAGTGCTCCCAGCAGCCGCGCCTGGGACAGCCCGAGTGCCAGCCGGACCACCACATGGGGCAGGGCGCGTCCCCAGGTGACTGAAGCCTCAGCCACACCCAGCAGTGGGGGCGCTCCCGGCAGCAGCGTGTTCACGAGGGCAGGCCCCAAGCCCACAGAGCAGACGCCGTGCGTGTGCAGCTGGAACACAGCGAAACACACGAGAGCGCAGGAGGCGGCGCTCGCAGAGCCCACGAGACACGGCGGGGCGGGGGCGGCCAGCACACAGGGCGCAGGGCTCTAGGGCTGGGCGGAGCGGAGGGGATGCAAAGGCTCCTCAGAAGGGACTTCTGCAGGCACCATGCGTGCTCTGGGGTGTCAGTACCGTCCCAATGCACTCGTATGCAGGCAAGGGCCTTCCAGGGACTCCTTCGCCCTCTGCCCCCAGTGGAAGGGACGGGTGAAACCTGCCTGTGGGGCCGCCCACCGGCCATGCGCCGGGTGTCTCTGTGACGACCTGGCCCGGCACTGCGCAGGTGGCGCTCTGAGAGGGGCCCAGCCAGACACGGACGCGATGGGGTGGAAAGACCGCCCCTGGGGCTGCCACGGCAGCTCCCGAGCACCCCCCACACACACCAAGTCTGCGGACTCCCTCCCCACCCCCCGCTCCCGCCGCGTGCGAGTCGGGGGCTAGGCATGCGTGTACCGCCACAACCCACAGGGCAGGACGCGAGAGGGGAGCCGGGCCAAGGGGCTCCTCCAAGCGGAGACGAGGGGGGCCGGGCGGCGCTCACCCGGAAGGTGGGGTAGAAGTGGACGTCGTAGGCTCGGCACACCTCGTGGTTCTCCTCCTCCGCGCAGTCCAGGGCGGCGACGCGGATGGCGGCAGCCCAGTCTGAAAAGCAGGAACACGAGCTTCAGTGCGGCGCTCCGGCCGGCATCCACGCGGCCACGGCCCCGCGCCCCTCAGGTCATCAGACCAGCCCCCGAGGCACAGGACGTCCTGCGGCAGGCTGGGACACAGGAACAAGGCTTCCACGGACGGACGTGTCTCCCGTCACCGACCACACGGCAGACTGCTCCCGCCCTAACCGGGCACATCCCTGACGGCCGGAAGCACCGCAGCGTGCTGGCCACCGAGCGCCTGCAGATGACGCGGGCGGGGTCCGGGACATTCGTGACAGCACTCCCGGGCACGCACTCAAACGAGAATCCGGGCCCGCAGCGCCCGGCCAGCGGTCTCTCCGGGAAGTGCTTCCCAGTTTGCCGTCGCGGGTCCTGTAAGTCCGTGTCCTGCCCGCCGTCGGCGGTTGTATTACGGGAAAGTCCCGCACGTGAACACCATCCAGGTGATGCCACAGCAGCCCCACGGCCCTGCCGGCAGGCTCGCTCCCTCCTCAGCCTCGCCCCAGGGTCCAAGCCACCAGTGGCCCGGTCACCCCAAGTCACACAGACACGCTCCCCACTCCGGGCTCGTGGCTCCCTCACTGCCTCGCTTCCCCTGGAAGGGTCTGATCGGGAGCCTCCGACCGGCAGGGGCGTCTCAGCTACTGCTCCCCGAACCCCGCACGACCTCACTGAAGAGCCTGGGTCCTCGTCCCGCAGCTCCACCGCCGGGCTGTGCGGGCTGCACCCCCCCGCCCCTGGATCTTCCGAAACCTGCACACCTTTGGGGAGATGGCTTCCCAGGTGGCGATGCACGCTCCCACCAGGGGGTGAGTGACCTGATGGCCCCCTGAGCGCTCGAACTGCTGAAGGCAGTAGCCAGACGGGGAGCCCCATCTGTCCCCTGCTTCACTTATAGGTGGGACACTGCTATAGAGGAACCTAGCTCACGGCGACCTGGAGGCGCAGTACACAGGGAGGCAGGTGCTTGGCTGGGCCCAGCGGTCGCCAGGCTCAAAGGCACGGCTTCAACATCCCCCAAAAAGTGATGCTGTCTCTGTGACACCTGGGGGCTCTGTCGGTTAAGCATCTGCCTCTTGGTTTCAGCTCAGGTCGTGATCTCATGGTTCGTGAGTTCAAGTCCCATGTCAGGCTCTGTCCTGGGACTCTCTCTGTCTCTCCCTCTTTCTCTGCCCCTCCCCAGTGCACACATGTTCTCTCTCTGTCTCTCTCTCTCAAAATAAATACATAAACTTAAAAATTTTTTTTTCTAAACACCAAACATTTGACCCCTTTCCCCAGGGTTCCAGTTATACCGCCAAGCATCCGCCGGCTCCCGAGGGGACTGCACGGTGGTGGCCCTGGGGAGACAAAGCCCAGGTGGGACCCAGGTGCTCCACACAACTGGCCTGGGGGCACTGGCCGCCCCGGGGATGGTCAGGTCCCGCTCACGGTGTCCTGCGGCCTGATGACTGCTGAGGGGGGACGCACAGCCGTCCTCGAGATGCTGACTGGGCTCTTTGCTACCTTGTGTTCTGACGTGACACCACTGGCTTAAACCGGTAATCTGGTTATAAATCACATCACAGGTTTTTTCTGGGTACTGGCTACGACCCTAAACTTCAGAGGTTATGTTAAAATATGCCTGGAATGAGTGAGAGTACCACTTGTGCTTAAAGATCCATGCCTTTCTCCTCCACAGCTATAAAAATGATTTACCTATGTATATATTTTTTAGTTTCTTTATTTTGACAGAAAGAGAGTGCACACATGCGTGTGTGGGCAGGGGAGGGGCAGAGAGGGAGAGAGAGAACCCCGAGCCGGCCCCGCACTGTCAGCACCGAGCCCGACTCGGAGCTCAAACCGTGAACCTTAAGATCACGACCTGAGCCGAAATCAAGAGTCGGATGGTCACCTGGCCGAGCCCCCGGGCCCCCGAGAGCTACCAGCACTAACGCGGAGGAGCAGGCGAAGAGACGCAGCCGGCCTGCACAGGCCGGGACCGGCGCCGTCCCGCTGCCGCCGCGGCCCCCGAGCCAGCTCCGGTGCCGAGGCGGTTCTACGTGCACGGGAACCAGAGGCACGGGAGCTTCCCGAGCCACAGGTCACATCTTTCCGGAGTCTCGAATTACATGGAACTAAGGGAGAACAGTTAATGCTCTCATCCAATTAGTGCAGCAGATGGCCGGGCACGGGGGGTCAGCGCACTGCGAGCGGCTCCCTCCACGACGTGGCCCCCCCCCCCCGCCTTCCACGCGGCTCCCTCTGCCCCCCCCACCTTCCACGCGGCTCCCTCCACGGCGCCGGGGCCCCCAGCCCTCCAGCTGCCCTGCTGGGGGAGCCCTTCCCCAGCCTGTCATCTTTGCCTCTGTCCCCATTCGTCTTGCCGAGGCGCCTCCTGTTTGCTGCCTCTTTCGGGCCTCACGAACACAGGGTTACACTTTTTATTGGGAATTTCCATGACACACTTTCATTTCACGCTTAAAAAACAAAAAAGCACCCACTCGCCAGACAAGGGCTGTAAGAAAACGAAAACCTGCCCCAAGGGCCGGCGCTGAGCGCCGGATACACCACGACGAATAATCACCTGGACCCGACACAGACAAGAGGCACTAGGCGCGCACTCCGAGGCGCTCGCTGCAGTCTGGTTTTCACGGCGGGACTCGGTCCACCTCCTCGTTCCTCGGATGTCTCCTACCAGGGACGTCTTCCGTGCCCGCGGTCGAGCCTCCAGGCGAGGACGCGGACCTGCCCTGGGCACGCGCTCAAACGGCGCCGCGCTCCGCGCCTCCGGCCCCAGCCTCCCGGCGTCCCCAGCGTGAACAAACAGCACCCCGCAGAGCGGCCGCCACGGGGGCGACGCTGCAGGTGACACTGGTGCAGAGTCAAGTCTGACCCAAGGCCACGGTGGTGCCGACCACGTCTCAATCACCCTCCTGAGTGTCCCACGGCCCGGGAGACCAAGAGACCAGGCCCCTCGGGCCTGCACGGTCAGGGTCACACGTGGGAGGAGCCAAGGGCTGCACCGGGGCGCGTACCTCTCCAGCGACTCTCTGCACACGACACGTTTCCTTCTTAAATACACAGAAAACCGATTCTTCGGGAACACGACCCCTCCTTAGATTGCCGGCATATTTTCCACCGTCTCTCCCTCCGACGGTGGCCGTGGCCGTAACCCCACGGGCAGGAACCGTGCTGGGTGGGTGTGGAGCCCCAGCCTGAGCAGGACAGGCCGAGCTGACAGCGCGGAGCACGGCGACACCGAAGCGCTCCTTCCGGCCCCAGTGCCGCCGGGACGCGCTCCGACCGGCATGCCGCCGTCCGCTCTGCAAGGAGCTGTGTCACCCGCGGAGCCTCGTCCGGCACCCCTGCTCTTTTTAAAAGCACTCTGGTCCGTGCTGCCCCAGCTACGCCTCACGCCCGAGCCTGGGATGTGACTGTCACCACTCCCCCTCCACAGGTGACAGAGCCTAGCCCAAAGGACCCGGAGGAGAAGTGCAGCCCAGCGTCCGCCTCCCTGGCCCTGGCCTCCTGTGCCCCGGCCGCGGGGAGCCCCCTGCCCCGGGGCTGAGCTGTCCTTGGGCTCTGAGACAGTAGCTAGGGAGGCGAGGGCAGTACGGCGCGGCTAGCCAGCCTCTCCTCCAGGCCCCTTTCAGGACGCTCGGGACACATTTAGCCTGCGCACTGCCTTCCCCGCGGTCTCCACGCAGGGCGAGCCACGCGGCTGGCAGAGCACACTTCCCCGGCTCGGCGCTGACGGCGCTCCGTCCCAGGGGAAGGGTGGAGGCACCTGGGTCTGAGGCAGGAGAGGGCGTCGGGGCAGGCCACGGCAGGCCGTGCACCCTGGGAGCCGTCCGGGCACAGGCCGCCTGCACTGGACACCCCTCCTGGAGGATGGCAGCAGGCTGGGACTGGGCCCCGGCTCTGACTGGGCCCCAATGGCTCCCCGTGGTCCCGGAAGCAAGACCCTCCTCAGCCAGCTGCACGGTCCAAACAAGCGCCTTCTTCTGGCCCTATCTCCTTGATGCATTTCACCCCCCCGTGTGCCCAGCAGGCGCCCTGCACAGCCACGCAGGCTCTTAGTAAGCCCCGTCCTGGCGTGTCCTGGCCTCTGCCCTTTCCTGAGCCCACTTCCATCGGCCTTTGAGGTGGCCCCGGAGCGGCCTGGCCTGTCCCAGTACCAGCAGGACCATCTCCATCCAGCACACAGGTGGCAGACAGTGCCGCGTGACGTGAGGACACCTGTCTGGAGGCAGCTGTACAGCCCGCACCTGCTCTGCCTCTTACCAGGTTTGGAGACTCTGGGCAGCTTATCAGTGTCTGTAACTCAGCTGCCACCCCTGTAAGACACTGGCCAGGGAACCACCACTAAGGGGGCCGTGAGGACGGACGGGCGAACGGCCACAGCTCACAGCTGGGAAGCGTCCGCTGCTAGAAGGTGTTGAGCGCTCGTCATGGCTAGGAGAGCAGCAGTGAACACCGTGGGCACGCGGGACAACGGCGAACTCCCAGCGACCCTGGGAACTGCCATCCTACCGGACACTGGCGACCGACCAGGGCCTCAGAGGCGGGGACGGGAGGGGAGACGGCTGTGGGTAGAGACCAGTAGGCGAGCAGCTCCAGAGTCAGTGATGCGGCCAGTCCCTGCGAAGCTGCAGGTGTCGGGAAGGAGTCTGTTCATTGCCCCAGGTGCCACGGACGCCCACGGAGAGCCCAGAAACAGCTGCAGGGGTGACTGACCAACAGCATCACCACGGCAGGAGTGCAGGGTGCCGGTGGCAGAGAGACCGCAGAGTGCGCGCCGACCCCCCTCTTGGTGTCCTGTGACACCCAAGCAGCAGCCTTCCTTGGGGCTCCAGCAGCTCTGGTGAGCGAGGTTGAGACGGTTCCTCTGGGGCCCGTCTGCAGCCCGGCACACGGATTCTGGGTAGACGGGGCGTCCTCGCCCAGCCCGAGACCCACGGCCAGTCCGATGTTCACTTTCAGCCACCACTCCCTGGCCTCAGAGACTTTGGAGGAACTGGGCACGGGTCATGGGCAGAGTAGCAACATTCTCCGTCAAAGCTCCCGAGGGTGAGGCCAGGCTGGAGGTCTCTGACCCTGCGGGTCAAGCCCCTGACCTCTGCCCACAGGCCCTGCCCCGCCCAGGCTGTGAGCAACCCCGGCCCACTTGCTGTCTCCAGCCGGCATCCCAGGCACGAGCTCTCAGAACGCGACTGAAAGAGACCCCTTGGTCCTCCACCCCTGCGCCCTGGAAGCGGGGGAGTCCGCCCCCTCCCTGGGGCACCAGCCCGGGGGCACTGGCTGCTTTCCCGGGTGAGGAGACAGGGCAGCTGGGAAACGCTTGGTCTGGGGGCAGACGCTGCTACAGAGAAGCGAGGCGGTGCAGACGGCAGTCACCAACGCTGGTTTTTCAGCCTCCAAAGCGCCTTCGACTTTCCCAGGCACCTGGGAGGCGGGCCCTGCCCCCTGAAACCCGGCACAGCTGCTGCGGGCTTCAAGATGAAAAAGATAAAGAGAAACCTCGGTTTCGCCGGGTTTGTGACCTGCTGCTCAGTCTCATCGCAGCCGTGAAAGGGCCAAGTCGCAGCGGCACCCGGAAAAGCGGAGGGCTCAGTAGGCCTGGTGCTTCTGAAACGCCGTGCGGAGCCTTTAAGAGAACGTACCGCGGGGGCCGTTGCTCCGAAGTCTCTGTTAACAAGGCACTTGGTAAACTCACCAGCGTGAAGGCTCCGGACGAGCCCGCCCGCGGCCAGAGTCAGGGCACAGTTTCAAAGAGCTAACGGCACGACTCGGACAAGCGCAAGGGCGACCGGACGGCGGAGGTGCTCCTGAGCGGAGGTGCTCCTGAGCGGAGGTGCTCCTGAGCAGGGCACTGAAGGGCCCCGTCGGGGAGCACGGATCGGGCCCCGGGCCCACCAGGGATGGCCCGGCTGCGCGACAGGGCCCCAGCGCCTGAGGGGGCAGGAAACCCCGGCCTTTGGGGTTCTTCTTCCGGACAGAAGCTGTCTGTCCCTCTCCCGGAGGTCTGTGAGCCAACGCGTGGCCCCAGAGCCGAAGCCCCTAATTACAGCCGGTGCGCGAGGTCAAACCCGGACGCGTGTTGGGAAGCCAGCCCTCGGGGGAGCCTGGGAGGCGAGGCCCCAGTGACTCTGAGGACGTGAGTCCCTCCTCTTTCCCGTAGTCCCAGGGTTTAAATGTTTCTCAATGACAGGAGCGGAAGAACACTAGCTCACCGTGGAGAGCGACCGGCACCGCTGCGCCCTGGAGACAGAGGCCACAAACCTCTGCTCCCAGAAGGAAGACCCCTCCCTGGGCACGTCCGACCGGAACCGGAACACTCCCTGAACGCAGTCTCGCTTACGAAGCTGACGGCCCGCTCCGAGACGCCCGCACTGCTGCGGAGGCACTACGGTCCTCCTTCCCACCCAGACACCCCCCCCAAGTTCGGCCCGCGTCGTCCCAACCACGACCCCCATCGGGCGCCAGCCCTGGCTCTCCAGGGGGCAGCCAGAGACTTTTAACACAGAAACCAGGTCGTGTGACCCCCAACGTGAGACCCCTCCTTTCCTGTGTTCAGGAATAAGGACGCGCTTCATCCAGCCCACGAACCCGGGGCCACCGGCTTCTCTCCCTGCTGCCTGACCCGGGGGCACCTCCCCATCTCCCGGCCCTGGGGCCACAGCAGCCGCACGCAGTCCTCTGGACACCTGCCGCCCCGCCTGTCTCAGGGCCCGGGCACTGGCTGCGGCGTGCCCCTCGCCCCCATCTGCTGAGGGTCAGAGGCCACCCGAGGCCCTCCTCCACGGCCCTGTGCCGACCCGGTCGTCCTGCTTACGTCCCCAGGAGTACCCTCACTCTGCCTGCATTTCCGTTCGTGCCCCTTCCTCTGGAGCGAGGCTCCACTGGGACCTTCCCAGTGCTGCCCACGGTTTCTCCGCACCTGCCAGCGCCGCGCGGAACTCAGGACAAGTCCCAGCGTGCCGTCAGTGCGGGGCAGACGACAGGTCCTACTGGCACAGGGAGCAGAGGGGGACGGACAGGCCGAGGGCAGTGTCGCGTGCTGTGCACAGGGGCAGGCCACCTGCCCTGGCTCCTCAGGACTCCCGCCACCAGGCGCAACTGCAGAGCGCCCCCCGACACAGCACGCCGCTCGGCCGGCTCGAAGCTGGGCCGGCCGTCGTCGCGGAGGTGCCGACGCCTCCCCAGGCCTTTGTCTGCCTTGGAAAGGAAGCCGCTGCGCTAGGCGGGAAGGCCTGTGAGAGAAGCAGATGAGGGGGAATTTCGGTTACAGAGACACCAGCAGTGACTGCGCAGGCAGATGGAGCATTCACAGCAACACAAAGGACACATCTATTTTATCAAATAAAATGCAAAGTGTCTCAAAGGTTTGGCTTCAGGGTGTTGGCCTCATTCAACTTGTGCCCTCCCCTCCTCCTGCCCTTCCCACCTGTCTGGATCCCAGCACACAAAGGAAAGAAACACTCTAAACCGAATGCAAACTGCCTGCTCGGGGGACAATGTCAGGCACCCCCCAACCAAACGCAGGGGTAAAGGGCGCCAGCTGGGAGGCGCGCGGGAGGGGCCCGCAAGCCGCGCTCTGCTCTGCTCACAAGCCTGCCTGCCTTCAGGACCACGGGCCTAAAAACACTTGAGAAATAATCAGGCTTCTCTGTGAGAGCAAACTAAAATTTATTTCAAGTTTACTTGTCAAGGGACCATATTCCTTAACCTACAGGATTAAACCTTTTACCAGTACTCGTCAAGTCCTAATGAAAACGTCCACAGAAGTCTGATTTATAGTCCGGCCTCAGTTAGTTCTAGAGAATGATTCCAGTACCGAGTAATTAACCTCCAGGGTTGAAGAGGGAGCGAGGGGAGGGCTGTCTGGAAGGCGCGGAGCTGCTCGGAGGCTTCTCCACAATGGGGGACCTGGGGGCGGGGGTGCACCTGTCCAGCCACCGCAGGACACCCTTCCCCTGGTGCAGGCCCCGTCCCAGGTGAGCAAGGTCTTTTCAGACACGCTCCAAGTTCAAGGGCAAGTTTGATCTAGAGGCCTGGGTAGCAACTGAGCCCACGTACTGACCAGCAGAGGCCAGCGCGAGTTGGCCAGAAGTCCCTGGCGGTGGCCGGAGAGTCGGCCCCTCTGGGAGTGGAGGTGGGGCGGGCTGTCCACGCCCTGGCCCCCCAGTGCGGTGGAGTTCAACTAGTCCCGCACATAGTCTGGGGTAGGCGGTCCAGGGCGCTTGAGGGGACACAGCCGTCCCCACGATGAGCGTGTCCCCTGGAGAACCGCTGAAGCCTCGCAACACCGCCTCGGGAGGAAAGAAAAGCCGAGTCCCCTGGCTTGTCTTCCGGGCCGCACTGGTGACCTGGGTTCTGGCACCGGCACTGCTGACCTTGGCGGTGTCCCAGTGGCGCTCCTCTGGCTGTGGTCATCGCAGAGCCTGGGCCTCCCCGGCGTGTCTCCCTTGGGCTAAAACCACAGCGACCCAGGCAAGGGGCACGTACTGGGCCAATGTCTCCACTGCCTGCCTCCAAACCTCTGTCCGCCCTCTCTGGGGTTCAGGGGTCGAGCTCACGGCGCCTCCTGGGGCTCCCCGCCTCGCACACCCTGCACCCCGCTCCGTCACTCCCCCCCCCATGAATGTGGCCCGTGGGGAATGCCAGCAGTCCTGGCTCATCTCCAGGAGCCTTCGGCCCAGCTGGGTGGGCGAAGAGACCAGACGGGGGGTGTGGAAGGAGCTGGAGGGGCGCGAGCTGGAGGGGCGCGAGCCGGAGCGTGGACGTCGGGGTGGCCAGAGTGAGTGCCCTTCACCACCGCCACACAGTGAGCCCTGAGCCATCCAGCCTGGCGCTCAGCTGTGTCACCCAAAGTGAAGGAGCTGGCTCCCTCCACCTCGGGGCACCCACCACCATGGCCACGGGACGGGAGGAGGAGGTGTGTCCCGGAAGTGACTGCCGGCCACGCCAGGACCCACGACAGAAAACCGGCCCAGCCTCCCCCACACGGGAGTGAGAGACCAGTAAGAAGGGACGCTGAGGCCACGGTGACCCTTGACCGGGGCACTCCTCCAGCTGACCACAGTCTCCACAGAGACACCTCAGAGACAGCGCAGCGGCGGTGTGCTGCCGGGGGCCACAGGAGTCTCCTGTCCACCGTAGAAGGAGGTGGCATCACGAGCCGCTGACACACAGCTCGGGGCTAAATGATTTTCAGGAACACAGCAGGGTTTTGTTTTACGAAAGACAGAAGTGACAGGCTAAGCCAGATCCACACGAACACTGAGCAACACTTGGCTACGCCCAACAGTAGACCTTTTGTTTGCTAAGCCACCTTGTTACAAGGAAAAACATTTATTTTCGAAATCTCGAAGTTCAATCTAAATCCTTCAGGAAAGCAAAAGTACCCCTCAGCTCTGAGCAGAGGGGGCTTGCAGAGCCGGGGAGGAGCCTCGCCCTCTCAAGACCACCCCTCGGGCTTTCTGGAAGGGCCCCCTCCCCAGGAGGCGATGGTGGAGGGAGCAGAGCCACTTTCTAGAAGCCAGGACAGTGCTGAGGCTGGCGGTGGGGGAACGGTGGATGGGGACACCAGCTGGATGCTCTCCGTTTCAAGAGGGGTGGGGAGAGGCACCCGGGGGGACCCAGTGCAAGGTCTGTGTGCCCCGGGGACTGGACGGCCCAATTCGCAGGTGACTGATGGCACCAAAGGGGTGACAACGGGAGTGAAGCCTGTGTTCACACATGGGGGGCAAAGGGGACCTGCTCCCCTGGGGGTGGCCGTGTCTTCCTGGTGGTTCCACTGGGAGTGGGCCGGGACTAGGCACAAAAAGAGCCCTGTGGTCGGTCATGAAGGAAGCAAAGGCCCAAGAGTCAGCGGACCCCAGGGGCGCCGGGGCGGCTCCGAGCAGTGAGTGTCATGACGTTGAGCTGGAGCCCCGCGGCGGGCTCTGTGCTGTCAGCTCAGAGGCTGGAGCCTGCTGCGGATTCTGGGTCTCCCTCTCTCTGCCCCTCCCACCTCATGCTCTGTTCCTCTCTCATTCTCAAAAATAAACAAACATAAAAAAATTAAAAAAAAAAAGTTAGTGGACTCCTTTCCTGGGGAATTCTTGTGTGCGGGACACCCACGGGGGGCATCTGTATGCCACATCTCCTAGCACTCTTGGCCACAGGCCCTTCCCCGCAGGCGTGTCGGAGGGCTGGCGTCCCTGAGCACAGTGACCCACCGGCCACGGGGCTTGTGCCCACAGGATGCTGGACCTCACGCCGTTTCTGACCCAGCAAGCCTGGGATGGGGCCGACAGCGTGTCTCTAACAAGTCCCCAGGTGACCCCTCTGTGGGGGACCCCAAGTGGGACACTCCCCAGTGCCTCGGCCTCGGCCTCCAGCAGCGGTCTGGCTCCCGGGACGCTCCGCCCAGGTGCCCCGCAGCTGTCCCCACCGTCTCCCGGGCCACAGCTGCTCTTCACTTTCAGCCATACCTCCCTTCCGTCTCGGGGCTTCCTCCTGCCCGACGTGGGCAACGGACATCCAATCCTTGGAAGATAGCCTTATTCAGCTCGGGGTTGGGTTAGTCACACCGGCAGGTACGGGTTTTGCCACTTGCACCTCCAGAAGAAACCTTTCTTCCAAGTTCCAGGGACAATTTTTTTTTTTTAATTTTTTAATGTTTATTTATTTTTGACAGAGAGACAGAGCGCAAGCAGAGGAGGGGCAGAGAAAGAGGGAGACACAGAATCCGAAGCAGGCTCCAGGCCCTGAGCTGTCAGCACAGAGCCGGACGTGGGGCCCGAACCCACGAATCGCGGGAGCATGACCTGAGCCGAAGTCGGCGCTCAACCGACTGAGCCACCCAGGCGCCCCCCCAGGGACAATTTTCAAGGCTCCTTATATGCTGGTTCAACTACAGAAAAGTTGGCAACATTGAATCTGGCTTACCATATTACTATTTCAGATAAGGAGAAAATCAAAACAGGCACAAGACGGGTGACAAACGTGTTGCCACGGCCACCTGAATTTTAACGGACACATCTGTGTTTCTGCCACTGAATGGCAAATGACAACCGACAAGTTCTCTGTAGTCTTAACGTTTGTTTGTTCTCAAAACCAGGAAGGAGTTGTCTGTCCAGCTCTTGGTCTCTGACCTCCGTTCTGGCCAGAGTGCCAACACGTGGGACTTCAGAAAACATGACATCAAAGAACGGACCTTTCAGGATCAAAAGGCCCCAACGCCCTGAAGTAAGATGAGACCGCATCTTAAAGATAAGCTTTTACAGTGCTAGAGAAACACCCTTCTTGGGCTTTTAAGGAGTCTGGGAACCTGTTTGGTTATGAGAAAATCACAACCGAGTCGGATAGGAGACTGGAAAACAAAAGTGCAGGAAGCACGTGTAGCAATTTGTTGTCCTCTGGCCCACGAACTGGGTACTTAGAGGCTAGCTGAGCACCGCAGGAGTCCCGCAGAACCTCACTCTGCTGAGCACGGCGCGGACTTCGGAGCAATCACCTTCCATTGGAAAGCCCCGGGAAGGGAGCTGCAGACCCGCCCGGCCCCCAGCTCTGCCACCCGGGCAGGCGAGTAAAGAGGGGCTGATTGGCAGTTGGCAGCGAGATTCAAGCGCGGACAACACAACGTGCGGTTTGGTGGACGTCAGGTCAACCACAGGCTGCGCCTCTACGAACAGGGCGCCTCCCGATGACAGGCTCTGAAGGTCCTGCTTTGCCCCCCAAAGAGGTCTGCGGAGCCTCTGGACGTCTGTCCAAATTGCTGGCTCGCTCTGAGCATCCGCCATATGGTCAGCTACTCAGACTAGAAGAGGGTGACGGAGGAGGACTTCAAGGGAAGGGGGCTCGGCAAAGGAACGGGGATTCGAGGCACGGAACGGGGTTGTGCGTCAGAAAACAGCGAGGAGAAAGGCTGGGGGTGGGGGGGCGGGCACCGACGCTCTTCCCCCACACCCTGGGAGGGCTCCCCGGTCCGCAGCTGCGGAGTGCGCGCCGGAAGAGGGCTTCTTGTGGTTGTGACTCGAGGCCGCCAGCTTGCCGGGCTGTCCCGGGGGCTGGCTGCCGGGCCCGGGGAGAGGGGCGTCGGGGTCCCGCGCGGGCGCGCCTCACCTCGCACGTCCCCGGCCAGGGCCCGCCAGGTGGGCGCGTAGCCGATGCAGTGGCCGCACCACGAGGAGTAGAACTGCACGAGCCACGCGGCCGAGCTGTTGGCCGTGGCCCCACGCACGCTGCCGCTGTCCAGCACCCACACGGCGTCCTCGCCCGCGCGGTACAGCCGCGCCGCGCCGCCCGCCCCCGGGCCCGCCGCCGCCGCCGCCAGCAGCACGAGCAGCGGGGGCAGCCGCCGGGCTCGGGCCGCCGTCGTCGCCGGGGCTCCCGGGCTGCGCGCCGCTGTCGCCGCCGCCGCCGCCGCCACCGGTTCCACCGCCGCCCCGGCCGCCGCCATATTGGGAGTGCCGCGGCGCGCCTGACCTTTCACCCTGGCAACCGGCGTCACGTGCGCCGCGCGCGCGCCCGGCCCCGCCCCCGAGCGCCCGGCCCCGCCTCCCAGGCGCCCTCCAGGCCCCGCCCCCGAGGGCCTGGCCCCGCCCCTCCCCAGGGTCGCCAGATTTAGCAAAAGAAAATGTGCCCTATCTAAGATGCAAATTTAACAGGACGTTCTTAGACTTACAAACGATTGGCTGCTTGTCGGAAATTCACATTTAACTGGGGGCCCTGTGCTTTATCTGGAACCCCCTCCTGAGGCTTCACGGTGTCTGCTTCCCTGACCTTGACCTTTTAATATGAGATATTGTCTCTTGGAAACGTAGCAAGACATCCACACAAACTCAGATGTGTTATGGTGCCCAAGTTAAGGACTTTCCAGGTGACCTTTGCAGCCCTAGGAAGTAAAGCTTCCTGTGACCTTTTGCTTAATTCAACAGGAGACCTGGTTTTTAAATTGCTATTTCTGATTGTTATGCATATCAACATTTTCTCTGAACTGTGTGACCAAAACAAAAAAGAAAGGAAGTGGGTCGCAGAGCGGATGTGAGTCAGCAAGTCATTGGCCTGGAAGTTCAGATTCTTGTTTCAGGCCACCTGGCTCCTCGCAGCGCAGGCAGAGGAACTTCGTGTGCAAAGGCCCTGCGGTAGAAGGGGCATGCATGTTGGAAGAACAGCAAGGGGGCCAAGCGAGGCTGGAGCAGAGTTAGCCGGGAAGAGAGGGAACCAGGGAAGCAGCCAAGGACAAGACAGGGAGGGGCCTCACTAGGCAGGCGGCATCTGATGGTGGCCATCAGAGGATTCTGAGTAGAGACGTGGTCTGCCCTTCCGGCTGCCGTGTATTAGGGACAGGAGGGGAAGCAGGAGACCAGTCACAGGCCATCACAGCCTTCCAAGAGACGGTGGGACTCAGGTGAGGGTTGGGCGGCGGAGCTAGTGACGGTGTCAGACTTAGGGTGTAGTTTGAAGGTAGGACACGTGGTGGGCCAAAGCCAGAGTATAGACAGAGGGTCGTGTCTTCCTGCGGGGATTTGTCCAGAGCGGCTGCAAGCAGGAAGCTGCTCTTGACTGAGGTGAGGGTGAGAGCAGAAATCCGAGCTGTTTTGGATCTGTTGACCTTTTGACATCTGAGGGAGGTGCCGGCCACCAGTCGGCTGTGGGCTGGGGCTCAGAGGGCAGGTCAGGCTGGTTGTGGTCACCACAGGAGGCCACAAGGACAGAAGAGGACTGGCCACGCCCTGAGCCCTGGGCTGAAGCAAATGGGGTGGGGGCAGAGGGCAGAGGAGAAGCCTTGAGCTGGGGGGAGGGGGACAGGAGAGTGCAGAGACTGGAGGTGAAGGACAGATGTGGGGAGGAAAGAATGACAGACGCCTGGGGCGGCGTGGCTCCCTAGTGACTGGACAGAAGGTGTTCTGAGTGACACGGGGGGGGGGGGGGGGGGGGAGCGGGTGTGACTGGAAGGGTTTACACAAAGGGTGGAGGAGGGAAAGGGCGGCTCAGCGGCTCCTGGGGTGGGAGTGTCTTCGGGAAGGGAGGGGGCATCCAAGCAGGAGGGAGAGGCCGGCCAGGGAACAGGTGGGGGAGAGCCAGGGTCCACTTCCTGGAGTGCAGGAGGAAGGAGGAAGGTGACCCCCGCGCGTGGGCGCCCAGGGACACGAGGCTGGAAGGGGTCCCTGCACCCTACCTCTGACCAGCTCAGCCTCTCTCTGCCTCTCCTAAGGGAGCCCCCGCATGCAGCCTGTGCTTCCTGGGGCCCCTCCTGCTCGACCGGGTGCCCCTGGGATCCCCTGCTGCCCTCGGGGCGGAGCCCATCTCGGGCTCACCGGTCTCTGGCTGCCCCCCACCCTGCTCCACCTGTGACCAGGTAGACTGTCGGCCTCAGCCTGGGGGCACGGCCCTGAAGTCGCATGGTCACCGTCGAGCAAGCAGAACAGTGTCTGGTCATCGAGCCGGCAAAGACCACGGGGGGCAGCCTGTCGGGTGGGGTCCGAGTGCTCACACCCACAGCACCCTTCCAGGAGGAGTTTAACCCTGAACGCTGTCCCAGCTAGCTCCGGCTGCGTAACAAAACCCCACGGCACAGGCGTTTATTAACCGACAGGCCTTTGTTTCTCACGGCTTAGGAGGCTAGAAACTCCAGATCAGGGCCAGCTGGGCCAGCGTCCGGGGCCACCGCCTGGCCTGCAGACAGCTGGCCGCCCTCTCGCAGTGTCCTCACGCAGCCTTTCCTCTGTGTGTGCTCGTGGACAGAGAGAGAGAGAGAGAGAGAGCTCTGGGGTCTCTTCTCATAAGGGCACTAGGGGGCCCCACTCTCGTGACCTCAGCAGACCCTAATCCCCTCCCAAAGGTACTTCCCAGCACTGTGACATCGGGGGTCGAATTTCCATGAATGCATTCTGGGAGACACCGTTCAGTCCACAGCAAGCACCCAAAGCCTCCTGGAGGGACTGTGCCCCTCCCCTCCCAGGAGGTGCAGGGCAAGTCTCTCGTCCCGCCGTGGGAAGGCAGGTGGAAGCAGGGCGTCCCTCCCCAGCACCAGCCCCACCCCACGGGAAGCAAGGAAGGCTGGTACCACGGACACCGTGAGCCCACTCGGGGGGTGCAGGCGCGTGGCTGGGTGCCACTTTGCCCCAATACCTGCTCCGCAGCACGGGGCCACCCATGGTACCAGGTTTTGCTCGGCACCCCAAACACAACACGGGGTCGTTTCTCAAACCCAGAGTGCCGCTGGCCCCACGGCCCATGTTGATTTAATAAAAAGTTCTCACACTGGTTGTGAAATGCAGCCAAATTCAGGAACATCGAAACAGCGTGTGGGGGAGGGGGCCGCACCTTAGAATCTGAGAGACGAGGCAACGCTAGCAGCTTCCATCCTTCCACTGAGCTCCCCGGGGAACCCCCCCGCCGAACGCCCTGGATCTGCTCCTCCACCTGGCGGGAGGCACCTGCGTGTCAGGGGCGCTCAGCCCGGGGTGGTGGTGAGAGGAACCACGAGCGAACGTGCTACTAAGGAAGAAAACCACGTCGTTTTCAGAAGCCTCCGGTTGAAAGACGCATTCTGATTCCCCGGCGATTCGGGTGTGGGAGGGTCTGCATCTGGGGGCTGAGGAAGCGAGGCATTTGTGTTCCTGTTTACAGACGGGGAAACTGAGGCTCAGAGGGCCACGGACGATAGCTAAGGGCACATGGCGTCTCAAAGCTGAGTGCCCCTGACGCTCAGGAGGCCCCGGGCAAAGGTGGAACCCCCTCCCTGCTCCGAGTGCTGCAGCCATGCTGGCTCATGTGGCCGCTGGAGGGGCCCGAGCCCCGGAGGGCAGGGCCGCTGTGACTTTTCTGCCCCCTACACCTGGTTCCGAACTCCCACCGCAGCCCCGACTCCAGAGCGGGCCCGTCCTCCGAGGACCTGCCTCCAGCTGGCGTTGGGTGTTCGAGCGCGGCTGCTTAGGAGCAACGCCCGTTCTCCGGGAGACCTACCGGGAGGACTATTCCAGAGCACTGCGGCGGGCCAGGGACAGGGCCTGGTGGGGACAATCCTCTGTGTGTGTCCTCACAGTGACACCGTGCGGAAGGCAGAGATGGTGGACACGGAGGCAGGGACGGGGTCCCTGCCACGCCCCCAGTAGGAGGTGGAGAGCAGGACTTAGGAAGGGCTCCGAGCATCATCGAACACCCCGGCTGTGTCATGTTGCGGTCTGGACGGACACGGCGGCCGGACAGAAAAGGCCTCTACAGGGGGCAGCCACGGGAGCCCCGGGAGGGCCGGGGTGCACGTGTGTGTGCGTGTGTACACACGCGATCCTGCCTCGTGCCCTAAGCCTGTAGTCATGTTTCGCAAACACTGCCGTCTGTTCCCAGCTGTGCTCACGGGGATGAGGAAGGGTCTTTGCTAGAGGCAAAGGCACACCGTTGGGGGGGCCAATGTAGAGAAGCGGCTTGGCGTTTGATGCCCGGCATAGCGTGGGCGGGTAGGACAAAGGGCCACAGGCACAGATGTGGGCCTCGCAGACATTCTTCGGGGGCCCAGACGCCGCCTGGGGGGCCAGCATGGACAGGACCGGTCTGACCCACTGAACTGGCTTTGTTTGGACAGCCAGTGTCCCCTCACTGCCGGAGAACTGGCCCGGCGGTGGGGACCCAGCCTGCTCACTTACCCTCCCACCCCACCCCGACCCCGGGAGCCAGGTGCCCCCAGGCACAGGAAGGCGCCATCCAAACAGGTGCACGCGGCAGTCACTTCTCCAAGCCTGCCCTCGCGGCCCCCGCTGTATTTTATAGGGGCGGCTGTTGCGGCTGCGCCCGGTCAGGAATCAAAAGGCTCCCTGAAGCCGGTCTGGTGATGTGGCATCTGAAATGCCAAAGGCGCATTCATGGGTAGTTTATGCGGGAGGGCACACTAAGGGGGGCGGAGCTGAAAGAGACAGATTGCTGCCAAATTAGACATGGGCTTTACCTGAGAAATAGCCATTTTCTCTGCAGGATAATGACTTTTCTGGAGGCTGGGAGCAAGATTTATCAGCCCAAGAGGTTAGCAGGGATTGGAGCCACGGCGAGTGCAGCGAGGCCCGGGCAGTCTCGCTGTGGAAGTTTTGCCCGGTCGTTAGACGGACCGAGGGAGCCCGCCCTCCACGCCGGCCGTGTTAGCTGAGACCGCAGACTTCTGACACCACCGACCTGAAACGTGGAAGCTGTTTTGCAGCGTGGCCTCCCTCGGACCCGCCGTCGTGGGCGGCCCCCAGACAGGTCATTTGGGAGGCCCTCAGCCCCGCCAGGGGCACAGCCACCCCACGGCCACCAGAAAGGGGGCGATGCAGTTGGAGGCACAGCTGCAGGGTTTTGAGGTGGGAGATTTATTACCACGCCAGACGCGCGTGTGTGTAAAATACACAATCCTCTCGCACGGTCTCGTAAATCCAAAAGGGTCAGCAATACATAGAAAAAAATAAAAAATTACAGACTAATTCGTTCAGAAAACTAGAAGGCAATCAATAGGAAAGCTGTAGCTCAGAACCTGTTTCGAAACCGTACAGGCACAGCGAGAACACACCTCCCCCAGCCAAGCCTCTCCCGTGCTCCCCCGTGCTTCCACACACTTATCCGGTGTGAAATCGGCATGAAGGTCTCAGCTGGTGCCTCCCTGAGCCATGAGCGAGCGTGTGACAAGTCGGTCTGGCGAGCAGCTGGCCTGGATACCCGAGGCTGCCCCGAAGCTGGGGCCTGGTGGAGGGCTGCCTGGAGGGGGTCCCTGCTCCCGAGCTAGAAGGTGGAGGGCACGGGCGGAACTCGGGGTTCTGCCAGGCCAGCTTTGGAGACATCCCCCAGCTAACCGCGAGTGCACGGAAGGCACCGTCTCCCCAGGGGTCCATGAATGCAGTCTCAGAAGGAGTTCCTCCGTTGAGTCTGGGGAAGCCTGCGGCCCTGTAGGGGAGGAGCCAAGCCCTAGAGGGACCGGCATCCTGACTACCCCTCTGCAAACTGCTCCCTGCTCCAGGGTCGCCCTGTGTCCCCGAGGGCTCATTCAACGACGGACAGCCACCAGGAAATGGGCTCTGGCCTCCCAGGAGTCCTGAGCCCTCGGGAGCCGTTGGCCCACCTACTGCCAGAGGCTGGCCCGGGGCTTGGCTGGTGACCTCGGCCCTTGAGTTGACCGGTCTGTGATGTCCACAGTGGGGCCCGCCCACACGCCGGCCCTCGGCCTTCAGAAGCCAGCAAAGTTGGGGTGCGAGTCTGTGCAGACGTGACCCCCAGCCCACCTCCACCACACCCCTTCCTTCCCTGTCCCCCCAGAACAGCTCGCTCTCTCTTCTCCCGGCCTCTGCTCATGGCTCTCCCTCCCTCTCCAAGTTCGTCCTTGGGGGCTGCTCCCCTCCGGGCTCCTCCGGACTGTTCTCTGTTTAAGTCTGTGACCTCCACACCTTTCCTTGACCAGCCAGCCTCTGGACAGGCCCCGCACAACCTCTGACCTTCCTGCCTCTTAAAGTCTTTGGATCAGGGCCCTCTCAGGTGCCTGGTGGACGCAGTGGACCCAACGTCCGGAAAAACACAGAGCCCCGGGCACGCGCGGCCACAACCCGCCCAGGCCTCAGCCCAGCCCCAGATGACAGCTCTCGGGCCAGCCGTAGGCAGGCTGTCCTGAGTGGCGGCTGTGCCCTCGGCGGCCCGGGCTTCCCGAAGCCTCCCACACACGATCGCACACGCGTGCACAAGGACACCGCAGCGCTGCAGGCCCCGGCTTCCCCAGGCCGTGCGGAGGCGGCCGGGCCAGCCCGCAGGACACAGCAGCTCCTCCGTCAGGGGGCCGCCGGCTGGGCCAGCTCTGAGAGCACAGCCAGCGTGTCACACAGGATCCTTCTGCTGAGCTGGCTGGAGACCAAATCCACCGCCACCCCGGCTCCCTCCCTGCCCGGTGGGTCGGTGCAGGGGCCCGCGCCCGGAGCAGGAGCTGGGTCACCCTGCTCGGTGCTGCCAGCCGCTGACGGCGTTGGCGGACCCTCCCCGGCCGTGAAGGCCACTCTGGACAGGGTTGGGGGCTGCACCGGCAGCCCCGAGACACCTCCCGAGGCATCGTCTGCCCCCCCACACGAGGGGGACCCTAGCCAGCAGGCTGGTTCCGACTGCCGGCAGCCCACAGCTGGGCCCCCGGCAATGGAACTTGATTCACCCAATTTGTCCCCAAGGCTTCCGCCCTGTCCGCCTGCTCCCAGGCAGGGCCCCGACTCCTGGGGCCCCGGAGACGGTGCCTCAGGTGTGTCCTCAGACAAGGAGGACAGCTCGCCAGTTTGGATGGAGGCATCCTCCCCCGGGTGGCCCAGTGAGCTCCCAGGAGACACGACATCCTCAGGCGGGGAAGGGAAGTCTTCTGAGTCCAGACTGGCGGCGTTGGCCGAATCCTCTGCTGGGAGGTGGGGAGGCCGAGGAGGGAGGCGGGCATCCCTGTGGGCGGAGGACAGGTCGGCACTGCCATAGGACAGCACCTCGTCAACGGGGGACAGGATTTCAGGCAAGACCCCGCCGGACAGAGTGGGGCAGGCTTCCTCGGGCGCAGGGGAGTCTCCACTCTTCCTGCGTCTGGGCACCAGACCGCCAGGGTCCCCAGGAGGAGCCCACGGGGCCACAGGGACCCCAGGCTCAGACCAGGGCTGTTGTGGTGTCCTGTCACCGGGCAGACTCAAGGCAGAGTCCCAGGGCCCCTCTGGGCGGCCGGCTGAGGCCCGCGGAGGCCTGGTCTCTCCTCCGCCCAGATCCGACCCTCCGGATGCCAAGGACCCCGAGGGAGAGGAAAGGGACAGGTCGAAGTCACTGGAGGGAGAAGGCCTAGATGGGAGAGGCATGCAGGCAGCCTCGGGGGACGTCTGTTTGCCTTTTTCCTTAGTGAGTCCACTGATGAGACTCCCGGTGGTTCCAGATGCTTCCTGCCCCTCCCCGGGGCCCAAGGAAGCAAGTGCAGGGCTGGGCGCCCCGCCACTTTCCAGGTGGGATGAGCCTCCTGGAGATGAGGAGTTCCCTGAGGCTGGCTCAGCACCAGAGCCAGGCTCCGGAAGGTTCTCCTCATCCCAGACCTCGCTGGACGCCTCTGACAGCTCTGTCCCTGACCTCGGAGAGGGGCCGTCAGGGGGAGGCAGCGGCCAGCCCGCCCCCAGGACGCCTCCCGCCTCCGTGGAGGAGACCCGCAGGGGTCCGGCCCCCCCGCCCTCGGGCCTCTCCCAGGCCCCCCACTGGGGCCCCCAGGAGTCTTGAGGAGAGAACCTCCTGGACCAGCCGGGGTCTGTGTCTGGGGTGTCCCCAGCTTCCCAGTCTGACGACAGGGAGGTGGAGCTCTCGGAAAGCTGAACCAGGACGGCGGACGCTCTCTGGAACTCCTGGAGAGAGCGGCAGGACAGCCCACTCGGGGAGGAGGCACGGCTCTGGGGAGCAGCCTCGGGCTCAGCGCCCCGGGCCGAGGGGGCCCCGGGCTGCGGCAGGGGACTGCCCTCATGCTGGGTGGGTGGCGCTGGCACGGGAGCTGCAGAGAGGGGGGAGTTGGGGGGTGAGGCCCCCAGCCCTCACCCCCTGCCACCCCTGCGGCCCACACCCCACGGCCCCTGAGCCAGCAGACCAGGACCGGAAGGGTCCAGATGGAGGCAGAAGAAATGTCCACGTGTCCACGGCGCCTGCGCGGCGGAGCCCTCCGGCTCTGCACCCGTTAGCTCTGCCACCCACCCGCCAGCTGGAGCAAGGGAGCCATGTCCGGGTGGACGTCTCGTGACTCGGGGACCCCGCCTCACAACTGCAGCCGTCCTGCTTCAGCTGGGGCTCAGACAGGGGCTCTCCCTACTGTCCTCCTTGTGGGCCACCGATGGGGCTGGCGAGGGCAGGGCTCCCCCGTGGGGCTTGAGGACAAGGGCGGTTCTGGCTGAGGAGCTGGTGACGGATGACCCTCAGGCGGGGACTCTGTGTTCCTGGGCACGGTGGGGCCTCACCTGGAGCAGCGGGCAGCTGGGCGGCTTCCGGCGGAGAGAAGGGGCTGCAGGGGTCCTCCTGCCCACAGGTCTCCGTCCTGCAAGTACATGTGGGCAGATGTCCCGGGGGGGCTCCCAGCAGAGGGCCCCATGGTCCCCGGCCTCGTCCCCACGGCTCAGGGCCTCCACGGGGCCTTCAACTCCCCCATAAGCTTGACACCGGTGCCCGCCAGGTATCTGGCCCAACAGGAGGTGGCCGTCAGAGCACAGGACTCCCCTGGTGGGGGCAGGGGGCCCTGTGTTTAGGGGCTCTGGCCTCAGTCCCCACTGGCTCAGGTCTCTGGGGGGCGTTGCTTTCTGAGAGGCTCAGGCGCATGAGTTCCCCGGAAGGGCCCCTCCCGCTGCCCCCAGCCCTGGATCTTGGGCCAATTCCGCAGGTGGCATCTTTGCTTCCACAGATGGGCTCAGACTCAGGAGGGCATGGGGTGGGTTGAGGGGGCACAGAGCGCCCGGGTCAGGATGACAGGCACCCGGACAGAGTCAGGTTCTTCCAATGAGGACGGGCATCTCCGCACCCCAGGACCCCAAACCCTGCCTGCGGGTCCCCCTGGGCTCAGCCTGCCCTCCAGACTGCATACCTCTGTCCCCCCGACCACCAGCCTTCCATTCTGCGGGGCTCCTCCGCGGGGCTGCTGGCAAAATCCAGCCTCAGCTCTGACCCTGCTTGGCTGATGCGGCCTTCAGCAGCCTGTCAGAGAAGGACCACAGTCAGGGTGCGGCCACTGCCACCAGGCCATCAGTCTGTGCCCCTTAGCCACAGACGAAGCCCTGTGCTCCCGTGACTGCTGTAAGGAACCAAGACCATCCCCTTAAAGATGGCCGTGGGGACCCCCACTTACCGCGTACCTCTCCTCCCAGGGGGACCACAGGCCCCTCGACAGAGGAATCCAGCTGGGAAGGGCCAAAGAGGCCTCATGCCAACAACACTGTCATCTGGTGGACAGGGTGACCGCCACCCAAAGCCACGCGGTAGAGCCCGATAGAGCCAAGGCCAGGCCCCCACTCTGCCTGCAGCAGGGGCAGGACCAAGCCTCGACTCACGCTGGCTTCTGGGGGGCCACAGGGAGCCCCTCCGCTCCGGGAGTTCGGGCCCTGGAGTTTCTGTGCGCGGCAGTCCGGCAGAGGCCAGGTCTTCTCTTCTGCCGACGAGGGGCTGGGCTTGGTCTGGGGGTCTCCTGTGAGGCAAAGGGCTGTCGGCATTGATGGGCACAGAACGGAGGACGTGGGGACACAGTGTCTGGGAATTACGAAGCCACGTGAGAACACCAGCCTTGCGAAAGGGGCACACCCCCGAGCAGGCCCCTCATCACGCAGAGGAGACGGAGGGAAGGGAGGACGTTCTCCGAGCCCGCCCGCCGCGCGCTGCCTGGCAATGTCGGTCGAGGTGCACGCAGGTGGCCCTCCTGCAGACAGGCCCACCGTGTGCCCAGACACGGAGAGGGAGGTCACACCACCCGTGTGAGGCACGCCAGGACGCAGGTCTGTCTGGCCTCAAGCCCGATGCTACCCCCCCGTCGCCAGGGCCCACCGACAGAGTGACTGTCCTCGGCTGCCACCGCCACTGCGGTGCCTGGTTACCTTGGCCCACAGGGCTGTGGCTCTCCGCCAGCCAGCCCCCGGAGTCAGACCAGCTGCCGGCCACAGGTGTGTCCTTTCCCCACGCGGGCCCTGGAGGCGGTCGGTGACTGTCGGCAGCTGAGGGTGCCCGGGGGGGTGTCTCCTCACCTGCCTGCTCGGCGAGAAGGCTGTAAGGCAGTGCGGGGGGGCTGTGACCGCCTCCCTGGGCTGTGCCCTCCTGGGTGACAAGCCCCGACTGCAACATTCCACGAATGGAACAACATGCTTCACATCCAGGGGACAGCGGTGGTTGGTGGCCGAGTGGTCACCACGCGGGTGCAGGAAAACAGGTCCTCCCTGCCCCCCCCCACCCCGGCAGCTTCCCAAGCAGACGGGGCCACCGCCGGGGGCTGGCCAGGTGCAGGCACGGTGCCGGAGCGTGATGGGACCGATGCGTCTGTCTGTCCCCCAGCACAGGGTGCTCCGTCAAGAGTTCTGCGTGGGGACGGACACCCGGGCCCACCTGAGGCCCCACGAAGGCCACACGCCCAGACCCGCTGCCATGCTCTGGGCACGTTGACGGGCATCAGGAAAGCACCCCCTATCCCAGCCTCAAGGAGGAGCTGGGGGGCGGGGGGCAAGGCTGCCAGGTCTCCTGACCCCTGGACGGAAGGTCGAGGCCGGCAGAGGGGCCAGCTGGGACCCGGGCCACTCTCTCAGGTGTGGGCTGACTTTTTTCTGTTCTCTCCTCCGCAGGCACTGGCTACACCTCCCCCCAGGGGCCCTGGGCATCCGCTGGGGTTTGCACACACGGCAGGGGTGTGAACAGGGAGTGAGGTCGCAGGGCCTTCCTCAGCACCTAGAATCTGGGGCCTTTGCAGGAGGAGACGACGCAGGGGCTGCAGCTCCAGCCCCTCTGGGGCGAGGCCCGGGAGGCACCTGTCTGAGCTAGTGTGTCTGGACGCAGGCCCCCGCCTGGCCCCAGGAGCAAGGACCCTGAGGCTAGAGCAAGGGGTGTGTGCCTGGGCCCATCGCCTGCCCCTCGGAGCTGCCTCAGGAGCAGAACAGGCTAAATCAAACCGGAATGGGAGCCCCCCTCCCCACCCCCAGCCCTTTTAAAGGCTTGTGGCCCCTCCCCAACCCCTCCCCACACCGGGTCTCAGGCCTGGAGCCCTGGCGGGCTGCTCAAGGATGCACCCGGGCCCTGACCCACTGGCAGCTCTGCCGAGCTCCTCTGGATGGAGCAAAAGATGGAAGGACACCTAGTTCTCTGCGCAGCATGGCCCCAGCCAAAAATCAGAGGTCTGTCGCATGGCGACGTGACGGAGACGGTGGTTTGAAGAGATCTGAGACCTTCCCTGTGTGTGCACAGCCTTTCTGTTCCCTAACTTTCCAGAGGTGACAACGCATGGCTGCTGCCAGGAGGCCGGCCCGCCCCGCCCGTGCTAAGGGCCCCGCCCGCCCAGCCCCGGGAACAAGCTCCTGGGCACCAAGAGGGCACGGTCGGCCCAGGAGCCCTCAGAGATTCCCGGGGCTGGCAGTCGGGGCTGACGTGAAGGGTGGATATGTCGGTCCGTGCTGAGACTTATTTGAGAAGCACGCCCTCAGGGAAGCCGAGCGGGGCTGGTGGCCCTGCGCCGGGGCATTGACCCCCTGTCACGGGGGAGGCGTGCAAAGGGCCCTGCCCCGCAAGCAAGAGGGTCACTGGAGGCGCTGGTGCCGGCAGGCAGGGGGCCTGCAAAGGCCGTTCCGGCAGGGGGGGAGGCGAGCCCTTTCTGGGGGCATAGGGGCTGCCTCCTGCACCCTCGCCCCCCTGGTTGCTGTAATTAGAGTCTGGCCGGGGACAGCCAGCCCTGGGGTCACTTTAATTAAGACAGAGGGAAGGAGGTGGTCCCAGCGCAGGGATGTCGGGACGCTCTTTCTTGATGGGAAAAGCAGCCGGCTGTCTCCCCCAGCGAGGCTCTGGGTCAGGGGGCACCGCTCCCCGGACTCCCCCTCCGCCCTCACGGTGACTCAGCCTGGGCAGGGCCCCTCTAGTGTGCCGGGGGAGGCCCTTTTGCTGCCAAACGAGCCCAGCAGCCACGTGGCCAGGCCCGTGAGAGAAGGCCCGGCCGCCGCAGCTGGCAGAAGGGCCCCACGCCGGCCTCGCAGGGGACTCCTGGCAGCTGCCCGGCCACCCGGGTGCCGCCCGCTGCCCTGGAGCAAGGCCGGGCTACCTGCTTTGTCTCGGGGATGGTGGCCCTGTCCCCATTTAACAGGTGACAGACTAGGCTCAGAGACGGGAAGACACCCCAGGCCACACCCCAACCAGCAGCACAGCGAGGAATGAGCCAGCATCTGTCTGTGCTCCTCTCGCTGGGCCAGGGCAGCTCTGGCCTCTGCCCACATCCCCATGGGCCAACCAGCTGGAGCAGGGTCCCCTCCGTGCCCCCGACGCTCCCCTCCCCTCAGCAGGGCTGAGAGGTGCGAGGCCCAGCAGCCGGGAGCGCAGGGGCCACACAGCACAGAAAAGGTTTTTAATGGTGAGCGCCGGGGCCGGGATCGCCCGGGACAACTCACTATTGGACTCGTGGGGCCTCGGGGCTTGTCTGAGGGCAGCGGCTGGCGGGGCTGCCGGGCCCGGGGGGCGCCGAGGCGTGCAAGGAGTCCTGCGCGGGGCCCTTCGGCTGCAGACTTGTCTCGGCCTCCTCCGTCTGAGTGGTCTTGACTTCAAGGCTGGAACTCTGCGAGCAACAGCACGAGGGAGCGGGCACAGACACGGTGGGCCACCTCCTCTCAGGGAAAGTGGGCGGCAGGCTTCGCGTGCAGCAGGGTGTCCGGCGTGCACCCACTGGGGGGAGCAGGCAGTCCTAGCTTCGCAGAAGCCCTGCATCCCGTGCTGATGGCCCCGAGGCAGGGTGGACACAGGCCCAGATCTGGGGAGCCCTTGCTCGAGGCTGCCCGGGGTCACCGAGCTCACACCCAAGGCCATGCTCTGGCATGAGGCAGTCCTGGGCCGGCCGCCGCAGGGTGACTGCTGACCCAGAGAACCCATTCGTTCCGTCCACATCCCACCAGGCGAGCCCACAGCACCCCCAGCTCAACATAGGAGCGTCTCAGGCAGGGGACGGCTGCCCTGCTCCCTGTCCACACAGCCCCCTCCGGGCAACAGGTGGTGGGGACGGGGAGCTGGAGCCAGGACACCCTTGCCGCTAGGGGTCCCCCGAGGTGCTGCCCCCCCAGGAGCCCAGGCCACCTCTGCTTCTTGCCTCAGCCCCCACCAGCCCTGCCCCCCAGTGAGTACAGCCCTGGCCCCGTCCCCCGCTCTCGTCTGACCTCCCTCCTTCCCCCGGCTTCCCACCTGCACCTCTAGGCCTGGAGCACCTTCCACTGTGGGGGCGGGGGGGCTCCCCCTCCAGAGCCAAGCTGGGCCACTGTGTCCAGGAAGCCTCCTCGGCTGCCCCTCCTGCCTTCCGTGTGCACCTCTCCTCGGTCCCTCCCCTCCCTGGGTCACAGGCGTATCTAGGAGGGACCGTCCCACAGGACAGCCGGGGGGCCTCCGGCCCAGTGAGAGCGCGCACCTGCGGCCGCGGGCTCCAGGCCTGAAGCTCCTGCCGCAGGAGCACCATGGACCTCTGCAGCGAGACGATGTCCCTCTGATGCTGCAGGAGCAGTGTCCTCTCTTGGTGTGAAAACAGGTGGACGTCCCGCAGGTAATGGATCTCTCTCTGAACCAGCCAGAGAGACGTCAGCGGGCCCCGAGCCCGCGCCGAGGCGCACATTGAAGAGAAGCACACGTGATCAACGGGATAAGGGGTGTCTGGGGGGGCAGCCCGGCTCCGATGGGGCCTTCCCTGAGCCCCTCCAGACGCCCCCGCCCTTCTCCTCCCTCTCGGCACGGCGGCTCGCAGGAGGCAGGAGGGGAGGCAGGGTGTTGTGCCCCGGGCCCCCCGACGGAGATCAGCAAAGGCTCGGTGCCCCGCTGCCCTCCCCATGTGGCCCTCCCTCTCCCCGGGCTCCGGGCACTGCCTCCACCCAAAGGGAACTTGTCCCTGTTAAACTGTCCCCATCTGTCCTCTGGTCCCTGCTTTGTCTCTGATGGCACATCCCTCGGCAGAGCCACCTTGCCTGGAGCACCTGCTCGGGGTATTTTAGAACGACCCTGGGGGGTGCAGGCCTTCCTAGGTCCAGGAAGAAACTACGGCTCAGCACAGCTGGGTGCCCTGCTCAAGCCCCGCTGGCCGGGGGCCCAGACCCCAGCCTCCTCCACAGGGGCTCTGCCTGCAACACAGGGCCGCGTTGCCATTTGGTAACCGGACCTCCTTCTAAGTCCTCCTCACAGCCCACTGGTCAGGGTGTGCCCGACAGACGGTGTCGCCTGCACTCTTCTCTCTGGGTCTGCGCCCGTTGCCCCCAATACTGCCGTGCCCCACGTCCACCACCCCACCTCTCTGGCCCATACGGGCCGTCTAGCGGAAGTTTTCCGACAACCCAAAGCCCAGCACCACCCCTCACTTCCCCTTGAGGGCCCCTGAGCGAGGCAAGCCCCCTACACTGAGTCCCGGTTTCTTCATCTGCATAAAGGGGGGGGATTAACACTAGGCCCCGCCACATGCTGGGACTCTGATAAGATCACCAGCACAGCGGCCCCCCGCCCATTTTCCAGAGAAGGAACTAGGCTCCGAGTGGCCAGCGAGCCCCTCTGCAGTCAGGCACGCTCCCCCGGGCCGGTGCTGGCTGCACTGAAGGCCCTCTGGCCCCTGAACAGACACCGCTGTCATTCTCCCGTTCATGAGGCTCCAAGAGGCCACAGGATGCAGGGCCACGCCCCATCCAGGCCACACTGCCCCCACCCCGGCCACTGGGCGCTCCCCAGGCACTGCGGGTCCTGAGCGGTCCTGGAGGGTGGCGAGGGCTGGGGACTGATCCAGGTGTGGTACGGAACGTCCACATTCCCAGCCAGGAGGGTGGCAGGACAAACCTCGTGTCAGTCACCTGCCCCCTGGCCAGGGTCGAGCCGCCCATACCTGCTCCTGCTCAAGCCTGCTGAGCGCCTGCTCTTGCCTCTCTGCCAAGGCAGCCAGCATCGTGGCCTTCCCCTTGCTGCCCAGACACCTGAGGGGGGAAGCAGGACTGACTGGCCAGCCAGGTGGACCTGGGATGCCCCTCTCCCACTGCAAGGCACTAGGAGGCGGCTGCCATGCATTAGGGGCACGCTGGGGGAACCCGGGGTGGGGGGGGAGGCTCAGTCCAGCCTGTCACTCTGCCCACTCACTCTTCATGACCATTCTCGGGCCTGACACACTAAGGGAGGGCAGCGCCTCCCACCCTGAAGCTCTAGCCCATCCAAAGAGTCCCCAGGGGAGGGGCGCGGGGACCCATCACGGGATAGAACTCCTACAGCCTGGCTAGCTCCTAAGCGCGGGGTGGGGGCAGGGGGGGGGGACCATATCTGGAATACACTTCGGGAAGCCAAGGAGGGAATATCAAGACGCTTAAACAGGGCTTCCTCCCTGACGCTGCAGCCCCACTTCTAGGCATTTCCTTTAAGGGGCGTGTCTCCTGCGTGGTCCCCAGCCGGCTAAAGGCTAAAGGAGCTGTGTGGTCAGTCGGGACGGGGGGCCCCCCTGCACGTTGCAGCGGCTACGCGGGGGCTCCGAAAGCTTTCCTGACTCGGGAGTGGAAACCCAGGTCACAAGACAGCAGTGAGTTGTGCTTGGAAAGCTGTAAAACAGCCCTGTGTACCTCCCGCAACGGGAGCCGGCAGGACAGACTGGAAAATACGCAGGCGCTATCTGGGAGAAGTGGGACTACGGGAGCTTTAAACGTTTACGTATTTGTGTTTGGAACTTCGCTGTTATCTAATTTCCTGCAAACACCCATTACTATCTGCACGGGTTGGGTTTGTTCCCCGCAAGCGGGCAGGAGTCGGAGCGGGAGGGAGGCGGTCCGATCGGGGGCGGGGCCTGAGTGGGAGGTGGGCGGCCTGGGGGCGGGATCCGGGAAAGAGGAGGGGCGGCCCGGGGGCGGGGCCCGAGAAGGGACCGGGGGCGGGGCCACGCGTGCGCTCACTCTCGTTGATGCTCCAGCCAGGCCAGCTCGGTGCTCATCTTCTCCTCCAGCACTTTCTCGCGCAGACGCAGCATCGCAGCCTGGTGCTGCGCGCGCAGCTCCTCATCCCGCAGGCTCAGGTCGAGCATCTGCAGCGTAAAGCAGCCGAGGGCTCCGGGGTTCACGCTCCAGGGCCCCGTCAGGCTCCGCTAGGGCGGGGCAAACCGACCAGACCGCTCTGGGACCAGCCTCGCTGGGTGGGAGCGGTACCCAGCCTAGGAGAGGAGGCCGCCGCCTCCAGGAAGCCCTCCCAGACTGCCCGCTCCACTCACCCCCCAGTCGTGCCTCTTTTCCTAGGGCCGGGGTACCTCCCACCCCGCTGTGAGCCCCCAAGGGTAGGGCTTGAACCCTGATTCAGGCTGGGCACTTGTTTGTGCCCAAGAGAGTCAAGGAAAGACTGGGCCACCTCGCCTGAAATGTGCAGTCTGAAAGGGGGGAGCCAGCCCTGCCTGAAGCACTTTGCTGGAATGCCTGCTCCCACTTACCACCCCAGGCATGAGGAAGGGGCTTGGGCAGATGTCAGTTGGAAGGGTAGGTGATGCCCATGGCAGGGAGTGCCCACCCACCCCCCCCCCCCAGGATGTGCAGCAGCGGTCCTCCGAGTGCAGGCTCCAGGTCGCTGCGGGAGGATTTCGGTCTAAAATCTAATGCCTGTGCCTCCCCTGAACCCCCCTCCCTGGAGTACCTCTCCCAGTACCTGGCGGGTGGGGCTGTCCTGAGGGCAGAGCCTGGCCGGGAGCAGCTGGGAGGGAGCTTGGTCCGGTCTCTCGTCCCGCTTGGGCTCTGAGGACAGAAAGCAGTCGGCGGTTGGGCCATGTAGGGGTTCTGGGCAGCCTGCCGGGTCAGGTAAGGGTTCCAGTGGCCTTTCCTACAGGAGGGCCTCTCGGAGGTAGGATATGTGGTGTAGTTTAATGGCCCCCGCATACACCCAGCTTCACGCCAGATCCCACAGGCCGCGTCAGGAGGCTTCGACCGTCACTGTTGTCCTGATGTGAAGTTGTGTGTGAACTGGTCATACAAAGGACCAGACCCAAGGCAGAGGGGCCTCGGGGATGACCTGGACCCGCTGCTTCACTCCCACGGAAGGAGAGACTGAGGCCCAGAGCCAGAGCATGACCCCTTTGAGGTCCAGCATCAAGCGGCGGAGGGGGGGGGGGCGGGTGGCAGCAGATTCGGGCCTAAGCAGCTCCTTTGGCGTTGGCCGCTGCTAGCTGTCCTGTGCTGGGTGGATGGGAAAGGGACTCTACGGTTGTAGAAAGTTAGTTTGAGGACTCGTGCGTCCCACCGGGAGAGTAAAAGGGATTGGAGTGTGGATTTACTGTGCCACCAAAAATGACTTTAGAAAGCAGCAAAACAGGGGCGCCTGGGGGGCTCAGTCGGTGAAGCGTCCGACTTCAGCTCAGGTCATGATGATCTCGTGGTCCGTGAGTTCAAGCCCCGTGTCGGGCTCAGTGCTGACAGCTTGGAGCCTGGAGCCTGCTTCGAATTCTGTGTCTCCCTCTTTCTCTGCCCCTCCCCACTCACACTCTGTCTCTCTCTCTCTCAAAAACAAAGAAACAGTAAAACAAAAAAGCAACAAAACAAAAAAATTACTTATGTGTACGCACACACACATATATGAATATTCACACGTACATATATGAAAGAATGATTCTCCAGACCCTGGGCACCAGGTCATATAGCACAGCGATCCCTGAGAGACAGAACACAAATTAGGCGAGACCCTCACTGTCACAGCTCCCTGCCTTGGAGTGTTTCTAGGCTGTGCCGCATGAAAGAGGAAACTGAGGCAGAGCCTCTCAGACCCCCGGGAAGACGAGATGGAGCTGGGGGTCTGGAGAGACCGAGGCATCTAGAGCTTCTGGGGAAAGGACCAGAGAGAAGATGGCGGCACCGAGAGACCCTGGAGATTTGGAGTGTCCCCCACGAGCGCTCAGTGGGCGCCGGCAGCGAAAGCATGTGAGGAAGCGCCCCACGCTGGGGAGAGAAGCACCGGGAAGGAGCAGAGTGGGGGCCGTGCCTGTCTCCGCTAGCCGGGCTGGGAAACCTCACAGCCCACGGGTCTCAGGGCAGAGCGCACAGAAGGTCCTGCCTCGGTCCCAGACCGAGCCCCACTTCAAGCCCACCGAACAAACTAGCAAAGCAACACCCGGAAGGCTCCAGCTGCGTCCGAGGGACTGTGTTCCAGAACCAAGCTCGCAACTGAGTGCGGAGCTCCCAGCGAGGCAGAAGGCAAAACGTGCAGCAGGCGTGTGGAGAAGAGCCATGACCCATCACGAGAACCATCGGCCGAAACTCCCCAGGTGGTAGAATTAGCCACAGGAGGACTTTGAAAGCTGCTGTAACAGGGGGCGCCTGGGGGGCTCAGTCGGTTAAGTGTCCGACTTTGGCTCAGGTCATGGTCTCACAGCTCGTGGGTTTGAGCCCCGTGTCGGGCTCTGTGCTGACAGCTCGGAGCCTGGAGCCTGCTTCGGATTCAGCGTCTCCCTCTCTGCCCCTTCCCCACTCGCACTCTGTCTCTTTCTCTCAAAAATAAAAAAAAAATTTTTTTTAATTTAAAAAATATTTTATAACCGTATTCCATATGTTTAAAAAGTTAAGTAGAGAGGCAGTTAAGTAGAGTGGGTGGCTCAGTTGGTTAAGTGGCCGACTTCGGTTCAGGTCATGATCTCACGGTCTGTGAGTTTGAGCCCCGAGTGGGCTCTGTGCTGACAGCTCAGAGCCTGCAGCCTGCTTCGAATTCTGTGTCCCCCTCGCTCTCTGCCCTTCTGCAGCTCATACTCTGTCTCTATGTCTCTCAAAAATAAATAAACGTTAAAAAATTTAAAAAATTAAAAAAAAGTTAAGTAAAATCAGAGATGATATAAAAAAGTGTCCAAATGGAACTTTTAGAGACGAAAACCCGAATTCTGAGAAGGAAAAGACACTGGATGGGATTAATGACGGATCAATCACCGCAGAAGGAAAGAATAATGAACTTGAAGACACAGCAGTTGGAACTCTCCGCAAGGAAACACAGAAGAAAAAGAGAATCAAACAAACAGAAAGAACAGAGCCTCATGAGCACGCGGCTTCAGGCGTCGCGACGTCCCGGAGAGCGGGGGGCTTGATGGCAGGGAGACAGAAGGCACCGTGGCTTCTGTGCCCAAGCGCAAGGCACACGATAAACCAGTAGGTGCCCGGATCACTACGCACCCCGAGCACGAGAGACATAAAGAGAGAGTGCACGCAAACGCGTCGTATCAGGGGGCTCCGAGGCAGTAACAAAGAGGAAGCCGAACGGCAGCCCCAGACAAGGGCGCCGTGTGCGGGAGAAGAGCGAGGCGGCCCGCAGGCCCACGGTGACAAAACGCAGCCAGAAGACGGGGGAACCACCGCCGGCGGAGGGAGACACCGTCCACCCGGGGCTACACTCGCAGAGGGTATGTCAGAAACACAGATGAAAGGAGTTTGTCCTCAGACACACAAAAGCTAAAAGAATCTGTCGCCGCCCCCCACCGCGGAAGTTCTAAAGGAGACCCTTCAGGCAGAAGGGCGGCAATGCCAGGGGCGGGAGTCATGTCTACGCAAGAGCAAGCACCGGGAACGGGGGTGCACGGACTCGTTAAGAGCTGACCGAGTGTAGACCAGAGCTGACCGAGTGTAGACCACAGTAACAGAGTATTCTGGAGTTCAGGAAAGATCCCGGTAAGACGCAGGCGGCACCGGGAGAGCCCGTTGCCACTGAGAGCCGGGCTGTGCGCACGAGCCCTCTGCCTGGGCCGGGCGCCCGCCGCGTGTGTGGTTTTGAGGACTCTTACCTGCAGGAGCTGACTTGTCCTCCTGACTCTGCTGTCCTTCCTGGGGGTCCTGAGAGGGCGCGACCGCGGCTAGGATCTGGGCTGGGTGTGATCTGCGGGGGGAGGGGGGGGGACTGGAGACACAGCCCTGGAGGCACAGCCTGGAGGCCTGTCCCAGGCACCCTGCCCGCCCTCTTCTATGTTGGGAGGTGGTGGTGGCCGGCCCCACCTGGGGCCCCACCTGGGTCTGGCTGTCACGGTGCTCAGACAAGTGGTCGGCTCCCCGCCCTCCGAGGCTGGTTCTGGCCTGCCCTCAGTGGAGTGTGTCCTCATCAGCTGCTGTGGGGACAGGAAGGCGGCAGGTGTCGTGGGGGCCCCAACCTCAGAGGCCTCCACATGAGGCTGACGGTCCCTCCCTGCCCCCCAGACAGGGCTGGATGTGGTGGGGTCGGGGAGGGTGGCAGGTGCCCAGCAGACACAGAGCAAGGCCAGGGCTGGGGCGCCCCCAAAGCGGGGGGGTGTCAGATGGCGGGAGGGGGGCGGCTGCATGGACGGTGGGAGCCGAAGCCCCACACCCCAGCTGCAGCAGCAGTTGTGGTTCTGGGAAGGAGGGGAAGGGGAGGGAAGTGGGGGCCGGGCATGCACGGTGCCCCCCCGCCACAGGCACAGGCGTGTGCACCTGCTTCCCCAGGCTGGGGCGCCCTCCTGGGAAAGCCTCCCTAAACGCATTATGAGTGAGTCCATCCCAGTCCTCAGACCAAAGACACAGAAAAGAGAAAGCCCACCACATCCAGGCAGATCACAGACATCAGCCCAGGGCTGGGTGCCATCTGCACCATCCCCACCAGCGAGCGCAGGGGGCTGGGTAGAGGTGGTTTGGAGACGCGGGTCCCCTTCCTAACCTCCCAGCAGACCTGCCAGGGCCATGAGTGTCCCGCACATATCAGCTCATGAGCTCCAACAGAGAGCCCGAGACTCTGGTGCCGCCCAGGACACAGGCAGGCGGAAGGCCCAGGCGGCCGCCTGTCCCCTCAGCCAGGTGTCCCCGGGTCAGTGGCGGGCCGGAGCGTCCCGTGAGCATCTGCGTGCAGCCGCCTCTGGCGGCAGCTGCACTCTCCTCTTCCGGGCACCGGCAGGCCCACGTTTCAGGCGGCACCGCGTCTGCACTCTCTCCGGCTCCACCTGCCACAAAGCCAGAGAGCCAAAGCCACCTGCGAAGGGCCACGCGTGGGCCTGCCCGCGAAGAGCCCGGCTGACCTGCACTCGGTGCTTGAAGACGAGCTGGTCCAGGGCCGTCTGCGTCTCCCAGACTTCCCGCTCTGCGCGCTGCCGCAGAAGTGCCAGCGCCTGCTCCTGCTCCCGCTCCTGCTGGTCCAGCTGCAGGGAGGGCCGAGCCTCAGGATTCCTGGGGGGCCCCACACTGCTGCCCCCGAAGAGCCCCAAACCCTGAGCCCGTGAGGGCAGGCGGTGCCTTCTCTGGGAACTGGACACTTCTCAGGCGGGGGGAGGAGGGGCTTGAAAGCCCCCGCTTGTGGCCGGGCCCCCCCCTCCAGCCCGCGGCTTGCTCCCCCCTCTCGGCTGAGAAGGTCCGCGTCCTGGGCTGACTGTCCCCCACTGCACGCTCCCCTCCCTTGTTTCCACCCCCCCCCCCGAAGAGCTGTCACTCCCTTCTGCACTCCCTGCTTTGGAGCCTCTCCGCTCAGCCTCGGGGACGAGGGCTCTCCCAGCTCACCCCGGGCAGGCCTAAAGGGGACACAGCTGCCATCAGCCTGACAGAATGGGGCAGGACACACCTTCGGTGACTTGAGATAGCCCAGGGACTTCTGGGGGACGTTGGCAGGGTCCCCGGAACTCTGACCTGTGGAAGCCACAGAGAAGGGGCAGGTAAGTGGCCTGCAGGGAGACTCCCAGCACGACGGCCCCTTCCCAGGCATCCAGGGAGGGCGGGATGGGGGCAGCCGATGGCAGTGGGAGGCAGCTGGCTGCTGCGTCTCCTCGATGGCCCCAGGGGTTGGCTCTGCCTGACCCTCAGCCACACTCCCCGGGGGGCCATGCCGGAGTCTGCAGAGACAGCGAGGGGGAGCCAAGGACATGGGCCCCGCCAGCAGACAGACCGGGCTCACCCTGCCTTCGCCCGTGGAACAAACCGCCAGCCCTTCAGAGCCTCGGTGGGAAAAACGGAGGTTCCCACCTCCCTGCAGGTGAGGTGACCTGACACAGGCTGGCCGGACGGCATCGGTGACCACCGTAATAATGATCACAGCCGGGCGGTGCCTACTAACACGGAGGCACAGGGCCCCCGGCGTCCCTGGGGTTTCTGGGGGTGCTCCGGAGAAGGATCCCGAACACCGCAGCCTCCCCGCCTGGATCGGGAAGGCCCCGAGGGCTCCTCTGTCCCTTTGGTGGCCCCTGAGGGTCCAGCTCAGCCTCCGCACATGGTTGGCGCCCCTGGGTCCCCTGAGGCTGCCTCTAGGGGTGACTCCATGGCCGGAGGGGCAGCGGGCGCGCTCCCTCCTTGGCCCGCCTCCCATCTTCTGGGCCTGGTGCTGGTGGAAGGGGGCAGAGGAGGGCGTCGGGTCTGTGGTGGCTCTGAGATGAGCTCCTCGGTCATCGCCGGCCAGTGTGCAGGAAGAACACCGACCCCTAGACCGTGCTCGCCTCCCAGGGCCGAGCAGCCCAGCTTTCCATGGCTAGAGTGGCAGAGGCTGTGGGCAGTGGCTGAACCAGCCCCTGGGCATTTCCACGGCAGTGAGAAAAACTCCGAAGCCCCAGGGCCGGGAGAAGCAGTCAGGCGTCCTGTGTGCTGAGCACAGGGCCGCCCTCCCCCTCCCCCGCCAGCTGGCCTCCATGGGAAACGAGGACCCGTATGGGAGACCGGTTTGAAGCGTCTCTTCTGAGCTGAAGTTCCCTCGAGAAGGAAAATTCCTCTTTTGCTTTCGTTTTGTGGCCACCGAGAGGCACCGAAGCCGGAGAAGATGTCCAGGACCCAAGCCCCCGCCAGCCTGCGCCCACCGACCATCCTGCGGGCGCCCGGGAGGCTCGAAGACTCGGGGCGGGGTGTCCTTGTCACCTCCGGCCACGGCGTGCCAGCACCCCAGATGGTCACCAGGGAGACACGGGCCGTGTGCCCCTGAGCTCCGAGCTGCGACCCGGGAGAAAGCAAGCCATCCCCACCACGGGCGTGTGGCGATGACTGTGAAGTGAGCGTGTTCTGTGAGGGGGCTGGCATCGGGGACTCGCCGCCTCAAGCCGGAGGGAAGCTGACAGGCCCCTGCTGCCCTGGGTGGGAGAGCCACTGAGCCCGAGCTAGGTTCCCTGCAGACCATGGGCACAGCCGCTGGCAGCCACACGTGTCGCTGTTGGTTTAACTTAAATGAAAGGGACATCGACATAACATTCCATTCCTCAGTCCCACCGGCCCCGTTTCACTGGCCGGACGGTCCTTCGTGGCTAATGGCTGCCCTATTGGATGGCCCAGACTGTAGGACGCTTCCTTCCACCCAGAAGCTTCCACCGGACGACGTGGTGCTGGATGGTGGAGTCTCGAAAGCCAGGTCTGCTGGGCAGCGCTGGTCCAGAGGGTGTCTCACAAGTTCTAGTGGGCGGCGCTGCCCGGTCGGAAAGCGGTTCGAATCCCCGCTCTGCCACGGGTCTGGCTCGAGCCCACGGTGCCTCTTTGAGCACAGGCTTCCTCCTCCACAGGCGGGGCGTGGGGACGGGCCCGACCCCAGGCACGGTGAGACCAGTGAGACCCATGTGTGGCACACGATGCCCGGTCCGGGGCCCCCAGGGCACTCGGTTCACTCGTGCTCTCGGCAAACAGTCCCCAGGCACACGCGCGTGGCGGCCACTGGCTGGAACTGCAGTGAGTTCTCACGCCCGCAGAGCAAGCACACCAGCAGGGTGGCTGGCAGACCTGGCTCAGCCCGCGTGCTCTCGGGGAGGCTTCCTGGAGGAGGTGTCTGATGCCAGCCCGGCACATTTGCTCGCCGCTTGGGTTCGGGCTGCCCGCGATCCTGCTCTCCGCCATGCCATTTCCAATGACCTGGGAGCTGCCTGCCGTCCCACGATAGAGAGATCCCGCCGGAGAATTTCAGTCCACACCCGGGGAGATAGCCCCTGCCCAACACGGTGTAAGGAGGTGCGCAGGAGGGACTGAGAGCTCGGGGCGAGCCTCCACCCCACCGCCCATCCTGCTCCCCGCCTCCTGGAGGGGCTCGGAGGCAGAACCAGGGAGAGGAGCGGGTTTTTCCGGAAGGCCCGGCACCTGGCCAGTTCGGGTTCAGGCCGTGGAAGCTGCCCCACCCCGGGCCGACAGCCGCTCCCCGACCAGCCCTCGGAGGCCCCAGGAGGGACGCTCACGGAGGTGGGCACAGGGCAGGGGACCGGGACCTTTTCCAAGGGGACGGCTCTGCCCTGTCTTTCTCTGGAAAGTGGGAGTGGGAGCCCTGGGGTCCCCACAGGACAACCTCGGGGACACAGCAGGCTGGTGTGGGGCACCCTTTAACGAGGCCCCTTGCCCGGCTAAGAGGCACCCACGGGGAGGTCTGTTCTCGCCCCGACGCCCGGGCTGCCCACTGACTGTCGCTCCCACGAACGAGTCGCTGAGAAGGCTCGCGAGGGAGCTGCGGGTCCGAAATTCGGGTATTTGTCCTTCCAACCAGTGATGGTGGTTTTCCCCTTGGGAGTGGAGAGGGTCCCTTTCTCTGCCCCTAGCTGTGCTTTCACCCCCTCCCCGTGGGCCACCTGCCCGACCCCCTACGTGTCGACCGCCTCCCCGAACCCACCCCCCATGGGCAGACACGGAGGGGGGGTGGTGGGGGGCGCCAGTGTGGTGGGCACTGTGCCTTGTGTCCCAGGAGGAGTCATCTGCCACTGCCGCCCGGCAGCACGAAAAGTAGGGAGCCTGCAGTGGCTGTCCTTGGGGTCAAGGGCTTTCTACTCAACTCAGTCCCCACAGCACCCCGTTTGACGGTCGAGAGGGGCAGGGGGCACCTGAGCTCTCCCAGCTTTCCAGAGCATACGGCTGCGCCCAGATCCCGCCAGTGGGATGGGCGAGAGACCCTCCCCACTGTCCCCTGAAGTTACCGAAGCAGGTGCCTCCAGGCCCACACCCCGGCCTCACTGCAGGGACTGTAGCGCTTGTCCCTGGCAGAGCCTTTCAAGGGGGCTCTGGGACCAGGGTCCCCACAGTGGACGTCCCTCCCAAGAGCAAGGAGCCGCTTCTGTGGGGGCAGTGAATGGGGCTGAGGGGTAGAGAGAGGGCTGCCCCCATCGGAAGGAAGGGCAGAGCCTGACCCCTTGCAGGACCCTGGCCTGGAGCAGCCAGCCCCAAGCAGCTGGGGCTCGCCCTTGACCCTCACAGAAGCCAGCCACCTGCCCCTGCTCAGCCAGCCTTCCAGAGGGACAGGAAGGGGCAGACAGTGCTGGCACCTGCGTCAGCCCTGGGCACAGCTCGTCCCTGGGCACCCCTGGGCCGCTCGCCGCCCCCTCTGGGCCGCACTTTCTGGGGCTGGAAACACGGTGGAAATCTCTACCGGCTTCCCGGTAGATTCTTCTCCTTGTCACTTCTCTCTCAGAGCCCGACATGCCGTGTGCCGTCACCCGAGCATCTCCCGATGCCTGTCCCACACTAAAAAGCAGGTGCCTCAAGGTCAGAGCCTGATCTCGGGTCAGCACCGGGCACAGCAGGTACTCAGTGGGGACAAGTTGGAAGAGCAGAGACAGGAACGAACAAATGAATTAGGAGGCAGGTAAGGCCCTTGGTGCCTCGGGAGACTGGGAGAAGCAGGGCCAGGGGGTCAGGCTTCCCTGCGGCCCCCAGCGCGGGCTGGAGCGTCTCCCAGAGCAAGCGGCAGAGGAGGTGGGAGAGGGCTGGCCACGGGATGCGGGGGCGCAGACTCCTCCTCCCTCAGACGTCCCAGGGCATGAGCCCAGCGTGCACACCTCCCCAGCCGCTCGGTCCCGGTTCCCAGCTGCTGCGCCAGGACCCCGAGGCTCATCCCTGAGCACCCGCCGAGCACGTCCCCACGGTCCGCCCACACCCCTCAGCATGGGCCCTTAGCCAGGCTGGGTGCCAGGCGGGGCGCTGCCCCCTGCACCCCCGCTCTGCACCAGCTCCGTGGCCCTGGGCAAGTCTCCTCATCTGAAACCCGGGGACGAAACCTTTCAGAAGCAAAAGAAAAGGCCGAAGGTTGGGCAGGCAGATGCTCAGAGGCGGCGGCCCAGGAGCAGGGCCCTCGACCGAACAAGCTGTCGGCCCTTGTCGAGCAAGCATCGGTCACGACAGAGGCGTTGGAGGAGCACAGAGCAAGCAGCTGGGTCCCGAGAGCCGCCAGAAAACTTTAATACTGATGCGCGGATGCTCCCCGCATAGAAATGGACCTCTCTACGCCCGCAGGACCTCACCGGGGCGTCGGGAAGTGGAGGGGGTCCCCAGCGGACCTCCCCGGCCACCCGACCAGCCAGCCCAGGGCCTGTCCGCGGGCACGCCCTTACCGCAGCTCCGCATGGTCCAGGGCGTGACCAAGCCGGCCCCTCTGGCCGACCGCGTCTCCTCCAGCTGCAGGGAGCCGCAGGTGGGGTCCAGCATGGCTGTCACCCCGAGCGAGCTAGGGACACGCAAACACACGTGTGAGTGGAGTCGGGCAAGGGACAGTCCACATGGCACGAGGCCGCTGGGGGCTGGGGGACAGGGACCCGCGTGCCCTCGGCCTGAACAAAGTGGCTCGTGGACCCACAGTGACCAGGGCCGAAGCCAAGGGCCAGAGGCCTAAGGGGTACAGGGGGTGAGCCCGTGACCAGAGGACCAGGGGGGCCGCAGTGAGCAGGTGGCATCACGGATCCAGGCCAGCAGCATTCCCCAGCCACCCCGGGGCTCTGCGCTGGGACCCGGGGGACTGGTAGCCCTCAGGAGCACGGACGGCTGAGGCTTAGCTGCCACCATCGCTGTCGAACACCGCGGCCGGGACCAGAGTGCCCTTCCCCAGAAGCCCGTGCCTGCTTGGGCCCCACAGGGGGAGACGGCCACTCTGGGAATGAGGGACACGCGGCCTGCTCTTCATCTCTGTCGTTCTCTCTGCTACCCGCTAAGGGGCCCTGTCCGCCGGCCCTAACCCTCGCCACTACCTGCTCGTGGCCTGAAATGCTGCCCCGTCCCGCAGAGGGAGCCTGAGCCAGCCAGGGGACGGAGGAGGCAGGGGTCACACCAGCCCGCTCAGAAACTTGCCTGCCCTCAGGGCGAGCTAAGCCCCTGCCCAGAGGCCGGGGGCAGCGCGTTTCAATAGGATTGGAAGAGGGGGCCTTCCCTGAGACAGCAGGAGCCCGGGAGCCTGTGTCTGCGGGGTGCACAGCTCCGCCTCTCTTCACGTTTCTTGTTAGGGTGCTGCTGGCCCTGCTGGCTCAGGGACTCAGGACCGCTGGAGTGACCAAGGACACACTGCAGGCCGTGGAGACGGAGGGGGGGAAGGGAGGGCCGCAGGGACAGGGGCGGGGGGGGGGGGACGTGGCCCTCCTCCAGCAGCCACACATGTTTGTTGAGCACCTGCTGCTGGACCGTCCAGCCCCCACCTCTGCAGCCCCGGGCCCTTGCAGGGGAGATGGCGTGGAAGAGGGTTCCGGAAAGAGGAAGTCCCAGGGAGGCAATGGATGGGCCCAGGGGCTGAATCTGGGGAGCGCCCCGGGATGGGGGCGGCTGCAGGAGTGCGTGCCCATGAGGGGACAGGAGCGACCCGGGTCACTGCAGGGGCCTCTCATCCTGCTCCCTGCTACTGAGCATAGGATGCCGCCCCCTAGAGGCTAAGTTCCAGGCGTCGCCATCAGTGTCCCCCTCAACTGTCTAGAGCAAGGGTCAGTCAACGTTTCCCCTCAAGGGACAAACAGGAAACATTTAGGCTTTGCCGGCCACACGGACTCTGCCTCTGTGGAAACGACTCTGCCATTTCGTCACGACAGCGGCCGCACCCACTAGGGGAACCATGCGCGGGGCTGTGTGCCAATAAAGCTTTATTCACGAACACGGGCAGCGGGCCTCGGGGCTGTGGCCGGCTGGCCTCTGGCCCAGACTTTCCAGGGTAGTGCTTCTCAAGCTTCAGCGCAGCACAACGCCAGCAGGGCTGGCCGCCGGGCCCGGCCCAGGGTACCGGGTTCAGGAGGGCGAGGGCAGGCCGGGGCTCAGCATTTCTAGCGAGTTCTCGGGGAACCGCTGAGAACCGCTGGACCAGGGAATGGGCATAATCGAAGAACCCTGGGCTCTCGTGTCCGGCCCTGCATCTGAGTTTTGGCTTGCCCTCCCACGAGCTATGTGATCCTGGCAAAGTCACCTCTCTGGGCCTCAGTTTTCCGGTCTGCAAAATGGGAGCGGGAATACATCTCTCAGGGTCCTGAAAGCACCGCCCGAGGTGCCGGGAAGCCTGCAGGTAGCGGCGGGCACACAGCTGGGGCAGGCACCCCACCGGCCCTTCCTTCCATGGTGGACGGGCCCTCGGAGGGCAGGAGCGGGTGCTGGTGACCGGCTGGGTCCCCAGCCGGCACTGAGCCCCCACAGACCCAGCATAGAGAGGACAGCGGCGTGCGTGGTGGTCCCACACTGACTCAGAAACTCAAAAGCTGGCCTGAGAGGCAGCGGGATGGGCCAGGCTCTGGATCTGGAGAACATGGGGGCCACACGCTGTTCGAGGGCCTTGACCTTCATCCTTGGACCCCACCGTGGAGTCGCGAGCAGGGAGGCAAGGGCTATGGACACACTGAGGGGCCAGCAAGCCCCTGGGCCCGGATCCCACAGCCAGGCCGCTGGGTCGTCCACAGCCTGGTGGGGGCGGGGCAGGGGGACCCTGGGTGGGAACGCCCCGCAGGGCCCCGCTGGCCGTCCGCAGTGGGACACGCAGGTGTGGGGTGTCTGCCTTGGAGCCCAGGCACTGATGATTAACATCTGAGGATTCTCCCATCCTTCGCCTCTCCTCTAGGTCTAGGGAGGGACGGCTGGCCAAGAACCAGAAGTCCAGCCCAATGCTGCCCCCTACTGGCAGTAATCATTCAGGTCCACCGACTGGAGGGAGGCTGGGCGGTGGGCGGGGGTGGAGTACAAGGGCCTGTGGCTGGGTGCTGCTGAGAACTGAGACAGGGACACAGGACCTGGGCGGGAGGACACGACATCCGTGCACGACCAGCCTGCCAATCACACAGGAAAGTGCGGCCGACAGTGTCCGATGGGCCCGGTCCCAGTGCAGAGGAGTGTGGGGAGGGGGTATCCCCCCGGGGGCTGCCCACCCATCAGCGGGGGACCTTGGGTCAGGGCCCCAGTGCCCGCAGCCCCGCCGTCTCTGGGCTTGTTGCTCCTGGCCCGGCTGGCACCAGAGCCAGCAGGCCCTGGTCCGGGGGCCTCTCACGGTGGGGTCAGGACAGTGTCACCCCTCCCTCACCGCCAGCCCAGAGGCAAGCAGACCACCATGCACCCCTGTGCACGGGCTGTGCATAGCCAGCGGCTCGTGGCTCACTCGGCCAGGGCTCGCGGAGGGCGTGCAAGCTCACCTCCCGATGAAGGGGTGGAGGGCCTGGAAGGAATCTGTGTTTCTTGCCAGCCTGTTACCCAGCTCCAAACATCCGTCCTCCATGAAACCTTTGGAGAGACGGACACCGGGCTCATTCCCCGGAATCGGCAGGAGGGGAGAAGCTGCTGGCGGGTGGGGACCGAGGGAGGGACATCCCAGCCCCATGTCAGCAGGGGCCCCGCAGGCCGCGTCTGCTTTCTTGCCTCTCTCTGGAGGCAGGGTAGGGAGGTGGTGGGCACATAAGCCTCAGGGCCTGGCCTCACCCCTCCGCCACCAGGACCAAGATGTGGACAAGGACTGTAGCTGACGGAAGGTTAGCCTGTGACCGGGCTCTGCCAGGACCGCCCCCTACGTCCCTTCAAGTGGCCTGCACACCTGCTGTGGTATTGTCATCGGAGCATCCCCTTTAGGGAGAGAGTGGGGTCCCCTTGGCCACCGCTGGGGCCGGCGGTCACCTACCTCGGGGCTGGCTGTGGTGGTGGGCCCCCGGGCTCACGCTCTGCCGCCGCTCCCAGTCGGGGCTCCACGAGAAGCAGGAGGGTGAGACGTGTGGCCTGGCCTGCGTGTCCACCCAGTCCCAGGGCGTCCCTCTGCCCCCGTTGGGCACCAACGCTCCGGAGCAGACGGGGGCTGTGGGCATGGGGGCAGCCGCCACGCTGCTGGGGCGCGAGGGCGATGGGTCGGACACGGGGTCCCTGAGAGCGTCCGGTGCCTCCGACTTGTGGAGCTTGGCCGTCAGGATGTCGATCCGTTGCTTCAGGACGTTGGCCATGGTCTCCAGGGCCTGCAGCCGGGCCTGCTTGTAGCGGAAGTGCAGGGGCCCCGGCGTGCCCAGGCGCTCGCTCTCCTCGGGGTCCAGGTAGATGCACACCCCCGGACGCGGGTACTGGGTGGTGAGGTCCTGGAGCTTCAGGGGGCCCGGGGAGGAGCGGGCAGACATCAGCATGGAGGCTCTGTCCCAGCCGTCCCGGGGGCCGCCTGTCTCCAGAGTCTCTGTGCGGTTCAGGGCTCTGTTCAAACACAGGCAGAAGCTGCAGGGAGACGGGGCGGAGAGGGTCAGGCCTGGGGCCTGCGGCCTGGGCGGAGAGTTCGAAACGCGTCCGCGGGGCTGAGCGTCTGTGACAATGGCGTCCATTCACAGTGACCGTCTACGGCTTGGAGGAATGGCTCTGGGGCGGCTATCTAGCAACGGACCGCAGCCGGCCGTGAGGGAGACAGAGCAGCGATTTCTGGGGTTTAACACCAGAGCTGAGGCGCGAAAAGAAAAACTAGATCGAGGTCCTTCAAAACGTAGGGCTCGTGTACGATCGTGCACGAGAAGGCGACCTACAGAACGGGACGGCGATTACAGTCCACGCGGCCCGTGAGGGTCGGAACCCAGAACGTGTAAGGGACACCTGCCGCTCAACGACTCTAGCACACAAAGGACTTGAGCGGACGTTTCTCTAAAGACACACGGGGCCAATAAACACACGAAAAAGATGCTGAACGTTGCTGGTCGTCAGGGAGACGCAAGGGAAGATCCCAGTAAGATACCCCTTCACGCCGGTCAGGGTATCTGCCACGTAACAATAAAAAGAGGGGCGCCTGGGTGGCTCAGTCGGGTGAGTGTCTGATTCTTGCTTTCGGCTCAGGTCATGATCCCAGGGTCGTGGGATCGAGCCCCGCATCGGGCTCTGTGCTGATCCACAGGCATGGGGAGGGTGCGGGGAGAATCTGTACGGAACGGGGCAGAGTCCAGTCTGGGAAGGTGGACACATTCTGGGCACGGACAGAGGGGGAGGGGATGGCTGCACAGCAGCGTGAATGTGCTTGCAGACGGCAAATCTAGGTTCTGTGTATTTCCCCACAATTTCTTTAAAACTAGAGAGAAGGAAAGAACACAAGAAAGCAAGCTGAAGGACCCACACCCCCTGTCCAGGGGACGCCCCCGCGGGCATCAGGTCAAGGCGGCCAGGAGCCCTCGGTGGGCTCTCCGCTGAGGGAGGGGTCCGCCCTGGGCGGTGGCTGGCCTCTCCACGGGTGCAGGTTCCCAGCGTGGGAACGCTCACTGAGCTGTGCGCCGGGGACCTGCGTCCTCGTCAGGATGTTCCCGGACGTCAAGTTTAAGAAGTTAAAAGCCACACAGCCTCCTGGGCTGCTCTGTGGACCTGCAACCTCCAGGAGTGCCCCGAGCAACGCGGGGGCCGGTCTCCTGACCCTGAGCTTTAAGATGCCGCCCAGGGGACGGGCTTTCTGAACAGCTGCCCGGTTCCATTAAAATACACGATCGCGAAAAACAAAAACAAGAGGGAATAAACCAGAAAAGCCACCGGGGCAGGACACAGAGAAACCGGGACCCTCCTCTGTCGCCGGTGGGAATACGAAATGACACAGCCGGTGTGGAAAACCATCTGTCAGTCCCTTGTAAAGTTAAACATGGGGATTTCACATACAGCTGCCTGGCAATTTCCCTCCCAGGTGTGCAACGAGGGACACGAAACAGGTATTCGATGAGATCATTCACAGCCCTCTGATCACAGCAGCCGACAGGGGAATCAGCCCAGACGTCCACCAAGCGACCAACCGATGACCACCTGTGGGTGTCAGGCCACGGAATAGGGTTTGGCCACGACGGAACGAAACCCCGACATGCGCGACAACATGGATGAGCCCAGGAAACAGGCTCCCAGCAAGAAGCCAGACGCCAGCGGCTGTACGCTGCGCGCCCTGCCGGCAGGAATCTGCGGAGGGGGAAGCCGACTGCGCAGCACGGGCTGCAGGGAGGAACTGGAGCACTGCAGGTTCCCTTTTGGGGTGATGCAAGGTTTTGTGCGCAGACTCGGTGGTCACGCGACACCGGGGGCGTGCTCGGTTCCCCCCGCGTCACGCCCTCTGAATGGATCCGGGACAGCGCTGAGCGCTGATCGCCAGCTCCGGGCGGAGGAGGCCGCCTCTGCCTGGGGGGAGGGAGCCCCACCCGGGAATCGCAGCCCCCACCTGCCTACCCACCTGCCCGGGGCCTCCTGGTCCCCCAGCACCATGCCGGAAGTCACCTTGCTCCACTCCAGCACGGGCGACCGCAGGCTCCCGGGGGCTTCGAGGCCCTGAAGCAGAGGAGACCACAGTCAGCGCCCGCCCGGCCGGAAGACCCTGAGACCCTGAGACCCTGTCTCTGAGTCCCAGAACTAGCCCTGACCTCCACAGGGTCTCAGGCTGGATCCCTTGGGAGTCCCCTCTTCAGGGGCTGGGACGGAGGCAGCAGGGTCCTTCCAGAGCCCCACCATACCCAGGGAGGCAGGCGCCTGGGGACACTGGAAGCTCGGCGGCCGAGGTGGCCAGCACCACGTCCTCACCCGCACCCGGCGCGTACCTTGGACTGCGAGCAGTGCGGGAAAAAGGTGACGATGCCGGGGGTTGTGTGGGAGACCACGGGGACGGCTTTGCCGAGGACAGCCTCCCTCTGTTTCCTGTACACGTCCTGCAGCCTCTGGTTTCTCAGCTCGAGGGCCCGCACGGCCGAGGCCTTCTCCTCTAGGGCCTGTTGCCTCCGGGCCAGCGTCTTCTGGCGCATGAACTCCCGCAGGGACTCGGAGCTGTGGGGGTGACCCAGGACCCCCCGGGGCTTCGGGCAGGGTGGCGGCACCCTCACCTCCGTCTCCTTCCCGGCGGCGTTCCCGGGGGCCCCGAGGGCCGGCCTCAGCCAGCAGTGCGCCACCTCCGAGGGAGGCAGGACGGAGCCTCTGCCCTTGCACGGGGTGCCCACGCTGTGCGTGAAGGAGGCGCTCCAGGGCCGCTGGGCCGACGGGCTCCATGATCTTCGGGTGGGGCTCTCCCAGTCTTCAGGAGTGGCCCAGGTCCTCTGGGGCTGGGAGGCCTGCCTGGCCGAGGTGCTCCAGGGCCGCTGAGGGGAGGAGGTCAGCCTTTCAGTGGGGCTCCCGGGCCTCTGGAAGGAGGGGTTCCGTCCTTGGGCCGCCCAGGTCATCTGGGGATAGGACTCCCACCCAGCCAAGGTGCTCCAGCGATGCCCCGAGGGGAAGCTGCCAGCCCTCTCTAAGGAGGAGCACTCCCGCTCCATCCTGGCCGGAAGACTCTCTGAGAAGGCACCCCGAAAGCCTGGGGTGCACCAGAGGCCCTGCCGCTGCCTCCTCCCTGCCGGGTCCTGCAGGCACGGCCTTGACCGCAGCAGCTCAGGCCCTCCCCTGGGGTGGTGGCTCCGGGCCAACTCCAGCCCGGCCTGGATTTGCCGGCGGAGGTCTCTAAGGACGGCCATGGCATTCTGGATGGTCACGGGCTGCTCGCAGGAAGATAGGCTGGGCATGTTGGCAGACACCTGCAGGCCACCGCGGACAGCGGCTGGACTGGGCGTCCGGGGGCGGGCAGGGGGGCTCTTGGCAGCTCCAACTTTCTTGCTGTCTCCTGCAAAGACAGGTGGTCATGGGTGTCAGGAGCTGCAGGGGCGCGGGGAGAGCAGAGCCAGCCCCCCCCTCCCCGGCCCTGTTCCCAGCCCCTCCTGGCCTCCGCACACAGCGTGGGTTTGCAGAAGCCCTCCGGGCGCACGTCCCGATGCCTCGAGGCTGTGCCCGGGCACCTGGCGCAGAGCCCCCCACTCCAGACGTGGTGAACACAGCATGACGGGGGGAGGACGTGTGTCTGCCGGAGGAGCCCCTGCCGCTCCCCTCCTGCCTCCCTCGGTCGGGCAAGCCTAGCCTCCTGGGAGCCTGGAAGGTGTCTCTCAGGGACAGAAATCCTTTTCTCAGCTTTTCAGATGTAATGGTTTCCCCCAAGTCCTGTCTGATGGCAGGCTTGGAGGGCGTTCGACAGGCCACTGGGGACGGGCTGCTGCTGCAAGCGATGTTCCTCCTTTGCCCTCGGTGCCCACCGCCCACGTGCTACAGCGCAGCAGGGAGGAGCCAGAAGCGGAGGCACCAGGTACCTAATTCCATGGTGGGGGCCTCGTCTCTGGAGGGAGCCTCACTCCGGAGCCTGGGGAGGGCCGGAGGAGGCCCAAGCAGGGCCCTCACCAGGGCTGGTCCTTTCCTCCAGGCGTAAACACCAACCAACTCAGAATCTTAAACAGAGAAAACGCACACACAGCCGAGTGGCCAGGGCCTTCCAAACGCTGGCCCAGACGGGGAGGCTGCTGGCCCCGGGCAGCCCCCAGGGACCAATTCCCAGGCTCCAGAGGAGCTGGGGCGAGCCTGGCCACCAGGCAGCAAGAGGCAGGGCTGAGTTCCAGGATGGAAGGTGACCTGACTTCTCTGACCCTTGGTAAACGGGGCGATGAAAGCTGCTCCCCGCGGCTTTGAGCGACACGGGCCCAGGTGCACGGCCCATGCTCAGTAAACACGGGCCCACAGGAACAAGGAGGGTAATAATGAAAAGCCACTGGCACAGGCAGGGCCACTGGGAGGCTACTGCCACCGCTGAGCATCCACACTGAGCTGCAGCGAATATTTGCTTTTAAGGTGGTGTGGCTGGGCAGCAAAGGGGGTGGGCACCCACGAGGATGCCCAGGCCAGCACGACGAGGGGTCCCGGAGACCACGGACAAACACCCACCATGTCCCAAACGCAAATGAGGTTTTGTTGACAAATGCTGTCACCTGAGACACATCATTTATCAAAGTTCTTCATAATCCCAGATTACACTCCATAAATGCCGATACCGGCCACACCATCATTACAAACCCATCCACGGGGGCCGTGGCGGAGGCCAGTTTCTGCCACGCCAAGCGTGCCTTAGAGCAGAGACCATCCGGAGAGGTGACCTCCAGGGCCAGGCAACCAACAGGGTCAGGACCCGACCCAGCACACGCTTAGGGAACCCTCTCCCAAGGCCCGAAACCACCGGCAAGAGAGCCGCAAGCCCGAAGCCTCGGCTGCAGGAAGGGGAAGGGACCCCACGCCAAGCCACGCCCCCCGTAGGCCACGCCCCGAAGCCGCGGCCTCCCGCCACGGGAGACAGGACCCTCAGTGAGACAGACACCACTTTGAAAGTTTGCCCTCTGTAAAGCCACGCCCCTCCAGGACCTGAACCCGAGGCCACGCCCTCCACAAGCCACACCCCTCCAGGAAGCGCCCCTGAGGCCACGCCCCCCATCCCAGGGCCCTGGGATCTCAGGAGTCCCAGACTCGGGTTTTAATCCCGGCTCTGCTGATGACTAACTGTGGGCTTCGGGCGAGTGACTCTCCTCGGTTTCCCCACAGGACCACAGGCACGAAACGGGGTGGGCGGGGAAGGGTCGGGGTTCTGCTGGCACAGACAAAGGCCAGCCGGCGCCCCTGGGTGCTGGATGGTCCCAGAGGGCCTGGGCTCCGCAGCAAGGCTCCCGCGTCCCGGCCCGACGCTGCCGAATTGCACAGTCCTCGCTGCCTACCTGCCACTGCGCCGGGACCCCTGCCCTGGACGAGGGGGCTGCCCGCTGGCCGGGCCCCTCCCCACGGGCCCCTCCATCACTGGCGGCTCACCCCCCAGTAGCCCGCCAGAGGGGTCCGGGTCGATAAATGGGTCCTGATGGGCACATTTTTTCTTCCGCTGAGCAGTTTAATGGCAATTAATTTTTTTACGAGAGGAGTTTTAATCTGTGGAAATGGATGAAGTCCCCAAGTGCCCTGTCAGAGTTCCGGCGCCGACTTAATCTATGATAAAAAATGCAAAGTGAGGCGGTATAATCTGAAATTAAATATTGGGCTTCATTTTCCTTCGGCCCGGATGGATGAATATTTTATAACTATTGTGATTTAATTTTTTGTTAACTACAGCAAATTTCTAATTCATCCAATTCCCAAGTCCTGCGGCTCTGACCTCTGAACCCAAGCTCATCTCTCCTTAGCCCAGCTGTGACTTGGTCACTGACAGAAACTAATGGTCAGCTCCGTCAGGGTGACACGGTGGTTAAGATGATGGATGCAGCCGGTGGCACGCCCTTTGACCCAGTGTCAGACAGAAAGCAGGTCATTTTTCAAGCGAGCCATTAAAATAAAACAAACCAAAAAGCTGAGGGGTGGGGGGAGACAATGATGCAGAAAATTGTTGTATTTTGTGCCTTTTCAGCGGGCCTTCCGGAACCTTCTCCGTGGCTCCCAGCATCCCTCACTGACAGGTTAGAGTGGAGGTTTATCCTGCTCTCCGGTCACCTCTTACCCTGCTGAATAGATGGGTCTGTCCCCACGGTCACCCGCCTCCCTCCGGGGCCCCTGAAGCCAGCGGCTGAGGAGGGACACGTCCATTCGTCTGGCGGCAACCCGTGCTGTCCCGGAGTGGAAGTGGCAGGTCTGATGGCATAGAGCAGAAAGACGGGCAGAGCACCTGCCACTGGGCTCTCTCAGGTGAGGAGCACAGGTCTGGAGCTGGCACACCTGTGCGGCCCTGGCAGTCTGTTGAGCCTCAGTCGCCCCATCTACAGAATGGGAAGCCTGTCTACCCCAGAAGAGTGCTGTGAGGGGCCTGAGAGCACGAGGCACACACAGAGCCAGCACTGGGTGCCGCCACTGCGCTCTGACTGCCGGGAACGGTCAAGCCCCAGAGGAACCCGGCCTCCCTTGTTCCACACACACCGAACTGGCCCTTCTGGGGACGGCGGGTCCCATGCGAGGGCGGGGCCACAAACTGACCCGGCCTGGGCAGCTGGGTCCCTGCTGGAGGTCAACACCCGACCCCCTCCCTCGTCCCTCTCCCCCAGGCCCCAGGGTGTGACCTCAGACATGCCACCACCACCAGCTTTTCCTCTGACTCTCCTGGGATGTGATCAGCCGACGCGCTCCCCTGCGTGACGGCCCCAAGTCCCCAAAGGGCTCGGAGACGGTGGACACTATGCAGGGCCCTTCCTGTCACCGAGCGCTCTGGGGGAAAACAGGTGTTTCAGGCTTGCTGTCTGGACTCTACATCCCAAGCTAGGTGTACAGGGAGACCTCCCCCTCCACCAGCCCCCGCCGGCCACGAGCGATGTTGGGGGGCACAGACTGCGAATGCATGTTAAATCCTGGAGGGCAGCTCGGTGTCCGTGCACTTTCCCCATCTAGGGGTGCTGGAAGGACACCCCACATCACAGGGCTGGGGGGGGTGGACTTGCACTTCCTCACGGGGGATGACCCCGGTGCAGGCTGGGACCACGCGGCGCTCCGATGACGGCCAGGGTCTACAGTCCCCTGAGATTCGGACATCGACGCTGCCCCTCCTCCATGCGTGCCAGGCCCCCTGCTCAAGCTTGGCCCCTGACCGTCCCCCGTCCCTGTGTACCCAGCGCCCCAGCCCCCGGGGCGGCCAGCCATCTGCAGCACCAGAACCAGAAGCCGTGTGCCCTCCTAGCCAGCCGGGCCTGGCCGGGGGCCCCGAATGCAAAAACCTTACCTTTGTCTTTGGCAGCTCTTCTGGGGATGGGCGGCCCGGGGTCTCTCTCCCTTTTGCAAGCACTACTTTTCATTCTTTTGGTTTTCTCCCGTGGAGCTTCAGGGAGAGGAGAGGAAGAGGGAAGGGAGGGAGCGTGAGTGGTGACAGACGCACGGCCAGCCGCGCTCACGGCCCCGGGCCCCTGCAGAGCCACGAGGCCGTCCAGCCTGCTCCCGGGGCCTGTGCCAGAGTGGGCAGCCGAGTGCGGGGCCAGAGGGGTCTGCACAGGCCCCCCCTTCACACCCCGACCGGTCACAAATTCCTAAGTGCCTGGGGCAGCGAGCCCCTGAGCACAGGAACAGTCTCCCTTCTGAGTCTGTGGCACCTGTCTCCGGCTGCCCTGCGGCCAAGTGTTTGTCGACTGAACGGGCAGCTGAGCGGCTGCCACAGAGAGGCGGCCAGTCAGACTGGACATGGGCCCAGCAGGGGGAGGTAGGGGGAGGGACTCTGCATGCTGGGGCCCACCCTGGCTGGACATGTGAGGACACAGAGGCCCTGAGGGGGTGGAGGTTGTCCAAGTGCCCGGGCAAGCACAGTCACCAACAGGAGTGGGCCAGCTTCCTGAGGGCCACCCTCTCCCCATGCCGTTTGGCCTCACTCGTCCCTGTCCACGGCTGGGGTGGGGGCCGCGTCCGGGAAGCACCAAAAAACCAACCAGCCAGTGATGGGTGAGCAGGGCCAGGGGCGGTCGGGGAAAAACTGGGCTGAAGGGCCCTCCAGGCCCCCAGGCCTTGGCCGGTCCCTCCGTCCACAGTGCCCTCAGCCCGCCGGCAGGAGGGGCCTCCGGACCCAGGCCCACACAAAAGCACCGATTCTACGGGATTCACTCGAAGGAGGTCCTGGAGGAGTCGGAGCCACAGAGTGGGGGCCGGGGGCTGCGGGGCGGCGGGGAGGGTCCGTGTGTCACGGGACAGAGTCCCCTCCGGGAAGGCGGACACGTTCCGGGGACGGACGGGGGACGGCTGCACGACAGTGGGAATGGGCCTGACGCCTCTGAACTGTGCCCTTAAGGATGGTTATGAAGGTGAATGTGTATCTTACCATAATTAAAAAAGAAAAAAAAAGACCTAGGCCCTGCCCCACACTCGCTTCCAGAGGGTTCTAGAGCTGAGAGGAGGAGACGTGACTATCAAGAGCTGGTAACCGATGACACCAGGTGCTGAGCGACCAACGGCCAAGTCCTGTCCTTGGCCCCCAGTGGCCTCCATGGGCTGGGGGCAGACGGAGGAGCCGAGGTCGTAGGGGTCCCGTGGTGGCGGGAGAGAAAGGCAGGGTGATCGCTGTGAGCCGCAGCCGGCCTGGGCGTCCGGCTACCGGGAGCTGCCGCAGCCCCCCCACCGAGGTCAGCGGAGCTGGGCCCTGCCACCAGGGCTTCGATCGGCAGGCACCTCGGACCCCGCCTGCGTCTGTGCTCGGCTCACACAACCAGCTGGGGCAGGACACACACCCAAAAACGCTGCTGTGACTGCCATCCCAGGGGTCCCAAATCCCACAGACCCACCTCCACCCTACCCTCGGTGCCACTATTACCCCGTGGAAAACCCACGCGGTTCCCCTAGGCCGAAGACACCAGAAGTCTAAGGGCGTTCTAGGGCAGCCTGCCTTCCGCTCCCGAGGCCCTCCCCCTGCCCCACTTCGGGGCCCCCAAAATCTCGTTGGAGTGAGGCTCTCTCTCTGCGCGTGAGAGACGCCCTCCTCCCCCCTCCATCTGCAAACAGTGCCGGCCTGCCAAAGCCGGGCCCACCACGGCCCCCTCCCTGCTTAAAACCTGCCGAGCAGTTCTCAGTTCCCGTGGTCAGGGGTGCAGTCCAGGCTCCTTAAATCCAAGAGTGACTCCTGTCCGCCTCTCCCTCCTCCCCCCTACTATCCGTTGACTGAAAGAGTGAGGCAAAACCTCGCTCTTCCCTTGGCCCCTGGACCCTTCCCGCCTGCAGGAAGTCCGCCCACGGCCAGCTCTCAGCACCCCCCCACCCCCCCACCCCCCGGACAAAGTAGGGCCATCTGTGGGACCAGGAGGCAGTGCCTCCTGCCTGCAGGCTGGAAAAGCCTCGGGCGCGGGGAGGGCTCTGGCCCCGCCCTGGGACCACGCAGGGCAGGGAAGACATTGCGTGTCCTGTGCAGGTGGAGCCCCACCCGCCTTGCAGGGCCTGCCTGCCCTCCTTCCCTGAGGGGGAGGCCGAGGTTTGGAAGTCCGACGCCTGGAGAATGGCAGGCTGGGTCCAGACCCCTGCTCGGCCCTTTCATATAGGGCTGGGACCCTCGCTAGTGTCCCCATCTGAGCAGAGGGAAATACAGCCGATCGCATAGTGAGAGAGAAGTCGCACGGTCCAGAACCGTGTGGCCCTGACCGCCGCTCGAGGGCCGGGAGAGCGGGCTGCAGGGCCCCTTACCTGAGGCCTGGTGCCGGAGGACCCTGGAGGGCTCTCGCCCCCCACCCGGGATGGCCTTGTCTTCCATGCCACACAGAGCCTCACTCAGGGTGCCTGGGCCTGGAGAAGAGCGAGAGGGAGCGTCACAAGACGGGTTCCGGGAAGTTCCGGGAAAAGGTCCCCATCGGGCAGCCGCTCAAAAAGGCTTCAAACACAGCACCTTTGACGGCGGCCCCAGGCCCAAGCACGTCCCACGGGGCCGGATCGGGGCGTGCCAGCTTTCCTGCCTTCCCGCGGGCATCTGGCTTGACGGCTCTGCAGAGGCGCGAGGCGCTGGAGGGCGCCGAGGTGCCCAGGGAGGCGCAGCTGGCCTGCCACTGCGCCTGCGCCCGGATCTTGTCCCTGAGCAGCTCGAGCCGCGGGTTGCTCCCTCTGGGCTGCCGCCGGGGCCCCTGCACCTGGGGGGGCCTCTCCTTCCAGGGCCCAGGGAGAGAGGTACAGGAGTCGTGGCCCCCAGAGGAGCCGGAGAGGCGGCCCGATGACACCGAGCTGTCCCCGTCCTTGGCCTCCTCTCCTTTGGACCACACCGGGAGGCCGCGGGCCTTCCCCTGGGCGCCTGGCTGCTCCGTGTAGTCGGACCAGGCCACGCGGGGAGCCAGGTCACCCGGCTGCTGGGAGGGCCTGGTCCACCTCAAGGCAGCCATGGCATCGTCGTCAGCAGCGGGGGGACGGAGCCCGGAGTCCCTGGGGGAGAGGAGCAGACCGGCCGGTCAGGCGTGCAGACCCGGCCGTGCTGAGCAGGACATGTCACACGGACCCCACCCACCCCCGCCACCCAGCATCCCTCCTGCTCCCTCATTTTCCTGTCTCAGAATGCCCACAGCCGAGAAAGGTGCAGGGGACCAGCGAACCGCCCCATGCACGGCACCACCATGATGTTCTCTCAGACAGCCACCCGGAGCCTTTGAGGCAGGCGCCGCGATCGACCCAGTTTGCAGATGGGGAAACTGAGGCTCTGGAGAAGATGTGCAACAGAGGCACTCTGGCCCCCGGGTCCTCCATCCTCACGTGACCGGGCTGCCCTCCTGGGGAAGGAGGCCCCGCCTGGTTCCGTGGGCGGGCACAGATACATGAGTCAGCACAAATGCTACCTGAGCTTGGCTTTAGCCTTTCTGATGGCTGGCCTGCCCGGGGCCTAGAGGTTGTTTTTGGGGTGGGGCTGGGTCGTGTCTCCTAGCGGGCAGGCAGCATTTCCGGGACCGAGGTCGACATGGCCACAGGGCCGGTCCAAGGGCAGAATCGGGTGAGCCCCCCGGTCCCCACCTGCCCTGGGGTCAGATGGTGCTTCCGCAGGGCAGCCTGCTGGCCTGCGGCCCAATATCCATCCCTGCGCGGTCTGGGCCGGCCCTTCCCGGGTCCCCCGGCCCACGACAGAGCCCCTCAGGATGGCGGTGGAAACTGGGTGGGCATGGTGGGCTGCGGGGCCCTGGGCTGGAATGGCCGGGGCGTGGGGGCTTTCTAACGAGCTGCCTCTCAGCAAAGCAGGAGAGAATTCTGGACGGCCTGTGACAGCACAATAACCCCCTGTCACTCAGCGACGGGCTGAGGCCCCCAGCTCCTGCTGGGGCGTGGGCAGGGCCCCACCTCCTTCCTCCCGGGGCCCTGGAGCCGGTGGCTTCGAGGTTGGTGAGTGAGCTGGCCAGGGCTGCGGTCGGGCTCAGCCAGAGCGGGGGCCCAGTGAGGGGCTGGGGGTGGAGGTGGAGTCAACCCCAGGCTGACGTCAGGCTCAAGCTTCAGTTCTAGGCGGGGTCAGCCTGGGAGTCCTGGTGCAAGAGAGACCGTCCCCAGTGGCTGGACGAGAGGCTGCGTGCTCCGGCCCCGAACCCCTCTCGGAAACATCGCCGAGGCCCCCGCCTTCCATCTCTCGGGATTGGTCACAGGAAGTGGGTACTGGCTTCTTGGCTCCCCCTGGCACATGCTTGGGACACCCTTTTGCCCACGGAAACAGTAGCTGAAGAGGCCTGAGCCCCGGGCCTGCGTCCTGGGCCCTGCACTCCCAGCAGCGTGCCCCAGCCCGGCCCACCTGCAGTGGGCGTCCTGTCACCTTCTGGATGACCCTGGCAGGATGGCGTGGTGGAGAGGACGTGGAGTCTGCAGTCGGCTGGCTCTGAGCTTGGCATGGTCCCCCGCGGAGGAGAGCTCCCTCAAATCCCTGCTCCGCCCCCAGCCAACTGGGTAACCCTGGGCGACCAGAGACCCCACCCTGCGCCTGCCGCTGGGCATTGTGAGCCTCTGGTGAGTTCACTCCAGCAGGGGGCGCTGAGCCAGGCGGCTGGCATGCATGAGCAGTCGGGCGGCTGAGGGGTTATGAAGACTTCATTTTCGGGATGCCCCGGAGAAAGCAAAAGACCCCCTACTTTCAGGCACAATGGAGGGCCTCCTGGAGGCACATTCTAAGAACCCGTCCCGGGGAAGCCTGGATGCGGCCGCCGGAGGGGCAGGGCACAGGGCGCGGCCCTGAGCCCAGCCAGGGTCCTGTCGCAGTGGCCATGGCCCACGTCCAGCCAGCAGCAGGAGAGAGGACTCACCCCAGGGACGGGACCCGCCTGCAGCTCGGGGTGCTGTCCCTGCTCTCCCGTCGGCTTCTCCTGTGGTCGGGACGAGAGGCAGAAGACACACGTCTCAGGCCACACAGCCCACAGCGCCCCAGATCCAGCCTTTGGCCCAGACCGGCGGCGTACCTCCGCGAACCTCTGTGGCCGGGTCCCCCTGCCGGTGGCACCGTGGCCGCCATCCAGCTCTGCCGAATCCTCCTGGCAGGGAATCCCAGCCCTGCCTGGGCCTGCCTGCTGGCCGGCGCGGCCAGGATGCTGTGGGTCCCACCTCTGTGTTCCTTTCCGATGGCGGTGTCACAGAGGGCTGACCCGGGGTGGCACGGGGGAGCCTGGGTGGGAAGGGGAGGGGAAGGCAGGTCCTTCCAGAAGAGCTTCAGGGCATGAGTGTGTGGACGTGCCGGGGTACACCGGGCCCGCGGACAGCTTCTGCTAAAACCAGGGGTGGCGGGACTGGGGATGCTGCGGCTTCACCGGGGGGTGACCACGTTGTCCCCCCCACACACCACCCTCACACCACCTTTACAGGCTGGACAACCTCGGAGATGCCCAGAGACAGCTCAGCAAAGCCCCCTGCTGCCCCGCCAGTGGACCCCACCGTCACTGCGGCCACGTGCCCCCCCAGGCCCTCAGGCCCCCACATCGCTCCCCCGGCGGCCTCCCGACTTTCCAGCCCCGCTTCCTAAGGGGCAGAGGGAGGGTCCCTCTGAGCAGAAACGGGTACTAAGCAGTTTCCCTCTCAGGAAGCAGCTGCGTTATAAATTCGATGGGGGGGGCCTGGGGGGCCTGGGGGGCTCCGTCAGTTAAGTGCTCAACTCCTGACTTCGGCTCAGGCCATGATCTCACAGTTCGTGGGTTTGAGCCCCACATCGGGCTCTGTGCTGACAGCGTTAAGCCTGCTTAGGATTCTGTCTCTCCTTCTCTCTCTGCCTCTCCCCCGCTCTCTCTCTCTCTCTCAAAATACATAAACGTAAATACATACATACGCGTGACGGAGCAGTCGGCTTCAGCGCCCTAGAGTTGATGAAAGCGAGTCATTAACAAATGTGCGTGCACGTGAAATTAGCTCCTGCTTGGTCGTCGCTCCGTGAGCTTCCTCCCCGACCCCCGACCCCAACCCCCTCGGGGGCGCCACACCCCTCCACAGACCTGGTTCACCCGCCGGGCTGGAAGCTCCAAATCAGGAGACACGCGAGCCCCCAGGGCCTCTCCCTGCCCAGGACCCTCCGTGGACTCTGGCCCGCGTGGGCACGTGCCACCCTGGCGCCCTCGCCCCTGCTGGGGGGCCACGAGCGGCAGTGTGGGCACCAGGTACCACAAGGCCCTGGGCAGAGGCCACAGCCACAGTCTGGGTGGGGGGCACGCTCCACACGGATCAGGCCCCAGCATCTCGGCTGACCCTGAGCCAAGATGTAGGCCCCGCTGGAGGTTTGGACCCCGAGGCTTCCCCGACTGCCGCGTGCCCCCCACCCCGTCCCGACCACCCCCTGCCTCCTCCCTGGCTCACACCTACCAATGCCACTCTCCCTGAGCGAGGTCCCCTCACCCCTGCTCTGTCTTGGTCCCCACTCTGCTGCCTTCTCCAGGGGACCGGGGACCGCCTGGGGGGGGCAGTGCAAGAGTGATCTTGTATGCAAATGCTCGTGGCCATAAGAACCCTCAGCGTGGCAGGGCCCTGTGTGAGCAAGTGTCCCACCCCTTGCTGGGGCTGGGAGGGGAGCAGGGGGGTCTCACCTGCCCACAGCACCCGCGGCCCACTGTCCCGTGCAGACCACGATATGGCTCTGGCCCAGGCCCCTGACGTGCTGTTTCCGCAGCCTGGCTGGGTTGGAGAGGTTGGGGGAGGGGGTCGGGGGCCGGGGGTGTCAGCATGGGGGGGGCCTCGTGGGGTGGGTGGCAGCAGCTGGGCTCTGTCAGCCTCACTGCCCACTCCTCTCCAGCTTGTCCCCAGGGAAACAAGCCCAAAGCAGACCGAGCGGGCTCAGGGACAAAGCCAGTGGACCATGAAGGAGAAAGGCCCGTGGCGCCCACAGCCCCTGGGCCCCGGGTTTGAGACTACAGAGGTCCCGCCGGCAATAGTAGCCGGCACCGGCCTGGGCTCAGGCATGGCGCCCTACAGCCGCCTGCTCAGACCCGGCCCCGGGGAAGCAGTGGTCCCAGCAGGGAACACACCCGAACTGGCCCTGTACCCTGATTAGAGTCTCCAGCTGCACCAGGCCCTGCCCAGAAGCCGCCGAGCAGGGGCCCAGAGAGGGTGGGGCGCAGGGCCTCAGGGGTCCGGACGGAAGCGCTTTGGAGGCTGACCCAGGCTGGGGTCACGTCTGGAGAAGTGAGGTGCAGGCAACAAGGGCATCTGCTGCACAAAAGCACACCCCTCCCTCCCCCTGCCCCACCCATCACACCCCGGACACCGACACGCAGCACACGGCGCGCCGCCTGGGTCCGAAGAGCAGGCAGAACGGCCTGGGCTGCCAGAAGCTTTCTCCGCGAGGGAGTCTGGCCTGGGCGGTGTCCCCCAGCCTCCCACTGTCTCGGCTGCAGCAGCCACAGCGTCTCTACCAGCTGCTCCCCAGGGGAGAGTGCCGGGCCCCCGGGGTGGCAGATGAGAGGGCAGGAACGAGGAAACACAAGGCCCACGACAACGGGGAGACGGTCGGAGGATGGGAGGAGGGCGCCAGCGGGAAGGCCAGACGCAAGCGCCGCGGACGCAGGGACACAGACACACGGACACACGGACACATGGACACATGGCCAGGCAGTGAGCGGCGGGCTCTGCAGGCGGAGGTGGCCCCGTGTGCGAAGGAGATGAAACAAAGGCGAGGCTGCCGTACCCCCACGACCTCTCGGCTACACAACCCAGAAACCATTTAACCCGCCGCCCATGGCACCGCCGTCCACTCTCGCCGAGCGAGACTCACAGCCATACCCACAGAGAGGTCGGCAGGGAGCCCACCCCCCCCAGCCCCAGGCCCGGCCACCTCCTTGTCCCCGCCCCACACCCCCACCCTCAGGCCCGCTTGGTCTCCTCCAAGGCCAGAGTCAGCACGGCCAGCACCCAGCTGCAGAGAGCAACGTCTCCTGAGCCGGGGACCGCCTGGGGCACCCTGCCAGGGGCTGGGCCCTGTCCCCAGCGTGTTCCCCAGGCGACCCGGGGCTCCTCCCTACAACTCACGAGCAAGGCGTTGTCACCTTGCCCACTGTCACAACACAGAGCGGAGACCTGCCCTTGGCACCACCTCCCGCAAACAGGGAGGGAGCAGAGAGACCAGCGACCCCAGAGAAGGAGCCTGTGGACGCAGACACCCCCCCGCCCCAGGGGATGACAACCATCCTTAAACGGCTCAGAATAGTCACCTGGCTTTTGGGGGCCACGGCTGTGGGGCCCCTGCCTGCCAACTCAACCTGTAACACCCACTCCCTGACGGGGGCCTTCCAGTGGGACGGGACAGCCTGAGGGGCCCAGACCCTTTGCCCCAGGAGTTAGCTGGGCAGGATCCATGTTGAGCTGGCCTCGTTGTCCAATAACGGACTCACCAGGTGGGACCAAACGCAGAACCACCATCAGCCCCACTCGGGGGCCGACGGAGCATTTATTCCTATTGTACAGATGAGGAAACTGAGGACAGTTCATTAGGTGAGAGTCTGGTGCTGGTCTTACAGCCGCGCCGGAGCCCAGAGGCAGGGCGGCCCAGTGGGGAGGGCTGGTGGGCGTCACACTCCCAGGGGCAGCCTGACTTTGCCCCTGAGGAGGCCCCAAGCCCTGAGAGGGAGCCCCCACACGAGAAGACCCCTCCCCAGGAAAGCAGGACAGAAGAATGATGGCTACCCGGTGCCCAGCCACGTCCACTCGAGGAGGAAAGGCCGACACCCTCCCCAACCTGCCTGTGCCCCCACCCAGGCTCCCCCAAGTGCCTGGGGTAGACCGGGCGCGGCTCAGGCAGAGCCCCCCGGGGTACTCACCAGCTGAAAGGCCCCAGGCTTCCCTGTCTGTGGGAAGGTGCCTGGCAGCAGCCGTGGCTCCTAGGCCGGCCGCCAGCAGAGCTCGGGCACCCGGGCACCCGCACCTCCAGGTGTGCAGGAGGTCCAGCAGGAGGCCGGGAGGCCCGCCCTGATGTTGCCAGAGAAACCCGAGCTTCCGTCTCTGCAGACTCCTCCTCCAGGCTGGCTTCCTGGAGCCCCGAGGGAGCGCCGGGAGCCTCCCCGGCACATCTGGCCCACTCGGGCAGGGGACACACACCTGGGGCACTCCTCCTCGCCGGGCCCCGAGGCAGTGGAGGCAGAGCAGGAGGCAGGTCTGCACTGGCAGGAAGGCGGGCGTCTCCAGGGCCGTCCAGAGCCGTCCCCTCTGGGCCCTCCCCCCCCCCCCCCGCTTTCTCGCTGCCCCCCAGGGACCTCCAGCAGCCACCGGGTCTCCGGCAGCCAGGAGCCGGGGAGCCAGAGGCCAACAGGGTCACCCCAGCCCTTCTGAAGCACGGTGTCAGGAGGACACCTGAGGCGGCTCACAGCTTCGTGTGGAGAGTAGCACTCAGGGCTTCCCGACAGTGGGCAGGGGCCCGGCAGGCGGAGATGGGGGGTCCGGTTACCAAACTCAAAACCCACAAGGTCTCCTGCCTCCTTGGAGTTGGCGTGGCAGCCATGGCAACCGAGGGGCAGGAGGGTCTTGAGGGGCCGGGGCAGCGCCTGGAGCCGCGTGTGGGTTCCCGAGGTCTCGGTCATCTGGCTAAGATCCGTGCACTCGCCCAAGGTCCTTTTTCAACTCTAGGTCCTGGTCAATGTGTGCAGCCCTCACCCCTGCCCAGCTCCAAACTCGCACCTGCAGGGGTCTGGGGAGCCTAGGAGTCCTGGGGGGCGGGCGGCCTGCCCGATGAAGGTCCAGGGTCCTCCCCCAAGTGCAGCTTAGGTCAGCCGAGGGGGACGATGCAGCAGGGGGTGCCTTCTGTCATGGCCAGGGGAGCCCTTCCCCCAGGGAGGTCCTGGAGGTGGGTCCCCGAGTGTTCCTGTCCCTGCCACCACCCTACCCCCAGAAGGTAAGTCTTTCCTGCTCCACCCCCAAAACAAACTCAAGTAAAAGTATCTTGCCAGGAGATTCCTCTTGGTGTTCGAGAAATTGGAATTTGGAGGCAGAGAAACTTGAAACAGCCTGGTCTCTTAAATACTCAGGGGTACGCCTGCCGCCTGGAAGTGGCGTGGAGGCGGCAGCCCCTCGGTCCCTGGGGAGTTGCTCGGCGCTGTCCTAAGACAGCCAGGTGCCTGGTGAGGCCACCTTGGACCAGAGCTGGGCCTGCCAGTTCAGACCACGCTGGAGGTGTCTGTATCCCGAGGCCAGAGGGTGGAGACAGGTATGACCCCGCAGGCGTGAGCTGGAGCTCGGCACACCGGCTGGGCTGCCTCAGCCGCTACGAGCCCACGGGCGTCCGGCTCTGAGGTTTCAGAGTTTTGTTACACAGCCCGAGCTGACTAAGACACGTGTTTGGGCGCAATGTGGCGGCACTGCCATCAGGAGCTGAGCGTGGCCGGGCCGCTCACACAGCCCGGTAAGAGGGAGGGGGGAACATCCCGAACTCAGCGCAGGCAGAGTCGTGCTTGAGCAGGTGGTCTGGACCCCGGGGCGCATCCACTGCGCGCCCCACTCAGCCTGGCCCTCGGGCCGCAGGGGGGATCTGGCACCGCCGGCTGCAGGGGTAGGGCGCGCTGAGCTCGGTGCCCGGGCGGGCTGCTGGGGGCGAGCAGATGTAGCTACTGACTGAGAGTCGCTCTCAGTCCAGGGGGACAGAGCTGGAAGGCGTCCCGGGAGAAAAGCTTTGCGCTCCGTTCCCCCGTTGTGTGGGAGGAGAAATGGCCTGAGGGGTGGGGGCAAGTGGCCTCTGGCTGATTAGGGACCTCATAAGGAAAGGAGTGGACCGTGCAGGGAAGGAGGCCCATGGTGTGGGCACGAACCGCGAAGCGCCTCATGGGCAGTGCCCAAGGTGGAGGCCACGTGTGGGCCTGGTGGCGTGAGCTCTTAGGGACCAAGGTCTGTCAAGCTACCCCCGCCTCCAAATGCCCCACCTGCCAGCAACAGAGGCGGCCCTGAGCCCCAGAGCTAGGACAGCCAGGGGGCGCTCCTGGGCCTCTTTATTCTGGAAGGGCCGTGGCTCCTCCTCACAGGAGTGCGTTCAGGGCACAGTTGGCCTGTGCTGTCTGCGAGGCCTCAGCCGGCGGCACCCCCTGGGGTTGTAGGAACATCTGAGCCTCCGGCACGGGGTCCCCCACGACACTGTGTCACACTCGGGACCCACTTCATCAGAGCAGATGCGGAGTGGCAATGTCCACGGGCTGCCACCTGCCACGGCAAAGGGGGGCATGGCCGCAAGCGTCACCCGGACAACGCCCTGCAAGAACGCACCTCGCCCGAGACCTCCTCGCAGGGCTGTGTCTCCCGCAGGAAGAGCACCCGGGCCTGGGGACCGAGGGGTGCAAGCAAGGCGTCACTCAGCCAGAGCCCCGCAGGGCTCTCCCCTCCTTCTGATGGACGCTGGTCCCCAATGCGCATTGTGCACCCCAAACTCTGCCCTGGCGTCCGCTTCCGGAGAGCCAGACCTATGACAAGGGGGGGCCAAGAGCAAACCGGTCGCTCTGAGGGAGGGGTGGGCTGTGGACCCCAAACGTGTAGGGCCGGCCAGACCCTGAGAAGGTGCCTCCGCTCTCCCGCTTGGGGGCGGAGGCGGAAGGAAGGGGGTCTGGAAGCACCCTCAGTCCCTGGAGTTCTGCCTCGGCAGGGTGGGGGCCCCTCAGTCCAGACCTGCAGCTGGGGGCCAGGGGCGCCTGCAGAGTTCAGTCCCTGTTCTCCGTGGCACCTGAGGGCCGGCCCCCAGCCGTTTCCCTCCCCCCTCCTGTCCTCTTTGTCTTTACGAGCTTATAACTTGAAAAGCAAACAAAGAAACTCATCGCTGTCATTTTAACGGGGCTTCCAAGGAGATCAAAAGTGAACGCAAGCATCGGTTTGTCCCCAGCGGGTCCTTTTCCTAATTTCCCCATCAGCCTGGCTCTGAGCTTTGATCGGTCGTGCAGGGAGAGGGAGGGGCCCTGGAGGCCTGGGGTCCTGTGTCTCTCCTTCCTTCCGGCTGCTTCCCTTCTCTGCTCCTCCGTGCCAGACGCTCAGGAAATGTCCGGGCTCCCAGCCTGGGTGGTTTGCAGTTTGGAGAATCAGAGTGGTAGGTTTCCAGGTGCTTTTCTGACGGGGGACTCCCTAGGGCCCCCCGGACTCCTGCCGTGCTGCCCGAGTCTGCTGCCCCCTGCACTTCGATCATCGGCCCTAGGTTATCAGGGCCACAGAGGCGGGGCCCCCGAGCCAAGGGGAATCTGCAAAACCTTGCACAGGACCCCAGGGCTCAGCGTCTCCCACAGACCTGACCACACGATTTGGGAATTAGGGAACAGACTTCTGGGAGGAATCGAGCAGTGAAAACAACCCCACCCTGAGGCCACAGAGGGCTGGGGGAGCAGGCCTCCAGGCTGAGTTTCCCCTAGGAGCAGAGCGGGGTTTCCATGGCAACCATAGCTGCTGTGGGGGGAACTGCTGGGCAGAGACTCGGAAAGGACCCCATGTGGGGGCCGGCAGGAGGCGTGGTCCCCTCTCCCGCTTTCCTGGGCTTCCCCACTGCTGCTGGACGGATGACGGAGGAGGCCCAGGAGCCCCGCTGAGACAGGCAGCTCGCAGCAAGCCCAGGTACTGGTCTCGCCGGCCCAGGGAAGGGTGCTTTGCGCTTCCTGAGCTCGCCGGTGACAGTTGCCCCGGGTCCCACCGTGCTCTGGAGAGCTGGCTGCCTCTCGCTCTGCCCCAAGTCCCGTGCCCTCCACGGGTTCCCGCCACTGCTTCCCCGTGCCGGGTAAACCTGGGGGGGCGCACCTCCCGCTGCCCTCCCTGAACCCCAGCCTCACGGTGAAGTGGCTACGGGTCCCCCAAGCACCCCTCCATTCTCCCCCCCACCCCGTGCTGCTGTGCACCCCTGCCACCCCGGCCCCCGGCCTCTCCGGCCAGTCTGGCTGCCCACAGCAGGCGTGGGGTGTGCGAGGGAGGGGAAAGGGCAGAAACTGAGGTCCTTCTTCCTGGAGGCCTGGCAGGAGGCGGGGCCTTCAGGGAGTCTGGCGTTGGCAGAGAGGCAGGTGTGAGCGTGCGCGGGGGTCTATGGAGACCGGGCTTCCTCCTGGCTCTGCGACCACACCCCGGGTGCGGCAGGAGGCACTCGGGCGGTGGGCACCCAGCACTCGGGGATGGGGGCCCGAGGGGATGGGAAAGGGGAGGGAGGTGGGTACCAAGGGTGGGGGCCCCTCCTGTCAGCCCCGGCCCTGGGGACTTCTCCCTTCCCACCGATTTTCCAGGTCCCCAGCTAGCAGGCCAGCCCCGTCCCTCGGGCTGGTGGCCTCCGAGAGACCAGCACTGGTCTTGCTGTCAAATGGAGCACCCGTGCCAGGGGGGCAGGCGAACCCCCGGCTCACGGGTCCCGCGCACGAGGGCTGCGCCCGAGGAGGTCCCCGCGTCTGCCCAGACCTCCGGGCCAGGAAGCCTGAGCAGCTCAGCCCCAGGAGGTTGGAGGAGGTCGCGCAGGAGCAAGTTCACGGTGACAGCTGTCCCCTGCACGTGTATGACAATGGGCTCTAGGCCTACGCCAGGGGCTCCACTGGCAGGACTTTCTTCCCCAGGCTTCCGTCGGACAGAGAGAGGCCCAGGGATGGGCCCGGGCCGGCTCCCCAGCGTGTCCCCTGCTCTAGCCGGTGCATCTGCATGGCTCCGCAGTGTCCCAAGCTCCACGCTGTCCCCACATTCTAGACAGAGTCCCGCGGAGAGGGGTTTTCTCAAAGACCCGTGAGTGTGTGTGCAGCGCTGGGCTCCTTGACCCCCGGGGGCACGGGCTCTAGCGCCTTCTGCCGGACAGGACGGCGGGGAGAGGAGGGTGCGGTGGAGTGTCCCCCAGCGAGGGCCCGGGTGAGCGTCACACAGCCCCAGCCCGTGGTGCCATGAGAACCTTTCTGCAAGGCCCGGTAGTGCTCACGATATAACGCGACGTGGCCACGAGGCCACAAAACCAGGCGAGCAACCACTGCAAGTAAATACTGGGACGCGGGTGAGAGGGGTGAGTGGGGTCCCCAGAAGACACCCACCTACAGTGGAAAGTGTGTCCCTATTTGGGAAGGAGGGTCTGTGCGGATGCCATTAAGTTAAGGACCTCAGGAAGAGACCGTCCCGGACTAGGCGGGTCCTGCGTCCGTCGGCCAGTCCCTCCAGAGGACAAGGAGAGGGGCCTGCTGAGGACTGAGCGGAGGCGGAGGGGGGTGGCCGCCAGCGGAGGGGCGCCTGGAGCCCCAGGAGCCGAGAGAGGCAGGGAGGGCCCTCCCCTCAAGCCTCGGGAGGAAGTGAGGTCGTACAGCGGCCCCGGGGGCGACACGGAGGCCTTCACCCCATCTCGGCGGTCTGATAGGTGCCTCATTCACCGCTCCACACTCCAAGGGTCAGGGAGCTTGGCCAAGGTCAGCCGGCATGGGGGGGGGGCGGATATAAACGCAAGCAAGTGGCTTTTATCCCCAGTGACGCTCCCGGAAAGGGGAGCCGTGGGCAGAGAGCCCCTAAAAGGAAAAAGTCCACTGCGTTTTCTGTTTGCCACGTGGGGTGGGCTTCCTCAGATTTACGTGGGGCCGGAGATTTGCTTTCCTAATTCTGTCCGGACTCAGGCTCATGTGAAGACGCCCCCACCCACCGCCATGGAAACCCAGAGCCCCAAACTCTCCCCTGAAAGGGTCGGCACCTCCTCTCTCTCTATCTTCCTGCCTCTGTCTCTGTGTCTCTGCGTGTCTCTCTCTCTTTGCCTCCCTCTCTCTCTGTGTCTCTGTCTGCCTTTCTCCCGCTCTCAGGGTCACCCATCTGCCAGGCCTGGGGGGCTTAGATAGGCAGGGGGCAGGGGTTTCAGTCACACGAGCCGGGGAGGAGCCCCCACAGACACCCCTGCCATGGACAAGGGCGTGCGTGCCTGCTTCGCGTGGCCCCGGGGTGACAAAGCCCGCAGCCGCCGGCCAGGGCCTCAGGAATGCTGTGTGGCCAGGTGTTGCTCAATGACACGGGGACACGGCAGGTGCGTAGCCTCCCTCGGACCGCCAGCTATTTCCTGGGCACGTGTCATCTCCCCGGGGCCCCGTGGGCGGGCAGACCGTTTCCCTCGGGCTCCATGCGGCACGTGCTGGGGGCCCCATTTACCCGCCCGGTAGACCCCACTCTCCAGGGAGTTTTGAGGCCCCGAGGAGAGGAGATGGCTCTGGGTGACCCACGGGGTCCTCGGGGCAATGTCACACAACTTTGCAGGACAATAAGTTGTCTCTCAGGGTAGTGACACCATCGGGAACGTGGTAAACCCGAGTGATCTTACTTGACCACGTGTGTGCGCATGCGTCTCTCTCTCTTTTTCTCTCTCTCTCCTCCCTGTCTGCCTTTTCCTTCTCCAGTCTGGAATCCATGGCAGAGACTGGTCAGGAGCATTTAGGTCTCAGGCCAGGTTCACGCCTCTGCCCCCCACCACCCCCCACTGGGCCCCGCAGGAGAAATCTTGCTGCGGGGGTGGGGGGGAGAGGGAGAGGCAGGGTCTGGGAGGCCATGGACGAGGAGCTACCACGCCAGCCACAGGGATACCCCGTCCTACCCCTTGGCCCCAGCAAACACCCGGACGGGCCTGAGGGGTTGCACACCCCGCTGAAGCCTGTGTGCCCGTCCGCTGTCCCTGGGATGGCTCCAGCCACCTTCGGCCGGCCTGGCCTTTATCCAGGGCCCATCCAGCAGGCCCCCCACTTCCAGAGGCTCAGGAGGAACCCAGCACCCATCCACTGTCATCTCCCGCCAGGCCCGTCCAGGGGATGGATCCGGGAAGGGGTAAATCGGCTCCCCTGAAGCCCGGCCCGGGGACCAGGACCTCACTGCTCCGCCCGCTCACCGGTACGATGGGTGGGCCGCGCCGACGAGGCAGGACGCCAGGGAAGGCTGAGCAGCGAAGGGCAGGCACGTGGCAGGTGTCCTCAGGTGCAGGCGGCACTGTTGACGACCGACAAGGGCAGGGCCCTGGGCGTGCTGACTCCAGACCCCGGGTGTCGGCTCGTGAGCCGTGGCGCCTCCCGGGCCAGACAGGGGCCAGCACCCCTGCCTGCCCTCTGCATTCCCTCCAAGGACGCGTCCCCACGGGAAAGCGCTCTGCTTCCCTCGCAGGCTCCTTTGGGAACGAGGCCCATTAGGGAAGGATGGAGGGGGCGTGCCTACTACCGACCTCCCGACCTCCCGGGGAGCACTGTGTCCACTGGTGTGCCAGGCACCACCAAGTGGGGAGGCGGTTGCAAGGCAGAATGTAAATGAGGTGCTCCCCTCCCCCCCCCGGGGGAGGCTGGGAAGAGGGAGGCACAGCTGAGGAGGGCGCAGAGGGAACTGGGCGAGAGTGAGGCAGGTGTGTGGCAGGTGGGGAGGGACGGGCAGTGCCCTCCCGGAGCTCCTCTTGGCCCAGACCTGTCACCCAGGAGCCCCCTGCTCTCCGGGGACCAGTGATGCACTCATGCCCGCAGGTGGGGGGCCGTGCGGGCAATGCGTGTTGGCCTGTCACCTGGTGTCAGCCAGGACCCAGGACTGTCGTCAGGGCCCAGTGGGGACCAGGCACGATCACGGAGGCAGCATGGTTCCAACGCCGGCATTCCAGAAGCCCTTGCCGTGTGCCGGGAAGAGCGACCAGCACCGTCTGGACCCCACGACTCTTCGAGGCCCCTGTGGGACGGACCACTGAACCCTGTTCACAGGTGGCCCGAGCTGAGGCTCAGAGAGAGAGGGCAGCTTGTGGCTGGCAGGTAACCGGTGGCAGGTGCCTGGCCGGCTCACTGCACGGCACCCCCGGAGGCTCCGGCTGTCCCAGGGAAGTTTTGATCTGAAGCTGAGACTCTTCTAGCCCAGGGACCCGGCTCCCCGGGCCCCCTGCTTCGAGGAAGGAGGACAAGATGCTCTCCCTGTGGTGGCTGCTACAGAGCCGCATCTCTCCCCTATTCCGCCTTTCGCGTCAAATCCCTGCGAGGGCTTTCTTGGCCCCGGGGCCCTGGCCACAGACCCAGGGGGCCCATAGGAGCTGGCGGCAGTCGCCGCCCGGGGACGCTGGGCTCAGGCCTGGCATAGGTGGGGCCCACCTGCCCTTACCACGATGCCAGCTCAGGGGGCACCCCAAGGAGGCGGACCTGCAGGAGGGTGGTAGCCCCGCCCACTGCCCCTCTGTGCCCCTCCCCCCCGCCAGGCCCAGCCAGCAGCACCCACAAAGCAGGCAGCGAGGCCTTGCCCAGCGCCTGTGGTCACGGGGGAGGGCGAGCAGGCTGAGCTGCCAGGCCGCCGGCGCTCCGGGCACAGATGGTTCTCATTCCCGCTGCCTCTCTTCCGCAGGAAAAACAAACTAGCCCGGGGCCAACAGGCTCTTTTTATCTCGTGTTTATTTTTGTTGCCATTTGCCTTCGGCTGAAGCCAGCAGCCCCGTGGGCTGCAGTTCCGCCGAGGGTCCGGCCAGGAGGCCCTGGCATTTCCCTGACCTTAGAGCAGCTCTCCCAGGAGGGGCGGCCCGGCTCCTGAGGACAGTAGCCCTCTTCCTGCTCCCAGACTTGTCTCTGTCCGGTGGGGCACCGTGACTGTTCTCAGGTTTGGAGTCTTCTGGCGGCACCAGCAAGGCTGGGATTGAAGCCAGTGGGACAGAGCCAGGTGAGATCCAGGGCTGCCTCGAGGGCCTGCTGTGGGCCCGCTGCTGAGGGGCCGGACAGGCACCCCCCCCGCAAGCCCTGGGAGAAGGCCCTGAGGGGCTGGACCACAAGTCTCAGCCACCGGGGCTCCCAGGCACTCACAGGAGAAGAGGTGGTCGGGTGGCCACATTTTGTGGGGTGGGGGTGGGCGGCTTCCGTTTTCAGAGTCCTCGCATTTCACAAGGTTGGGAGGGTGATGCGGTGACCCCAGCTTTCAAGGCTGCAGGGGTCAGGCCCCCCGGGGGGCCGATCTGACTCCTCACTCCTCCCAGACCAGGGAATTCACCTGGGGGCACAGGTCCGTGCCTGTCATCAGCTCCCACCAGTTGTCTCTAAAGTAGGGAGAGAGGCAGCCCCCGTGGGGAGCACCCCACCGCCAGTTCCGAGAAAAGGGGTGAGGAAGGCAGAGGACCACCAAGGGGGGCTGAGCATTTGCCAAACAAAGAAAGGGAGGCCTCAAACAGCCCCTGGCGCGGGGATGGGGAGGCCAGCAGGGCCACTCACAGGTCCCACGACAGCCCAAGCCCCAGCCCGGCAGCCAAGCCAGCGCCAGCGCCAGGCCGTTGCCCCGCATGCCCCCTGGTGGGGGCGCGGGGTCGGGGGCGCGCGCGCACGCGCGCGCTCTCGGAGGCCCCGCCCCCAATCCTTGGGCCGCGCGCGCAGGGGGGAGGGACCCGCGGCTCGGTCCGCGCCCCCCTTCCCTCGCGGGCGGCGGTGACATCACGGCCACGGCGGGAGGGGCGGCGCCCCGCGCGCATCACTTCCTCGGCGCCTCCCGCGGGCGGGCGGACTGACCGACGGACGGACTGACGGTGGACGGTGGGCGGCGGACAGTGTACAGGGGACAGGCGCAGGGCGGCGCGAGCGTGGGGTCTGCGGCCCCCCGCCCTCGGCGACCCGGGCCCCATGGCCGGCCCGGCCCCGCCCGCCGCCGACGAGCTGCCGGGCCCAGCCCGGCGCCTCTACTCCAGGTAGGCTGGGCCGGCCGGGTCCTGCGGGGCCGTGCGGGGACCGGTGGGACGGGCGGGGACAGGCGGGGGCAGGCGGCCAGAGGCAGGAGGCCCGGAACAAAGGCTGCGGCAGGCGCGCGACGTGGCGGGGACGCGCCCTCCCTGCTGGCTGGCGGTCGTGGAGGCGCGGGGGGAAGGAAGGGGTGCTGGAATGGGGGGCGCCCGGGGTAGGGGGTGCGAGGAAGGAGGGGATACAGGGTTGGGGAGGGCCGCCTGGGGTGGGGGAGGGGATGCAGAGGTAGGGGGCGCACCCCCCCTCCTCCGTGGCAAGTGCGGGTGGTGAGTACGGGGGAGGTGGGAGTGCAGGGGTGGGAGGCGCCGGGGGATGGGGGAGGGCATGCGGGAAAGGGGGGGCACCGAGGCCTTGTGCCCGTCTGAGTCCAGGATTAGCGGGTGGTCAGGGTGGTGGGCTGGGCTGGGCTGCTGCTCGCTGGACCCGCCCCCCACGGCCCTGGGACAGGGGCTCGGAGCCCTCCGGCTTCACCAGCTGTGCTCTTCTGACAGCTGGGCCGCCTGGCACGGCAGGTGTGTGGAACTTCCCTCCCAATCCTGGCACCACCTCCCCTCCGCCAGGGTCCGGGCTCTCCGGAGGCAGCATGGCTGAAGGGCCCAGGCTTTGTCATGGGTGGGGCCCCGTTCCCCGTGGACCCAGCCCGAGTCCGTGTCCAGGGGATTGCAGGCCCGAACCCCGGCTGCAGCGCCAGCCAGCCAGGTGGGTGTGTGCCTGCCTGAAAAGGCACCCGCCTCCGGGCAGACTCACGGATGATGCCAGCGCCCTGTGCTCTGTGCTTCCCGCTCTCGTCAGGGATGTCAGGGCGGCCCTGCCCACCTGCCCGGCATGCCTGCTCGGTGACTCCGGGCCTGTGGAGGGTGATCCTCGTGTGGTGCCATGTGCCTGCCCCGGGTGGGCACCGGCTCTGCCAGGGAGTGCGGGCGTCCAGGACAGCAGTCGGCATGAGTGCCAGGCAGGGGCCACTCACTGGCCGCAACCCCCGGAGGCAGGCCCGGCTGCCTCCAGGGGGCCTGACGGGTCCCCGCCTTGGCTGGACGTCATCGTCCCTGGGACCTGGCAGTGTCCTCAGCTGCTGGGCCTTCAAGAGGCCTAGCCTTGCCCGAGAGGATCCTCCAGCCCCAGCTGGGCGGCGAGTCAGCGGCAAGCCTCTGTTGGGCGCCACCCCCCCTCCATGTGCAGAACAAGGCCCTGGTGGTGGGTAGGGGGTCTTGCAGCTCCTCCCACCTCGGTCTCTGTGCCACTGGTCAGAGACACAGCCCCCATTGTGCCGTCCCGGGATTGAGTGCTGCCCCCCCCCCACCCCCCGGCCTGGCTCCTGGGCCCCACGTAGGGGGAGGGGTGCGCGGGTGGGTTTGCTGGCAGCTGCCGCTTGAGGCCTGCCCCGGGGGATCCCCTCCGTAGCACCCCTGTGGGAACAGCAGGAGTTGATTTGGCGGCTGCCGGCTGTGTGTGCACGAGTGCGCGCGTGCGCGCGCGCGTGTGTGTATGCACACGCACGCATGTCGGAGGGAGCTTCAGCCCCGGGGCCCCTGCACCCCTGAGCGTGGGGTCCGTATGGTGCTCATCCGAGTCCACAGTCTCATTGGGAGTCTGGGGCGTGGGCCAGTGCTGGGGCCCATCAGTGACAAGCCAGACAGGGCCCTGGCCCAGGGGATTGCGGTGGGGACCGAGCTCAGAGGGGATGCTGGGAGAGTCCCTGAGCCCAGCCTGGCATCCTGGCGAGCTGAGACCTGAGTTGAGGTCGGAGGGGCAAGCCCAGCACAGATTTGGGGTGCCCCGCCAGCGGCACTCTGGCAGCGCCCGCGAGGAGGCCCTCGGGGAGTTTGTGCAGCCGTGGCCAGGTGTGGGCAGGGCCGCTGGTGCTCAGAGCCGGCTGTCAGAGGCTGGCAGGAAGGTGGGAGTTGGGGAGCCGTGGTGGGGGCATCTGACAGGTGGGGCTGCTAGCCGGAGAGGACGGACTGACGGCGGCACCTTTGGGCAGACTGAGGGTTGTCTACCTCCTCGACTGGGGCCGGGGAAGCCCGCCTGTGGCCCGACAGCTGAGGGGTGCAGGCGGCCCAGCACGAGGGTCCCCGTGACAGGGTCAGTTTGGATTGAGCACCCTGCAGACGGCTGATTTGGGGGGGCCTCCAGGTCAGGCCTAGCCCACCCCCAGTGACTCCCCTTCCCATGCCAGTTTCCTGCCTGAGGACAAGAGTTCTTTTTTTTTTTTTTTTTAATGTTTATTTGTTTTTGAGAGAGAGACAGAGCGTGAGCAGGGGAGGGGCAGAGAGAGAGGGAGACACAGGATCCGAAGCAGGCTCCAGCCGTCAGCACAGAGCCTGGCGCAGGGCTCGAACCCAAGAGCTGTGAGATCGTGACCTGAGCTGAAGTCCGACGCTTTACTGACTCAGCCACCCAGGCGCCCCCCAAGAGTTCAGTTCTTATAAAATGGGGGTCTGGGGTAAACAGGCTTGGAAAGCACAGAGGGCCTGAGCGTGAGTGTGCCTGTGAGCCCGGCACGTCACCGTGCGGGGCCCTGGGAGGTGAAGGAGGATGGGGGCAGAAGATGCTCAGCCCTGGTCAGCCGCACCTGGGCCCACTTGCTGGAGCAGGGGTGTCTGGGGGAACGGGCCTGGCGGAGGGGGTATGGGGGAGGGGTAGGTGGCCGAGAGACCCCTCAAAATGGGGAAGCCGTGGGTGGCCCCCTCCCTTCCCTTTCAGGCCAGCAGCTGAGTGCTCTGGGAACTGGAGAGTGGGCCGTGAGCACTCCTACTGTGGGGTGACCCATTAGAGGCGCACCCCAGGCGTGAGGCACCCGGACAGGGGCATCCTCCAGGGTGGGCCGGGCACCCGGGCTGCACTGCCCTGCTGCCCACCTGTCCCCGCGGGCTCCTTCCACGGGTGCCCCCGGGCCCTGGCCCTGGCAGGGCCTCTGGGGAATACTGGCCTGGCCCCAGAGCTCCCTGGGAACGAAACCTCGGGTGCTTTCCCGAGCCCGGTGCCCCTACGCCAGCAATTCCTGTTCCCACCACGCTGCCCGCCCCATGCGGTCCCCAAACCCCCATGTCGAAGGGAGTCAGTGTGGCTTTGCTTTGGGGGCAACAGGCGGAGGTGGGCAGCGGCCCTGGGGCATCTGCCCGGTGGCCCAGACTGTGGGTGACATCCCTAGAGAAGGAGGACAGTGACTATATTTAGCAGCAAACGGGGCTAAGGGGACACAGCCCCCAGTTAGCCATGTGTGGCGGGAGCCAGAGGCCTGGCCCGGAGCCCGGCCGTGGTGGTTGGCACTGGAGGAGCCTGCAGAGTCTAGGCGGCAACAGGAGCCTTGATGGAGAGCAGGGCAGTTTGGTCCTGGTGCAGCTGGGCCGATGGCTTCTCCTGGGACGCAGTCTCGGAGGCCTAGGCGAGGCTGAGGGGCGTGGTCCTAAGGCGGTCATGGAACAGTAAGGCTGGCCCCTGGGGAGTCGATACCGTTTTATTAACCGGTAAGTCTGTGGGCAGGCGGCCGGGGTTTGGCAGACAGTCTCCCGCCTCCAGGCCACTGTGGTCTGACCGCTGGGAAAGTTGGCCTGCTGGGCCTTGCGAGGAAGGATACATAGGGGAGTCCCAGCATCACCATGGACCGGTGCAGGGGGCTGTGGCCCCATCTGGGTGGGCGAGACCCCCGCAGACTGGTCCCAGAGGCGTGGGGTCTGATCTCTCGCTGGGAGGTGGAAGACTACAGGCTGACAAAGAAGCATCTATTCCCAGGCGGGGGGGCTGCCTCTCCCAGGGTCGGGGTGGTGAGGCTGGCGGGGAGCTGAGACCACAGTCCTGGGCCCTGAGGACTCTGGCCGGCCCCGTCCGGAGCTCCTGAGGGTGGGGTTCTTGGTGGCCCTTGGGGTGGACAGGCCGTCCGGAGACCCCAGGCAGTCCTACAGAGTGGATGTGTCCGTAGGGGGCAGGAAGGCCAACTTGGCAGGTGGTGTTGGGGGACAGAGGCTCTGGCACCTTCTTCACTGGACAGGGAGGTGCTCCTGGCCAGGCCAGGCGGGCCTCGGGGCAGACAGGAGAGGGGAGCTCGCATTCAGGTGGGCCCTGGGAGGCGGAGTTAGGGTCCTGGGGTGGTTCTGAGGGTGTGGGGTTTGGGGGTCCGGTTTGTTAATAGGAGCTGGGTAAGGAGAAGATGAGCCAGGCCCTGTGCCCCTCAGCGGAGCCGTCCCGAGGTGTGGACAGGCGGCACTGGCAGAAGTCTCAGGGCCGGGAGGAGCGCCCAGTCTGGACACTGATGAGTGCAGGCAGGTAGCTGGGACCAGATACCCCACTTCCGTAGTCACCTGCCCAGTCCCTTGCAAGACCCCACCTGCCAGAGCGGGCAGTGCCTGCGGGGCCTGCAGGCTGGTGCTGGCCTTGGGACCCGCTACCTGGGATGGCCCTTGGTCTGGGGCCCCCGCCCTCCTCTGGGTCTTGGGTTCCTCCATCTCCTTGGACTCTGGGTGGTTTCGGGGAGCCTGCCCTGGCTCTGACCCCAGAGATGCACCCCCCCCCCCGTCCTCTTCCCAGGGTCCAGAGCTGCACGGCCTTGGAGCCCTCTGCTGCCCCGAAGCCCGTTGCTGAGCTGGGCGGGTGGTCTGGCAGCGGGAGCTCTCCCCCAGCCGCCGGCCCGCCCAGGCCCTGCCTCTCTGCTGACGTTGCCCGATCCCCGGCCCTGAGCCGCCCTGATCCCTTGATCCGTCTCCGCCCCCGAGAGGCCCCGGACTATCTGCCCAAGGACCTGGGGTCTCCTAGGACGCCAGAGCCTTTAGCCTACCACTCTGGGGTGGGGGGCGGCAGGGAACCGCGACCCTGGTGTATCCCCAGGACCAACAGCCAGGGCGGGGTGGGAGTTGGCCTGCCAGGAGGGAGGCCCGGCGCCCTGAGATGCCGGCCGCCTCCTCGGAGGGCCAGCCCGTGGCCCTGAGCTTGGCAGAGAAGGCCGTGTGCAAAGTGGTGTACGGAGCCCCCCGCCCCCGCCCACTGCTGCTGCCCGTGGGCCTGGAGCTATGGCTGTATGTGGAGAAGATGCGCCACCTGCAGAGGAAGAGGTGCGGGGGGGGTGGGGGGGGCGTCCGGGCGATGGGCGATGCCTGGGGGGGCTGGGGGTCGAGGTGCGGTGGGAGGTTCGTGGCATAAGTGGAGGGGGCAGGGATGCCTGCCTGGTGCCTCTCCAGGGGGCCTCCTCATGTTCCTGGGGCCCGGGTCAGAGCCCCCCCCATCTGTGATTCGGGATGGCTGTGTCGGACACCTCATCAGTGTACCCCCCACCTCCTTGGCTTTTGGGCCCCAGGCCCTCCCCACACCGGAACCTCCTTCGAGGTGGTGGTGACGCCTCTCTCTAGCTAGGCAGGGACACCGGGGTGGGGGAGGCCACTCCCCGAGTCCTATCTGTCAGAGCCAGCAGGGCGTGCTTGGCCCTGGAAACACCAACATCTCAGACCCAAGTGCCAGGTCCTCCCAAGTCACCCGGGTGGAGAGGTCAGTGCCCGGCGGCGGGGAGCGCGGTGCGCGGTTGGCACCGGCGGTGGGAGAAGGCTGCTGGTAGGCGTGGGGACAGCCCTTCCCGGGGCGTCGTGGGTAGGGGGCCTGAGGCTCTGGCACCCGGCTCTCTGAGAGACCACACAGGCTCTGCCTGAATCTGGGGGAGGCAGGGCGGTGCTGGGGTCCTGGGGCCCCCTCTCCCCAGGAGGCACGGCCCTGACCTTGGGGGGTCGAGGCTGGGCAAGGTGGGGGGCTTCGCATCAAAGGCGTGTTTGGGTAGAGTGGGTGAGAAGTGGTACTGTAAGATGAAATCCGTTGACTTGTTGAGGGGCTCTGCGTGTTGTCCCCCAGGAACGGCTGATCACCGCCAGCCTCTGACAACGCAGAGAGGGGGCGAGCGTCTGGGGGGAGTGCATGCTGTTTGGCTGTGGACACTTTCAGTTACCCTGCGGGCTTTCCACAGACTCCGGGGATCCGGGTTGGCCCTCGGCTGCACAGAACGTGTCTCCCATTTTTCCAGGGCTGTGTGTATGGTCGCTGGGCTCTTCCCACCACCTGTTGGGGGCCCCCTCCAGCTTGGCATCTGTGTGCCGTGTCCTCCGCTGACCGCTCTCCCGCCCTAGGGTGGGGAAGCGTGTCAGGCCCTGAGCCTGGAATTCACAGGACCAGCTGGAATAGGAGGGAGAAGGAGGCCGAGGTTCTGAGTAGTGAAGTGTCCTACCCAGGAGCCCTCAGCAGGGAGGGCCAGAACCAGGACCAGCCTGATTGAGTGACCCCCAGACTCGAGGCTCCCCTGATAGCCGTGTCCTGAGGTCAGCCCGCCCAAGGCCTAAGGGCCACGGGACCCCCAGTGAACAGGGCCCAGGGTAGCACCTGGGAGGCCCGGACCCTGCCTCAGGGTCTGGCAGGGCCCAAGGGTGAGGGACGGCTTCTCTGAAACCCCTGGCCAAAGGCGGAGGCACAAAGGAAGGGCTGTCCTGGCCTCCAGCCGGAGCATTGGTGGTCGTGTGGGGCCCTGGGCCCGTGGACTTGGGCTGGGTTCAGGGGCAGGAGCGGCGTCCCTGGGACACGACAGCAGAGGTGCTGTCACACACTCCTACAATCGCGAGGTGGGCGTGGGGAGCGGCTATGCCGTCAGGCAGTCGTGGCCAGCGGCCGAACGCTTCTCAGCTCTGGGGGCTGGCTGACCCTCAGGCCAGACGGAGCCGTGACCCCGGAGTGACGATGGCAGAGGGTGGGGGCTGCCTCTAGGATGCGGGACAGGGGAGGGGCTGGGGCCAGGTCCTGCCCATGTGGCCTCGACTGGTCCCCCGAACCTCTCTGAGCCTTGGCTGTCCCCCGGGCGGCTGAGCCTTGAGGGGGACTGTTTGGAGCTTGGCCGTCGTGGGCCACGGGTCTGGCTGTAGTCACGGATTCAGTGTTCCCAGGTGCTCCTGAGCCCCGGTGGTGAGGGGCGCGCAGTGAGGTTTGGGCACAGGCGAGCCGCACAGGTGCCAGCCTGGGGACCCTGCGCATGCCGCTTGCTTCTGGGCATTTCTCCAGAGACGGGGACATCTGCGGGCACAGGCGTGGCCTCACCCGAGGGCCCCATGGTCCCAGTGATGAGGGAGGAGCACGGGTCCCCCGCATGACTGCGCGAGGGGAGGGCCGTGACTTCTTCTCTCTGCCCAGGATGGAGGCCTCGTGTCTGGAGCTGGCCCTGGAGGGCGAGCGTCTCTGCAAGGCCGGGGATTTCAAGGCGGGCGCGGCCTTCTTCGAGGCGGCGGTGCAGGTGGGCACCGAGGACCTGAAGACGCTGAGCGCCATCTACAGCCAACTGGGCAACGCCTACTTCTACCTGAAGGAGTACGCCCAGGCGCTGGAGTACCACAGGCACGACCTGCTGCTGGCCCGGTGAGCGCGCGGCCCGCCTCAGGGAGGGGCCGTCACAGCGTGAGCGCGGCACCGGGAAGGGGGGGGAGGGGGTGGACTCAGGGTCCTGGGACCCGCGGGAGGGACTGTCACAGCGTGAGCTTGGCACCGGGGGGCTCAGCGTCCAGGGGACCTGCAGGCGCCCCTGACCTGGTAGAGGGGTCGGCGCCTGGGAAGTGCCCCCAGGGGACTGTGTTTCAGGGGAGGCGTGAGGAAGCATGTGTGCGTCTGCATGTGTGTGCCCGTGGGTGTGACCTGGTGTCCTGAGTGTGTCCTCGAGCGTGAGCGTGCCTGTCTCTGGGGCTGCGGGCGGGGGTGACCACTTGTATTCCCGAACATCCCTGCCCCGCCCCCCACCCTGGCCTCCAGACCTTCCCCAAGCTGCTCTCATGCCGGAACACCCTTCCTTGCTGTTCCCTGCCCATTGGCAGCTGGACACCCCCGACCCCGGGTGGGGGCGGAGCTCCTCGGGGCGCCCCCCAGCCCCACCCACAGGCCCCTGCCCAGCCAGTGAGCCCCACGCGGTGTCCTCAGCACCTTGTGAGCGCGTCAAAAGTTATTCACACCGACAGGCCCCCCGACTCTCCTGGTCTCCATCCGGGCTCCTCTCTGGGCCCCACGGCCACGGGCCAGGCCCGGCGGAGAAGCGGTCCCTGCGGGGCTCCCTGCCCGGGGCTGCCCGAGGGCGCTTCGGCGAGCCCGCTGCCCGGCATGGCCCCAGTCCCGCCCTCGCCTGGGCCCCTCGCTGGGTCGGGGTCCTCGCCAGCCCTCCGCCAGGCTCCTCACTCCTTCCCGCCCTCCAGGACCATTGGTGACCGCATGGGGGAGGCCAAGGCCAGTGGGAACCTGGGCAACACACTCAAGGTCCTCGGCCGCTTCGACGAGGCCGTCGTGTGCTGCCAGCGGCACCTGGACATCGCCCAGGAGCAGGGGGACAAGGTAGGTCGGCAGCCCCCAGGCATCTGCAGGGCTGAGGCCCGGCCCCTCGCCTGCCGTGTGAGCTCTCCCTCTCACCGAGCTCCCCCAAATCCGCCACCACCGCTGGTCACTCCTTCCTGGTTCCGGAGGGGGCACAGGGTGGCGTGGCAGTTGGGGTAGAGCGGCCGTGGGCCCCTCCCCGTGCCGGACCCCTGACCCTCCTGCTCTGTGACCGCCCCCTCTGTGACCCCGTGAGGGAAGCAGCCAGGAAACAAAATGACTCGTCCCAGGTCACAGCGCAAGGTGTCTGGGCCTAGCCGACACCGCCTTCCTTCCCCCCCGGGCATCCGAGAGGGGCCCGGCCGCCCCAACGAGAGGGGGTTCAGGTGCCAGGCCTGTCCAGCAGGCGGCAGTGTTCTTTTGCCTTATGCCCAGAGAGTGGCAACCACGTGTGAGCACGCCCCCACCCCTCCTTGGGGTCCCGGCCCTACTCCCACATCCGCGCTTGGCGATGGTCCCTCCCAAGTCCTTGCCTTTGGGGGGGCTGCAGGCACGGTGGTCCGGGGCCAGCGGGCTCCTCGGGGGCTGTGTCTGCAGAGGTTCGACCTCGGTGCCACCCTCAGGTCGGGGAGGCCAGGGCGCTGTACAACATCGGCAACGTGTACCACGCCAAGGGCAAGCAGTTATCCTGGAACGCCGCGCAGGACCCCGGGCACCTGCCGCCCCATGTCCGGGAGCCGCTGCGCAGAGCTTCGGAGTTCTACGAGTGAGTGGGGCAGGCAGGGGGGGCACCGCAGCGCCAGCGGGCCAGGGACCGGGGTCTGGCCGTGGCGTTCCCTGAGCCGCTGCGGTGGGCGCGGGCCCCCAGGCACGGAGCACCCGCGACCGGCCCCGCCGCCTCTCTGCAGCACCCCGAGTGGGGACGGCCAGGCCGGTTCTCCTTCCCCACCCCCGCCCGCCCCTCCCTCAGGCCGCTGAGGCTTCCTGCACGTAAGTCACACGCAGCAGTGTGTCAAAGCAGGGAGACCGCTGAGCAAAAGCTGCGTGTGGCATTTAGAAATAAGGCCAGGACGCTGGGCCAAGCCTCTGTGCGGGGGACAACCCTGGTGCAGGAGGACAGAGGCCGAACCTGAAAACCAGAGCCTGGGGCGGGGGAGCCCCTAACCTGAGCCTCGGAGCTCAGACAGCACCCTCTTCTAGTGGCTCCAGAGCCAGAGGGGCCCTAAGCTGCCCTCTTTCTGGGGCACGCTCCCAGCAGGAGCCGAGCGGAGGCCGCCTGCTCCTCGCCCTCTAGCTAGGCGGGTGGGTCGTGAACCCCTGCCTCCCTCGCACCAAGAGGCACCGGACTCAGACAGATGCAATCCCCAGGAGGAATCTGTCTCTCGTGAAGGAGCTGGGCGACCGGGCGGCCCAGGGCAGGGCGTATGGCAACCTGGGCAACACGCACTACCTGCTGGGGAGCTTCATGGAGGCCACGACTTTCCACAAGGAGGTGAGTGCCCTGTGGCGGGGGGGGGGTCCAACCGCCTTGCTTTGTCTGGGCTCGGCGCAGGGTCCCAGGCTGCTCTGTCTGGACATGCAGACTCCGGGCTGGCCACGCTGGGCGGGGAGGCTGCACCTGCCAGCCACATCGGGTCCTGGGGCTGCTCCGTGACCACCCAGGCCTCGGGTCTATGTCCTCAGCGCCTGGCCATTGCTAAGGAATTTGGAGACAAGGCGGCCGAGAGGAGGGCGTACAGCAACCTGGGGAACGCCCACATCTTCCTGGGGCGCTTTGACGTGGCCGCCGAGTACTACAAGTAGGCAGGCCTGCCCGCCCGCCCCCACCCCTGCCCGACCCCATCTGCCCAGCTGGAGGGAGGGGGCCACCTGGACACCAGCCCAAGGGCAGGAGGTGAGCCTGACCTCCCAGCCTCCCCGGGGGCCAGACGGGGGGTTCTGGGCCAGCCCAGAAGGGCAGACTGACAAAGCCCGGGTCCCGGGTCTGCCTGGGACAGGAGGGACTTCACTCGGTAAGTGTGAGCAGAAATCGCTTTGTGCCAGGGACACAGCTAACCTCGGCTAAGGAGCTCCCGGTGCCAGTTATTAGGGGAACTGTCTTTGCTCCCCACGATACCTCCGGGGTGCGGGTATAATTCGTATATGGACCCAGAGGGTGAGGAGCTCGTGGGCTCCTGGGAGTCCCTGACTTGGGCCGGGATACTCTGCCAGCCAGCTGAGAAACAGGGCGGCGACCACGGGGCACAGAGGGTGTTCAGCGCCAGGCCCCATGCGTCAGGAGCCAGACTGGGGGTGTGCTGTCCCCCCATCCTCCATGCAGGGCAGAGGCTCAGGGTGGGGAGGTGACTGGCCAGTGTGGGTCTGGCAGCAACAAGGCTGCAGAGAAAGCCCGGTGGGACCCCAGGGCCAGAGGTCCTCGAGCAGGCGGACTGCTTCCCCCGCGCCCACCGTCCGCCCCTCCGCTGGGGGCCAGGAGCGGCCAGAAAGGTGCTCCCGGAACCCTCCTTGTCGGGGCTGACCCTCCCCGTCTCGCAGGAAGACGCTGCAGCTGTCCCGACAGCTCAAAGACCAGGCGGTGGAGGCGCAGGCCTGCTACAGCCTGGGCAACACCTATACGCTACTGCAGGACTACGAACGCGCCGCCGAGTACCACCTGCGGCACCTGCTCATTGCCCAGGAGCTGGCCGACAGGTGTGTGCGGTGGGGACCGGGGGGAGCGGGGAGGGCAGGCCCGGAGGGCTCTGGACGGTCCTTGTGGGCCGAGCCACAAGCTGCTTACAGCAAGGCCCTGCCCTGCCACCGACCGCCAAGTGACTCCGAGCAGGGTGGCCTGCCTGGGCCTCAGCCTCCCTCCGACATTGGGCCGTGCCACTCACTAATCAGGACCAGGTGAGGCTGAGTGGACGCTGAGCCTGCCACTTGTGGCCACCCTGGCCCCCTAAGCCTGCCCATGTCTGCATGATATCAGTGTCTGAGGAGACACAGACAAGACCCTGAGACACGCAGCCCACACGCAGGCGCGGGGTGGGCCGTGGCCGGAGCGGGGAGCTCCAGTGCTCAGCCCTCGCTCTCGTGGGTGACGAAGGTGTTCCGGACCCGGATCGTGGTGATGGCCGTGGGTTGTAAGCACACACAGGGCCACGCGCTGAGGTGCACTTAATCGGTTAAATTTACGTTTTGTGATTGTCACCTGAATTGAAAGATTGAAAACCTGAGGGACTGCCCAACACGCAAGGGTGGAGGGAACCACAGGGGTGAGAGCCTCGCCGGCCACTAGGGGGCGAGCGAGGCCGCGGCGGGAACTCCGGCAGGCTGGGCCTGGCTGCTGGGGACTGGAGATGTGGACTCAGTTTCCCTCCCTGGCAGAGTGGGAGAGGGCCGCGCGTGCTGGAGCTTGGGGAATGCCTACGTGTCCATGGGGAGCCCGGCACAGGCCCTGACTTTCGCCAAGAAGCACCTGGAGATCTCCCAGGAGGTAAGCCAGGCCCGCCCTGCTGCCAGCCCCCAGCCACTGCCCCAGCTGGCACTGGAGGCCCCCCGGGTGCTGCCCAGTGGGCTTCGGCCTGGGCCGGGCGCCTCTGTGCCCCGGGCTCTTGCCCGGCCTGCTCCTCCGTCCTTTCTAGGCTGTCGGTGTGCGCCGGGCGTGGGCCCAGCCACCCCCCTGCCCTCAGACGCCTGGCGACTGCTTATCTGCTGAACCAGAGGTGGGGGCAGGGAGCAGGGGCTGCTTTCCACCCGGGGTGTTGGCGTTCCCTGTGGGCAGGGCTCAGGCACCTTCTCTGTCCCCAGGGGCCTGGGCCAGGCTGCCCTTGGGGGCTCTTCCCCTGGAACCGTCCAGCCGGACACCTTCCTGGGGACAGTAGACAGGGTCTTTGAGAGCCTGTCCACATGCGGGACCCTCCTACTGTGGTCAGGGCAGCCCACGGCCGGGCACCACAGGGCATCACAGGTGACCTCCGGCTCCCTGGTTTCCAGCCTGCCCTCTTCTTACCTCCGCCCCGTCCTTCTCCTCGGCCCCAGCAGCATGGCCACCTCCCTCCAGCACATGCCCACGCCCAGCGCCTGCCCAGACCCACCCCAGCCCCGTGTCTGTTGTGGGTGAGACCCACAGGAGCCCAGGTGGTGGGGAGGAGCAGGGAAGCTCGGGCCGGAGAGTCCCCCCTCACTAGGGCCACCAGCAGGGCCCTGCAGCCCCCTGCGCATCGGCAGGGGCGTGCCGGGGGGGCCCCAGAGTTCCACTCGAGGCCCGGCCAGGCCCACTCAGCCTGTGGCTTGCCCTTGACCAATGCACTTCACTTCTCTGCAAAAAGGGCCTCCTGCTGTGCCTCTGCTCTGAGCCGGGGGTTCCTGAGGGGTGCACGGGAGGCTCCAAGGGCTGAGAAAGGTGGAGTCTGCACCAGGCCACCTGCCCTTGGGAGGGCGCTCAGGAAGGAGGGCTGGCCGCTGGAGGCCCCGGCATTCTAGGTCTGGGACCAACACCAGCCTGTGCCCCCGGGGCACAGGGAGGCCCGGTTTCCTGGGAGGTCCAGGGCTCAGTGACTGTCTCCCGGCCTGCCCGCCCACCAACCTGGCCCTGCTTGGCTACAGATCGGGGACCGCAATGGGGAGCTCACGGCCCGCATGAACGTGGCACAGCTGCAGCTGGTTCTGGGCCGGCTGAGCAGCCCGGCGGCCACGGAGAAGCCTGACCTGGCTGGCTATGAGGCCCAAGGTGAGCTCCCGGGCTGGGTGGGCAGGGGGGAGGCAGGAGGGCCGCCCGGGGGGTGGGTGGGGGGGAGGTGCGGGGTGCGGGTCATGCTTGGGCCTGGGGACAGTGCTGGGCTTCTGGGTGCAGTTTACAAGCAGGTGGGCCCTGCCCACAGGACAGCTGGCGGAGCTGCCCAGTAAGGGTGGCAAGCTCCTGTCCCTGGAGGTGTCTGTCTGCACCGTGTCTCTGCCCTGCCCTGGAGCTCCCGGGGGCATGGGAGGTGACCGGGTGTCCAGGGTGCTCGGAGCACAGATGGGGGGCCCTGTTTCCCCAGGTCAAGCTAGGAATCCGGAGACCGGAAAGCACAGGATAGAAAGGGGACAGGGACAGTGGGGCGAAGGCGTGTTCTGGGCAGGAGACCTTCAGGCCGGTGCTTCACGGCCTCTGGGGCAGCGAGGGCCTGAAGTCACCCCAAGCCCCCTAGGTTTATCGCCCGGCTGGCAGGAGGAGGAGGAGAGGGGCACTCGCTGCCCCTCCCTCGATGCTCCACCCCCTTAAAGGCCGAGGACCCCCCCATCCGGGCTAAGGGCTGGGTCTGGGGGCCAGAGCGGGAGGCTGAGTCAGCCCGAGATGTGGAGCCGAGCCCGGGGTTCCACTTGGGTGAGGCGCTGGGGTCAGCCGAGGCAGCCGTAACGCTCTGTCGCCAGGCAGCCCTGTCCGGGTCAGCGTTGCTAGGCTTGCAGGGCGGAGTGTTCCTTAAAGAGCGAACAGGTAAATGGGGAATGGGGGAGGCACCCTGAGCTGGCCTCCCCCGTGGTCGCAGGTGGGTGTGGGCAGGCTCTGCGTAGGGGGCTAGCTGCCCCCTCCCCGCCGGCACGGACCCCAACGTGGGGGGGTCTGGCCCCAAACCCCTCATGTCTGTGTTCCCCAGGGGTACTCACTTCCCCCAGTCTGGAGCCCGTCAGGCCTACAGAGAACGAGGCCCCGGGAGGTGGCACCTGGCCTCGCTGGAGGGGCGCCAGGGCTTCTGACGATGCCTCTCCTGAGCAACGGGGGCACATGTCCCCACACACACACTCAGGGGCTGAGACAGAAGGGAGAGTGCAAAGGTTTCTGGGACCCCAGCCACCCTTGTTTTGGGGGCACTGTGGCCACATAGATGGGAGGGAGGAGAGCTCCCCCTCTGCCCCCCCCGCAGGATGTACAAGACAGTAGCTACCCTTTGCGCAGGGGTTTGCTGAGAGTGGGCAACTCTGTTTGGAGCCCGTGGCCCTGTGAGGCCACCCTCTGAGACACCCAGCAGTGGGCGGGGGCGGGACGGGGCCTGGAGGGCTTCTGGAATAGCTCCCAGGGGGCGAAGCCAGCTCCAGAGCTGAGGAAAGGGGGGCGTGTCATGGGTGGAGGGCTGGGCTGTGCCGGGAACAAGGCAGCTTCTGTCCTCCCCACGCCAGCCCTGCTGCTCTGCCCTGCGCCCAGACCCTTCCCTGCCGGGGCCCCCGGAAGCCCCCTCCCTGCCAGGCTGCCAGCGCTGGGCCACCAGCCGATACTGTGCAGAGGCCTTGCTGCAGAGCAGCCTGCTCCGGCCCGTGGCGGCAGGCGTGGGGGCGCTAGGCCCCTGGGATGCGGCTGCTGAGTCTGGGCAGCCGTGGAGGAGCCCCCCACTCAGGTGAGCCGGGGAGAGGCGCTAACCCAGCTCCACCTGGAGCCCAGGGAGGATGCCCCAGGCCGCTTCAGGGAGCAGAGAAGGCTGGGGCCGGTGGGCGTGGCCTGCCGTGGGTGTGTCTGGTGGGCGGGGCCCTGGCTGGCTCCTGGAGGCCGGGACCCAGGGGTTTTCTTTCCTGATGGAAACAAGGGCCCTTTATGGGGCTGGAGGACCCAGTTTGCCGGTTGACCTCACCAGCCTTGCAGCCCCCATCCCAGCAGGGGCCCCAGGACGAGTCTGAGGGGGCGGGGGCACCTCCCTGCCATTGCCGTCTGGACCTGGGTCAGGCCTCCCCGGGTCCCCTGGTGTGCCAAGCCCCGTTGAAGCCAGGCTTGGGACCCACCAGGGAACCAGACCGGCAAAGGTGGCCAGGAATGATGAGTGTGGCGAACAGTGGGGATAAACAAGTCCTTGGGGAGAAAGAAAGCTGCGTGGCTGGGGCAGTGGCTCGTGGGCACGTGGAGGCCGCTGTCTCCCTCAGCCTGGCTGCGGAACAGGACGCCACACGCTGGGCGGCCTACAGAAATGGATGTTTTTTCCCCTCGGTGCTGGAGGCTGCGGGTCTGAGAGCGGGGTGCCAGCCTGGCGGGGCCTGGTGACGGCCCTCTTCCCGGTTTGCAGACGGGGTGGGGTGGGGCTGGAGGAGCCCCGCAGTGCCTTCTCGTAAGGGCACCAACCCCATCACCGGAGCCACCCTCGTGACCTCAGCTAACTCTCGTCACCTCTCAAGGCCCCACTCACTGATGTCATCACGTTGGGGTTGGAGTCTTCAGCGTGGGATCTGGGGGACACAAATGTTTGGTCCGTAGCAGTGACATCTGAGCAAAGACTGAAAGGGGAGGAGAGAGTGAGGCTGAGCCTAAATGGAGGACAGCCATGCAAAGGCCCTGAGGCCTGGGTGAGGCTGGCTAGGAAGAGGGGGTCGACAGCTCACCCTGTGCCGGCCCCTCCCCTGCCAGGGGGTCCTGCAGGGTGACAGGGGAAGGAGATCTCACCAGGCAGGCCCTGTGGGCATCCCCGTGGCCCCAGTGTGAATAAGGGACAAGGAGAACAGGGAGGCGGGCGAGGGAGGTGACCCTCAGGTCCCAGCAAGGTGAGGAGGGGTCGGATTCTGGATCTGTTTTGAAGGCGGAACTGCCAGGATGTTGGAGGTTGAGATTGAAGGCAGGAGCGAACTGGGGGTCACAGCCTAGCAGCTAGAAGGCAGAGCTGCGTGGCTAAGCGGGGCCAGCTGCACGCAGGAGGGGCGGGGTGGGGCCAGGCCAGCCTGGTGGGGACAGAAACGGTGCTGGTCAGACTCAGGCGGGAGTTGGGTGGTGCTCAGGGAAGCTTCCAGACCTTCCCCTCTGGGGTGGGTGGAGCGGGAGGCCCGCCAGCGTGGCTCTGGCCTGAAGGCCTCAGTGCGGGCAGCCCACTCTCCACACAGAGGGTGCATTTAGCCCGGCCCAGAGGGCCACGAGGGGGCCCGCCCTGGCGCCCGACACAAGCCGTGTCTCCGAGGAGCATCTCAGCGTCCGCCACGGCCAGGGCCTGACGGTCCGGCCAGGCGGGCCCCAGCAGGCAGAGTGGGGAAGTCCAGTCAGACCCCCAGGGTGTCCGGGGGCGGCCGAGAAGGGGGCCGTCGGCCAGCCCGTGGCCGGAGGCGGAGCCGGGTGTTCGCGGTCTGTGGTGAGTAAAGGGCCGTGCACAGAGGCCTGTGGGTCCTGACAGGGCCACTCAGCTGTCCCCTCCGTCACTCCCTGGGCTAGGCAATGCCCCAGGCACTGTTTGGTGCTAGAACAAGCCTACTGTTCCTTCAGGGCTGCCTGTCTAAGCCGGGGGATGGGCAGTGGGGACTCTGCCCCATCTCCTTGGGCCTCACGACCAGGGTCAGGCTGTGTGCCCAGGCTCTGGCTCCACGCCTGGGCAAAGCCCAGTGGCCAGGGGCTGTTTTCAGGGCACAGAGGCGGAGCTGGCGCTGACCACGTGGCCAGTGCGGTGGGGCTGGGGCCCTGCTCAGGGGGGCCGGAGGGGCGGCGGGCAGTCCCAAGGCCTGGACCCTCGGAGCTGCCTTAGCGCTTCCGGGGGCTGCCCGCCGTCCCCTCCCGGCCTCCCAGGACAGCAGCCACAGAAGCGCCTCCTCCAGGCCCACTGCTTCTCCACCCCGGCCTCCCGAGAGTAGAGAACGGGGCGTGGCTCCCTCAGAACCCCGGGGCCAGCCGTCCACACCGTCCTCCGCTGGCGCCGGACACCTGCCCTGTTCCTGGGAATCCCGGGGCATGTGGTTCGGGCTGCTCTGAATGCCTAACCTCCTGAAGCGGCCCCTCTCTGGGGACCGTGTCTTGGGCGGGGGGTGTGGGCTCAGGACCTGGGGGCCGTGCTGAGGGCTCCCCGCCTGGCCTCGCTGCTGCTGGTGGGGCACCTGCCCCACGCGTCACCAGTGGAGCTCGGTGCCGGGGTGGCCACAGAGGGCAAGCCTTCCCCAAGCCATGGGCTGTTGGGTGTCCACACGCACCAGGCGCCGCTAGACGCTCCCCACAGGCTCCCTCTGTGCCGCCGCCGCCGTGCCTGCAGGTTCCTTCCGACGGGAGCGCGGAGCTTGAGGGAGGGTCATGGGCCCAAGGTCCAGTGCCGCCAAGCCACGAGCCCTGGGGCATCCGCCCACGCTGGGGGGCCTCACTCACTCTACCCGCAGCGCCGCCTAGCCCCACGCAGCCCCGCGCTTGGACAAGGGCCCCTGGGGCACCCGGATGGTGCCGAGTACGGGTCTGCAAATAGAGGGGCGCTCAGCTCCTGGGAGGACCTGGGCGGCCCGTGCGCATGCAGGGTGAGGGGCGAACGGGGCCCCTTAAGGGCAGGCATGGGGGCAGCTGAGCAGGGCCTGAAACCCCATCCTACGGAGGTGGGAAGAACATTCCAGGAAAGGAAACCGTGAACTGAGGCAGGTGGGGAAGCCCTAGACCTGACAGGGAGCAGCACGGCCAGACCCCACCCCCCCCCCGCCAGGACCCTACAGGGCCTCCTGCCTCGTCTCCACATGCGAGGGCGCCAGGACCCTGCGTTTGCTTCCGTGGGGACCATGAGGTTGGCAGTTCATCTGCCGGCCCCAGGGTGCAGGCCGATGACCCGCCCCTCCCGGGAAGGCCCTGACCTGGACCAGCCCACCTCTCGGCGGGGGCTTGGTGCCAGGCTGACCGAGCCCCCTGTCTCCCAGGTGCCAGGCCCAAGAGGACGCAGAGGCTGAGCGCGGAGACCTGGGGCCTGCTGAGGCTCCCCCTGGAGCGGGTGAGTGGGGCTCAGAGCGGCGGCCAGGGCAGGTAGAAGCCGGGCGTGGGCAGTGGGCTCGTGAGGCAGGTGTAGTGGGTGCCGAACGGCTGCCTCCCACCCCAGCTCTCGTCTGTACCCCGTCATTGCCGTGGGGGGCAACATGCCCTCTCTGCAGCCTGAGACCTTGGACTGGCCATCCGCCCCCACGAGGCCCCGCTTCCTCCCACTTCACCCCAGGGTCCCCCCAGCCATGTCCTCCCGGGGGACAAGCCACAGCCCTCACACACTGCAGCCCCTCAAGCCCCCACCCAGCCACAGTCCCCAGTGTCCCGGCCATTCTCCTCACCTGTCTGGGCCCTGTCCCCTAAGACTCTGCTCTGCGGGGAAGCAGAACTGTTACGGGCGGAGCAGACCAGTTGGCATGTGGCAGGGGAGGGCCCCGGGCCCACTCTGTACCTGCCGGAGGTGGGTGCTGCGTAGCCCTGGGGGAGTGAGCTCCCCTCTCTGAGCCTCTGGCGCCTCTGGCGTACGCTGGGTTTCGTTGCGGGTGCCCGTGGGGAGGCTGTGTCGGGACGAGGCTCAGGGCTGCTCCGTGTGCGGTCAGCCTCCTAGTGTCCAGCTCCTCCGTGTAGGCCCACCTCTCCCTCGCCTCCGGCCCTCTTCCTCCTCCCGGAGGCACCTCGGCGCCTGGGTGTGTCTGTGAAACAGGGCCACTCAGGGTCCTGGGGTGGGAGCGTCGGTTGGGGGTTGCCGGCAGCCCCCACCCACGCCCGGCCTTCCTCCCCCACCGCAGGAGCAGAATGGAGACAGCCACCAGGTGGGGGAGTGGCGGGGGCCGGGCAGGGACATGCTCCCTCTCCCCGTGAGGAGCAGGAAGTACCAGGAGGGGCTGGAGACTGCTGAGAGGCCCCGCGAGGGCGGCCACTCCCCGCTGGACAGCGCGGACGTCCGGGTGCAGGTGCCTCGCACGGTAGGCAACCTCTCCTCGGGTGTCATCCTGAGCGGCCGACCTGGGCCACCCCTGGGGTCAGAGGGCTCTGCGCTGTGCTGCCCCAGGGCCTGGTGGGCCCAGCGCCTGTCGATGGTGCGGGACACTTAGTGCAGACAGCGTTCTGCCAGCTGTGTCCGGCCTCAGCAAGGCCCCAGCCACCGAGGAACTGGACAGGAGGCCTTGCGGACGGGGCTCCGGAGGACCGGCTGCGGGGGAGCTCAGGCCCTGGGGCCCAGCCAGCAGCCCCGTCCTGGGCGCAAAGCATACAGAGGTGGACGGGCAGATGGGGGCTGGGGGCGTGGATGGGTGAGAGACGGATGGGCGGGTGGTCAGACAGATGGGGGACGGAGGGCAGGGGGCCTCCTGCTGCCTGGCACCTGTCCGGGCTGCCAGAAGCTGGTCAGGGTCTGGGAGGCACAGGCCGCAAAGCCACACGCCCGGCGAGCCCGGGTTCAGAGGCCAGCCCCCCTCCCCACGTGCAGAACACCTAGGTCCAAATCTCTGGGACTCAGTCTAAAAATAATCTCCTCTGAGGGCTTAATCAGCACCTTCCCAGCCCTTGAGGGGTGTGGGCGCTGCGCTGGTATTCTTAGCCCCAGATGGCTGCTTTGCACCCACCTTTCCCACGAGCCTGGGGGGCCTCCGCCAACCCCATTTGCCCCAGCACTGCCAGCCCGTCCCCCCCGCCCACCCACCAGCCAGTCTGTGTCCATAGAGTGAGGAGTGAAGAGATGGGGCCGCCACTGAGGCCCCAGGACAGCGGGCGTTCTGTCCACTTTGTGTGTTTGGGGCCCCAGCCCAGCAGTGCAGGGGCCTTGCCACCAGCCCGTGGGGACTTGGGGGTCTCAGGAGGTGTGACTGGGTGTGGTCGAGGCTGGGCCGGCCCCAAAGGCTGGGGTCCATCCAGAAAGGGCCTGGCAGGAGGGCCCCCGAACACCGGGGAGCCATGGCGGGCTTTGGAATAGGACAGCTTTCTCCAGGTGGTACCCTGGCCCTAGCCGTGTCTCTGTTTCCCCTGGCCGGGGTGGGTTGGGGGTGGGCAGCGAGGTGCTGTTACCAAACAGAAACACTAGCCAGTGCTCGGCAGCCGTAAGAGGGAGAACTGAGGCTCGGGGCAGCGAGGAAACTAGCCTGAAGGCACCCAGCTAGGAACGGTGGAGTGGGGGTTCCAAGGCTACGGCTGGCTCCTGGAGCCCCTGCTCAGCTCCTCCGAGATTGGAGCAGGGCTTCGGGCCGGAGGGACGCTTTTGTGGGAAGTTCCTGCAGGCGCTCAGCCTGGCTCCAGCTGCAGGCCCGGACCCACACCCGCCCCTGCCCTGCAGACGGAACTGCCGGCACGCCCTCCCCCCGGGGCTCCGAGCTCCCTGTAGCAGGAGACAAGACAGAGAGGGCCCCAGGGCAGGGCTCCACCTCCCCGCACTGGGCCGGGGCCAGCCGGAGGCCAAGACTCCACATACCTCCCTACGCAGGGAAGGGACCCCACGGTGAGCAGGGGGCTGTGGTGGTCGCCAGCCCCTGCCCCTGGGAAAGTGTGGCATCCCTCTGACTGCCTCCCTGCACACACCCCCCCCCCCACCCCCGACCTTAGCCACCTGGCAAGTCAGGGCTGAAGAAAGGCGGCTTCTCCTGGGCCGACTCGGCTTTGGAGGGAAGCCGGGCCTCTGTCCGCAGGAGGACAGCTTTCCAGATAGGCTCTGTTCCCCTCGCCCCTTGGAGTGACCGCCCCCCCACTGCCACCCCCACCGCCCCGCCCCGCGGGCGTGAGCAGGATCCCTCTCCATTTGCAGAGTGTGTGTGTGTGTGTGTGTGTGTGTGTGTGTGTGCGCGCGCGCACGCGGCCTCGGGAGCAAGTGAGTACAGTGGGGGGCCGGGGCGGGGCCGGCCCTCCCCCGGGGCCTATTTAAGCGCTGAGCCAAAGGGGGCAGCGAGGCGGCAGGGCGCCACATGGAGGAGCACCCCATAGTAGATCACGCTTAGCGCCTGGTCGCTGCTGCCGGAGGGAGCTTCGTGCCCAGCGTGAGTGTGGGGTCCCTGACACCGGGAGGCTCAGGGAGCACAGGGGCCCGTGCAGAGCGGATGGGGCCAAGCAGAGCCCTCTTCCTAGGCTGGGGGCCTGGGGGCTCAGGAACCCTGGCCAGCAGGCTGAGGCGCTGAGGAGGGGCAGCCCTGAGGGTGCGGGGGGTGGTCTGGGAGTACAGGGCTGGCACTCCAGCAGGAGGGGCTTGGAGACCCCTGGGGGCAGAAGGAGCCAGAGGCCGGGGCAGAGGAGAGGTTGGGGCATGTCCTGTTAGGACCCAGGGTGCCATCCTAAGGGAGGGGGGCGGGGCCTCCTTGCTGTCTGGAGCCTCACCCTGTGCACCTGTGGCCTCAGCCCCAAACGCCCCGAACAAGGGAAGCACTAGCCCTTCCCAGGTGGCCCAGGATGGCTCTGCTGTGGGGGTGTCTCTGGATGGTCCCGAGGGGCCCTCTCAGCCCAGCCTCAGCTGCCATGGTGAGGGGGGAACCTCTGGGCAGACACCACCCCACTTCAGGTGTGCTCCTGAGCCCCGAGCTCAGCCCCCCACAGGTTGGAGGAGTGCTGGGGGACCCAGGGCTACACCTTTTGTAGGAGTGGCCTGGCTCCGTTCACCCGGCCCACAGTCTACCTGGGGGACCCCAGCTGGGGCCAGATGCCAGGGTCGGGGACCAGGGGCCGAGACTGTCCCCTGCGGTGGGCTGGGCTGGTGCAGTGCTAACCCTCACACCCGGCTGAGTCGGGGCCCCAAGCGACCTCCCAGGGGAGGCACCCGTGTGGCCCCCGCCAGTGCGTAGCTCGATTCGGGGCCCTGGCCATCCTGCCTGCAGTTCCCCCGGGAGGCCCTGACCGAGTGCAGGCCCCTGGCCAGGGCCCCCCCTCCCCAGCCCTCAGTGCCTTGCGCCCTGGGCCCTGTGGGGTCTCGGGCCGGGGCGCAGCAAAGCAGAGCCCTGAGTCGGGGGGATCTTGAACTACCCCCAGCCTTGGCTCTGGGCCCGCCTTGCTGGGACCGCAGTGGGCAGGAGGACAGAGATCCCAGCCACCTGCTGCCACAGGACCACCCACTCGGCTGCCTCTCCCTGCCCCTATCGCCCTGCAGCCTGAGCCCAGCTCTCAGGACTGCTCACTGAACCCGGGAGCCCAGGCTGGGCCCACTCGTGGGGTCCCCGGGCTGCCCCTTGCTGGAGGTGTGTTTGTAGCGGGCCGGTGAGGGGCTGTCAGGAATCCTAGGACCGAGCCAGCACCCACTAGGTGACATCTCTGCAGTGTGGTCTCTCTCTCCATGAGCCCGGCTCTGAGGGGGCCTCCAGGAGGCCACCAGCCAGCTGAGAGGGGGACAGGCCAGGGCTGGGCAGGGGTCGCTGGAGTCAGAGAAGAGGTGGGGGAGGCACCGATCTGCAGTCAAGTCAGCCTCCGGAAGCCACCCCATCCACCTGTCAGGGCTCTGGTCCAGACGCGGTGAGCCTGGTGGGGGCACCTGCCCTGGGGGGGGGGTGCTGAGAGACCAGTGCCTCCAGCTTTCTCTCCTATGGATGCGTAAACTGAGGCTCAGCACGGGAGGGGGCTGGCCCAATGCCGCCCTGCCAGTCGGGACACAGGCAGGCCCAGCGGCCTGGTCCCCCGCTTCTCACCGCCCCCTCCCTGGTCCCATCGGTGGGGCTTGCCAAGACCTAGCAGGTCGCCCCAGGGTCAGCCCTCTTGCCACCCAGGCTGCACAGTGACAGTGTCTGCCAGAGTCCCTGTGCTCCCAGCACATCCAGACTCTGCTCTCAACCATCCAGAGCAGATCCTGGGCACCTTGGCCAGCACATAGAGGGTGCTTTAGCCTGAACACCCCACACATCTGCTGTCCTCTGGGCCTGCTCACTGGTCTAGGCCCCAAACCCCAGGAGGGGTGGGACTAGGGTGGAACACAGCAGGGTCATCTCCCCGAACTCTAGCTCCTTGCCTTTGGTGATATGACCCGATGTTGCTGGCACCTCACTGGTGCCGCCATCACTGCTGCCAGGGCCCTGGTACAGACCAGCATGATATATAAAATGGCCAGTGAGGCTCCCTGCCTGCCAAGGGCCTAGTTGCTCACTCGCTCGCTCGTTCATTTATCCATTCAGCAGACACTGGGGAGCGCCGTGCTGGACACCAGAGCCCCAGAGGTGTGGGCAGAGGGGGAGCTCCCTGCAGGGGCTGCCACATTGTGCGATAGTCTCACGGGGCAGTGGTGGGGGTGCAGGGGGCACGGCGGCGCTGCCGGGGCGGGTAGCGGGCGGGAGGTGGTGTCGCGTCCGGGAGGGTGGTGGAGGCCGGGCAGGTGGGGTGAGGGGCCCAACCTCGTCCCAGGCTGAGCGGCTTCCTCAGCGGTGTGCAGGGGTCTGAGGGGCCGGGCCAGAGCCGGCGATGACGGCCCCTGCCCCCCCAGAGCATCCCCCGGGCCCCGTCGTCCGACGAGGAGTGCTTCTTTGACCTGCTGAGCAAGTTCCAGAGCAGCCGCATGGATGACCAGCGCTGTCCCCTGGAGGAGGGTCAGCCCGGGGCCGCCGAGGCCACTGCCGCCCCCACCCTGGAGGAGAGGGTCGGTGAGTGCCCCCCCACGGAGCCTCGACTCTTGTCCTTGCTGGGCCAGGCTCAGCCCCTCCACACCGGTGCCCCCCCCACCTACCCCCCGCCCCCCCCCCCCCCCCCCGCGAGCCCTTGCTCCTGAGGGGCGGGCGCGCCAGCTGCAAAAGTGCCCCCTGTCACTGTGAGCATCCTCATCCCCCGCTCGCCCGAGGCTGCGTCCCGGGAAGCGTGTAATCATCCCCGCCCTCCGGAACACCGTGTCACTGTGTCTCAGAGCAGGCGTGGGAAGCAGGCTTTCCTCCCGCCGCCTCCTAGAAGCCCCTGGAGGGGGGTGGGGCTAACAAGGCAGCTGAGAGCAGCCGGGGTCCGGGTCCAGGGTCAGCCGAGCCCCCACCGGGAGCCCCCGCGTGCCCAGGAGTGTGGCGGGCCGGGCCGGGCGCAGCCCGACCCGCCTCACGGGGTCCCCTTCCCCGCGCCGTGCCCCCCACAGCCCGGCCCTCGCTGACAGCCTCCCCACAGACGGAGGAGTTCTTCGACCTCCTGGCCAGCTCGCAGAGCCGTCGGCTGGACGACCAGCGAGCCAGCGCGGGCAGCCTGCCGGGGCTCCGCATCACCCACAACAACCTGGGCCACCTGCGCGCCGACGGGGACCCGCAGGAGCCCGGGGACGACTTCTTCAACATGCTGGTCAAGTGCCAGGTGGGCCGCGCTCAGGGGAGGGGGCGCTTGCCCGCCCGCCCCACCCCCCAGCCCTGTCTTTGGTGGGGGGCTCCTCCCGCCGGGAGCAAGCTCCGGTCCTTCCTTCTCGGGCTGGATCGGAACGGGGTGCCTGCAGGTGCTCAGACCTGAGGCCCCTCCCGGGACCTTTGCAAAGGCCACTCCGCCGGCTGTCCTCAGCCAGCCACCCCTCACAGTACAGGAGCTGTAGTGGGGGGGGGTGGCGCTGGGTCCCCAAGGTTGTGGCCTCGGGCCAGATGGCAGCCCTGAGCGGGGAGGGCAGGAGGGCTCTCACCATTGCGGGGTCCCGCCACCTGCCGCCCCCTCGCCCCGGGCAGGGCCGGACGGCAGGTGCGTCTCCGGAACCGCACGAAACGGCTGCGGGAAGGGCAGCCGTGTGGCCTGTGCGGCCACTGCAGTCTCCGGACGTGACGTTCCTTCCCACAGAGCAGAGGAAACCGCGGCCCCGGGCGAATCCGAAAAGCCTCAGAACCGGCCCCCGCAGAGAACCCCCGAGCCCCCCGTCCACATGCCCGCACGCTCCAGCAGCTGAACCGGCTGCCGGCCTTTCTGCTCCCGGCCCTGCTGAGAAGCCCAAAGGCCTCCTCGGCCCCACGCCGGCCCCAGCCCCTCTGCACGTCGGGCACCAGGAGCCCCCGGGGCTCCTGAACACACCACTGTCAGCGGGCCTTGGGAGCGGCGCGGGAAGGCCCCCCGGCAGGCAGCCTGGCGCCCTGGCCCCCTCGACCCGAGTCTGGTGGTTATTTAGTCCTCTCCTCCCGGGCGGCCTCGGGAGAGCTCCTTGCCCGTGGGGCCAGGGCTGCTGGCACCGCCCTCGGAGCTGATGGTACAGGTGCCTGGAGGGCGGCCCGAGGCGGCCTCACCGGGCCTCCTGAGCCGGCCTTGCTGCTGGACAGCGGCCCCAGCCTGGGAGTTGTCCCCGAGACCACTGACCGCTGGCCCAGCTGCTCCCCCCGCTGACCCCCGTGTCCGTGTGTCCCCAGTCCTCCAGGATTGATGACCAGCGCTGCCCGCCTCCCGACGGGCTGCCCCGCGGCCCCACCATGCCTGACGAGGACTTCTTCAGCCTCATCCAGAGGGTGCAGGCCAAGCGGATGGATGAGCAGCGGGTGGACCTCGCCGGGAGCCCGGAGCAGGAGGTGGGCGGGAGGCCCGAGCCCCGGCAGCAGTGCCAGCCTGGCGCCAGCTAAGGCCTTGCCACTGCAGCCGGGCCGGGCCCCATCCCCACTCCTGGACTCGGGGCCGGGGGCTGGGGTGGGGGGGGCGGGCTCACAGTCATCTGTCCAGAAGCCCTTTCCGCTGGAGGCCGTGGCCGAGCACAGGTCCTGAGCCCTCTGGCCCTTTCTGCTGTGGCAGGTGCTGGGCACGCAGCCCCCACATTGGCTCCCTCCCAGGGTGGCAGGCTCAGGCCAGGGCTGCCCTGGCAGGTGGGCGTGCTCCTGTCCTCGAGCGGCCCCCAGGTGGTAACATAGCCTGCTGCAGGCCTGCCCCCACTTCTCCCTGCCCCAGGCCCTGCCCTCTCCCTGCCCCAGGCCCTGCCCGCAGCTTGTTGGGTCCAAACCCTCGTGGCCTCCCCCTGCCCTGCCCAGCCCTGCCCTGCGCAGCCCCGTCCTGCCTAGCAAATGTGAAGACCCTATTGCCTCCCTCGAGTCCCCAAAGGCTGCTCTGAAGCCTTTTCTGTGGGGTACACCAGTGATACGGACATTTCTGTCCTCCCAGAGGTGGTCCCAGGGGTGATGGAGCCGACATGTTTGCCCCAGTCCCAACCTCTCACCCACAGGGAGGGTCCCCTCCTGACCCTCCACCCTCCGCCTGCCCCGCTCCCCCCTCTCTCCTCCCCTCCCCCCGGGGCTGGAGTGGGTAAGAGGCGGGCTCAGAAAGCAGGCTGACAAGGCAGCGGAGGCAGGCCAGGGGCCCCCATGCAGAGCTGCTGGGCTGTGGCCTTTCAGCCCCCCAGCGGAAATGCCCCCCAGCTGCCACCCAGTCCGGAGCAGGCAGGGGCAGCAGAGGGGTGGGGACGGGCTGTGACGCCCCTCCACTCCAGGCTCCGAAGCCCAGGGACAGAGCGGGCCTGGTTCTGGAACGTCAGCCCACAGCACGGTCAGGACCCGGACCACGGCAGGGCTGGGGGCCGGCAGCCAAAGCTGGGGGGTTTGGCTCGACCCAACCTGGGGCCCCCAGATGAGCACCCAGCCCTCCCTGCGCCCCACACTGGGAAGACGACATCACTGCCTTCTACGGGGAGGGTCCAGCCCCCACATATCCAGTCGCACCCGGTACTGCGCTGGAGACAGGTCCCGCAGGGGGCTGCGGCCATCATTCTGGTGCAGGCCCCCCTGCCTCGGCCCGCCACCAGCCCTTCTGGAGACCCCGGCCCCATGCCACAGCCCCGCGGCCCCCAGGGTGTGAGGTGGCCACGTCCTCAGGCGGTACCCCAGCTGGGCTCCTCTGTCTCTTCACCCCTCCCGGCACGGGAGGCGGCCAGACCCCTACCCCGCAGTACCGCCCCCGGGGAGGGGGAGAGGGGCGGTCAGATGCCAGAACACGCCCCCTCGGGGTCCCACATACTTGAATGTACAAGCATATTTATTGCTCACACGTGTTTGCCCTGTTGTCAGTGGGTCCTTTCCAACCCAAGAGGTACATCGTTTTTTGTTTTTCCCAGAAAAATAAAGTCTGCCAAGTGAATGCTGTCCCTGTCAGAATTAGTGCTAAAGGTTCGGGGCCGCCAGTCCTTTGGGAGGCCCCAGGGGACGGACCTCACCTGGGAAGCAAGCCCACCTCGGGGTGACCACAGTGGCAGCCAGCACCCGCAATGGGGCCAGCCGGCCACTTGGTGGCGGGTCGATCCCGCTGTCCTCCACGCTGGGAGGGGCCTTCTCTGTCCTAAGTGGACGTCACACGTCGTCCAGCCATGCGCTCGCCTTTCCAGTCCTGAGTCCCCCCCAACTGCGGGGGACCTGCTGGGGGCCACGGGGCAAGGGACGTGTGGAGCGCCTGCAACCTCGTGCCCCCAGGCACCGCCGGCCAATGAGTGCAGTGGGACGGTCTGTGGGGGTGCAACCGAGGAGCCAGCCTCGGGGGGACCCCCACCCAACAGCTGTCATAAGGCGCTGTGTCCCCGGGAGGAGCGATCTGGATTTGGGAACCAGGCGAGCCAGGAGAGGCCTCGCTCACCAAACTCCCAGTGACCCGCTCGGAATGGGACCCCCACCTGACCACAGGAGGCCTGGCTGCAGGGGCAGGAGTGGGGGTGGGTCAGGTGGCCCTAGAGGGCCATGGGTCACCTGGAGGCCAAAAGCTGGTCGGGGCTGCAGGATGCTGTGACGCGGTGCTGCGGCGGGGCCCACACAGGGAGGCGCCCGCGGGGGCCCCGGGGGTCTGTCACTAGAGCCCCCTGACCCAGGAGCGCTCAGTGCTCTGGGCACCCTGGTGCTCTGAGAAGGCCCTGCGGTCAAAAAACACGGGGCGCCACGCTGTCTCTCAGTGGCTCCCATGCTAAAGGCTCCAAGGGCTGTGCTTCCCCTGGGGAAGCAGTGGTGCAGGAAACGAGTGGCTCTGGGAGTGGGGGCCGGTGCCTGGCCGTGGGGTACACTCAGGGGCAAGTCTTTTCCGTGCCTATGCATAGGAATACAGGCAACAGAAGAGGTGGTGTACCACGTGGAAGTGCGGGCCCAGGGCTGGCTGAGCCCTCAGACCGGCAGTCCCCACAAATGGCACAGGAGGCTCTGGGGGGGGGGGCGGATAATAAACGGTTGTTTGCCAAGGGAAAGACAGGGGGTAACCAAGTTGGAGCACAAACTGCCAACGCCCCGGAGAAGAACGACAAAGCTCCAGGCACTGACGGGGGGGGGGGGGGGCGGGCAGAGTCGGGAGCTCGGGCCCTGCTAGGATCTGCGAGACGGTGGCTGGTGATTAGTGGTTAAGGTCACGCTTCTGGAAATAAACACGCTTCGATCCCAAAAGCAGTCAAACGAGGCAATGTGGGGCACACGGCCCCCCTACCCGTCAGACAGCAGCTGACACTCCCACCCCCTCGCCCCCACGGCCACCCGGCTCAGCTCCGGCCACAGTGAGCAGCCTGATTTGCTGGCTTCGTTCGGCCGGCAGCCAAGGGTCAGGGCTGAGGTCCGGGTGTCGGGGGACGGCAGGTGGCATGGGAGAAAGGAAGGTCTGTAGAGCCTCCCTGTGTCTGGCCAGCGGGACACGACCCGTGGGGGGTGCCCTGAGTCCGAGCCACCCCATGCCTGTCCCAAATCTGGTCTTCCCGTCCTTCCACCTGACAGGGTGTCACTATTAGCGTCTTCATCTTCTGCTGGGAAGGCAGAGGTTTGGAGGGGCAAAGGGACCTGCCCAGGGTCACCTGGCCACGGCCCGGAGGGGCTCAGGCGCCCCGTCCGCCACCCACACAGACGCAGCTGGAGACCGAGTCCTCTGTGCAGGGGGACAGGAGAGGGCCAGGGTCCTGCAACGGCAGAAGGCCCCGGCTGGGGCTCCTGGGAGTCGTTCTGACTCAGGAACCAGGGACAAGAAGAAGGCCCCAGGGCCCATCGTGTCCGAGCGATGTCTATTTATTGACAGAACACAGGCAGGTCCCGGAGGGCCCAGGGCTGAGGCGTCGCCACGAAGGCAGAGGCAGGGTCAGCTGGGCTCCGTCTTCTCAGGGTGAGTGGGACCCTGGTCCTCACCCCCTTCCGGAGCAGCGGTGGACTTGGGGCTCCCTGCAGCTTCTAAAACCAGCTCTAGGGCCCCGTCGCCAGCCACTCGGCACACCTTCTCCCCTCTGGCCGCCAGGATTTCTTCAATATTCCTGAGAGACGAGGAGGCACCGTGACACTCCGGGCCCTCAGCCCATTCAGTACCTTGGTCCTTCAGGGGCACCCCAAGGCCAGGCTCGAGCCAGGAACATGGGTCCCCACGCCGGTGTGGCATCGAGGCCCCTGCGTGCTGACTGTGAGGAACCTCCAGAGCTCCCAGAGGCAGCCCATTCACGAGCAGGACACTCGCTCGGAAGGCCAAACTGAAGTGCCCAGGGCCACTGTCACTGGCCACTGCCTCCCGAAGCTCTCCACAGAGGGGCCTACACCGCCTCACCCCCCCCCCCAAGTCTGGTGTGACCGACCAGCCAGCACCTGCAGAGAAGGAGCTAGGACCCTGCTTGGGAGCGGGCACTGCAAATCTTTCCAGGGGAAGGAGGGAGCCACAGAATGAAAAGGAGTCACGGCTGCAGGAGTCACCTAGTCTGCCTCCTCACTCTAGGGGCGGCCCAGAGTCCTGACAGTAACTGGGTCTTGCAGACCCCAAAGGCCGCCGATGAGGGCAGAGGTGAGGCAGTGAAGCAGGACCACGACCGGCTGGTCGAGGGCGGGAGAGTCAGCAAATACAAACGAGTACTTCCTGGGGGCTTACTTCCGCTGAAGTTACTTGTCATTCACCTGAAACTCAAACTTAACGGCTCCTCCCGCACTGACGAGGCTGGGGAGGTGGACGCGAAGGACGCCCCAGGGAAAGGCCCTGGCCCGCAGGCCTCTGTCTCCCCCTCCCCCGCCCCCGCCCAGGCGGCCTCACCTCTTCCCATCTAGGTCCGAGAACCAGCCCAGGTTGTCGGCGATGATGTGGTGATTCCGGCAGCCGGGGCAGGTCACAATGACCACGCCCTGGTGATAGGCTAACTTGGAGATGCGTTTGGAGGACCGAGTCCCACAGACCTGGGGGAGACCCGCAGCCCAGGTGACGCCAAGCAATTGGCCCCGCCCTCAAGAAGACCCCGCCCCTTCTGGGATTAACGCCATCCCAGGGCAGGGCCCGCCCTCTCCGGGAAGGGCCTGCCCCTCCTGAGACAGCCCACCCGAGATAACCCCACCCCTCTCCCGGAAAGGCCCCGCCCCCGGGAAATAACTCCACCCCTCCGCGCAGGCCCATCTCTCTCCCGGAAAGACCCCGCCCCCGAATATAGCCCCATCTCTCTCCCGGAAAGAACCCGTCTCCGTGGGTACCCCTGCCCCTCCATGCTGTCGTGCAGCGGGCACAAGTCACCTCTACCCGCCGCGCCAGGCAGCATCAGATCCAGACCCAGCCTTGCACCCGTCGCGCGCTCACCTTGCAAGTGTAGACAAGCTGGTAGTGCGCGGACCCGGGTCCCGGCTCCGAGCTCAAGCGCCGCCAGCACCAGACCCCGGCCCGCCTTCTCCCCGCGGCCCTCGGGCCTGCCCCGCGGCCCCACAACCACCTCAGGCCGGTTCCCCGGGGCCGCGTGCAGCTTAGCAGCGGCCCAACGCGCCCCAACGCGGCCCGCAGCATCCCGCCCTCAGACCACGGCCGCCCCGCCCCGCTGAGGCCATGCGGCCGCCATCTTGGAAACGGGCACGCGACGGAAGCGGCCCTTTTCGGTTTCCGTCCGACGATGGGCAGGCTGTATACTCCACTGCCCCCTGGAGGTGGGAGTGAGCGCACGGCTGAGAAGTACACCGGAGAGCGAAGCCACCGGAGGCGGCGGTGCAGGGACAATGGTCTTTTATTTATGGAACTGCGTTTCTGACACTGCGACACGCGTCTGCATCGCGTAGAGCACACCTGTGCAAGTCACAGTGCGTGGGCGCCGGCGTGCCTGCGCCCCTCGGGCTCGGCGCCCCGTCCTCCGCGCGCCGGGCTGGCTAGGAGCCCTCCGTGTCGGTGTTGTCGCTGCCCGTGGTGTTCTCCCAGTCCGCCTCCCCCTGCCTCGAGGCGTGCTGCAGCTTCCTGAGGGCGCGCTTCCTGCAGGGGCGAGCGGGTGTCGGCAGGGCCGCGGCGCCCCCTCCCCGGAGCCTGCCTGGGGCCGCCCACCGCCCGCGCGGCGCACCTGCGGTAGTTCTCGAAGCTCTCCTTGAGGCGCCGCCGCTCCTTCTCTGGGGGCTCGCCGCCGCTCAGCTAGGGGAGGAGCGGGGCTCAGGCTCCCGGGGGACCCCGCCCTACCCCTGCGACCCCAACCCCCGCCCGGCTCAGCGCTCGCGTGGGGGAGTGCGGTGTAGACCTAGGACACTTGGCCAGCCTGGCCTGGGCTCCAAGCCGACGTCCCTTCTACGACAGTGCCCGGGGCCGCCTGCTCCCACCCAGCGCGGTGCACAGAAGACAGGCTTTCCTTGGCTGCCACGCCCTGGCCCAACCCGCTGCTTCGTCCGGGAAGGGGAGACTCGGCTTCCTGTTCCCAACAGCGCACCCCAAGAGCCCATTGGGCAGAGACCCTTGCGATCACCCCCAGCCATCCAGGTTGACCAGTCACCCTCCCTGGGCTCCGACACACTGAGGCCCGTCGGGAGCACCCTAGGGCTGCAGGGACACCCCCGCACCCCCCCCCAGGCAGACTTACATTGGGGATCAGTGGAAGCGGCTCCTCCTGCCGAGCTTCGAAGGGCTGCTGTGGGCCATCCCTGTGGGCCGGGCCACCTGGAATAGGGTTAGGCCTGTGGGTCCTACCCAGCTGCTGGGACCATGCTTACTTAGCGTGGTCAACACCCGGCCACCTGCTCACCCCCTGCTGCTGCTGGGCCAGTCCTGCACCATCTCCTGGGTCCTCACTTGGACCCCTGGAGGCCTCCCATTGTGTAGAGGGGACTAGGGCTCAGAGGTGTCACCCCCCACTCCCTCTAGGCAGGCAGAGGCGAGGCTGCAGGAAGCCCACCAGGCAGTGCCCCACCATCCAACTCTGCTCCTCCTGGGTTGAGGCTGGGGCACTGCACCAGTTGGGAACAGAACATTCCAGAATGCCGGGTCCCCTCAGAATTTGTCAGGGCCTGCACAGGCCCAGGGCTCAGGACCCTGGAACAGAATGTGCTCTGATGGGCTGGCTCCCCTAACTGGCCGTGATGGGAGACCGGATGTCCAGCCTCAGCAACGTCACAGGGGGAGAGGCCAGACCCTGGTCTCTCCCTGGGGCTGGCACTTTCCCGTCCTTGGCCTCTGACTCTGAGCCTGTCCTGCCTCTTTCAAGGGGCCATGCCACCCCTCGTTTGGGGGCTCCTGGGCCTCCCCCTAACACTCACTGCCTGCCAGGTCCTGACGGCCTGTCCCCATGTTGGGACTGGCTCTGTGGCCTGAAGCTCAGGTCTCCCGGTCGCGGTAGGCTGCCTGGTCCCCTCACTTCTGCACTGGCTCTTCCTCTTTTGCCTTCCTTGGAGGCTGGTGGCAGGCCTGATGCTGAGGACGTCTGTCTGGCCTCCCACACCACCTCTGAGGTGGCCCCTCCCCACCTCCCCTCTGACAGCCATGTTCAGAGTGAGCCCCTCGACCCCTCCTCACCCCTCCAGGCCATCTCCCTGCTGCCCCTGTGCCCGGCCCTGAGATGGGCCCCCTTCCCTCTCTGTTGGCGCCGCCTACACTGGACTTCCCCGCCCCCTACCCAGGAAGGACGCCTCCACTCTGCACTCCCGGACCCGGAGTGGGCTCCGATGGAGAGACGCGCTCTAACATTGGAGATGGCCACGGGCCCTACGCACGGGCTCTTGTCTGCTCGCTGGGGAGCCTCAGTGTCCCCATCCATGAGGAATCAGTGGACGGGGCTGTGCGTGCCCAGGGTCAGGACTGGTGCCAACTCAGGGCGACGAGGAGGCCTTGGCCAGACTCGTCCGTGAGAGGCCGCTCTCCTCACCTTTGTCTGATAGCTGGGTGGCCTCCAGGTCCGGGGGGAGCGAGAGCTACCAGGGAGAGAGACGGGCACCCAGTTAGACGGCTGCCCTCCTGGGACCCACCACCGCTGCTGTTCCGCAGAGGCCTGGCAGGGGGTTCTCCCTGCCCTGCTAAGGTCCGGGGGGGAGAGCGGCTGGCTCGGCTCCCACAGGGGCTGTGGTCTGGCGGAGGCTGCGGCCGGGACCCACCCCGAGGCTCACACTCACATCCTGGGAGTTCCTGGGTGAGCCGTCCTCCAGGTCAGAGCTCTGTGGTCACAGAGGAGGAGGCCATCAGCAGGGTGTGGGGGGGAGGCCTACTGTGGCTACAGCTCAGCCCCGTGGCCTACGGTCCCCAGCCCCCCTGGAGACCCACCAGGACCAGCGTCTCCAGCTGCTGCCGCTTGAGCCTGCCCTCCGCGGCCAGCAGCTGGCCCTCGCACTGGAACAGCTGCAGCTGCAGCTCGTCCGCCTTCTCCGCCAGCTCACGGACCTGCTTTCGCAGCGCGTCCTTCTCCTGCAGGCTCCGCGAGTGCTGTGCGTGCAGCTCCTCCCGCGTGGCGATGGCCTGCAGGGACGGCGTGGGGGTGGCTCGGGGAGACCCGGTCTCGCCCCGCCTCCCAGCCCCCGTGGGTTAGCGCTCGAGGGACGGGACAGGTAATAGAGGCTCACGATGGGAAGCGGAGGGCTCCGAGAAGGTGAAGCTGCCCCCAGCCCCTGCCTCAGTCCCCGGTGACCCCGTGCCCTCCTCGACTCCCCCGTGTGTGCGTCCAGAGCACACCTCTGCCCGTCACATGGCTTTCACTGGTTTGGCGTGACTTGGTATCCAGGACACGGTTGTTGGCTGCCGTGTAATGTGGTGTGTTGCGCCCGTCCCTCTGGGGGGACACGCCGCACAAACACATGACGGCCAGACCGCACTTGAGGACACAGCTCTGACCCACCCCACAGCGGCCAGCCAGGAGCCTGCCTGACACCCACAGTGACCGGCCCGGGGGGGCCCCTACCGGAGTCACAACCAGCTTGCCGTCTGTAGCAACAATCTGGGAAGCTGAAGCACGCCGCCTGGAATGGTCGGCCCCCACCAGCCGGCACGTGATGGATCACTGAGTGCCTGCATTTCTGTCCCTGTTTCCAACGTAGGACCAACCCCAGAGAGTCCGTCCCCGGCTGACGGCCTACCTCTGGTGCCTACAGAGCTGTCCCCTCCCGGGCCCAGCTCCAGCAGCCCCGCTGGGAGCTGGGCTCCCCGGCCTCCCCCTGTGTCCAGCGCCCGAGCACCCAGCTCTCTCTGAGCTACTGTCCTCCCCGAGGGAGACGCCTCCAGACGTGTGACTGCAGGGTTAGGGGCTCCCGACAGAGGCGGCCAGTTACGCTCCTGATGTCACCGGAGCACCGAGCGTAGCTGATTACAGAGGACCCCAGGTGACGTGACGGGGCGGTGGCGGGAAGCAGTGAAAGGGACGCAGCCCCAGACGGACTGGCACATCTCCCGTCCCCAGGAACTCGGCCAGCCAAGGTGCCCACGGCTTTTTAACTTAAAAAAGCTCTTTGCCAATCACGATAGTTTCCGTTTGTGTTAGGACAAAGCTGAAACTATACGTATATCGAGCAAAATCTGAAGGTACAGCCCAGTGTGGAGCGTACTGTTCCTGGCAGCGGGCCGGGGCGGTGCTGGCAGAAGGGGTCACCTCGCTGTCGACATTTTTCAACGAGCACATACTGGTTTTGTCATTTAAAAGCACTCTGACTTCGGGGCCCCTGGGGGGGCTCAGTCGGTTAGCGTCCAACTCTTGATTTCGGCTCAGGTCATGATCTCACAGTTCATGGTTCGAGCCCTGCATTGGGCTCTGTGCTGACGGCATGGAGCCTGCTTGGGATTCTCTCTCTCTCTGTCTGCTCCTCCCTCACTCATGCTCTCTCAAGATAAATACATTTAATAAAAAAAGGAAAAAAGCACTCCGACCATGGCCCTCCCCCAAAAGTTCCTGCCCTGGAGGCCACACGACCCAGGAGCGGCCCCGCCACGCCCTCACCCACAGGCGCTCCTCGCGGGCGGGAGGCGGCACCTACTTGGTCCCTCTCGATGGCGACCTCCTCCATCTGCTGCAGGATGGCCTCGATGCGGTCCTTGTACATCTTGCAGTCCTTCCGTAGGGCCAGGCACTGCAGCTCGAACACCTCCTTCTCCTCCATGCACTACGGGAGCCAGCCGCTAGCCCCCACCGCCCGCCGCCCGGCCTGGCCCCTGCTCAGGCCCCGCTGGGTCCCTGCTGGCCCTCGGCTTCCGGACCGGCCTGGGGTGGTGTGGGCCTGGGGTGGGGAGGGGAGGCCAGCCCCCGCGCCTCTGCCCCCGGGAAGGGGTGAGGTCGGGGGGCTGTGCAGGTGAGTGGGCACCCACAGCCAGGTGCTGTGCGGGCGCAGGGCGCCCCCCGCCCCCCCGCTGGCCCCAGCTGCGTACCCGGGTGCGCAGAGCCTCGCCCTGTCGTAGATCCTTGCGCAGGGACAGGATGGTGTTGGCTTTCTCCTGGTGCTCCCGCAGCGCCTGCCGCCAGTCCTCCTCCAGCACCTGGATGTACGGGCTGCTCTTGTCCGGTTTTCCCTCCTGGGGCGGTGAAGGGGAGAGAACGGCAGCGGCCGGGCTTCAGGGGGCCCCCCGCTCTCACGGCAGCGACCTCCCAGACCCCGCCGGCCCGGGGGGGGGGGGCCCCCGCCCCGCCCGCCCCCCACCTGCGCGGCGGCCTCCAGCTCCTGCACGCGCGCCTGCAGCAGGGCCTTCTCCTGCTGCAGCTCCCAGAGCAGCTCCTGGCTGGGCCGCTGCTCCATGGCGTGCCGGAGCTTCAGCGTGTGCCTGCGCTCCACCCTGCAGTCGTCCTCGGCCTTCATGAGGCTGTGCTTGAGCCGCTCGATCTGCGGGGAGAGGCCCCGTCAGCCCGCTGGCCGCCCCGCGCCCGGCCCGCCCGCCCTCCCGCCGCGGGCGCCGGGGGCACCTCGAGCTGCAGGTCGCGGGTCCGCATGAGCGCGGCACCCTTCTCCTCGCTCTGGCGGGCCAGGCGCATGGCCAGCTCGTAGTTCTCGTCCTTGCAGCGCTTGAGCTCGCGGCCGCCCGCCTCCAGCTCCTCCTTGAGTCGCTGCACGCGCTCCTGGTGCTTGCGCAGCAGGCTGTCCTTCACCCGCAGCTCCTTGATGAGGTCGTCCTTGGAGCTCAGCAGCTGCGTCAGGTCCTGCACCTTCCTCTGCAGCTTCAGCACCTCGCTCATGAGCAGCTGCGTCAGGCCCGACTCCCCCGACGCGTCTGCGGACGGCGGCGTCAGAGGGCCCTGCCTGGCCTGCCTCGACGCCTCCCGGCCCCGGGGCTCGAGGACCGGCCAGCCCCGCTCCGGGGGCCACCCCGAGGCAGGCTGAGATCCTGACTCGCCGCCCGGCCCTGTCCCCAGCCACCCCCCCAACCCCCCGCAGGCAGGTGCTGGGCTCCGCGTGCCCCTCGCACTTCCTTCGTCCCCAGTCTACGCCCAGGACGCCGGCCGTGGGGCCTCACCGATGATCATGGAGAAGACGCGGGCGGGCTCCTTGCCGGTGACCTTCTTGTAGAGCTGCGGGTAGTAGAGCTCCAGGCTCTCGAGGAAGGCCACGTAGCCCTTGTGGCCGGTCCGCTGCAGGATGTCCAGCAGCACGCCTGCAAGCATGTGCCCTGGGCGCTGAGCCGCCGTGGGCCGGGCCTGGCCGGGCCCGCGCTGCCCGCCCGACCGCCCGCCCCGGTGTGCCCGGAAGTGCCACAGCCCCCGGCAGACGGGGCGCGGGGGCGGGCGGGGGCGGGGCGCGCGCGGCACTGACCCACTTTGCGCTTGCGGATGACCAGGTTGGGGTCGCTGAGCACCTGCTCCTCGTCGTCGGGGTTCAGCACCTTGCACTGCCGCAGGTAGGGTGTGATGCGCGAGGGGTCGATGACGGAGATGAGTTTGACACGGAAGCTCTCCAGGGCGCTCCAGCACTCGTCCTCGTTCTCGTAGTCCGACATGGCGGTGGCTCGGCTGCGCTCCGGAGGGCTGCCTGGAGGAGGTGTCCGGGACACCAACTCACCCAGGGCAGTGTTCCCCAGCGTCCCCTGGGCCCGGCTGCCACCCCCTGGCTCCTGGACTCTCTCTGTCTCTGAGGCTCGGTGACGACTATGACGACTGTGGGGGGGAGATGTGGAGGCACTCCAGGGGCCGGTGGTGGCGGCCCACCGCGCCCCCATGCCCTGCTCTGGCCTCTGTACCCCCCACCCGAGGGCAGGGCCTCCCTGGCAGGTGAGGAGGGAGGGAGGCGCCCAGGCTGGGCCATGCTGTGCGGGACTTCCTCCTTCCCAGACGAGGCGCCCGCTCAGGCCTACCCCCACCGCCTCCTCGCCTTCCGGTGGCCGGCCGGTGATGCAACAGCGGGCTCGGGAAGAGTGAGTGTGGACCGCCCACGGGAGAGGGGCTGGCTGCGGCGCCCGCGGCCAGCCCCAAGGCCACCCTGGCGCGCTCTGCAGGCTCCCAGGTCCCGGCACCTGCCACCTGTGGGCTCCTCTCCCTCCCAAGGAGGAGGCCTGCTCCTGGCCACACCTGACAAGGGGACCATCCGTGCTGGGACCACCCACCGCTGCTGCCTTCCATCGCCCATCGGCAGGCAGGAACCACTCCCGTAGGGCCTGGTCCACACCAGGGGCAGCCATGTGGTCGTGCCCTCCTCTGGGCGGTGAGGACAGAGACCTGACCCGCCACCAGACAGCCCTCAGCCGGCGTGGGAACCACGCTCCCAGACGTGGGTGGCAGCAGGCAGGGTCTCTGGAGGAGCTTCTCTGACTTCCCGTGGCCCTCGGTCACCCCCTCCAGCCAGCGACAGACACCAGCAACTCGGGGGATGGCCCTGAGACATCACGCGCTCCCCGCCTCTCCTGCCTAAAACCCCCGGGTCCCACACCTGGGCCCGCCGCGAGCCCCCTTGTGATGAATGAACATTCCAGGTGGCTGTGAAGGGGGGCAGGGCACTTGGCGCCCTTCTGGGATACTTGTCCCAGGACGCTGCTCCCAGCTCCAAGCACCCTGAGCAGAGCTGGGCGTCTTCCTGGCCACCTTCAGAAAGGGGGCGGACCCGCCTACCTCAGGGTCCTTGAGGGGCACCTACACGGTGGGACGCTGGTCAGCCGGGCCGCCCCGATCCGACGGACAGGAGTGCCGCTGGCAGCCGCTGGCAGCCCGGGAGGAAAGCCGTGCACTTCCTGCTGGTGCTGGTTAGCTCCGCGGAGCCCGGGCAGGTCCTCCCCGAGGGAGCCGGTCTCTGGGGCTGCCTTCTGATTCGCCTGCCTGGCAGGGCCCGGGAGGCGGGGCGCAGGGAAGTGGAAGTCCCGCTGGGGCCTGAGGCCCGGCCCTGGCACCACTAAGTACAAACGGGGCTGGACGAGACCAGTTCACCTGCTGGGCTGTTCTGGCCTGGATGCAAGCTTCTGGAGGCTTCTCCAGAAGGGGCTCGCTGGGAACCAGCAGCACAGGTGGCTGGCCAGGTGCAGGTGGGGATCTGAGGGCACCGGGCCCGACGCTGGGATCTCAGCCGGGTGCCGGGCCGGCACGTGCCTCGGTCACCCGAGGGCCAAAGGGCAGCGTCCAAAGAGGGCTCACGGGGCCTCGCCTGCCCCACACGGCTGCCAGCCCACGCTACAGCTAGCACGCCCCATCCCTCCCGGGGTGTCCCTGCTCTGCAACCTCCGCCCCGACACATGGCACCGTGACGTGGCTCCCAGGACCCAAGGCCACTCCCTGCGACCCCACAGACCAGAGGGGCTGCTGACCAGCCAGCAGAGCCCGGGCCGGCGGCCAGGCCAACCAGCCCTCTGTGGCCTCCGCCCCCCAGCTGCGCCGGGAATCCCCCAGGCCGACACCTCATCGGTGCAGCCGTACCGGTTGAACCGAGGTGGCGGCTGCAGGGCTGAGGCAACAGCTAAGGAGAGGCGGGCAGGGCAGGGCAGGACCTGACCAGGCTCCCGGCCCCGCCTCCTCCAGGCAGCTGCCTCTCGCCTGACCTGCTCCCTGCTATGCTCCCTGCCTCTAGCGTCTGGAGCCTCAGTCCCTGGGCTTGGTCTCCAGGCCTCTGGTGGCCGGGTCCCGGCACAAGCCGGTGCGGCTGGCCAGACGAGCGGGGGTGGCGAGGCAGCTGGCCTCTCCTTGCAGGTCTCTGGGAGGCCTCCAGGGGCGGCCAGTCCTGGGTCCCGGCAGAAGGGGTCCAGTTCCCCTACTTTGTAACACCAGGCTGAGGAAGGCATTTCCCGCACGGTGGGGGTTTGTAAGCATCAAGTAATAAAAATGTCACGCTCTCCGTATCAGAGCTAAGTCAGAAATCCGAAACAAAAAGCTAATTGGAAAATCCCTAAATATCTGAAAATTGACTAAGAAACCTCTAGATAATCCACAGTTCAAAAGAAGTCCCAAAGAGAAGCAGAAATAAGCTGAGACAGTACTGGGCACGAATCAAAAAATGAAAGCAGGCACACGAGGCCGTGCTGGGGGACAGTCCCCGGGAGGGCGCCAGGGACACCCTGGGGGGGGGGGTGTGTGCACGTGGAGAACACGGGACGCAGCGTGCAAAGGAACGGAGCCCATGGGAGAACCGAGTATCCTTCAGAGATGGGGACGGTGCTGGGGCCTGGACGCCTGCCAGGAAGCGGCCGCTCGGGAGGAAGGCGGCGCTGGGGCGGGGCACCGCGTGACCTGTGGGCAGCCATGCTGCCGCTGGTCCCTGGCACCCACCTGGCAGAGAAGCGGGTCCGGCCCAGGACCTGTGGCAGCACCAGGGCCAGCAGCCAGCCGCCTGGGAGCTCACGAGGTCCCTCGGCCCGAAGGCCACAAATACGTCTCGTGGAAATGGCAACCCACCCCCCCCACACACCCTGAGGGGGCTCCTCAAGACCCCAGGGCCCAGCCGGCCGGCTCCCCACACGGCCAGGGGAGGCCCCGTCCTCCTGCACACCGTCCAGTCTCAGGGCAAGACACGAGAGCCTGAGGCTGGCTTTTAATAAGAAAATAAGCCATTCACTTTATTGCTTCAAACATCCCAATCTGTGCTTGACGGCAGGCTGAGCCCCTGCGGCCCCACGGTCCCTGCTGGCAGAGCCTTCCCCGACCGCCAGCTGCTTCTGGCTGCTTTCCCCCGTTGGGTCATCGGTGGGCTCACCAGGGTCCGGCATGGCTCCCGCCTCCTAGAACACAAAAATGCCCTTGACCGGGGGATGCCCTGACCGCAGCCAGACCCTGTGGATGGAGCCGTGGGACAGCGACCCGAAGTGCCAGCACGGCCTCCTGGGAGGGCACGGCGGAACAAGCGCCCGGCGGCCCACCCAGAGTCCCCACGCGGGGCTGTGCTGCAGGCAGGCCCTGGGGCCCGGGAGGGCTTCGACTGGCGCCCTCTCCCCGGCATGCCCTCTGCGCGCCCACCTGCCCTGACCCGGGACCCAGAGCCTCACAGGGCACAGCCCCCGCTGTGCTCGGAGGAGCCGGCTCCTACCTCTGGGGACCTGCTGACCTGGACGTCCTTCCCCGTGTCAGGTGTTCATGTCATGAACTCAACCAACCCATGCTGAGGGCCTACTTGGTACCTGCCATCCAGGCACTGGGGACCCACCCACAAAACCCACGCTACCAGCCTTATGGGCCGTGTTTATGCTATGCATAACTATGCTATGCTGATGGCCGTGTCAGATGTAGCAGACCGTGCCATCAAGACGCAGACATGGGGACAGCAGGACAACGGTCATGGAGGGCATCTCTGAGAAGCCCACCAGTAAACAGACATAACTGGAGGAGGGGAGCAGACCTTACAGAGAGTTGAGCAGCGCAAAGGCCCTGAGGCACACGTGGGCTGGTAAGAAGGAAGCGCCAGAGCCCAGGATGTGGAACCCAGTGGGAGAGGGGTGTCGCCAAAGGAGGGGAATTAGACGGCCCTCTCCCAAGAGGGCCTCCACAACCCTGGGCCTGCCCCCAGAGGCCTGCGTACATCCACCCCCCAACCCCACCAAACATCATCACGTGTGATGTGAGCCCCCCAGGGCCAGCCTGCCCTGCCTTCGGGAAGCCGTTGGCTCCCACATGCCCAAGCAGAGTCACGGGGAAGGCCTGTCTCTTCCAGGTGCAGGGCCGCCTGCGCCCCACCTCCGCACTTACCCTGCCGCTCACACCAGCCGCCTCCTCTTCCGGGAATGCCAGGAGTGCCGGGTTCTGAGCACGTCGAGGTTGTCGGAGCTGTCTAGGCAGGAAGAGGCAGAGCTCTCCCCGGGGTCGGGGGTTCCCTGAAACAAAACCCGGGCAGACAAGGACAAGAGTGACCCCCAGGCAGGACAGGCAGGGAAAGCGACGGCAGCGAGGAGCATGCCAGGGCAGAAGTGTGTCCTGACACCCTGGACGCCAGGGACAGGCAGCTCCCCACACCTTCCTTGCAGAGAGAGTGAGACGCTACAGGCTGGGTCTGGTGACAGCCATGTGCAGGGGCCACGCGTGGGCTCTGGCTTCCCCCACCCCCGCCTTTGAGGCTCCAGCCCCCCGGCGATGCCAGAGACCCAGCCTTGTGTGGTGGCTCTCCCGGCCCAGCCAGCAGGGCAGCGGCCCTGGAGTGCCTGCACGCAGGACTGGGGGGCAGGGAGCCCTTCCCTGCACAGCCCCAGCCACAAGCCCTGCCTCCCACTGTCCGAACAAAGCAAGGGCCCGCTGCAGCTGGGGAAGGGCCACCACCTGCAGGAGACCCCACAATCTCCCTGACTTCGCACCCTCCTGCGTGTTTAGACCCGGTTACTTGTCAGGAAACAAGAAAGAGGGTTTTGCCTCCACAGCTCAGGAAACTCAAGCAGATGGCTCCAGAGCAGACAGCGAGGAGGACCTTGGGGTCCCCAGATGTGCAGGGGCCGCCTCTGCCGAGCCGGCAGCCCCAGCAGGAACCCGTGTGAGTGTGTGTGCACACGCTTGGGCGCGTGCGTGCCTGCTCAGCGCTGCGGCGAGGCTGGGGGGCTTCATGAGTGGAGAGGTTCCTTCCTCTCCCGTTTTCCACACCGGCCTCGAGGGCGGCCACATCCGCACGGCCAGAGCCCAGAGCCAGCTTCCTCCTCGGCAACCGGCTGGCCACAACTCCCGAGGGGCGGGCCAGGCACCCACGGCTGGCCGCGGGGAGGCTGGGAGGGAGCTGTGTGCCCACGGCCACCTACCTGAATGGGGGTGGTGGCGGCCGGCCCTGCCCAAGGACCGCTCGCGGAGCAGCCGTCGGTGAGCTCCGACTCCCCCAGGCCCAGGTCATCCTCGCTCTCAAGGTCAGCCCTCGTGGCTACGGACAGGGTAGTGGGGACGCCGTCTGGGGGCAGGGTGGCCAGGAGCGCGGGGAGGGTGAAGGCCGCCAGGAACCGTGCCTTGAGCAGCAGGTATGCCGGGCTGTCCTGGAGGCGCCTCCGCACCTGTCCCAGCGAGGCGTGCGGGGCTCCAGTGCCCCCGGGCACGAGGGAGGCGGCTCTGTGCTCCAAGGCCGCCTTGCGGAGCAAGAGTGCAGACAGGGCCCGCAGGCCGCACAGGGCAGGGGGCTGGTAAGGCAACCTACTCTCCAGCGGGGGCACGCTCACCCCACGCCGTCCCCTCAGCCATTCCCGCACAGCCGCCTCGCTCTCCGGGGACAGGAGGTCCAAGTCCAGGGCACCCCTCTCAGGCCCAGACCGGGGTGGGAGCGGCCTCTCCAGGCCCGGAGGCTCCCCAAGTGCCTCTGGTCCCAAGGGGTACCCTGCTGTGCCTCCCGGGCCACTCCCAGGGCAGGGGCCACCTCGCAGAGGCAGCTGGTTGGGCCAGGGGGACTTTGCTTCAGGGTGGCCACCCAGGAGTGTGGCCTGGGAGGGTGTTGCAGACAGAGCTGTGTCCCTGGCCACTTGGGCCTCTCCAGGGAAGGAGAGCCCCCCAGGGTCGTGGGCCCCGTCACTGTCTCTCCCCACAGAACTTTGAGACTGGGGGAGAATCGGAAGGCCCGGCGGGTCTGTCCTGGAGGGAGGGTCTGTCCTGGAGGGAGGGTCTGAGTCTGTGTCCCCGCTGGCCAGGGGCTGCCAGGGGCGGCTCGGCCCGGGAAGCCTGGAGCCCTGGCCTGTCTGCATCCCAGGCAGGGAGGGCGGCAGAGCCACTGACAGTCCCTTGGAGTCAGAGGTCCCTGCTGGCCCAGGAAGGCCCACCACAGTGGGTACGGGGAGCAGCCCCTGGGCTGTGAGCACCCAGGTGACAGGCAGAGGGGTGCTGGCCGCCACATGTGGCCCACCCTTGTGCGTGCCCACAGCTGGCATCGGGCTGATGGGCTGGACGGAGAGCTGAGGAGGGCTGGGGGCTGCAGGGAGAAAGGGTGGTGCCTCTGGCAAGCCCTGCTTTCGGGATGTGGCAGGGACCTGAGACTGTCCCAGGCTACCACGATGGCAGTTCACGGGGACCTGGCTGGGGCCCAGAGCTGGCACCCTGGAGGCAGAAGGGGCAGACTCTGTGGAGGCCAGGGCGCCGGCCAAGACTGGCAGGGCGGAGGGTCTTCCATCCTCGGCTGAGGCCCGCGAGCCTGAAGCACGCGGCTCTGTCGCTGCAGCGGAGGTAGGCCCGGAGAGCACGGAGGCTGCGACAGCCAGGCCCGAGGCCAAGGGGCCGTGGGGGGGCGCCGGGAGGATGAGCGAGGGGGAGAGCAGCAGCCGGGGCGGGAGAGCCACAGCGCCCTGGGCGGCCTTCCTGGCCCGGGCCTCCCGAAGCCGCTTCTCCCGGAGCAGCTCGGAGACAGTCTTGGGCTTGGGCCGGGGGCCACACGGAGCTGGCAGGGGCGCCTGCGGACCCGACTCGGCGTGGCGGGGCTGCAGTCCCCTGCTCCCTTGGTGGTTGGCGCTCTGCTTTGCAGCTTCTCGGGCCGGTGCGCTCCGGAGGCCGGGGCCTGCAGGTGAGACAGAAGACGCGTGCTGACGAGCAACACGCATGCGTGTGGACCAGAAACAGGCCTCCTGTCAGGGCGCCCTCGTGGAGGGCAGGCAGCTCTGGGAGCATAGAGCAGGAGCTGTGGCGGCCGAGCTCCTGCCGCGGCCAGGGTGCTAGGTGCGGGGCGGCAGGCCCATCAAGTAAGGGACAGCCTTGAGTGTCTTCAAAACAAGGACCGTCGGGCACCCCGGCCTCTTGGGGTCTCCCAGGACCCCAGACCCTCACACCATGCTGCTGGCGTGGGGAGACCCGTGGCTGCCAACATCGGAGGCCCCTGCCGGATGCCCGGGGCTCGAGGGGCCCCCCACGCCTCCCAAGTCTGCACTGGGGAAGCCCCAGACCGGCTGGTGCGCTGGGGGTAGGGGTGGGGGTCGGGGCCTGAGGGGCTGTCTCTGCCGCCTCCCACCAGCCACACTCTCACCCCGGCTGTGGCGTTCGGACAAGACCCTTCACTGGGGCCACAGCTGTGCTGCTCAGAGCCTGAAATTCAATACCTACAACCCCTTTCCCACTGGACAAGATGACAGAATAGGAGCAGAGACAGACAGACAGACAGTACCTGTGGCATTCCGGGTACTCGAAGCTATCTGAAAAAGAAGGGCGAGCGCCTCAGGGAAGTCCCCGGGGAGCCTCGGGTGAGCCCGTCGCACCGGGAGCGGGGCTGTGCGGGGCTTGAGGGAGAGACGGGAACCCGGGGAGCCTCGGGTGAGCCCGTCGCACCGGGAGCGGGGCTGTGCGGGGCTTGAGGGAGAGACGGGAACCCGGGGAGCCTCGGGTGAGCCCGTCGCACCGGGAGCGGGGCTGTGCGGGGCTTGAGGGAGAGACGGGAACCCGGGGAGCCTCGGGTGAGCCCGTCGCACCGGGAGCGGGGCTGTGCGGGGCTTGAGGGAGAGACGGGAACCCGGGGAGCCTCGGGTGAGCCCGTCGCACCGGGAGCGGGGCTGTGCGGGGCTTGAGGGAGAGACGGGAACCCGGGGAGCCTCGGGTGAGCCCGTCGCACCGGGAGCGGGGCTGTGCGGGGTTTGAGGGAGAGACGGGAACCCGGGGAGCCTCGGGTGAGCCCGTCGCACCGGGAGCGGGGCTGTGCGGGGTTTGAGGGAGAGACGGGAACCCGGGGAGCCTCGGGTGAGCCCGTCGCACCGGGGGCGGGGCTGTGCGGGGTTTGAGGGAGAGACGGGAACCTGGCCATCCAGGCAGAAGGGTTCCAAGGCCTGGACAGAGCATCACGGGACTGATCCGGTCATTCTGTCATTCCCTCCAGTTGTGACCGGACTCAGGGACACGACTGCTCCCAGACCCCACGGCTGGCATCCTACCCCAGCATGGCCAATGCCCAGAGCAGCACGTGCCAAAGGGCTCAGAGGCCTCCTCGCGGGAGTGGGGCAGAGCGGCAGGAGGAGCACGTGCGGTGGAAGCAGGCAGGCCCGAGTGCCAGGTCTGGCTCCACACCCCCTGGGACCTGTAGCTAAGCCCCCCAGGTCTCCAGGCAGGCGGGCAGACACCTCCTGGAGCGACCCCTGAGTGCGGGGCAAAGGGCCAGCAAGGCAGCTCTCAGGGGCTGGCCCAGCCTCTAGGCACCCGGAAAGGCCTCTTGTCCTGGGAAGGGCTGGTGTCACCTCCTCCCTGGCTGGATGAGTGCTGTCCTCCCCCTACCCCTCCCCGCACTAGCTTTGCCGCCTCATGGACGGGAGGGATGGGTGGCAGGAGCCAGGCGAGCCCTCGTCCAGGGCTCACCCCTACTTCTTACCGGTAGGAGCCCAGGCACTGGGTCCCGAGGGCCAGTCTGCAGCAGGGCAGGGGGCTGGGGCCTCCTCTCCCGAACGACCGCCATGCAGCCGGCAGTGTCAATCTGGAACAGCTGAGAAACGCGTGGGGCGTGTGTGTGACGTATACATGACAAGGGCCCCGTCTCCTCCCCCCACCGAGGACAGAGACGACAGGGGTGTCTATGACGGATGTACGGCAGCTCCAGAGCACGGCACGGCCCCTTGAGGCTGTGACCCCTTTGCTCAGGCCGGGCCCGGCCGCCTCACGGCCGGCGGGCATCGGGACAGCGCTCCCACCACGCCCACCGCTGCCTGGGGGTGGGGTGGCGCTGCACCGTGGTCGCCTTTTCCACGTTGCCTTGCCTGCTACAAGTCGCAGGGCACTAAAGACCCCTTTCAAGAGCACAGAAATCAGAAAGTTGGACTTCCAGAAGCAAACCCACAACCTTCACACCTCGGCCCGAGGACGACTGCGCGAGATGAGAAGGCCCTGTGCGGGAGGCCTCTCACCTGGATAAAGAGAGCGAACAGCGGGGTGCTGGCCAGGCGGGCGTCCCGGAGCTGCGTCCTGATGCCGTCAGCTGAGGGGACAAAAGGACTCCGGCTACCAGGGCCCCTCTCCTTGAGGCCCCCCAGAACCCCACGTCCCTCTGCCGCCGCGCACTCAGCCAGAAGGAAGGGCAGGGACCAGAGAGCAGGCCGAGCCTGACTGGCCCTCCTGAGCTGAGAGTCCCGGCCCCCGGAGAACGACCGGCATCTGAGGTCTGAGGAGACCCCCGCTAAGGCCTGAACGGCAGGTCGCTTCCCAGACCCTCCCATGTCCAACCAGCTTGGAGACAAAACCCAAGCGGCCCTCCGAGGGGGGCATGTGGGTCCCCTCCCGCGCACCATGCACCCCCACCCCCCAGAGCAGGGTCACCTGTCATTGCCCTGTCTCTCAATCTCGGACCGCACGGGAGGCTCTCGAAGGGGCCCCAGGGCAGTACCTCGGGTGTGCGCCGTGGCAGGCGTCCGGGGAGCGCGGGGCAGGACGATGTCGCCCACCCACGGGCTCACGGCCATCAGAAGCTGGCGCTCAAGGAGCCTCGTCTGCAGGGAGTGTCCCCGCCACCGCTGCCTGTGCCGGATGCAGGGCCCGGCCCCGCCACTGTCACCGGGGCCGGCCCCCACAGACGAGCCGAGCAGGCATGGCCGCCTCAGCTTCTCCTTCTGTGAGAAGAAGAAAGGCCCCTGGGGCTCCCAGCCCTTCCCTGTACTGCGGGGGGGGGGGGGCAGGGGCCGAGGGGGCTGCGGGCCGGCCCTACCAGTGTCCGGCGCCGGCGGGCCGTGTTGGTCCTCAGCACCTGCAGCACGGTCCCCAGGGGCACCTTGAGCAGACGGCTCTCGCTCTGACAAGAAGACGACACGGGGCTGGACACACGGGCTCCTGGCACACGGCCTGCAGGGGCCCAGGTCCCAGAGCAGGGTGGCGGCAGGTGCTCTGGAGCGAGGCGGCCTCAGGCCTTCGGCCTGGCATCGACACGGCTTGGCTGCGCCCGGCGCCGACAGAGGGTCCCTGCTCCCCGCAGCCAGCTCCCTGAGCTGGTGGCACCAAATGCTCAGCAATCCCACGGGCAGCAGCCTCTGGACAGGGGCCCAGGGCCTGCGGTCAGAGACGCGGGAGGGAAACCACTTGGCGCGGGACCCTCAGGGGCCACAGTGGAGTCTCCAACCTCTCCCAGGACAGACTGCCCTGTTTGATCCTGACCGCAGCTGCGCACGCAGCCAGGGCCCTGACACCTCTAATACTGACCAGACAGGTGTACGTGTGACCGGGCAAGGTGGACCCTTCACGGGGGGTGGGGGGGGGGTCCTCTGGACTTACACGACCCCTCCTCCTTGCTGCCTTCCCAGGTAGAGCCCTCGGCAGCTCCTGCACAGCTTTTAAAGTAAACCAGGGGGAAACAGAGGCCGCTGGGAGCCTTGGTGAAGACGGCTGCTGCCCTGGACACAGTTCCCCCAGAGTACGCCAGGAGGGAACATTCTATTGAGCGAACACAGGGCGTCTGCTCCCAAATGCCCAGGAACCCAGCCGACACAAGCCTGGTGCCATCCAATCTGGGGTGCCCCGGGGCCTGTGGCCTACCTTGTCCGCTGGCCCCTCTGAGCCTGAGGGGGGAGTATCCACCGAGCCCGGGCAGCCGACAGCGCACGCGCTGGAGCTGCGGGCCCCGGACGAGGTGTGCGCCTGGCCCATGCCCTGTGCCGGAGCTGAGGCCGCGGGGCAAGCTGCTCTGGCGGCCTGCGGTCCATCGGAGCCCCTGGGAGGGCCGGGTGGGGCAGCACGGCGCCCCGGCCAGCCCCAGGTACCCCCCGTGCACAGGCCCGCTGGCGCTCTGCCTGGCAGGCACCCACAGGTCCATGTCTGGCACGGCGTGCTGCGCTGAGGGCGGCACGTGGCCACCCGCCCGGGCCTCCAGGGCTTCTTCTGGCTCCGAGTCCTCACTGTCCCTGCTGCTGCTGCTGCTGCTGCTGTCCCCATCACTACTGTCTCCATCGCTGCTGTCCTCGCTGCTGGAGCTCCAGCGCACGCTGCGAGGGGGCCGCCGCCGCCGCCGCCGCCGCCCCCGACTCTGCTGCTTCTGTGGGGAAAGGGCTCCTTGGAGGCCTCGGTGACCTGGGGCTCACGGACCAGGGACAACAGGCGGGCAGGCCAGCCCTTTGGGGCGAGACCCCGAGCAGGCTTGCACACGGTGCACTACGAGTGCGGCACCCTGACGGCTCCGAGGCGACGGCGGTGGCCGACAAGGCCGGTCTCTCCGCCCGCGGCCTCCGGGAGGAAGGCACGCCAGGGCCTCCTCCAGCGAGACGCCCCTCCTCTCCCCAGCAGCACGCCGCCCTCCCTGCGCCCCGCGGCGACGCTGGCCCCATGTCGCATTTGCTTTCGGTAAACCCTCACCCTGAGCATGATTTTCCACTTGCTCAGACACTGCGAGCCCGTCCGATGGGGCAGCTCCGAAGCTATCTTCGCCCAGTGACCTGCGGGACAGAGCAACACAGGCGCCGCTTCGCACGGTGCCAGACCCGCGTCCACCGGCCTCGGAGACAGCGCGGCTCCCACAGAAGACCTGCACCGTGTTCCATCAGAACGGGGTCCCCCGGGCAGCTGCACACTGCTCCCCACATCTGAGCAGCTCACTGGCAAGCAGGACAAGCGGGACTTCTGGTTCTCAAAAGACAATCAGCCCTTTAGCAGATTCTATAGAGCACACAACCCAGAGAGAAAAATCCACCCACGCCTGTGTGAACACAGCCCTTGCGTGCCTGCCGCGTCCCGACTTCTACACCCAACGTTTAAAACCATCTCCTTTCCTCCCGACAGTGCTGGCAGGGAGACACCGGTGCCCTTTAACGGACAGCGTGACCCCGCGAGACAGATGTCAGGACTCCGCATATGCTGCGCTCGGCAACACCACACCTAGGACTTTTCCTGAGGACGTGCTGCGAACGGGAGCGAGGACTTGGCCGCTGAGCCCTCAGCCCGTCCCGGCCGTGGCAGAAGGCGGGAGACCGCCGTCTGCCAACAGATGGCGGGCTGGATGACTGGCGTGCCGTCACTCGGGGAGATACGAGAAGACGGGGTTGTCGAAAGCCACGGTCAAACACAGGACGCGAAAAGGCGGAAAACCACTCGCAGCAGACGGCAGAACAGAACCGAAGAGCCAACGCGATCACGTCGCGTCGAAGGACGCAACTTCCAACAGCTGCTCCGGAAGCAGGCCCGGAGGACGGGGCAGGCGCACGCGGCCGCGGCACGGGCCTCCTCCCCTCGCGCGCCTACACTCGACTCTCTAGGCCGACCCTGCATCGGTCTGCGAGAAGGAAAAGCCGCCGCCGCCTGCTGAGGACGGGGTGGGGGGGGGGAGCGCGGCAGAGACCGAGGGCCACGGGCCAAGGACTCACCAACGCCGTACTTCCCTATCAGTTCCGCCAGCTTCTCCTCCTCCTTTGCGCTCCACCGCCCCTTCTTCAAGCCGAAGTGCAGCCTTCTGAGGTACCTGAAAGCAGCGGGGACACGGGCAGCGTCAGGCACCAAAACGGCCCCCGCGGCCGTCCCGGTGCCGAGACACGGCACCAGAAGCATGGGTGACAAATGAAAACCATAAACTGGACTTCGTCAAAAGTAAAAACCTTCAACGTGCCTCCCGGGACACCATCGAGAAAGCGAGAACGCAGCCCACACACTGGCAGCGAGAACTCGCAAGCAGCGTGTCTGCTGAGGGACCCCCGGCCGGAGCGCTAACAAGCCGACACCGCAAACACGGCTCCGGTCCTCGAAGGGGCACACGAGGGGCGCCCGGGCGGCTCAGCCGGTTGACTGTCCACCCGGCTCGGGTTGCGATCTCGTGGTTCGTGGGTTCAAGCCCCGCACCCCCACCCCCCGCTCCCCGCACTTCTCGCTCTCAAAACAAACAAGCTGAACGACGCGAACGGACATTCCTCCAGACGAGATCTGCAAACGGCCGGTTAATGCGCAGACAAGTGCCCCACGTCAGGAGCCGCCCGGGGAAATGCGAGGGGAAGCCACACCGCGACGCCACGGCACACCCACTGAGACGCCTGCCCCGGAGAGGAGCAGGGGCTGGCGAGGGCATGCAGACGCCACAGCCCCACGGCTCCGGCGCAGTGGAAAAGCAGCGACCACGTGACGTAAAGATCCTACTCCCCGCGCACACCCAAGAGCAGCAAAGGTCTGTCCGCACGCGCACTCATGCGCCAATGTTCACGTTTCCGGGGCTCATCCACACTGCCGCGTCACGACGGTGGTCGTTTATTTCATGAAGCGTTCTCCAGCCCCAACGTGGGGCTCGAACTCATGACCCGAAGACGGAGAGTCCACACTGCCACCGATCCAGCCAGCCGGGCGCCCCTGGATCTTGATTTTAAGGCTGAACGTTGTGCCGTCCATCTAATTTCAGAACCACGTCTGTGGTCTCCCTGTTCTTCCCCTGACAGACACCAGCTGTCTCTGCCCCGTGGCCAGTGACTGGCACGGCTGTGGACACGAGTGTGCACGTGCCCATCTGGGGCCCTGCTCTCAGGAGAACGCATGCGCTCGCTCCACTTCCCAAGGACCCTCCACCGTCTTCTGCGGCGCCCGCACCGCGCTGTGCTCTGGGGGCGCACGAGGGCCGCGCTCTCCCCACGCCCTCGTCCGCACCGCCTCTCTTCCAGAACTGTTCTAAGACACCGTCCCGAGGTGAGTGCTCTCTCGCTGCTGCCGTGACCTGTGTTTCAGTGACAACCACTGAATGAGGACACCAAGCACCCTTCATTTGCTCTCTGGAGAAGCGTCTACTCGAGGTCCCGTCCTCGTCCATTTGGTCGTTGCTGGGAAACAGAGCTTCTTGGTGGGGTGGTCAAATGCGCTAACGTGGCTGGGGTGGTGGGCCGCACCGCTCGAATGACGCACTAGATCCCGCGGGACCGTGCCCTTTAAGCGAACACGCCGTATGGGGCACGGGTTAGGTTCTAACGAAACCAAAAACACCCACGCTGAGACGAGGTGGCTGACGCTGGCCGTCAGAGGAACTCGGACAGCAGGCTCGGGGGCCTTGCCAACCAGGGGCCACCCCACATTTGAAAAAAACCAACAGCCATCCTGCTTCCCGACCGGTCACCACCCCCCCCCCACTCCCACCCCCGCCAGCACGCCACCCTGGGCTGCAGGCTTCTCGCCCACCCGCCGGCCTACCCAGCAGCGCCCCAGCGAGGCCTCCCTCACCCGGCGGGGTCCAACTCACCGATCTCGGCACTGGGCATCGCTCCTACCTGGCACCTCTTCCCGGATTTTAAACCAATCCTGCTCCCCGTACTTGGCAACCGCTCGAAGCAACTTCTGCAGGAAAGGACGGCACACTATGACGGGTCCGCAGGCAGCCAGGATCGCCGCACCCTCCGTTCAGTCCCCTTAAGAAGGGACATCAGAGGACGGCTCTCCTCGCCCCGCCTTGGCAGACTCACCGCGTCTTCCTCTGGGGCCCAGAGCCCCTTCTTCAGGCTGGGGTCCAGGCTCTTGGTCCACCGGTAGATGAGCTGCATGGAGTCCCTCCCCTCCATGTAGTAGACAACTGGGGACACAGGGGCCGTGTGGGCTCCGCGCTTCCCTCCCCCCCTTGCGGGGGCGGGGGCAGGGGCGGGACTGGGCGGGGCGGACCGGGGGCGGGGCGGGGCGGGGCGGGGCGCGCACGCGGACTCACTCCTCCGGTAGGGGATGTGGCTGCCGACGCGCATCTCCTGCACGAGCTGCGTGAGCAGGCGGTCCTCCTCCGGCGTCCACTCCCTGCGCTTCAGCGCCTTGTTGTGCTGCTGGTACTTCTGCAGGCACTGGAAGGCGCTGCGGTTGGTCTTCCGGCGCCGACGCAAAGCAAAGTGGGTGTCAGCCGGCGAGCATCCCCGCGGAGGGCCGGCGGGGCACAGGTCACGAGTGCCTACTGGCTCGCGCTAGACCCCCAGAGGGACAGCAGAGGGCGGCCCCGGGACGAGAGACGACCGCGATGCGCTAGACTGGGCGTTTACAGCCAGAGACCGAGTTCGGGAAAATCCGAGACACTTCAGTTACGGACACCAGGGCCGCCCTGGAGTGCTCACGGGAAGGCCGGCGGTGGCGGGCGTGGGAGGAGCCACCCCTCGGAGCACGCACCTCTGTGAGCCGCGGGCCCTCACTGGTCTCCGCCCAGACCACGGGACACCTGAGACCTGGATACGGGCCAGGGCGTGGGGACAGGTGTGGTGTGGCGCCCACATCTCTGGAGGCGCCGTCCCAGGGGAGCTCCGGGGTGACCGGACCCCGCTTCCACACAGGCTGCAGCTCAGCAACTACACGGCCAGTCAGCACCTCGGACTACACGGCCGGTCCACACCGCAGACTACACGGCCGGTCCACACCGCAGACGTTTCTGCTCAGATCTGTCCCCTCACTCGTTTCCTTGTGGGAAAGGAGCTTCCCAAGAGCTAACTACTGTTCTCTGAACACTCTTTTTTTCTAAAAAAACTCCTGAGGGGCGCCTGGGTGGCTCAGTCAGTTAAGCGCCCGACTTCCGCTCAGGCCATGATCTCAGTTTGTGGGTTCGAGCCCTGCGTCCGGCTCTGTGCTGACAGCTCGAAGCTTGGAGCCTGCTTCCGATTCTGCGTCTCCCTCTCTCTCTCTGCCCCTCCCCACTCACGCTCTGTCTTTCTCTCTCAAAAATAAATAGACATAAAAAAAAAACCGACTCCGGAGTCACAGAGAACAGGATACACACGGAGGGACGTGCCGTCTGCTTAGCTACGGGCGCGGGTGTGGCCACGCCTTTTTAGACACACACCACACGCGCCCGCCTCGAAGGACCGGAGCAGCTGCACTCATCAGAACTGAGGAGCCCTGCTCGGCAGAAGACAACGTCAGGAGAGAGACCAGCAGCCACGGACGGGAGGGACACTCACAGAGCGCATCTGACAAAGGGCTGTCGCTCCGAACAAGCAGAACAAGTCCTTAAAAGTCTACGAGAAAACAATCTGATTTAAAAATAGACCAAAAATTGGGGCGCCTGGGGGCTCGGTCAGTTGAGCGTCCGACTCTCGGTTTTGGCTCAGGCCGTGACCTGACAGTTCCGTGAGACTGAGCTCGGAGTCGGGCTCTGCGCTGGCAGTGCGGAGCCCGCTGGGGACCCTCTCCCTCCCTGCCCCTCCCCCGTGCACGCGCGCTCTCTTGTGCACGTGCTCTTTCTCTCAAAATAAATACTTAAAAAAAAAACTTCAGGGGCGCCTGGGGGGCTCAGTCGGTTAAGCGGCCGACTTCGGCTCAGGTCACGATCTCACAGTCTGTGAGTTCGAGCCCCACATCAGGCTCTGTGCTGATGGTTCATCAGAGCCTGGAGCCTGCTTCGGATTCTGTGTCTCCCTCTCTCTCTGCACCCGTCCTGCTTGCACTCTGTGCCTCTCCCAAAAATAAATAAATGTTGAAAAAAAATTAAAAAAAAAAACAAAAAAAAAAAAACTTCAACAGACCCTTCACCAAGGACGGCGCACGAATGAGCAATGAAACACCACGCGTTCGTCGTCAGGGAAACGCAAGAGCAAAGCAGCCACCGCCACACGCCTACGAGAATGGCCGGAGTCTGGAGCCCTGACAACACCACGTGGCTGGCGAGGACGTGGGCGGTGGGACTCCCGTTCCTGGCGAGGGCCACGAGACACGTGGCAGCCAATCCACAGAACAGTTTGGTGGCTTCCTACAGAACTAAACATCCTCTTGGCGTACGACCGCTCCTTGGCGTTGACCCACACGAGCTGAAAACTCACGTCCACCCACACTGCTGCGCACAGACGTTACCAGCAGCTTTACTCACGATTGTAGGGCTCTGGAGGCGACCAGGACGCCCTCCAGCAGGTGGGTGGGCAAAGCGTGGTCCACCCGGACAACGGGACGTTAGTGCCAAGAAGCGCGTGGTCAAGCCGAGAGAAGACACGGAGAACCCTTAAACGCGCGTTCCTGAGCGGAGGAGGCCGTGTGAACAGGCCACACGCAGCAGGACCCCAGCGCTGTGACACGGCCGTGCAGGCAGGGGAACCACGCTGGGTGAGGCTGTCACACGTGGACGCACGTCACCGCGCATCTATTCCCAGCCCCCAGAGCGCCGCCGCCAGGAGGGCCCGAGTGCCCAGGGGGGCTCTGGGTGATGGCGGCGTGTGAGTGCAGGTCCGCCCTTCGTGACGCAAAAGCGCCGTTCTGGGAAGGGATGTGGACGGTGGGGGACGAAGGCCATAAGGGGAGTCTCTGCACCTTCCCCTCGGTTTCCTTGGGAACCAAAACCTCTCCAAAAACACCAAACTCGTAAAAGAATCTCAAAACACTAAGGAAGTGAAAATGAAAAATGACTTTAAAAACCCGGCTCCCGGGCACATTAAGCCAAGCGCACGCGCACCAGCCTACTCAGCGGCTCAGTGGCAGCCAAGCCACCGGACACGCGGGAGGAAGCGCCTTTCCGACACCGTCGCTCCAGCAGGGCGCTGGAGCTGGAGCCCACGCTGACCGCTCCTGGGTCTGTGTTGAGCCCTAGAGCTGCTCCCCTCGCGGCCCGTCCCCTTCAGTAAGTTTGCTGCACCCACGTGCTGAGCTACGAAAACCACAAGTTACAACGCGGGGGTTTACGGATCACGTTCTCAGGTCACGAACCAGTAAAATTCAAGCCAGAGAACGACACGGAACATCCCAAGAAACCAAACCACGGGGAGATCGACAAAGCACGTTCTCACGGAAACTAAGATCCAAAGACATGATGAAAACACCGAAATCAAACCCGTCCCAGAAACCTGCAGAGAGAAGCGCTCACAGCAAGCTGTTCTCAGAACAGCAGACCTTAAACGCCTTCGCGAGCAAAGACGGCCTGAGCGAAGCCCCGAGTCTTCGCCGTGGAAACGAGAAAACCGACGCGAGAGCCCGGAAGAAACCGAGAGGAGCGTCCCCCTCAAACCCCGTCAGACCAGACCCCCGGGCTTGACGGGAGCAAGGAAGGAGGGTCTGGAAGGAAGCCAGAGACAGGCCTGGGGGGGAGGGGGAGGGGCGAGTGAGCACGCAGAGACAGCATGGGGTCCGAGGAGCTGGAAGCTTCTGGAGGCTCTGCCCTGGGAGGGGTGGAGGGGCTGTCCCCCCCCAGAGCCACACCTTCAAAAGCGGCAGGAAGAAGAACTCCTCGCTTCCAGGGTGAGCGGTGACAGGCGGCCCTCGGGGACCCCGAACCCGCCCGGCCTCTCAGCCGCAGCCCCGTCCCCCGAAGCCTCGGAGCCCCCCCGGGCCTCACCCCCAGCTCCTCGGCGATCTGCTGCCACTGCAGGTGGCCGTGCTCGGCCGCGATGGCCTGCAGCCGCTCCACCTCCTGCCCGCTCCACTCCTGCTTGTTGATGCTGGGGTGCTCGCAGTTCTGCCAGAACTTCCGGATCTCCTCCGCGCTGCGGCCGCCCTCGAACTGCGCCGACAGAGAGACCGACCTGCGTCATCCTGGCGGCCGGCCGGGACGGTTTGGCACCCGGGACAAGTGGGGTCCCCGTCCAGGTCGCCAGGACCCGCACAACCAGAAGCGGGGGCTGGATCCAGGCGCAAAGCCTGAACCTTCACAGCCGCGCCCCCCCCCCCCCCCCCACAAGTCTCGGAAGAGGCGGCTCGCCCCAGCAGGGCAAGCCCGCGCCACGCTGCTGGACACGGGCCTGACCAGAGGCTTCGCGGCGGGTCTAGTGGCCACAGGGAGGCCCAAGCGCGGAGCTGCCCCACAGCCCCGGCTGCCGGGCCGGCCGGAGCCGCCGTGGCCTCGGCGCCGGCCCACTCACGCCCACGTTGGAGATCTTCTCCCAGTCGTGGCTGTCCAGCCTGTTCCCCAGCAAGGCCTCCTCTGGGAGCTCCCTGGGGGAAGGGACGGGTGGCCAGGGTCACGGCTGGCCTTCCTCGCCTCTCCCCGGGTCATACCCTCCCCGCGAGACCCACTCACCGGATGTCCTGGAGCTCCCTCTCCGCCTCCCTGCCCTGCTTCTCCAGGACCTGCCTCTCCGCCTCACTGGTCACCCTACTCCGTTTCTGGTGCAAGTATTCAAGCCTACGGGCCGAAGCAGAGGCGCCGGGTGACCCACGTCAGGGCCGCGCTCTGGGGGTGAGGGGCTCTGGGACCAGCTTGGCCTCCCCGTGCACTGGGGCACACCAACCGCTCCACGCGACGAGGCCCCATGGCAGGGAGCACACACGGGGGCCAGGTTCCGGCTCCGAGCCTGCCTCTTGCAGGCAAAAGGCTGCCCAGCTTCACGCCCAGAGGAAGCTGCCAGGGACACCCCTCCCTGGGCTGTCACCACGGTCACGCCAGCGGCCGGTGTGATACGTCCGCTGACGCAGATGATGATAACCACCAGCTTGGCGGCCCGGCGCTCGGGGACAGCCTCCGCGGGCAGCCTGGCGACACAGCCTGCGGGAACTCCTTCCGGAGGCCAGGGAGGAGGGACCCAGCGCTGAGGCAAGTCCTGACCCACACGCAGAGCCACAAGACCGCGGGCAGCCCCTGACCCCCTGGCCCGGCCACATGTGCTGGGATCTGGTCGCATGACCTCACCCCTCTGGCACACAAAAAGCAGGTCTCACGAGCGGTCCCTATTTCCACGAGTGGAAACGGAGGCTGAGAGAAGCCGCCTGAGCCGCCTGAGCCACCTGGCTGAGCGTGGCCACCTGGCCTGCCTGGCTCTTGCAGGCCTGGCCTCCAGCTTGGCTGCCTCCTTGGGGAGAAGTTTCAAGGGTGCGCGTCTCTCCCACCAGGAGCGGGGCAATGAGGCCACACCAAGCGTCTGCCCGCCGCAAAGCCTCCAGCCGCTCTCACACTTACTTCAGTAACTTGGGCTGAAGCAGGCGCTGCAGGCGGTCGCTCACCACTGACCTTCTGAGCAGGGCCTTCTCCCAGCTTTTCCCTGAGAAGAGGGAACAGCCTCAGCAGCGCCTTCCTGACTGCTGCTCGAGAAGTGGAGGGCACGCGGCCCCTCCGGGATCACAGCACCGGCAGGGGAGCCCGGCTGCGGGCGGGGGAGCCTCTGTCGGGCGAGCATCACGCCCCGGCCCAAGCTCGCGGAAGGCCCCCTGGGGCTGCGTGTTCAGGAATTAGACACGAGAGGCTAGACGGTGAGCCGTGGGGATGGTGGTCCCCACGAGGCGCGTGGGACAGGCTGGGGATTCAAGTGGCCAGTCCCAGCGGTCAAGGCTCGCGGGAGCCCACGGAACCAGAGGGTGCCTGTGGGAAGGCAGGGCCGTGCCGCCGAGGGCCAGGCGCGGACACTTACACTTAGTCACCAGGAGCTCCTCGAAAGCCTTGATGCCCTGGGCGGCCTTCTCCCGCGTGTCTTCGTTGGCTGGAGGCCCCTGCCAGACAGAGCAGGATCACGACGTGGATGGAACCCGAGTGCCCTCACCTCACGGCCCTCGCTTCCCCTCGGCCTGGCCACGCGTGAGGTTTGGCAGTGGACACGTGGGCCCAGAGCCGGGCTCTGCGTGCCGTGAACACGACCCGACCAGTGCAGGCGGGTTCGGTGGCTCTGCTGACCCTCACTGCCAGGCCGCTACAGTTCTGCCGAGCTGCCCCATCCGAGGTGCCGCTCCTTTAAGAAAACGTCCCTAGGGCTCGTCCATGGAGCTGAGGTCAGCGGGCCACGTTCCAGGTCCAGAGACCTTGACTGTCACCACTAGATACCAGGTTTTAGACGGATTGGAGAGTGTCCTCCTGAAGAACGGGAGGGAACTGACGACGCCCACACCAGGTGCGGAGAGAAGAGCCCCTTCCCGCGCAGCCTGCCCCTCCCCCACTGAGAACAGTGGCGCCCCGGCCACTCACCACTCCGGTGACCCTGTCCTTGAAGTAGGGCTTCATGAAGTGTCCTATGTACAGATTCGGGGGCAGACTCCTACCGTCCTTCAGCTTGGGGCCTTTGGACCCTGCCAGGTCACACGTGATTTCCTCCTGTGACAGATACGAGGGGCCCGTCTGGTGCCAGGCAGCAGCGACCCCCTTGTGGAGAAGGGGGCCCGGGCAGCCAGGGAGCAGCCAGGGAGCGCTGGTCCTGGGGTGCCCGGCCGGGGGGTGCGCCCTACCTGCTGCTCCCGGTTCTGAGCCAGCAGGAGGCTGACCTCCGCCAGCCTCTCCTGGACGACCTCCTGGTACACCATGTTCAGCTGCAGGCAGGTCTCTGGGTCTTCAGGGAGGGCCTTCTCCTTGGGGTCGTCCTCACCATTGCTGGCCTCTCCCCACCTCTCCTCTTCCTGGTCACGGGTGAGAAACTACGGCTGAGGTGGGGGGGTGTGCAAATACGCTTGCCCGTCCCCCACCCCGGGACCCGGGTGGCGCCAGCAGCCTCTGAGCTCACGCCCGTCACTGGGCCGACAAGAGCCCGCCCCGATGTGGGGCCACATGCAGCGTGTGCACAGGCCACGATCGAGGACACGAGAAAACCCACTTCTGGAACTGGACGGGGAGGCGTGAGGAGGTGAAGTGACTTTTCACTTTTCCAGGATAAGTGTTTCTGGGGAACTTAAGTTCAGAGCAGGACCACAAGCCTCCGTCCCCGGCAGGAGACGGTGAGCCAGAACACGAGCGAGGAAGGCCACCGCAGGCCGACAAAGCTAAGAACCAGGGACAGGCTGCACATGAACCAGAAGGTGAGGAACTACAGGAAGCCTAGGTCACGGGGACCGCCCGGTCGTTACAACCAGGAAGCGATGCGGTACCACCTGCCTCAGTGAAAAATCTAAAATCAAATTGTAAACATTCTCCAAATTAACGTGAGATTCTAAAACAAACCAGAAGTGGCAACAAAACCGGCGGGCGGAGGTGGGGATTTGCGTCTCCCGACTCTCTGAGCTCCCATAACGTGTGCGCGGCGGCCTGACGTCGCGCGTGGAAGGGTCCGAGCGGGCGAGGCAGTGGGTCCACGTGCGTGACTGCCCAGGACCGCGCCGGCAAGGACTGAGGCGCAGAGAGGTGGCTATGAGGGGCCGGCCTCGCCTGCTCAGAAGTTCCTACTCGTGACGTCAAATCGACACACGCACGTTACGGGAGCTCAGAGTCGGGAGACGTAAATCCCCAACTACTGACAACAGTCGGTTCTAGGGATGGTTTCAGTTTTGGTGACGGGTGCTTTGGAATATGTCCTCTTCAGTGACGAGCACACGGAAAAACCAAGATGAGCTCAGAGCACTGCCCTCCCGGGAGCACTGGCAGGGTGGTGCTGCCTCGGCGGGCTCCGCCGGCAGCTCGGTACTTACTGAGACCAGGGAGCCAGCAGCGTCCGAGTCCTCCTCGGGCAGTGAGTCTGTGGGGACACGAGCACACGGTGTTGGGGACGTGCCAGGACAAACCTCGCCAAGGAGACGACCAGCAGGTGCAGCACAGGGCTGTTTCCTGAGAGCCACAGGCCGGGGAGCGGCCGAAAGGCCTCGGGATGAGACCTTCCCTCCCTGAGGCCGGGGGCCAAGTGCCAGTGCTGACCAGGCAGGACGGCCCTGACAGAGGGCACGGGCAGCCAGGAAGGGAAGACACAGCACACAGGGCCTGCCAGGACGATGAGGGGGAGCCTCGCGGGAGCAGACCCGTTCGGGGGCGCTGGAGCTACTGGGGGTGGGGAGCAGGTACGGAGGCCCTGATTCTAGGTGAGAGAAAGGCCCCAGCGTGGCCAGAACTGTGAGAAACTGAGCCTCAGTGGTGCACCTGGGGCTGGGGAGAGGTGGGCAGGCCTGGGGGCCTGGTTTCTTATAGCTCCCCACCATGTAGGCAGGCCTTCGATCAGAGCTGTGGGGAGGGGCCCCAGGGTCCGGGGAGCTTGTGGGGTAACTCTCGGCTGTCCGGCATGGAGGTAGCCGAGGAGCTGGTCTCTGGAACCTTCCCTGAGAAGGGCAGCTGGCCACCCACCTGGGACAGCTGGACACAGATGCCCCCGAAGAGCACTCATGCGCAAGCAGAAGGTCCGCGGTATATCGAGGAGGGGCGGTGACAAACCATCTCGGGGAGTAAAGGCGGAGGCCAGTTTGCACGAGAATCGGCAGGTCCGCAACATGCTGCGCCCGCAGGAGTCGGAGGGCAGCCGCGGCCGGTCTAGCTGCGGCCTGCGAAAGCTTACCTGCTTCAGAATCCAGCGCCAGACCAGACTCCGAGACCTCCACGCCGACACCTGAGGATCTGGGATCCAAAATCCTTTCTAGCTCTTCAATCTCCTTTGCTATTTTCTCTCTTTCCGCGTCCACGTCCATGACTCCTACCTGCACCAGAATATATCACAAGGTTTCAGGAACTAAGCGTCTGCAGACACATACACCCGTGTCGGGGGGGGTGGTGGCAGAAGCCTGACCAAAGCAGGCACTCCCACTTGGGGGAGCCCTGGGACTGTGACATGACACCCCCACATCCCCCTACGAGCACCCGCTGTTTGTTCTATCGGGTGCTGTTGCCATGTGAGTGTGGCCTGGCCGCTCTGATCCAAGGCTGTGACCAGCAATGGGGGGGGGGGGAGCGATGGACACCTGGACGTCAACATGGCCCAAGAATGTGGCCTGTCTTCCCAGAGCCAAGCCACAAGACAGCTGGTCACCCAGGGCAGAAACAGCGGGCTGTGGCAGCAAAGTCACCAGAGGACAAGAACGAGACCCAGGCCGTGAGGGCCGCAGAGGCTCAGCCTGCTCCTATCAGTAGATGCCCAGAGGGCGGCTGCCAAAAGTGCAGGAAATGCAGGCGGCAGGCACGATGGGGGCAGTGGGAGGAAGCCCCCTGAGGGCAGGGGCCCCTGCAGTTCCCTGCTCTATCTCCAGCACCTACAACAGCACCTAGCACCTGTCGAACAAACAGAACCTTCTTTTTTAAGGACATCAGTCTGGGAAGCGTAAAACGGACAAAGGCTAGATGGAGAGTAGGGGAATAAGGCTGTGGCACAGAAAAGAGGAAAAGGAACAGCACAGACCTAGGAGCCAAAAACCAACCCCCAGAAACATTCCCGAGGAAGTCGGACAACGGCAGCCACCAAGTGGGAGCACGCTTCAGCCCGATCCGCAGCACGGAGCGCTGTCTACATTCAGATCATGCGTAACCCCAACTATACCCAAGAGCCACGCAGCTCTGCAGAGCCGGCAGCGGCTACCGGGACGCCAGGCCGCCACCCCTGTGGCCAGCCCGGCCCTGGCCCCGACCCGCGGCCCCGCTCCTCCCACCATCTCCCCTGAGCGTCGGCTCCCGGCCTGTTCCCGCCCCAGCCTCGCTCCTCCTACCGCCGCCTCTCCCCGGCCCCACCGCGCTCGCCCTCACCCTCCGGCACCGCCGCCGCCAGCGCTACCGCCCCCGACACTTTCAGCGGCCGAACTACAGGAGCGCCGCGCACCGGAAGTCCCGCCTCCGCGGCCGCCGCCGCAAGCGCGGAGCACGCCGGGACGAGGCCGGCGGGCGGGCGGGTGCTGCCCCCGCTCGGCCGCCCTCGGGATTGCCCGCGACCGCGCGCCGCCGTGTGGAGTTAGCCGCTCTGCACCGTGGTTTCTCGCCCGCGCGTGTGACCTCCGGTTATCACCGAATCTCGCTTGCTTGTGTTTCCGCCTCTGCTAACTGTATCAGGGCCTGTTGCTTTGCAGCCAGTGAGCAAACCTGCCGAGTGCTCAGTGCTGCTGCGCGGCCAGGCCAGGGGGTAGGCAGCCCCCGGGACTCTGATCCCGCGCCCTCAGCGCATCTCGGGGGCCCTCGGGGCGCCGCCCGGGGCGGGCCCACCTACACTTTCGCCTTCTGGGGGCAGAGCGACGGGAGCCACCCCCCGGAGTGCGGGGCGTCTGGGAAGATGAGGAGGAACCGAGGAGCGCACCTGCACCTGGTGGACAGAGCAGGCGGAGCATCGGGTGCCGCGCAGGGGGAAGGCACGGACAGGGACAGCCAGCACAGGGACAGCCAGCGTCGGGCCAGAACACCCCGGAACTCCAGACGCAGAGCTGGATGTCCAACAAATTTAAGTCTTTCACCAAGGAACGTTCCAAACGTACTGTAGGAGCCTGCCTGTGCCCGCAGCTCCTTTACCCAGACCCTCTTCCTTGCCGCCTGCCCCCGGCCCCTCCGCCTGAGCTTGCAGAGGCTGTACTGCTCTGGCCCGGCTGAAAGGCAGGATCAGGAGTAGCTGGAGCACCTGAGGGTCGCTCTGGCTGGCCGCCGTGCTCAGGCCCAGCCTGGCCTGCGGGCGCTGGGAAAAGTTCACCAGGCTGGTGGGGATATGGCTGCCTTCAAATGCCCAGCCTGCCAGCATCCTCCCACCAAGCCCCGTCCCTGCTTTCCCGAACTTTCCCGGGGTGTTGTGTGAGCACCCCAAGAACGGTGTCCTAGCACTTTCCCACCAGACCGTCCTGTCTGAAGTCTGCTCTAACAGAGCCCAGTGCCCGCACCCGCTTCTCGCCAGCAGGCAGGAGCAGGAGGCGGCGGGTGGAGCGAAGCAGCAGGACGTGTTCGACCGTGACTTCCGCTAAGCTCCTACCTGGAGGCAAGATCGGAGGGCCCAGCAGTTTAAACGTTTTTCAAAAACTCAACCACACGACCAAAGAATGCTGATACCAGAATCGAGTCTGTCCAACTCCGAAACACACGGCTGTGATGCACGTGGGCGTGTGGCCACCTGTCAGGCCCGGACAGCAGTGACAGGACTCTACCTGAGACTAACGTTAGGCCGCGGGACTGACGCTGAATTTATCAGCACAAATCCCCCACGATGACAAGACGCGTGCCCTAAAGTCAGAGGAGAGTACTAGGCTTCTTAAGCATGAAGGACTGATTAAGTCAGAAACGAAGGGACAGTCCGTGTGAGGTTTACACTTTATTAAATAGGAAAGCTGTCCGTTTGAACAGAAAAAAGGAAATTTATTTTAAAAAATAACATCTAGAGGAAAATGGCCAAAGAGGCGTCTAGTGCGTGTTGTGCCTCCGCTACCTCGGCGCGCACCCGCGAGGCACCCCGGAAGGCCCTGTGCGGACTCAGGAAGGCTGCGCACACACTCTGAGTCCCTGAATTCCAAACTTCATCGTACAAGATGTCACTTGAAACGCGTATTGAAACCCTCCAGCCGAAGCCGCTTTTCAAATGTGAAGGCCCACAGGTGCGTTTAGATGGTGGCACGCCGTGGCGCGCCCGTGTGACATGGGACCGACCCCACAGGAGGACAGCAGCGCCCCCATGCGGGGCATCCCGGCTCAGGTCTCCAACTGCAGGGGCCGCCCACGAGGCCCCAGGAGCGGCCCGAGCCAGCCGGGGCAGCAGGTGAGGTCCCAGAGGCGCGAGCGCCTTCGGAGGCGAGCACAGAGCCGCGGCTCCCCCACTAACCCTCCTGACGGAATCAAGGATGACCGACTGAACTTATCTTACGATTAACATTCTGGAATGACGACGGAAAACACTTATTACAGAATTGCCGTTTTCATGTTTAGTAACTTCAAAAACTCAGTGGCTCTCATAGAAACGTCTTCCGATAGAGCACGAGTCCACAGAGTAGCAGGAGCTCGGGAAGGCTCGCGGAGAAACCAGGCGCGGCTCTCACACGCGGGGGGCTCCTCACTGCAGCTGGCTGCTCGCACCGTCTAGGTCACGAAATTAGCGTCATGATAAATAGCGTTACTGTGGCTGAGGACCAGGTGTTTAAAGACACAGCGGCAGCTTCCAACGCAGCGAGCGGTGGCGTCCGGACGTGAGCAGGGCTGCCACCCCGAAGCACCTCAGAGTTCTCAAGACTCCTCTTCCTCGCCTTTAATTTCAGAAATTCTGTCTATAGATTTAAGGATTTCGGCAACGAGATTCAACGTTTCAGCTCCAGACATCAGCTGCCTAAACCGGAAACATGGAGGTTACTGCCCGCTAACCGCCAACCTGCCAACGGCAGCGACAGAAACAATAGAGCAAGGAAGTTCCGAAGCGAAGAGCGGATTTTGGGTGGGGGCCGCTCTTCCCCGGAGGGGCCCTCGGCGGGCCTGGCCGCCACCCCCGTGCGGAACTCGGCCCGCGGCGGACAGACCAGGCTGCTCGGCGGGAGCCGCGGCCGCTGGCCCTTCCCCAGGGGCCTCCTGAGAACTTGTTCGCCTCTTAGGACAAGAGGGAAACGCTGACTCGTCCCCAGTCAGAACTGCGGCGTGCTGCAGGCGGAGGAGGCAGGACTCCTTTCTGACGTCAGTGCCCGGGTGAACACGGCTCCCGCCGAACAGGCAGTTCCGGAGCCTGCCGGGCGGGTACGCGCCGTGTGGCCTCGGGGTTAATGGGACCTGCAAGCGCACTTCTGTTCCCGGAGCCCTGTCCGCTGCTTGGGGTGCGGTCGTGGCTTGAGACCCCGTGCTAAGGGACACCTCCTCCCCGGGGCTGGCAGCCACCTCCGCCTCCCCCCTCGCCCATCCCGAGGCGCCCTCGGCTCCCCAGTGCTCACTTTATGGAGGAGTCGGCGCTGTTCATGACGATGCGAAGGTTCTGCAAGGCCACGTCGGTGTTCTGCTTCACCACGGTCAGGCTGGCACCCTGGCCGGACCGCAAGGCCTCGTTCTCCCGCCTGAAGTTAGAGACCTGTGCCTGGAGGGTGGGCGAGAGCGGGAAAGGACTTTTGCGGCTGCACGGGAGGGCACCTGCAAGGCAGTCTGACCAGAACTGACCACGGCGCCCCCGGCAGAGGCGGGGGGGGGGGGTGGGGGGGTGGGGCTGGCCCCCGCAACAGCCACTCCCCGCTGAGGGAGCTCTCAAGAGGACGCGGGCTCGTCCTGTCCTTCAGTCCACCCTCAGCGCTCATCCGCAGGACTGAGACATTCGTGCCAACGTCCATGCTGTCCTGGACGACACACTGAGTGCCCACGACCCTCTCGGTGAGAAAACACCGAACGCAGGGGCTCCAGCGGCCGGCGAGGCCCCGCGGACTTGTGTCCCTGCCGTCGAATCACCTGGAGCAAGCTTACTTCCTGCTTCAGTTTCAGGACGTGATTTTCTGCCTTTACAGCCCGCTTCTGTCACAAAAACAAAAACAAGGAGGCATCGCTAAGGAGCAACGTGGCGAGACGGACACAGAACTCACGTGGCCCTCTGCCCTCAGCCAGGGGGCCTCTGGCTCGCTCTGTCCGGCAGGCGGGCCCGCTCTGAGGGACCTCTGCTCACCCCGCGCCTCTGCGGGCCGACAGCGGAGGAGAGGGCCACGCCCGGCGCGTCACAATGCCCCCCCGGGCCCCTCGCGTACTGTCATCAGCTCCAGGTTCTGCTCCACCTGCTGGACCACGGACTCCAGATCGTGGTAGTCACGCTCCTCCTTCATCATTTTCGCCTCCAGCTTCCGCTCCAGCGTCCTCACCCTTGTGAGAGAGAAGACCGGGTCACCGCCCACCCACACCTCCGGTTCTCAGAATGCTTCCAGAGGCAGTGAGCTCGGGCGGGTTGGCTGAAAACCCCGAGCGCCCGCTGACTCCGTGGGAGCCCCCGAGGGTCCCCGGCTGGCTCTCGGTCACCGCCCTGCTGTTCTCATCAAGTGTGCTTGGTTTGGGCCTGACGTTGGAAATAAACTTTCACTCAGAACACCAGACACGTGTCTGATGCTGAGGACCCGCCCGTGACGACGGCCAGACTCGGTTCGACTCTGACCGCTTCGCTATCGATTCACGACGGGTTCGGGCGCTAGCGGGCGTTTTTAGTCGCGGTCCTAACTAGGAGCTTACATACATTTCTGTTTGAGTTTCAGAGAAGCTCTGAACCTCAGTCAGCTTTCTTCTCAGCTTAGAGTTTTCATCTTTCAGCTGCAGAGAGAGAAAACCTCATTAGAAACTCGGGGTCCCCCTCGAAGGGGCCTGCGCCTCTGTGGTTTGGTTCGGGAGCTCCCTGACCCACAGAAACGTTCTAGACAGGCAGCCTCCCGTCCCCGCGCAGAGGAGAAGCACGGACGTCCGCGTCTCCTCCTGAGGGCCTCCGGTTACGGATGCTGCCTGCACGTGGGACTCTTTTTTAGGGGACGGCCCTCTTTAAAACACCTCTAGTCAGAGCACAGCGAGGTGTGGGCCACCCAGAGGGGACCCCTTCCTGAGGGGCGGCCCTCGGAGGGTCTCGGTGGCTCGTGCCTGAGCCGGAGCACACTGCGCCGCCCCCTCCCCCACAGTGCTCTGCGGGCGGCACGTCACACACGGGATCGGTCAACGCGGGGCACCAGTGCACAGTGCCGCTAGCAGCCGCACCACAGACCGTCCTGTCCTCGGAGCCAAAACTCCAGGCCCCGTGGACACCGGGGGCTCGGCGTCCTCTGCGGGCGCGCCGCTCACACACGGGGGCCCCTCACTCACTGCTTCGTAGCTTATCTGCAGCGTCCGGAGGTGCCTGTCTCCCAGAGACTCTCCGTGAGCCGAGAAGTCTGCGCTGGGGCTCCCCGCCGGAGAGGCCCGGGAGTCGGAGTCGCTCAGCGTCCAGGGGGGCAGGGTCTCAGGCCCCGCTAGCTCCGACGGGGTGGAGAAGAAGGAAACGTACGTGCTGCAGGGGGACGTGCCCGCGGCGCCCCCCGAGGAGCGGCTCTGCTCCACGCTCGACGGCAAGTAGGCCCCGTTCCACCCACCGTCCTCGTCCTCGTCCTCGTCCTCGTCCAGAAGGTCGCCAGCCCCTGTAGGGTCTTCGAAAAACGGCTGCTGATACTCCAGGCCATACCCCACGGCCTGGGGGGGTGGGGAGTTGCGGCCGAGTCCCAGCGGGTGCCTCGTGGGCTCCTAAGGAAGACGGCCAGACGCGCAGCTCAGACTCGGCCACTGGAGGTCTCGAGGTCCCCGGCGGTGGAACGAGAGGCCCACCCCACCTCCGAGGAGAGGAGGGCCGGAAGGGATCCTGCTGGCGTTAGCCGATGACTCCCTTTGCCCCCCCCCCCACATCCTGCACTGTCCCCCACGTCAGGAGAGAGATGTCCTCCAAGCGATTTTCTGTGTCCAGTGCTTGCAGACGCGCCTCGGTCTACCTTGGAGTAAGTCCTGCTGTCGGCAGCGTCCTCCCCCGACAAGTGGAAGTTCTTGCTTTTCAGAAATTCTTTGAAGGAGAACGGATTGGCCTCTGGCAGCTCTTCCAGCTTATCGTCTGCAACGACAACGCACGCCACAAATCCAAAAGGGCTCCCAAAACTCATTAAAGGGGAACTTCCCTGTTAACGCCTCCTTCTAGAACACAACCACACCTACACTCAGGACTGCCGCCCTCGCCGTCCCACCAGAACTCGGGGACGCTAGGAAACGAGAAACCTGGCCGACAAACCAGACCTGCTTCCCCCTTCGAGTCCTCTTTCCCACTCCCAACCCCCTGGTCCCCGCGCCTGACTGCCCACGGGGGTCACCTGGGGTCTTTACGAGGACGGCACACCTCCACCTCCACACAGCCAGCCGAGGTGGTTGGCCTGGGGCGCGACCTGCGCCGGGGGCTCAGTTCCAAAGGTGCGGCCAAATTGGGGACCTCTGCCCCCCGCCTTTACCCCGTCCCCGGCTCACCCATGCGCCCTTTCCTTCTCTCTCCTCAACCGCCTTCTTGCTCTCCCGGGCCCTAACCAGCCACCCTGTGACCCTTTCCGTCCATGGTCATCAGAGCCCAGGTGCCAACCTCGCGTGAAGCTGACTCCTGTCATCCTTAGCTCTTGCCGCCTCTTCAGGCCCCTTTAGTGTGACTTCCCACGCCTCTGTCGTCCTGCGCATCCCGGCTTCTCCTGTTTCTGTACCCTCTTTCCTTCTACCCTAGGGTCACGATCGACTCCGTGGGACTCTACCCCCACCTGGTCTTTCAGACTCCAGGCGCAAAATTATATGCTGTTAAATGGACAACCCACCACTGACCGGGTGCTTGGCATTTTGTGTTGGGCAGAGAGAAAAAGGATTGCCCAACGACTGTACCTCCAAAACGCGTCCCCTGGGCTCCTGGCAGGCCTTGCTTAGTACATTTCCCCTTTCCGTAGCCAAAATCTGCAAAGAGACGTCATCACCCTACTGTGATCACCTTTGTGACAACGCAGGGTCTCCAGCACAGTGATTCTCAAAGCATGGGGAACTTTTAAAACACAAGCCCCCCCGGCTCCTGCCCGTGGCGGTTGAACTTCCGTGGGCCCTGGCATTTGTGATTCAGAAAAAAGCTCCCAGTAGGCTCAGATGACTAGCGTGGCTGCGCATGGCCACCGTCCGGTGGTACCCTCTGAATCCCCTCGTGGGTTGCCGCTCCTCTGTGAGATCCTGATGGAAGCACCTGGACTCTCCCCTCGCACCCCTGCCAACAGGCAGCGGAACTGCTTAGGGGAGAGCGAGGCCACTGCCCCTACTGGACGAAGGCTCCGTGGCCTTCCCCCCACCACCTGCAAGGAGGAGATGGCCTGTGGTGCTACCACTGGGCATACCTCTCTTTCGGCACTTACCACCATCCTACACTGAAATTGTCTGCGTTGGGGGGGTCCCCAAGGCCAGACTGCCGAGCTCCTAGCTGGTGGGGGCCGCTCAGCACCTGTGTGTTCCGGGGGGCCGGCGCTCGGCGGCACTGAGTGCCCATCGCTGGGTCGAGGGCGGCGCTAATGCTAACGTGGCGCCGGCTCGGGGTCCCTGAGGCTTGTCTCTCACCTGTGTCTCCCACGGAAGCTAGCACCGGACTGGGCACATAGCACATAAACGTCGGCCGAATGCCGAAGAAGTGGGAGTCCAGGTCCCTGCCATGGGGGCGCTCACAGTCTAGCTGGGGGAGACAAGACCGGCGCTCATAGAACGCAGGAGCTGCAATAACAACAAGAGCGATTGGCCGCGCGCTCTGCGCCGCCCGCCTCACCTGGCGCCCGTCCCGGCGAGTCGGGGGCGGCCCCGGGGCCCGGCGTGCTCGGCCCCGCCGTCCCGCCCGGCCGCTCACCGTCCGGAATGACGAGGCTCCGGGCTCGCGACAGCGGGGGGACACCCGGGCGGCGCGCATAGCCCGCCATCGCCGCGGGCCCGGCGGCGCCGGCCCTGCCTAGCCCGGCAACGACGGCTCCATGGCCCCGGCTCCGCCCCGGCCGCGGCCCAAGTCCCCCGGCCCCGTCGCCCGCCGCCCGGCCGCCGCTCCCAGCCTCTCGCCGCGGCTTCCGCTCCCAGCACCGGAAGCGCACGCCCGAACGCCGCGGGCCGGCGCCGCAGGGGCGGGGCGTCGGGGGCGGGGTCGGAAGTGACGGCAGAAGCAGGGGGCGGGGACCCAAGATGGCGGCTATGGCGCTGGCGGCGGCGAGACTGCTGCTGGTGCGCGGTTCGGGCTCGTGGCGCCGCTCGCGGCCGAGGTGAACCGGGGTCGCGCCGGGGAGCGGCGGGGGGCTGGGGCGGCGCGCGTCTGCCCGAACGCTCTCCCTCTGGTTTCCTCGCGCCCAGGCGCGGCGCCGGGAGTTCGGGCTCGGGCTTCGGGACCCCGGCGTCGCCTCCGAGGCGCCGGGGTCGTTTCCTTGCCTGGGACCCCGGGCCCGGGCCCCGAGCCCCATCCGCCTGACCTCTCCCGGGCCGCTGGGCCCTGTGCCGCCCTCTCCTCCCGGGCCGACGGGGTCTGTCGGAGGCCACGTGTCATCTCCGCCCCGGCGCCCGTCCTGCCGCGGGGGTCCCCCTTGTGAGGCCGAGCCCGCGCGGCCTCCGTGCCCCGGACCGCTGTGCTGTGTTCCCTCGCCTGCAGACAGCGCACTTTTTCCGTCCTCGCGGCCCTCCCGCCTTCCTGGTCGCCGGCACGTCCGCTCGGGCCACGGTCGGGGGTGGCCCCTGGCTGTCCGCCGCACCGTGCCGGGCGGGGATGCGGGCCCCAGGCGGCGGGCGCGGGCAGGAGCGCGGGCAAAGTAGGAGCCGTCGTGTGGACGCTTAGAAGTCAAGTCAGTGCGGTTCGACTTCGGGTAGAGCGCGGAGGGGTCGCCTCTGGAGGAGGGGACATTGAAGCCAAGACGGGGGGGCTCGTGAGGAGGGTCTGCCCCCGGCCAGGAGGAACAGGCGTTGGGGTTAAGGAGCCAGGTGTGTTCGGGCAGCTCCCGCAGGCCCGTGGGACGTTCCGGGGCGGTGGTGGAGAGGGCTTTAGGAGAGGAGTTTGGAGAGAGAGCTGGAGTCCAGGCAACCGCGGGGCCTTCTGGGCCCCATGAGGGGGCAGGGGGCGGCTTCTGTTTAGACTCCATCGGCCGGGTTGAGGGCCAGCGCGGAGCTAGGTGCCGTAAGAGAGGTTTAACCCGCAGGGTCACGGTGAGGTGCGGTCGTGGGGCCCCTGGGCTGAGCCAGGGTTTGTGCCGGGCAGTGGTGTTCCTGCCCGAGCCTCCTGATGTCTCTCCAAGTGCTCCCGTCGCCGGGCTCGGCGGGCTCGGGTCTGGAACTGGACACCTTCTCTGCGTAGGTCCGGAGCCCCCGCGCACAGGTGCTTCAGTAGCGGCGGGGCCTACCCCAGCGTCCCGCTCTCCTCCCCCTTACCCGGTGTGCCGGAGCCTGTGTTCGCTACCGTCGGCGGACAGGAGAAGTTTGAAACCAAAGTCACCACGCTGGATAACGGGCTTCGCGTGGCGTCCCAAAACAAGTTCGGGCAGTTTTGTACGGTGGGAAGTAAGTGCTGTCGGTAGTGTGACTGCTGTGCTTGGTACGCGGTTGGTGCGCTGGACTGGGGGGGGAGGGGGGGGACGGACGCTCTGGAATCTGGACGCCGAGTACTCTGAGCCAGCCCCATCTCAGTGGTGGGCATTTCCCTTTGTCCCTCCCAAGAATTCTAAACCTTCTCCAGCACGAGTACCAAGCGTGCAGCTCTGAGCGTCGGCACGTGTGCGGCGGTGGGTCCGTAGCCCGGGGAGTGGACACACCGCCACCCTCACGGACTGTGCCGGCCTCTCCGATCTCACTCCCTTTTGAAGGTTTCTCTTGACTGTATCTCCCTTTCTCAAGATTTGACTTGTCTTGTCAATTTTCTTTTTTTTTTTTTTGCCAGTTCTTATTAATTCAGGATCAAGATACGAAGCAAAATATCTCAGTGGAATTGCTCACTTTTTGGAAAAATTGGCATTTTCGGTCAGTGTACAGTTTGTGATTTTCGAGGCCTTGTTTGGGAAGGACCTACCTGCCACGTTTTAGTTTATTTAGAACGGTTCCTTTAGTAAACGGTCGAGTTGCTGAGGTGTTGCTGCTAAAAGATCTGTAGGTCGAAAGACAATTTGGTTCCATGTGTTTTGAAAGTAAAACTAAATTTTTTTCTCAAAAACTGTATCATAGAGGTTGTTGTGGATTCTCATTTAGGTTTTCTTGTTTGTTTTTATTAGTCGACTGATCGATTTGACAGCAAAGATGAAATTCTGCTTACGTTGGAAAAACACGGGGGCATCTGTGACTGCCAGACGTCAAGGTATGTCACCTTCCTTCGCGCCGACGAACCGTAGTTGTTCTCCTTGGTCAGAGTCCCGCGGAAACCCTACCACCTGGACAAGCTGGGGACGTGGCGTGGAGAAGCGAGCCTGGCCTGGGCAGGGTCGGGTGCAGAATTTGGTGGAGGGAGCACGTAGGTGGCAGCACTTAGAGCAGAGAACACACTGGAGAGCCAGGCAGTCCCTGGAGGTTGCTGGCTGGGCCCCGGGGACACAGCAGGCCCCGTCCCTAGTGTGCTCACAGAGCCGGCAGAGGGCTGTACCACGGGTAAGGGAAGCAAGAGCCAGGAACCAAGACTGGTGGTGGGGACGTGGGGACAAGCAGCTGACCTGGTCTGGAGTCTGGAAAGGTAGCAAACTTGACATTGGCCTGGTCTCGAAGGAGTTTGCCAGACCAAACAAGAGGAGGAGGTGGCCCAGACTCCGGGAACAGCAGGGGGAGAGGCTCAGCCTGGAAGAGGCAGTGGTCTTTTTTGGGGACCGGGAGAGGTCTGGTATGGAGCCAGCACACAGACGGGGTGCAGGGGCTGTGGGTGAGGGCAGGTGGAATTTGTCTCCAGAGGTGGCTCTGTTCCCCAGCCGCGTAAGGCTGTGCGCACTCCGTGCCGAGCGGTCAGTCCAGGCCGCAGATACTCAGGAAGCACGTGATGGAACGCACCCCGCGGTGCGGATGGTGGCGGGCCCCTGCTTGTGAAGCAGTCTGAGAAGTGGTCCTCGTCCATCTGGGCCGGGCAGCCGCTTTCACTCCGGCGCGTGCCGGAAGCTAACGCCGTAAGATGGGACGCACCGGGTGTGTGCCGGTCCCTGGTGCAGAGAGGGGAACAGCCCCCGCCGGCGTGCACCTGTCGTGACCCTGACACCTGGTGTCGTTTCTTCTTTCCAGGGACACCACCATGTACGCCGTGTCTGCAGATTCCAAGGGCCTGGACACGGTGGTTGGTTTGCTGGCTGACGTGGTCCTGCACCCCCGGCTCACAGGTGTGCCCTGGGCTGTCTGGGGGGCGGGACGTGGGGGGGCAGGTAGAAGCCCAGCCCCTGACGAAGAGCACTGCGTGGTCACCCTCGGGCACGGCCACCTGTGAGTCGCCACGATTTCCTTGAAAGTAACGTTGATGGACAGGAAAGTTTTTCATGTGCGGTACTTTCTGTACCTTTTGATATTTTTAGTGAAGTTGGATTTTTAATTTCTTTTTTAAGTTTCTATTTATTCATTAAAGTAATCTTTATGCCCAGTGTGAGGCTTAGACTCGCGACCCCCAGATCAAGAGTCGTACACTCCTCTGACTGAGCCAGCCAGGCACCCCTGGGTCTTTCATTTCTGAAAGGCATTTCGGACTGTCTTTACACATTCTGGCTGGCATGCTACCAGAGGTTTCCATGTCCTGGTTTCCATCCCTTTCCTCGGCCTGGTAGCGGCAGGACTTTCTGTGCCCGAAGCGGGCTAGAGCGGGCCCTGCTGACCATTCCAGCTGCCCTGGCTGTGCTCTGGCCTCACAGTCCAGTGCCGACTTAAGATCTTTCTAGTACTTGTTCCAGCTAGCTGTGAAGTAGCAGCCATGATGTAGGACCGTGCCTTTTTAAAGCACCTTCACGTCCAACGCAGCTTCATCCTCACGGCAGCTCTCTGGGATAGACAGGTCAGGGGCCTGCGTGCCTCTCTCGGGAAGGAGGCTGGGGCTCAGAGCAGGGCCAGGTGACCGCCTCACGGCTGAGCCCGACCAGGCTTGATGCCTCAAGGTCCTGCTCATGTGGCACTGTCCCCCTCACACCAGTGTCCCCAGGTCTGCCCCAGACAAAGGCAGAGGAGATTGCCGGCATCTGCCAGCCAGTGACACAGCCCAGCCTGGTGGCGCAGGCCCAGCGCCATCTCCCTCCCGGCTGGTGCATCTGAGCCTTGTCTGGGTCCTTTGCAGATGAGGAAATTACGATGGCACGGATGGCTGTCCAGTTTGAGCTGGAGGATCTTGACATGCGGCCTGACCCAGAACCGCTGCTCACAGAGATGATTCACGAGGTAAAACAGAAAACTCCAATGTGCCTCCTCCAGATGGGCGGGCCGCCTGCCTTCCCAAGGTCATTCCTGCAGGTTCTTGGTGTGGACAGAACTTTTTTTTTTTAATTTGTTTTTGATGCTTATTTTTGTTAGAGTGAGAGCGAGTGGGGGAGGGGCAGAGAGAGAGGGAGACACAGAATCCGAAAAAGGCTCCAGGCTCTGAGCCGTCAGCACAGAGCCCGATGTAGGGCTTGAACTCTCAGACCACGGGATCATGACCTGAGCTGAAGTTGGATGCTCAACCGACTGAACCACCCAGGTAGCCCTGGACAGAACATTCTTAATTCCCAAACCTGCCACTCATGCAAGTTTTTCATTTTGTAGTTTTTTTGTTTTTAGCATCTTATGGTTATTTTTGAGAAAGTACGAGCGGGGGAGGGGCACAGAGAGAGGGAGAGAGAGAATCCCAAGCAGGCTCCTTGCTGTCAGCGCAGGGCCCGATGTGGGGCTCGCAGCCAGGAATCATGAGGTGATGACCTAAACCGAAACTGGATGCTCGCCCAGCTGAGCCACCCAGGCGCCCCTTGCTTTGTGATTTCTATAGTGACCAGAGTGTTATTGCTCTGTTTGTAGAGTGAGCCTTTTATTTCGTGTGGGCTTTTTGAGTTTTCATACTGGAGAAGTAGATTTTACTGTTTTTAGAAACACACAAAGCTACTTCTGCCAAATGAGCGAATGAAGCACCCATGGGCTCTTCCTGCCACAGCTGGGGTCACCGCAGGCCCGGCTCGAGGGGGGACACCTGGCCGTGGCCTCTCTGTCACCTGTGTTTCTCCCTTCCTTTGTCAGGCTGCTTATCGGGAAAACACAGTTGGCCTCCACCGTTTCTGCCCCACAGAAAACATAGCAAAGATCGATCGAGAAATACTTCACTCCTACCTGAGAAACTACTACACCCCCGACCGCATGGTGCTGGCTGGGGTTGGGGTGGAGCACGAGCACCTGGTGGAATGTGCCAGAAAGCACCTGCTGGGAACCCGGCCGGCCTGGGGGTGTGAGAGGGCCGTGGACGTCGACAGATCGGTAGCACAGTACACAGGGGGGGTTGTCAAGGTAAAGCTCTGAGGGAAAGATCCGTGACCGTGGGTCGTGTATGCCTTTTTTGACTTGGGTTTTCGGTACGTGGTCGGTGTGATCGCGCGGATGTTAGAGTCAGCGGTACGTTCAGGGCTTTGCCGTAACGCACATCCTAGCGCCCGAGCGTGACGCGTGCTCCTCGCTTAAAGCTGAGAGCTTGCTGCAGACGGAGGGCGAAGGACGGCTCTTGCCTCCTGAGGGTTGACGGGTGTCTCGTGTAGGGTTTGGTAGTGCTGTTTCTAAGCCCATCTGACCTGAGGGTTTTGAGGCCTCCTCGTTTCCCCATGGGGTACACTGCTGGCTCTTCTCGATCACAGCTGGAAAGAGACATGTCCAACGTCAGCCTGGGCCCTGCCCCGTTCCCTGAACTCACGCACGTCATGATAGGACTGGAGAGCTGTTCCTTCTTGGTAAGTCCCAGCGGCACCCCCCCGCCCCCCCCCCCCCCCCCCCCCCGTGCGGCGCAGACGCGGGCGTCCCCTCCCGGCCGAGCCCTGCCCTCGCGTCTCCTGCAGGAGGAAGACTTCATCCCCTTCGCCGTGCTGAACATGATGATGGGCGGGGGCGGCTCCTTTTCAGCCGGCGGGCCTGGCAAGGGCATGTTCACCAGGCTCTACCTCAACGTGCTCAACAGGTAGGTCGAGTCCTTTCACCTGGCTGTCCCCAAGCTTGCCAGGCCCGGCTGAGGGTGCTTGTAGGCTAGGACACCGCCCTCCGGGTGACCCTCTGTCCGCACTCCCTGCAGGCACCACTGGATGTACAACGCAACCTCGTACCACCACAGCTACGAGGACACGGGCCTCCTGTGCGTCCATGCCAGCGCCGACCCCAGACAGGTGAGGGCCAGCCCTGAGGGCGGACCTGCCTCCTGTGCAGGTCGTGTCCCCAGATACAGAGCTGGCCTCTGAGTGCGCAGACGTCACCGCCTGAATTAGAAGAGACGGGCTGTCAGGCCCTGATCCCACTCTCCTCCTCCACGCTCTCTCTTAAAGGTTCGAGAAATGGTGGAAATCATCACGAAGGAGTTCATCTTAATGGCTGGCACCGTGGATGTGGTAAGCATGGCACAGAGGAGCCACCGCGAACATCCCCGCGGCGCTGGCAGGTTAGAGAGCACTGTGGGGGGCCGCCTGTGGGGCCGTCCTCTGTGCCCCCAGCCCCCCAGCCTCCCAGCCAGATCAGTGCAACCCTCCGGGGTGACCCAGGTCCGCGGCTGAGCTCCTCCCCTCCTCCCTGGCCTCGGCGCACAGGACAGTCCCGCCCCCACAGCACCCAGTCCACGCGCGGCGGGCTGGCCCCGGGTCCTTTGTCAGCTCTACTGGAAGGAACAGTGCAGAGCAGTCTTTTTCTTTTAACGTTTATCTTGAGGGAGAAAGTGTGCCAGAGGAGTGGGGCAGAGAGGGAGAGAGAGAGAGAATTCCAGGCAGGTGCCGCACTGTTAGCGGGGAGCCCAACACAGGGTTTGAACTCACAAACCATGAGATCATGACCTGAGCCGAAATCACCCAGGCGCCCCAGAAAAAGGAGCATTATTTTTTAAATGATATATTGGGACACCTGGGTGTCTCAATTGGTTGAGCGTCGAACTTCGGCTCAGGTCATGAGCTCAGGTTCATGGGTTCAAGCCCCGCATCGGGCTCTGTGCTGACAACTCAGAGCCTGCTTAGGATTTTCTCTCTCCTTCTCTCTGACCCTCCCTCGCTTATTCTCTCTTTGTTCGAAAAACAAATATTAAAAAATAAAAATTGGGGCTCCTGGGTGGCTGAATTGGCTAAGCATCCGACTTGGCCTCAGGTCATGATCTCATGGTTTGGGCATTGGAGCCCCTAACAGGCTCTGTGTTGACAACTCAGAGCCTGGAGCCTGCTTCAGATCTCTCTCTCTCCCTCTCTCTCTCTCTCTCTCTCTCTCTCTCTCTCTCTCTCTCTCTCTCTCTTTCTCTTTCTCTTTCTCTCTCTCCACCTCCCCTGCTTGTATGCATGTTCTCTCTTTCTCTAAGAAGTAAATAAACGTTAAATGAAAATAAAAATAATATGTCTGTGGCACCTGGGTGGCTCAGTTAAGTGTCTGACTCTTGGTTTTGGCTCAGTTCATGATCCCACAGTTGTGGGCTGGAGGCCCACATTGGGATCTGTGCCGTCAGCACGGAGCCTGCTTGGGATTCTCTCTCCCTCTCTGCCCTTCCTCTGCTTGTACTCTTTCAAAATAAACAAACTTAAAAAGAAGATATTTAAAAATAGCGTGTTTAACAGCCCGTGTTGGTGGCTGTTAGCAGTCTGCTGGGAAGTACTTCCAGCCAGCGCAAGGCTAATCTGGGGCACGTTCTGCCTGCAGTTGCAAACGTAGAGCGCGCTCATCGTACGCTGGGGATTATCTTCCTTCACGATGCGGCCTCTCCGCAGCCAGCGTCTTCCGGCAGGAGTACGGGCTGTAGCCTCGGCAGCTTCGCGCTGCTCGGGTGCCGTCTCTCGCCCAGCCGCTCTCTGCGCCCTCTGGTTTCGGGCCGAGCTTTGTGAACGCGACTTGAGAGAGTCCCAAAGTTTTAAATTCCAGTCCTGGTCAGAGAGGCTCACGGCACCACCTGGTAGATGGAGGGAGCAGGTCCCTCCGAGTTCCTCGGGGGACGGAGGGAGCCCGGTTCCCTGGGCCCTGCTCCCGGGCTCTGGGCGGAGCCCCAGGCTGTCGAACTTGCGTTCCTCGGGCCTTGGACGTGACTGGGCCAGGGCGCGCGCGCCGCCGGGAGCTGAACCGTGTGACCTGGTGGTCGGCCCGCAGGTGGAGCTGGAGCGGGCCAAGACGCAGCTGATGTCCATGCTCATGATGAACCTGGAGTCCAGGCCTGTGATCTTCGAGGACGTGGGGAGGCAGGTGCTGGCGACGCGGTCCAGAAAGCTGCCCCACGAGCTGTGCGCGCTCATCCGTGAGTACCGTGCTGGCGGGCGGGCCCGGGTCTGGCTTCCTTCCCTCCCAGAAGACGGCCCTGGCCCCGCTGAGGCGTGATGCCCGCGGCTGCCGTCCGCACCAGCCCTACCTCCCGTCCCTGAGCGCGGGCCCCTGTTCTCGCCGCCTTCGCTACTGCCCTGGGTTTCTCGGCGGGTTCCCTGCAATGACGGACGGGAATGCTCCACTTCGTGGCTCTGTGGCAGGTGTCTTGGTCCCAGGTTTCCATGGCCTCCGTGAGTGACCTGCAGGAAGTCCTTGAATTTCGAAGTGTCAAAATTTTGTTTGCAGCTCTTTGGGGGACAGGTTTATCTTCGCTCCGTCAGATCCTCAGAGGGTTTGTGGCCCTCCGTGGTGTTCTGTGGTGACGTTTGTGACCTCGAGGCAGCTCGGGCACTTGCACCCTCCCCTGGGGCACGCAGTACCCGACCCCCCCAAGACCTCGACCCTGGTAGCAAAGGCCAGCTGCCGGTCAGTGTGTTCCCACGCGGGCTGCGCTTCCGGGTGTGGGGCTCCCCCCCCCCCCCCGAGCCCCAGCGGGTTTCTTCCCCGCGGACTCGCCACGTAGGTCGTTCTGCTAACTCTGCAGGTGAGCTTTTCCATTTTGGGTCGTCAGCTCCTCTGGGCAGGCGCGCTGCTGCATTTGAAAATAACTTGAAACTGTCATTACCTCCCTGTACTACAAAAATCTGTCACTTCGTCCTGAGTTGCAGGGCAGTCCACACGCCTGAATCTGGACTCTCCGGAGTCCGCAGCCCGGCCTCAGACTCCTCGGTCCGGGTCGTGACCACGGCCACGCGTGGAGAGGGTCCGTGCAGGGCTCAGGCGTTCCCCTGAGGTCTTCTTGTCCCCCGTGCTAGGCAGCGTGAAGCCGGAAGACATCCGGAGAGTTGCCTCTCAGATGCTCCGCAGGAAGCCAGCGGTGGCCGCCCTGGGTGACCTGAGCGACCTGCCGGCCTACGAGCACATCCAGGCGGCGCTGTCCAGCAGAGACGGGCGCCTGCCCAGGACATACCGGCTGTTCCGCTAGAGCCTGTCGGCGACATGGCCCCGGCGCAGGCTGTGGACGGAGCGCGTGTTCGTACGTGTGTCTTGGGGTGTGAATTTAGTGCAAAAGTTCATAAAAGGTGCAGACTGGGGGACTCTCTTAAACGTCATCAGATTTAATGTCACCGAGCGCAGCTCTGCGTCCATTGCTTCAGGACTGAGTAGACAGTGGAATAAAGGTTTGTCTTCGCCGTGGCTGGAGACCAGGTGACGTGAAAGACCGTTGGAGGCTGGCTGCTGTGGGGACACCGGATCAGCGCTCTCCTGTGTCCTGCATTCCCAGACGCCAGCAGCCTCGGGTCCGCGCCGGGCCGTCGCCTCAGGGAGGCCGCAGGGTGAGGGGGGGAGCCCCTGGTCTGCCGTGGGGGCCTGTTTCTCAGCAAGGGGTTCTCCTTCGCCCTCAGTAAGGATGGGGTCGCGAGGCCGGGCTCCCCTCCGGTAACTCTGAGCTGTGTCCTGACTCCAGAGCGGCGGCGCGCAGGAGGGGAGGTGGCGTTCCCTCAAATGGCTGGCCTGTGCCAGGGCAGAGCCGGGAGGCCGGGGAGCCTTCGGTTCCGCAGGTGCGCGTGGAGAGTCGAGGGAACGAGGACGGGTACACACACACACTGCCCCTGGGCCCCTCGTGGGGGCCACCACCGTCCCGGCCCCTGGGGCGCAAGGGGGAAGGACGGACGCTTTGAGGAGATCAGCCCGTAAACGTTACTTTGGTTATTTAATCAGCTTATTTTTGCCGGAGCCTATCCTATCTTGACGCCTTCCCGGCACTCGCACTGGCGCCAGCCCGGGGTGGAGCCCAGGGACCCCGGCCACGGGAGCTGGGGTGGGGGTTGTCAGCGCGGCCGGCTGTCGTTGCGAACGTTCCTACGGATACCACCTTGAGGGGGGAGCATGGGGGGGGGTGTGGGCTGGAGCCCCCGTAGGGCCACACAGGGGCCTCTAGCCACAAGCTGCTGCGCCCAGAGCCAGGGGTCTGTTCGGAATCTGGCGCCAACCACCCCTTGCCCCCGCCGCCGGGCACCGCGGCACCTTCCAGCCTCGGCCCAGCCCCCTGTGGCCTGCGCCGCCCGGCAGAGTGCGCGTGGGTGACTAGGGCCGGGTCGGACAAACCATCCTTCCATTCGAACTTCTCGACTCCTCACGAAGCTTGCTTTCCAGAGCCTGGCCTGGGTCACTCCCATCGTCTGAATTTTAACCCAACTTCCCAAGGGAACCCCAAGCACCTAAAACCTCCTGGCTGCTCGTGAGTGAGTGTCCTGCTTGGGACCCAGACGTTTGCCGACACCCGTCCTAGCGGTCAGAGACCACCCCTGAGAAAACGCGACACTCGCCTCACTCTTGGGACCCGTCACCACAAGAGTCCGCGAGGGGTTTCCAGTTTATTGACTCAGAACTCAACGGCACATTTCTTTGAGCAACGTTTTCTAGACCGTTCCGGAGGTCCGGCGGGGTTGACCGGGCCTTCTCGGTGACCAGAGAGGGGCGTCTTGCCCGAGTGTGGAAGCCGGAGCTGAGGAAGCTGCTACACTCTGCTTTGGAAGTGGCTTCGCTTCGCCGTGGTTCACGCGGGTCCGAGGTGGCCCCGTCTCCCCGAACAGCCCCTCTCCAGCCAGCCTGTCGCGTGGGGTGGCAGCCGGGGTGGGGAGCAGACGGCAGAGGGAGGCAGGAGGTGCCGGTGCAACCTCGCTCAGCACCACACTTCCTGCCTTTGAACTGGACTCGAACCCTTGTTTTCCAGGAACGTCGTGAGCGTGGGGTGAGCACATAGATCTCTTTCTAGGGCTCCCGCTTTGGCCAGAAAGAAAAATTTAAGATTTAATATATGGATTTATTAAAAAATATAAATATGGAAAAATAAATAATTTTCAAGACTAGAGTGAATGCCCCTAGGTTTCTCCACAATCAAAGCCTGTGTTTTCAGGAGCGGTCACGGGCGACGCTGGGCTGCGAGCCCTCTAACAGCGGGAATGTGGCTGGGCGCCGGCCTCAACTTCAGTCTCTCAGGCCCGGAAACACACGACTTACGTTCACGCTGTTTGTAGCCGGCAATATGAAAGCAACGGTCTCAAGTCCCCAAAAACCAGGAGAGGAGGGGGAGACGGTTTCGTGGCTGGAAGGGCGAGGCCAGCTGCCTGGGACCGGAGGCGGCCCCCAGACAGGCCAGAACCGGGGTTCCCCGGGAAGCCAGCTGGCTTTGGCTTGACCAGCCAGGCCTCAGCTCAGTCCTCGTGCGCACCTGTGGGACCGAAGCTTCTGGCCGCCTGAGCGCTCCCCCATTCGGGAGCGGGTCCCCCGGACTCGGACGAGGAGGGGCAGCTCCGGGACAGGAGCGCTGCCAGCAGCGTTGAGAGACCGCAGGCATGCCGTGGCCTGCGCGGGGGCCTGCACTTGGGGACGTGCTATAAATGGGTGCGGCTGGCTTCGTTCCCGCAGGGGACGCTGGTGCCTCGGTACCGCCTCGCTGGCCGCCTGTTGGGCTCTTGGTGACAAAGTGTGTCAGCCTCGAGAGGTGGTTCGCCTGCGTCCCAGAAAGATTCCCAGACGCCCAGCTCTTCCGTCTTTTCCAGGGGGCTTATGGACAAGTCACCTCCCGTGTTGGGAGGGGCACTGTCCCCGGGCAAGCCTCCTCAAGAGACCGTGCAGACCGCGCTGGAGTGCTGATCCTTCGGCGCCTGCTGCTGCTGCTGGATTTCTTTGGAAATCCGTCTTTTAATTCCGATTAAGTACAATTCCCGGTCAAACTTGCCAGCAGCCAGGGGGATGCTGTGGAGGAAAGGGGTGTCAGGAGGCCCGGCTGGTTTCTCAGCCGCCTGGAGGCCATCTCTGACCCTGTCCCCTTCCGGCTGCTGGGATCTGCCAGACACCGCTCTCTTGGGCCCCGTCATGCATCAGGAGGAGACCGAACCAGCCTGGGGTGCGGCCACCCTGACCGCAGCTGGAGGTCAGGACAGCCGAGACAACGGCAGGACCCAGGGGCAGGGATGCTACCCCCACCCCACGAGTGGGGCAGGACCCCCACCCACCCGCAGCCCCCAGAGGGAGGACGCGTGAGGAGGGTACTGACTTGTCTCTCCCCGGCCTCACTTTCACCCGGAACAGACCATACACGGGGCGGTGGTCAGACGTCTTGATGCCAGGGCAAGAGGAGTATTTGACTGGACAGATGTCCCCTTTGTGGCGGCTCTTATACATGACCCGGTCCTGCAGAGAAGATCCCGCATGAAGGAGCTCTGGCACCGCGTGGTTTCGCTGCAGGGTTTGGCCCTCGTGCCCGTCCCCTGGGCCGCGGTCGAGCAGAGTTCCCGTGTCCGATCCCACTTGCCGGAGCCTGTTCCCAGAGCCCCTCCCCCAAGCCCGCTGCACTGGCCGGTGTCTGGGCCCCAGACGGGGGGCTGGCTGTGCTGCAGCCACGGAGGCCGAGCCTGGAGCCCCTGGGTCTGGTGTGGGCCGCTCCCTCCGCCCGTGCTGTAAACAGTTCGAATCTGCGACGGCATGGGGCATGCGCCCTGTCCCGGGGCTGGCAGACCAGCCCTCAGGGTCAGAGGGCATTGCCCCCGAGGCCAGGTCCCAGAGATGCGGTCACCAGCCGCCTCGGGGCGTCTGCCTGCAGCTCGTGGGTGCTGCTGTCCCACCGGCCTCAGCCCTCGGCCCGTGGTGCTGAAGTGCGAGCGGGCCCAGAGCCGGAGGGCAGGCTGGGCGCCAGGGCGCTCACCGTGTAGGAGGGGGTCCTCTGCTTGGACGTGGTGTCGTAGGAATCCTTCCCGATGTCGAACTTGTACGACGGGAGGAAGTGGATGTCCGGCTCCTGGAAGCCCTTGAAGACGGAGCCTGGAACGGCCACAGGCCCCGCCTCCAGTCAGCCCCGGCGGGCCGCGCCGCCTCGGGGGCGGGCTGGGGGGGGGGGGGAGTCCACGCCCCCTCCCGGGACCTCACCTTTCTTCATCTCCTGGGTGAGCTGGTCCTGCTGGAGCAGGGCGGACACCTTCTCCCCCAGCTCCTGCTTCAGGATGGCCTCCACGGCCACGCGCCCTCCGTTCAGGCGGAAGTTGAAGTCTCCAAACCAGAACACCCCATCAAAGCGGGTGGTGACGTCCGCTGGCCGAAACGGGAACGCGCGTGAGCCCGGCCCTCCCCGTGCGCGTCGCCCTGGCCACAACGACGGGTTTGGTCTGTGTCCCCGCTCCCTCCGCCACGGGCGAGGACGGCCCAGGCGCAGCCCTGGCCTCAGGGGTTGTGCTCCGCAGCTTCCCGGGTCGACATTCGGGGTCACGTTCACGGTCGTGTGTCTTTCATTTCTAACAGCAACAGACAACGGCGGGGGCGCCCTCTCGCTCACAGGAGGCCACGCTGCCCACACTCGCCACCTCTGCCAGGGCTCCATCCTCGAGGGACAGCCTGGGCGCAGGAGGAGGGTGGGGAGGCGTGGCCACGGGAAGGACCCGGACCCAGTGCCAGGCCTCCTTCAGAGCGCCTTCGTTTCCATGGGCTACAGACTTTCTAGACCCTTCAGCCTCGATTCTTGGAAGCTCTCCAAGTTCATTCTCACTGAACTACCCAGAGGACAGGGCAGGAGCACGCCGACGGGGCTCACCGGCGTCGGAGCGGTAGGGGCTGGTGTCGGGCACGCTCTTGGGCAGGGCCAGGCCCTGGACGGTTCTGCTGTAGTCCAGCAGCCGCTCGCTCACCTTCCCGTCTCCGGCTGTAAAAACAGCGCAGGGGCCTCTCCAGCGGCTCTCACAGCTGTGTGGTCCCCGCACCCCAGCAGGCTCTAACACGTGGCGTCTGCGGCGACCCGTCCCCCCAGGTATCCCCGGCGCGGGCCCAACAGGAGGGCGCCGTCACAGACGGCGGGCACTCCCCGTGGGCATGCGGGCGCCGCGTCCTAACGCCTGGGACTCACAGGTGAAGTGAGACGTGATGAAGAGGAAGGAGGTGCCGAAGAAGGTGAAGCTGACGCCCAGGGCCCCCTTGGTCTTGATGTGGGACACGATGCGAGTGGTCACCGTGGAGCTCTCCACCTCTGCGGGGGAGGGGGGGCAGGGACGCGGGGCTGACGCGGGGGCCCCGGAGCACACCCCGCCGCCTGCCCGGGCGGGGGTCCCCGGGCGCCGGCGCCCCGCGGAGCCGCCCGCCTACCTGAGCAGAACCAGATGAGGTCCCTGCGGATGAGCACGGACATATAGAGCGCCCCGTGGGCTGCGGAGTAGAGCGTCACGTAGCGGGGGCCCAGCGTCTCCTGCAGGCGCACCTCCCACTCCCGCCTGCGGTGGTGGTGGGGGAGGGGGGAGACAGACGGCCAGGGAAGGGGGCGGGAGCCTCCCGGCCCCGCAGCCCAGAGAGCCTGGCCACAGCGCTTGTCCCAGGCCCTCGCCCGCCACCTCCTGAAGGCTCCGGGTCCCTGGGAGCCCAGCCCCTGCCCCTGCCCCTTCCCCAGGGTCGGGGCCGCCTGAGGGCCGGAATGCCCACACACCCTTCCGGCCAGGCGGTCTCTGGGGGCGCTGCAGGGGCGCTGCAGACCTAGGGCCCCGTTTAGGGGTCAGGCTAGGGGCCTGGGGTCCCGCAGTGAAGCTCCAGGTTCTCCTAGATCAGCCGCACGTCGGCAAAACCCCAGGCTCATCGACTCCAAGTTCTTTGCGCCCCGACAGAGAAGGAAGTGGCTCTCGTGCGGCCTGGGCCTCACCCCGCACGGGCTGATGGGCTACCCGGACGCGGGGCAGGGGTGCGCCCTACCTGTCGGAGCAGCCCTCCTGCACCCCGACCACGTACAGGTCCTGGGCGTAGTCCGCCTCAGCGGGCAGCAGGAGTTCATCTAGGTTTGGGGGCAGCTCCTGCAGAGAAGCGGCGCCTGGTGAGGGGCTCCTGCGGGGCAGAGACCCCGGCCTCCCCCGAAGGGCCTGGGCAGGCCGCCAGCCACCCCGGTTGGCCACCACAATGCTTGTGTCTGCATCCCTCCCTCACCACTCTGAGGCGGGGAAGCGGTGTGGCCCGGCCGGGTGCTGTGGTCCCGAAGGCCGGCTCTCGAGCCCTTGGGCCCCAGATGAGGGCACCGTCCCACAGAGGGGCAAAGTGGCTCCCGGTGGACAGCGCCACCAGCCTGGGCACCCGCCTCCTTCGACTGGAGGGAGAACCGCTTCTCGTTCAGGCCGCTGTGTCGTCAGGGTTCCTGGTCACTCAGGCAAACCTCGTCCTGGTGGTGGCCCTGCCTGGTTTCCGCCCCGGTGCCTGTGCCCCTGGGGTCTGCCTGGGGTCCACTGCGTGGAGAGCAGGGCCTTCTGTGCGGTTGTCAAGAGCGCCGTGGCACACGCGGGCAGCAGAAAGCACTCAGACCCCATCGTGGCAGCCACTGTCCCCTTCACCTTACCAGGCACTAGGACCACCCAGTGCAGGAAGTCCACACCTGGCCCCCAGAAATCAGAGCACATGTGGGGGAGGGAGACCGTCAACCCCAGGACAGCCCCTGCCACGCGAAGGGAGTCCCGGGGAGACACGGGTACAGGTGTGAGCTGGAGAGAAAGCCCCTGGCTCTGTGTCCAAAGGCTGTCCCCAGAGAAAGCCCAGAGAGGGGCGTGCAAACCTCTGGCCCGTGCGGTCTGGCCCTGGGCCGACTGGCGCTCGGGACACACAGCACCTGTCACAGCAGAGGGGCGGGAGACTCGGCCGCCGTCTGAACACAGGAATTGCGGAGTGAGCGTAACCCAGAGTGACCCCAAGGTGACCATGGCCAGCCTGCACGGGCTCACGGACGGTTGCAGCCGGCCCTGCGGTGGGGTGTCGGCGGTGAGGAGGCCGTGCCTGGGAACGAGCTCCGGGGACATTTCTGTGCCCTTTCCCCAAAGCTCTTGGGAACCTAAAACTATTCTAAAACGTGTGTGTGTAAGAAAACTGCATTTTACCCCCATCAGGCGGGGGGGCGGGGGGGAGGCAGGGGTGTTCCAGGCAAGAGGCCTCTTGACCCAGGCATTGGGGAGAGGCCAGGCAGCCGGGCCGCAGCCGGGAGGCCCTGGGGAAGAGCCGAGGGGGAGGGGCGGCGCTTACCTTCTGGCCCTGCATGTTCCAGGTGGCCACGAAGAGGGCCATGCTGCGGTCCGGGAAGTAGCGGGCCAGCTCGTCCGCCCCCATCAGGGCCCCGCTCGCCAGGAGACTCCCCTCCAGGTAGCTCCTGCGGGGAGAGGGCGGCCTCAGGTCGAGGGTCGGAGCGGGCAGGCCCAGGGACACGCCTCCCGGGCACAACACCGGCTTCCGGCCCCCTGCAATACAGAACCCGTTTGCGGGAGGCTGTCCCCGAGCTGGGGCTCCTGGAGACCCCGGGGGTGGGCGCGGCGCCGCGCTACGGCCCGCCGCCCTCTTGGAAGACCCGCTGTGCACAATTCTGTAAACACCGGCACGTGTTCAACGTGTCTGTCGTCTCCGAGACGAAGGGCGCCAAGGGGACATTCGGGCTCCTCCATCAGGCCCCCTTACGGCTCGGCCCTGGGCCGTGAGCGGCCTGGGGAGACACGCATCCTGCGCCAGGGGCTCGCCTGCACCTCGGCATGGCCCCGGGGGTGGGGGGTGTCCCAAAAGCCGCAGGGGGGCACGTCCAACCCTCACGACGGCCGACAGGATCCATTTCAAGAGTTGAGCGTGCGGAGGTTCCAGAGAGCGCCTTGGCCGAGGTGTGCCGACAGGCGGAGCAGACACGTGGGGCCGGGCTGTGCGGCCAGCGGCGTCCGAGCCTCCCGGGACTCCCGCGTGTGAGGGAACGTTAGCTCTGTCTCGTTTTTCAGCCACGAGAACACTCGGCCAGCAGGCGGCACAGAAACAGGTCCGGAGGCTCGTTTGCGCGCTGCCCGGCGGCCTGGCGGCGGGTCTCCCCTGTGGTGGGTGCGGCCCAGCCCCCACCCCACCCCACCCCGGGGCCCCTCGAAGGGGCGCCAGGGTATCCTCTCTCTTCCTGCTGCCTCCGCCTTTCTTTCCAGAACTTTCTTCCGACCCAACTCGAGATCAGGCAGGGTGCTCCCAGAATCAGCATCCAGGTGATGGCCACACCCCTGTTCGGCTGTTTTATCCCCTAGGTCTTCAGTACTCCGTCTGCTGCAGACACTGGTCACTGGTCCCCTTCCCCACCAATTCCTTTGAAGGACATCAAGTCAAGAGCAAGGCTCCCAAGCCACGGTGACCAGTGAAACCAGAATGCGGGTCTCAGGAGCTCCCACGAGTGGTTCCCGTGTCCTCCCCAGGCCTTGCGGGACAGGAATTCAGCCGTGCCCGGAGGGAGGCCCCTGCCGGCTCACCCCACTGTGCCGAGGACTCCGATCACACCCGCAGCGGGGCACTCGGACGGCTCCCGCCTCCAGGCCTCGGAGGCCCTCGAGGAGCCCCTGCTCTCCTGCCGGAGGCCGTGATGTCCTCCGAACCAGCCCCGCCTACAGGGTGACCAGAAGGCCGCCACGCCAGGGGCACTGTGCTCTGATCCCCTCCCAGGTCCGGGGTCGGCTGCTCCATCCGGCCGCTCCCGTGGCCTGTGCGCCCTGCGTCCCACACCGTCCGCAGCACCCAGCCCGTCAGCACGGGCCACGCTCTGACCCGAGGTTCCGCCTGTTTGTGGACAGCCCACGAGCTAAGAACCCTTTTCCCATTTTCAAAAGAAAAAACCCTATTATTTCGTGACATGGGCAAATGACATAGACTTCCAGTTTCGTGTCCCTAAATGAAGTGTTACCGACACACGGCTGTGGCTGTTGGTGCACACGTGGTGTGCGTCTGTTTCTCTGCTACGATGGCAGAGGTGAGCGCGACCGCAGAACGGAAACGTTTACAGAAAAAGTGCCGACGCCTGTTCTAGAACCCGCTGGAAACAGGGACCTCGGGGGAGGGTTCCGCATCCTGTTTGCTGCTTGTCTGAAAACACTGAACTGAGGCCCCGATTCTGAGACGTGACTGTCATTTTATGTAACAAGTGTGGCTACATAAGTCACGCGCAGCTGACACAGGGCCGGAACACGGGGAAGGCACTAACACGTCTCGCCGTCCACCGGAGACCGTAGAGAGCCTGTCCTGTACAGCCGGGCTCACCACCGCCTTGGCTCCCTCCCGACCCTCAGAACGTTCGAGTGGGACCTCACTTGGCAACGGTCTCTGCACACGTCATCGCTAAGGATGGCAACACGAGCCTGTCCTGGATTTAGGGCGGGCGCTAGATCCGCTGACCCGTGCCCCAGAAGAGGAGAGACGCAGACACGGAGGACACCGTGTGAGGACAGGGGCAGCGAGGCTGGAAGGACGTGGCCACAAGCCAGAAGACTCCGGGGCCACCAGGATCTGGAAGAGGCAGGAAGGCCCCTCCCCTGGAGCCTCCGGAGGGAGCTCAGCCCCGCGACACTTTCATTTCTGACTCGTGGTCTCCAGAGCTCCACCTCTGTTGTTCTAAGGCTTCTGGTTTGTGGTCACTTGTTACGGCCACGCCAGGACACCGACGCAGTGACCCTCCCTCCTCCCCCTTCCCCTGGCCCTCGTGCAGTGGGGCTGGCCCGGATCGGAGGGGGCGGCAGGCAGGGCGGAGGGAAGGCATCTGGCGAGGGAAGTACGGCAAGGGCTTCGCCGGGGACCTTGAGCACCAGGGTGGGGAGTGGGTGGCGTGGGGACCCCCAGTTCAGGGCCACGGCCCCGTGTGGGCTTCAGACAACCCGCCCAGCCCTGGTAGGGGGCAGAGGCCTGGCCCGGCCCACAGGACGGGGCAGGGGAGGCCTTTTCTAGTTGCGACCTTGGCACCTCCGTGTGAGCCCCCTGACTGAGCCCCCCACGAGGACCGGACTCGTGGGTTTGGACGGGCACCCCCGGGCTGGTGAATGGTGCCAGAGACACGCCCAGGAGGGTCCTGAGCAGAGAAAACACCAGGGGAAGCACCTGGTTAGGTTCTTTTGAAGCGACAAATAGTCAACAGGGATTAATGATTAAAGCCTCACAAAGCCTGGAAACCTAGTATCCCCTGGGGTTGCGGGGCCCAGGCGGGAGCTGATGGACAGTGGGGCGCTCAGCAAACGATCCCAGAGCCTCAGAGAAATCGGGGCAATTCTGGAAGCAAAGTGCAGCCGATCGGGCCCTGGGGACCCTCTGTCTGAGGTCAGTGAGGTCCCTGAGTGGGTGGCCCCTGGGCCAACGAGTCCACCTCTAGCGCGTCCCGGACGGGAGCCGCTGTACACACAACGCACGGCCATGGCTGCTGGCAGCTGAGTTCTTGCCACTACCAACCGGGACCCCCGAACCTCCCTCCCTAGCAGGGTGGTTAAGGGAGAGGCACTGCCCAGGGCTACATCCTGGCCCCCTGCAGCGGCCCGGACGACGGGGCGGACTCCCGTGCTGACAGAGAAGGCTGTCCGACAGAGTAACGAGACAGAAAGCAAGGTAAGGCATTGCATGCAGAAGGCAATCTCTGTACCTGGACCGTCTGCTGTATAGGCACACACGCCCCTGAGTGGTGCTAAAATACACAGGGAAAGTTCCAGAAGGGGTGTCCCTCTGGGAAGGAGCTGGGGGGATTGGGGGGGCTAGCCTAGGTTTTATGAGAATACCTTCCTGTTGCTCCCACAGAAGCTGCTTCCTAATGCACCGCCCGCCCCCAGAGGCCCTACCTGCTTCGGACGTCCTTGGCGCGGATGGGTGCCAGGAGGCTGAAGGAGGATTTGGTGTCACAGGCCAGGGGGCTCGGGGGCCGGCCGGGGCCCAGGCTGCTGTGGGCCCGGAACAGTCTGCTCTGCAGGCGGGACTTGCCGGTGGAGTTCGCCGTCCGCAGGGAGTCGGAGGCCACCTTCTGGTCCACAGCGGGCAGCCTGGTGGTGCTCCCGGCCGAGGCCCCGTCCCGGTGCAGGAGGTCCAGGGAGGTGCTGATCATTCCGGAGAGACAGTGACCCCAGGAGGAGGGGCTCCCTCCGGTGCCGCCGTGGGCCCCGCGGGACGTGGGGATCTCCTGCAAGGACGTGCTCAGGCAGGGGGGGGAGCTGGTGTGGGTGGGGGGCTGCGGGGCCTCGTCCCGCAAAGAGCCCCTGGAGGGGCTGGTCCCACTGCGTGTGGCCAGGTCCTCGTGGCTGGTTCGAAAGCGCCGCCTCCTCCACGCCTTCTCGTCCAGCGACAGAGCTCGCTCTAGTCTGGGCCTCGTCGGGGGCTTTGGGGTGAAGGGTTTTGCCTTAGCCTGTGGGTCCTCATTGCTGACACCTGCTGGGAGGTTCAGAGGGAGCACCGTGCTCTTCTCAGGGCCCTGACAGTTGTTGCTAGGCGGGGACCCTGGGTGGGGTATGAGGTCTCTGCCTGGGTTTGGAAGCTGTCCCTTCAGCATTCTGCCTTCGGGCTGCAGATGCCCCTGAGCGGTGGGCTGCGGGGGGGATGCCTCTGAATGCCTCAGGCACGCCAGCTTAGATGGCATAGTCCAGGGGCCAGCTCTCAAGGCACCCCGGCCCACCCGGGAGGGGCTCCTGCTGGGGCTGCCGGTGAGGCCCAGGGTCAGGGAGGCGTGGTCAGATGTCGCCCAGCAGGCACGGAGGAGAGAACTCGAGGTGGCTCCCCTTCAGGCCCGGGGTGGTCCGGGAGGGACAGGGCCCGTTGCTGCATGACTGGGAACTCTGTCCCGGAGTCCCCCGGAGGAGCCTGGAGAAGAACCGTGCTGTTAGCCTCCCACAGCCACGGCCCCACGCGAGCGTAGCACTGCCACAGGACCGCCCTGCTGCAGGGCCACGGAGGGGGGCGGGGACAGGCCAGCAGCTGAGAAAGAACAGCGTTTAGCTGCCATTTCCTCCTAAGGGGTGGGCGAGGGCTGGCCCCTCTGAGGGCGGGAAGCCACCATATAGCTGGGGGGGGGTGCTCCTCTGTGGGGCGCTGGGAACACGACCCACACAGAATTGCAGCCCCAAGGTCAAGGCCAGTTCACAGGCCCAGCCTCAGATGAGAGTCCCTGGGCCCTTGCTCACCTGCGTGGCCACTCCATCGCTCAGCCGGCAGACCCCGCCCGGACAGGGGCCCCCTCAGCAGTCCTGCGGGCCGGCCGGCGCCAAAGGCCCCTGACTCAGGACTTGCGAGCCGGCGCGGCCGCCGCGGGGTCCCCAGGGCAACGACAACCGCGTGGCCTGACCCCGCCCCCGCTTCCCGCCTGAGGTCGCCCCGTGCCGCACCCCTGCCTGAGGATCACCCCGCCCGAGGTCGCCCGGTGCCCCAGACGCGTGTCGGAGGCCCTGCCCAGGACTGCCCCACGCTCCCGACCCGCGCCTCCGCCCGCCCCAGACTCGCGTCCGAGGCCCTGCCTAGGGGTTGCCCCGAGCTCCGGGCCGCGGTTCAGCCCGAGGGCGCCCCGCACCCCCGCCTGGGTGTCGTCCTGCCCGAGGTCGCCCCGCGCCCCGGACCCGCATCCCCGCCCAGAGGTCACTCCGCCCGAGGCCGCCCCGCGCCCGCGCCCAGGGGTCGCCCTGCGCCCACCTCTAGGCGCCGCCTGTTCCCCGGCCGGCGGCCCCGGCGGCTGCTCCCCGGCAACGGGCGCATAGGGCGTCCCGGGCGCGGTCCCCGCAGCGGCCCCTGGCGGTCGGAGGACCCAGCATGCGCGCGCGCGCCCCGGCGCGCGAGCCCGGAAACCCCCTCCAACTGCGTCTTCCCAGGCCCTGGGGCAGCACCGGCCCCGCCCTGCCCCGCGCAAGCGACGCACCTCACTTGCTGCCCTAGAGGGAGGGGCTTCCCGGCAGCACCACCCCCACCCCGCACGGAGGAGCCCCTCTGGCCATACCGGCCACCTAGGGACCTTGTCCCCCTGACAGCGACCGACCAACAAAAGGAAGCAAGTGACAGTGCTTTGCGAGCGCAAAATACTTTATTTACCAATTTGCGGTGTAACAATTTGCATTTAGGAAAAATAACAGCTCCCGCCTGGCCTGGGAGGGAGCTTCTTGAATCAAAAGTCGCTGGCAGTCCTCACAGGCAACGGTGGGCAGGCCAGACGGCAGGCGCCGGGGGTTCCAGTCCCAGGGCCCCCACGGCCCAGGCTGCCAGGCCCCACCTCTCTCCAAGTGACAAGAACAAACGCATCCAGGCGTACCCGTGGGTGACACGTGGGAAGGCACTGCGCCCGCACCCCGTGACCCAGTGAGCCGCCGGGGAAACGCAACGCCTGCACTAACTCCCCGTTTACACCATTTCCGCACTTAGATTTACAACACCCAACACCCAACTCTGTCCCCAGCACACCTACAGAGGTTATTTCCTAATGATTCTTATAAATATTTAATTTTTTTCTGCAGTCTCTTCAGACTTAACAAGAATGTGAACAATTCTAAGAACAGTCGACGAAGCCTTAAAGCTTTGGGTCCAGGGGCGGGGCTTCCCCCTGTGGGTTCAGCCCACCACCCACGGAAGATCCGGTGTGGGGAAACCGAGGCGGAAGCCTCAGAGTCAGAGTGTGTGTCAACTCTGCACCCCGAGGACCAGTCAGGAGAAAGTACATCGACTATTTCACAAAGAGCGTGGCAATCCAGAAGTTTCTGCGAGGATGAACCTAACCAGGCTACTCACGTACTAAGAAAACCCAAATCGAATTGTCCCCGCCAGTTTTAGCATTGGTGGGTTAGGTGGGTGGCCCGTGTGGAACCCAGCCCTGGGGGGCCCCTTCCCAGGCACAGATCCTCCCTCCCGGACGGAGGAGCAGGTGCAGCCGGGAGCACCTCTGCTGCCAGACGGGGCGGACCTCAGTGACCAGGACCTCCCTGGGAGGCTCGGCTGAGTCCACGTTTCCTTGAAGCCTCTGATGCGGCGTCACCCCCCAGGGCGCTCTCCCAGGGGGGCTGCAGGGGCCTCTCCTGGGCCCGGGGTGCACTCTCCCCTCAGCCTTTTAAAGTACCGGGGGGGTGGGGGTGGCGATGCACCAGTAAAGCACAGCCGGGTTCCCGAGACGCGCCCGTCACTGAGGAGCTGAGGCTTCTCGGGCAGCAGGGGCGGCCCCAGCCTCGCACGACGCACTGGTCCTAAGTGATGACCACGTTTACCCTTACATCGCGGTCAGGAGCGAGACGGAGCCTACGATCTCCTCTGTTTGCCCAGCGGCGTAGACGAACTGCGGACCTAACCCTGGCAACGCTTCGGGGACGGGCGGTGAAGGCGGAAGTGGGAGCGCAGCCCCGAGGAGCCGCTGCTGCGCCATCGGGGAACAGAAGGGAGGTGCAGGCGGTCGGTCCGCCTGACCTCCCGGTGGAGGCGAACTGAGGGGTTCCAGGTGCTCCTGCGGGCAGGGACCCTTCTAGCTCAACGCCGGGTACTTCCTCTGGCCAATCCTCCCCATCCTCGAGCCCCCCGAGGCGGCAGAGGCCTGGAAAGACAAGGAAGAGGGCGGACTTCCACACGCCAGCCTCAGAGGCCGGTGGCGCCCCAGAAGCACTGGGGAGACTCATGTCTGCGGGACCATTTCCACCGACAAAACGGGCAGTTCTCTGGAAGCCCCGACAACCGACCGAGCCGGGGCCAGGTGGTGAGAAAGGAGGCCGGCCCCCACCAGGAAGGGCCGCAGCCCAGCCTGCGGCTGCAGGGATTCGGGCAGCGCCCAGGGACGAGCAGCGGCCGCCAAACCCTCTTGTAAAGCACACGCCACGAGACGGAGGCAATGAGAGGAAAGCCACCACCGAATCTTAAATCAGAAAAGCGGATGCGCGGCCAGGCGGTGACCTGGGACACGGCAGTCCTGGAGTCAGGGCAGGAGGCCGAGAGGCGGCCTCGTCTTCGGACACCTCGAAGCAGAGGGCAGCGGGCTGGCTGAGGGCCCGGCTGAGAGTGAGTGGGCCCGGCCGCCCCAGGCAGCGAGGGCAACCAGGTCAGATGCGGTCTTACTCTCTGAATGCCGGGACACGGCCCTCTCCCCACGCCCACCCCCCCCCACGACCTCCTCCCCTGCTCACCGCCCCCCCCCGCCCTCCTCCCCTGCTCGCCACCCCCCACGACCTCCTCCCCTGCTCACCGCCCCCCACGACCTCCTCCCCTGCTCACCGCCCCCCAACGACCTCCTCCCCTGCTCACTGCCCCTCCCCCGCGACCTCCTCCCCTGCTCACCGCCCCCCCACGACCTCCTCCCCTGCTCACCGCCCCCCCACGACCTCCTCCCACCCCCCCCCCGACCCCCCCTCTCACCCCCCCCCACGACCTCCTCCCCTGCTCACCACCCCCCACGACCTCCTCCCCTGCTCACCGCCCCCCACGACCTCCTCCCCTGCTCACCGCCCCCCAACGACCTCCTCCCCTGCTCACTGCCCCTCCCCCGCGACCTCCTCCCCTGCTCACCGCCCCCCCCAGGCTGGCAGCCAGTCTGTGCTCTATAGGCAAGAGACTGAAAAGGAGGAGCGAGAAGGCAGAGAGAAGCAGAAACATTCAAGAGCATCCAATCTCGGGCCATGGGCTGACAGGTGCAGGGGGACCGAGGCCGGAACGCGGACCGAGTCGGCCCTACGGCGAGGTGGGCTGGCGGGAGACCTGGCAGGAGACCGCAGGCCCCAGCACGGCGGGGGCGTTCACGGCCAGGGGCAGCGGTGGGGCCGGGAGAAGGGAGGGCGGGCACGGCAGGGCGCCGGGCTGGGGGAAGGCCCCCTCCCGCTCCCTGTCCCCCAGGAGACGGTGGGGCACCTACCTGTGCAAACTGAGCGGGGCTGCGGAAGGGCACGGCTGCCCCGGGGGCGCCCCCTGCAGCGGGGTGGTCACTGGGAGCCTGGGGAGCACAGAGAGTTCATCTCAACACGGCCACGTCGCCCAGCGGCCCGTGCTGCCTCGTGAACAGACGCTGCTGCCGAGCAGCCGCTCACGGCACTTCTGAGGAAGCCACAGACGCAGGCGGAAGACGCTCATGGGGACACCGGGTTTCATTATTGAAAGGCTCACAGAGAGAAGGGAGAAATTAGAGCAGCATGCGGAGCGAAAGGCTTCAGAGAGCAGAACATGCGACAGCAGGGCGGGCCCGGCCCGGGGGTGTCCGGGAGCGCCGACCTGAAGCAGTTAGGAGACATCTCTGACCACTTCAGACCTAACGTGTCCGGCTACAGAATCCAGTGTTTTCATAAGCAAACAAAGTCAATCACGCGAGGCCTTCGTCGCGGCAACGGGAAAGCTTCGTCGTGTGACCCACACGGAAGATGAAGCGTTCCCGGGTCTCCCAGCCCGCCTGGCTGGGAACACCCCGCCGCCCGGCTCCGCCCGGCCGCCCGGAAACGTCCCGCGCCTGATCAGAAACCAGAAATTCTCCGGCCCCGGGTGGGCTTCTGAAACACACTCGCACGCGGTGAGGCCGGGCCCAAGGCCGCCCGTTTGGAAAAACCCATCCGGGAAGAAGCGAATCACAAAAGTCAGTCGTTCACTAGGAACGTTGTGGGGCTGACTCCGTCGCCAGTGTTAAGTGGACGGTTACGACTGCCTCCAAGGACACTGGGAGGAAGGCACACTGCATCCTGTGGCGGGCGGTGGGCCGTGTTAGTGATGGGGCGCGACACAGGCCAGCACAGCGCTCTTAAAGGAACGACAAAGGCGACCCAGTTCAAGCCGTGGTCAGTGAGAACTGCCGGCCGCGGGTACCTGATAAAAATGCTGGCTTACTTCACGGGACAGCGAGCTCAGTGAACTACAGCGCGAAAGCTACGGAACAGCAAGAACACACACAACACAGACCGGTGAGACACCGCGGGCTGCCGCCCCACCGCCGGCCTGACCCCAGGGAGCGCCGCGGTGCCGCCAGAGTCCGCACGGCCCGAACCGGGGGGACCGGGGCTAGCTGTAAATCCTACTTTAACGTACGGTGTTTCATTTTTTCCTTTATTAATTAAAAAAGTGTTTAAGTCTATTTACTTGTTTTGAGAGAGAGAGAGAAAGGGAGAGAGAGAAGGGAGGGGTGGCAAGAGATGAAGAGAGACTCTCAAGCAGCCTCTGTCAGCACAGAGCCTGACACGGGGCTCCTACTCCCGAACCGTGAGATCATGACCTGAACAGAAATCGAGAGTTGAACGTTTAACTGACTGAGCCACTCGGGTGCCCCCAACGTACAATTTTCATTAAGATGGGCGCCTGGGTGGCTCAGCCAGTTAAGGGTCTGACTTCAGCTCAGGTCATGAGCTCACAATTCTTGGGTTCGAGCCCCGAGTCGGGCCCTGTGCTGACAGCTCAGAGCTGGAGCCTGCTTCGGATTCTGTGTCTCCCTCTCTCTCTCTGCCCCTCCCCTGCTCATGGTCTGTTTCTCTCTCTCTCAAAAATAAATAAGAAATATTAAAAAACTTTTTTCTGGGGCGCCTGGGTGGCTCAGTCGGTTAAGCGTCTGACTTCGGCTCGGGTCATGATCTCACGGTCTGTGAGTTTGAGCCCCGCGTCGGGCTCTGTGCTGACGGCTCGGAGCCTGGAGCCTGGAGCCTGCTTTGGATTCTGTCTCCCTCTCTCTCTCTGACCCTCCCCCGCTAATGCTTTGTCTCTCCTGCTCTCAAAAAATAAATAAAAACATTAAAAAAAAAAAAACAAAAAAAACTTTTTTCTAAGCAGCAACTGTTCGTTGGGGGACAAGGCGGTTGCCCTCACGCTGCCGGGGGAGCACGAGTGTGGCGCTGCTGTGCTGAGGGGGGCCTGGGGCACGTGAGCTCAAACCCTGCTCCCTGCGTGGCTCCCACGTGGTTCCGTGGACACAGCGTCACGGCTTTGTGCCACGCGGTCACAACAACCCTTTTCAAATTCCAGAAAGCTACTGAACTGCCTGTCCCACTTGTCAACACTCTCGTTAAAGAAAAAAGCCGCCTGGATGGCTCAAATGGGCGAGGGCCTTGGCCCAGCTTCTGGGCAGGTACCGCGGGGGGTGGGGTGGGGGGGGTGGAGCGGCCTACCTCTCCTCCGTGGGAGGCGTCCTCACGGGCAGGCGGGAGTGCGGGGCCCGGGAGTGCCGCTGCGGAGCCTAGCGCCTGCCAGAGAGAGGAGAAACGTAGCGGCGTGAGTCCTGCGAAGCCCTCGCGCGGGCATTGGGTCCCGGAAGCTCCAGGCCGAGTAAGTGCCCCTCTGAGCAGCTGTGGGTCCCATGACAGCCCGTCTCTGGGGAACTGGGACCCTGGGCCCCTCGATGGCCTTGTGTGCAGGTGCCCTTGTTATCCTGATTCCCAGAACAGGAAACAGAAGCTTTGAGAAGCTACGTGACTCTTTAAACGTTAAGTAGCTAGGGGCGCCTGGGTGGCTCCGTCCGTGAAGCGTCCGACTTCAGCTCAGGTCATGATCTCGCGGTTCGAGAGTTCGAGCCCCACGTGGGGCTCTGTGCTGACGGCTCAGAGCCTGGGGCCTGCTTTGGATTCTGTGTCTCCCTCTCTCTCTGCCCCTCCTCTGCTCAGTCTCTATGTCTCTCAAAAATGAATAAACATTAAAAAAAAATAAAAAAAAGTTTTTCTTAAAATAAACGTTTACCTAATTAACGGGGAGCCAGGGTTGAAACCCACTCCGTCCACCTCTGACCATCCTATTTCACATGCAAATTGTAAAAATTAAAAAAAAATCTTTTCACGACCGTGAGCTCAGGAAGCCGAGGCCTACCACGTGCGCCCTGTGGCTCCCATCTCATCTCTACACGGTGCAAGGGAAAGACTGCCAGGGAAACTCTCCTTCCCGGTGCATGACGGGAATGACGCAAAGGGCAGGCCGACTTGCCCGGACAGGGGCGTGAGGCAACCCCCTGCCCCCTGCCTCCCCTCTGTCTGCCCCACAGCACCACCCACCTGGGGGCTCACCTGGGGTTCCGAGGCAGGCTCTGGATTGACGGGCCCCGCTGCGGGCGCCTGTCCTTCCCTGCCGGCCCCCTCTGCAGGCGGGACTTCCTCTGCGTCTGTGAAGGGGACGGTGTGGGAGGCCGTCATGCCATCCGTGACACCGCTAGGGTTTCAACAAGAACAGTCCCGGGGGAAGGGTTTCCCACAGTGCGCTCGTGGGGGACACGGAAAGGGATCCGTGAGCAAGCACAGATGAACCCCAGGCCCTCTGCACATCAACCGGCTCACTCTTCGTAACAGGAGATTAAAGCCGGGGGGCTCTCAGAAAGGAGGTCAAAGGTCGGGAGGCCCCGTACCACCTACCTGTGTTTGGTCCGAACAAGTGGGTAGGAATCGGCATCGGGGCAAGAGGGGCAAAAAACTCCGCAGGAGCGAGAGCCGGTTCACTCCGCTGGGGGCCCCCCGGGTTCAACACGTCCACGTAGCGCGCTCGGGCTCCAGCTGCGCAGGGCAAGCGGCAAATCCTGGTCAGCACGCCACGGGGCCCCGCCACCCCCGGGACCCCGCCTTCCCGGGCACGGACGCGGCTCCCCCAACGGCGAGGGGCTGGCTTCCACGGTGGGGGGGGGGGGTCCCGTCTCACAGCTTGAAGCCGCCAGTGCTGTGCTGCCACCGCGAGTACCACGAGGTCTCTGAGCAGGGCCCTCGCGCTCTAGAGACGGGCCCCTCTCTCTGCGGACTCACCCCAATGCTAGCGCCCCTCCCGAACACGCCGCCACCGGACACGGCGACACCAGCGCCCCTCGGCACACGCCGTCTGACACGCACCCACAGCCCCTAAACTCTGCCGCCCTTCTACCACAGGCTCGGTTCTCAAAGTCCAATCTCTGGCCTGTTACCTGCTTTCCTGGAAAACATGTTCACAGCGGCTCGCGGGGGTCCTCCGGGACCAGGGGGCCCAGCCTGTGCAGCCTTGGGCACGGAGGTTGGTGGGGGGGGCGGGGCCTTCTTCTGCGGAGGGAAAGAGGCTCCAGAGACCTGCCCTGCCCTGCCCTGCCCTGCCCGCAGCCGCGCCGCGCCCCTCCCCGGCGGGCAGAGGCCCCGTCCCCACCTCCTCCTCCGGCTCATTCACATCCACCCATCGGTTCTTCTTTTCGTCCCAGACGATCTGCCGCCACCGTGGAAGTGGAGAGAGAAGGCAGGGGCTCAGCGCAAACGAACCGGAGCGCGGCTCCCTGTGACGCCGCACACTCTGCAGACGCCCCCCCAGGCGAGCCCGCGGCCGGGGTGCACCGTGCCGCCCGCCGGCAACATCGCCACGTGAAGTCACAGCCCCCGCCGGCGCCACGTCCTACGGCACTCACCGATTTGTTCTTGTCGTCGGGCAGATAAGCTTCTGTCCTTTTTTTCCCGGGTAGCCATCGGAATAACCAGGATTCGCTGCTCTAAACACAGAAACAACCACAGCGACCTGGAGGACAGGGTCCTGGGTGCTCACAGGGGCCCGAGCGAGGCGGGTCCACAGACCCGGGAGAGGGGGGGGAGGGTCCGTGTGGGACAGGAGAGAGTCTAACCGGGGAGGATAGGCACGTTCTGGGGACGGACGGGGTGTGGCTGCACGACGGCGTGAATGCACCGGACGCCCCCGAACCGTGCCCGCAGGACACGGTGAGGGTGGTGAACTTTCGCGTCGCGCGTGTCTTAGCACAACTTAACAGCCTGAACAACTGCGCCTTCCGTACCCTTTCCTGTCTAAACGCCAACGGACGGCAGCCTCTGGCGTGCCCCCTGACGGAGCGGTGGCAAGAAGGCTGGGAAGGTCTGTGTGGGACACCCTCAAAACAGTTCCCCCGTGTCCTGTGCTGGGAGAATTTAGGTGTCGGGGACCCTGACTTTACTTTTCGTATACTACACTTCACTTCGTCTAGAACAAAGAGAAACAGGGCAGCGCAGCAGCAGCCGTGTGTGCTCTCACGCCCGTCCCTCTGAGCTCCGCGGCGGAGGGCGGCACGGGTCTGCACAGCCCGCCTCGCTGAAGCATCGGGCTCAGGCTCCCGGCTCCCGCACGCTCGGGGCTACACTCGTGCTTCAGTAAAACACCAGCCGTTAAAAAAAACTGATACACTGAACTCCATTAAGGGCCACATTCTACTCAAAAAAAAAGGGGTGGAAGGGTGCTTGGCTGGGTCCGCTGGTGGAACGCATGACTCCTGGTCTCAGAGCCGTGAGTTCAAGCCCCGAGGTGGGTGTGGAGATCACTTAAAAAACAAAAAAGAACCACGTTCTTCATAAGCTGCTAGCACGAAGAGTAAGCAGCCGAGCCACGGTGCCGAAGAGGACGTGGCCCCTGCCCAGGCTGGACCGCCAGGGGCCACCGCGCTCACGCCGACGGGAGACAGAGCAGAACTGCGCGTGAGTGTGGCTTTTACGGAGCACCGCACACCGGAGCCCGGCCCCGCGCCCGCTGCCGGGACAGAGGGTGACCGGCACGGAAGCGGCCGCGGACGATCCACGGTCCGGCACCAAGGGTTTCAACGACCAGCCTCCTCTATGGGAAGTCCCAGAACAGCCAACCCCAGCCGGCGGTGACAGAGCTCGGAAGACGCCACCCTCGCGGGCTGTGCGGAGACAGGCTGTGGACACACGGGGCCTCTGGGGGGCGGCGCTGCTCCAAGCCCACTCAGGCGGTGCCCATTCGGGGACACAGATGCACAAATGTTCACGAAGCTTCGAGCTACACGTGCACTTAGGACATTTCCCAAACCACGCGGATGGCCTGGGCCCCGGGCCCGAGCAAGGGCCCATGGGCGCCCTTCCCCCGCCTCCCTGCCAGAGCTGGGCCAGTGCTACCTTCTTAGGCTCCTTGGCCTCTTTCCCGGCTGCCGGCACAGGCCTCTTCCCTTCGGGCGTGGCTGTGAGAGGCGGCCGCAGGGCGCTGGGGCCAGCACGCTCCCACGCCGGAGGGACCTCGGAGTCCTGGGACATCCTGGAGGCCTGTCCCAAGGCAACAGGGGGCAGGCTCACGTGGGGCACCTCCCCAGGGCCTTGAAAACATCACCGAGGGGCCCGAAGGCTCGTGACGAGGGGACCGCTGCCCCCCCACCCACAGCCGGCAGTCAGCCGGCAAGTCTATCGAGTCACACTGCAGGCGTCGGAAGGGGGTTCGGGAGCTCGGGGGCGGGGGGGGGACACTGCCGGGCTGTGAGGAAGGGGAGGGGACTGGGCAGGGGGGCAGGGGGCACTTTACAACATAGGCTTGCCGTTTCAGAAAACACTTATTGCTAGGTGCAGACCCCGTTTTCAAAATACAGCAACTGTCGTTTTATACGAAAGTAGAGTATTCCGACAGCCAAACGCGTAACGGAAGTTTAGAGGCCGGCTCGCCCACGGAGGCCTGGTCTCTGCAGGACGCAGCGCGTAGAGAAGCGCTTGCCCCCCGCCACCCGCCCCGCGGGGACGAGAGCCAACAGAGGTGGGGTTCGGAGCAGACACGTCCGAGAAAACAAGATCTCGATTTCAAGACACCAGTGAGATTTTCAGGGATTCTACTGCAGAAAGCGAGGTGTGGAGAGCGGGCGGGGCTCCCCGTTGTAGAAAAGGCAAAGTTAGCAGCGTGGCTTCGTTACAGGCGGGCACTTCCTCTCCAGAAAGCATCTCCACGCCTAACCGAGCCTTTTCCTCACGATGCTTCCCCAACTCCTCATGTTGTGAGGATCCAAGTTATTTCCAAGCTTTCCTGCTGAGAAGCAATTTAAAAGATAATTTCCTAATTTTCACTATTATCTTTCTACTTAAGACTGAAGAGTGATGAGTCTGGGCTAATCAATACACTTTATGGAAAATAAGCAGCTTAAAAACAAAAAGCAGGAGAGTACCAGATGAGGAAATTTCCCGCCAAAACTGTCTTCTCTCTGCTCCGGAAGCGAGTTTCTCCCAAGCACCTCCTGCGGCATCCCCCCTGTCAACAGAAGAGAGACCTGTGGTGGCAGCTTTGTGCTGGGCCTCGGCCTCCGCACGCCGGCCTCAGAGTCCGAGACAGGAAATGGTCTCGAAATGGCTTCACTTTCAAAGCCAGGCCCACACTGTATGGTGCCGAGTGCACAGCAGGAGAACCACGGCGGGGCACGGGGCGGGTCCCAGCCGGGGCGCACCTCAAGGCCAGCTCGCCACACCCGGGACGCCCACTTACATTCTGTGTCCTAACAAGAAGCCGGGTCATGAAACAAACTAGCGTGGATATCAATCAGCCATTCCACCTAGAGCTTCCAGAACCCTTCGCAGACAGGCAGCGATACGACTTGTTTCGAGCACAAATGACCAATTACCTCCTTGAACACCAAACCCGACTCAGTCCTCTGGGGACGGCGTCTCGCAGACCCACCTGGGTCCTGGCTTCCAGCCTCCTGGGGCAGGGGTTCGCTTTCCTGCAGACATGGTGTGCCAGCTGGCAGGCCAGGTCCTGGGTACAGAGCTGCAGGGTCAGGCCCAGGGGGCTCTGGAAAGCCAAGTGTAGACCCTGCGGGTCCGCGGCCAGGCCCCAGCTCCACAGGGCCCGGGGGTGGTGACACCGGGAACAATGGCACCCTGGTGGGGAGGGCCGGCTGGCTGTCGGGGAGCGTCGGCAGAGCTGCGGAGAGCGAGCGGCAGCCTGAGGTCACGGGCGCTAACTCCGGTCACCCGGAGGAGCGCCCGGCGGGAGCAGCACAGTTTATCACGTGTCATTCTGCACGGCCATGTCCCTTTCCTCAGCGCCAAGGGAACTGAGCGCCACAACGGAAAATGCCGAGGACGCGAGGCCCTCGGTGGCTCGGGGAAGAGCAGAACACGCGCTTTTTAAGGACCACAGGGACGACATCGTTAAACCACAGCGAGACCCCAACACGACCTGGGAAGCGGCGGCCTGAAACAGCTGTGTTCACGGAGCACCCCCGGCCTCTGCCTCCGGGGCTCAATGGGCCGCCCACCCACTCAGCCAGTGTTTAAAGCTGCGTGACCATACAGGCTCACGGAGGAAGTAAGCACGAGGGGGAGGAGACGGCTGACGTGGAGCTAAGACCCGTCCCCTCCGCTCCCCTGCGGGCAGGACGAGAACCTTCCGCGCGTGGCCCGGGGCTCACCTGAAGGCAGCAGCCGCACACCCTGGCCGAAGTGCTCAGCACTGGGCACGGGCGGCGCCAGCAGCGGGTTGCCCGGCGGGGCGAGTCCCGGGCCATCCTGCTGCCCGGTCTCGGGGCTGGGCGTGCTGGGGCAGCGCTGGGAGAGGGCTCCGTCCGGACTCCACGGTGCGGCGCCCTCCTGGGGAAGAGACACCACGGGCACTGCCCACAGCCCTGTGCTGCGGCCCTGGCCCCCACGGACCCACTCCCCGTGACGCCCCCTCCCGCCGGGAATCCGTGCGCCTCTGAAATCCTAGCGTTTACACCGAGCACCCACAGTGTGGAAATGGGCACGGACCGCGCCTGTCAGCACGTCTCCGCCGTGGCATATCCCGAGACCGAGAGCAAACCTCACACCTTGACCCGCGCCTCCACGCGCCGCAGCTGGGCCAACCAGGTGGGCTCCACGAAGGACTCCTCCTCCGGCTTCTCCCGCAGCTGGGGGTCGTAGAGCCGCAGCTGCGAAGCAACCTAGAGGCACACGATGGTGAAAGCCTGTTACTGCCGGGGAGGACAAGGGAACTACGATGACCCGGAGGAAACAAAGGCATCTTCGTCATCACTCGCGAAGGTTTTCCTTTCGCGCACCATGGCCTGCACGGACGCCGCTGGTGGTGCCGAGACCTCAGCAAGGGAGCTGGGAGCCTAGGATCTGCCTTGGCGAAGCCAGAGGTCAGCCTGTGCGCGGGGGCCGGCGGTCACACGCCCCCCCTTGAGCTGAGTCTGCCGCCCCCACCATCGGGTTCCATGGACTCGGCTTCACCGATCAAAATGCCGAACGGACCCAGAAAAGCACACACTCTGATGGGTGGCAGAGGAGGGACGGGGAGGGAGGTAGGGACGCACGGAAAAGGTGGCCTTGTGTTCACTGCTGAAACTGGCGGAAGAAGGATTTGTTACCTGTTTTTGTAAACGTGTAAAAGTTCTCACAATAAAACGCTTGCCCGAGTTATCATGCGAGTGCCTTTTCCAGAAAGAACCACCTGGGAGAGGGGAACCCGGGCACGGCGGGCAGCCTGTGCTGGGCGTCCCCACGCGCTGGTCCCCGTGCGCCCCTGCCTCGTTTCTGCTTCGCCTGCTCACAGAGGCCGCTTACGTGGTCCCCATTTTACGGAGCAAGAAACTGAGGCTGGCGCTGGAGCGGCCGGGACCCGAACCCGGGCTCCTGGACTCTGGGAGCTCACGCTGCTCACCGCGAGATTTAAGGGCCCCACGGGAAGTGTTTCCTGGGGACGGAGTCCTTCCTCCTTGGAAGTCACCGCCCAGTCTCTGCACTGGAGCGAGAGAGCTGAGCACTTCCTCCGCTAACGCACGAAACACCGGCCACCTGCCCAGGAACACCGACGTCCCTGAGGTTGTTCAAGCAAAGGCCCCCAGCGCCCCAACGGCCTCAGCTCAGTTCCCGAGTCTCGTCAGCCCAGTGTCACTGGGAGGACGTTCCGGCGGACGTTACCTGAGCCAGCTGGCTGACGAGCACCGGAGAGTAGGCGTGGGGCTGCGCCAGGACGGCCTTGGCAATCACCTCGCAGTAAAGGAAGGCCTGCGTGGCCAGGCCCATCTCCGCCAGGCGGCAGGAGTAGATGAACTTAAAGACCTGGAGCCAGGGAGCAAAGCAGAGGGTCGGAGGCCCTCCTGGCCCCTCGTCCCCCACGGTCCCCCAGGCTGGAGCTCCTCGCGGGCCTCCCGTGCGCCCCCGGCGGCTGCGCGTTGGTGCCAAGCCCTGTCCTTGGACGGATCTTTCATTTATTTATTCTTTTAAGATTTCACTTTTTAAGTAAACTTTACGTCCAACGTGGGGCTCAAGCTCATGATCTTGAGATCAAGGGTCACGAGCTCCACAGACTGAGCCGGCCGGGGGCCCCCAACGTGCCTTAGAGGAAAGTCAACAACTAAGCTTCTGGGAAACTCGCTCTTTCTCTTCACCGCGCTTACGAGACTGGTCAGGCCAGGCTCGTCACCACAGGCGCGCACGGCCCGGCCAGCACGCTGGGACAGCCGACCCCACTCACTCCGCTCCACGGGCATTTCCACTCCCACGGTCCCGGGTCAGGTAACACTCCCCCCGCGACACCAAGGCTGCTGACAGAAAAGTACTGGAAACCAAACACTCCACACACAACTCGCCAGGGCTGACTTCTCAGGCGTTACGGACCAAATGCCTCCTCAAGACTTCCAAAAACACTTTATCGCTTTGGAGCGAGGACTCGAAAACCCTCGACAGCTGGAGACTCGTTAGCACGGACCGCCCACCCGCTACCGCTCCCGACAGGCCCGGCGCCGGCTTACCTGGAAACTGGGGAAGGAGCAGGTCTGGGCCCCGAGGGACTGGGCGTATTCGTAGGCTTCCGTCCTCTGAATAGCTTCATTGGTCGCGAACTTGAGAAATGGCAAACTGCTGGGGAAACGGGGGACTGAGTCCCTGAGCAGGTCACCCAGAAGCACGTCACACCACGCGACAAAGACGGGAGCCGCGGGCAGGGCTGCCCGCCGTTTCTGGGTGAGCCGAAGGCGGGGGGGCTTCCTTTCTGAAGGAAAACGGATCCCACCACGCTCCTCACCTGTGACTTGATCCAACTAAAACAAGTTTTGTGGTTTTCTTTGTGTAAACCCCTAATCCGACCTGGGCCATGAGGTAGCAGAAGTGCGCGGCATCTACGAGACCTTTTGAGGCTGAGGAGACACGAGGCAGGCCACGGTCAGCGACCCCGAGCTCTCCCGGCTCCCGCCACGCCCGCACCTGACCTACCCAGAGTGTCACCCATGGTGGTCATCGCCCTGGACTCCACATCCACGCTGCTGCTCAGGTTGGACAAAATCATAGCGAGATGCGGCCTCCAATCTCCCCACTTCTCGTCTCCGCAACACTGAGGTCGGAAAAATGCAAGACAAAATAAACCCTTCTCCTCGGGGGAGGACGTCATTTTCGTCTTGCACTGAGTGAGCTCGAAGAGCACTCGGGGGACGCGACCTGTCGGAGGAGCTAGCCCGGACACACGGCTGGGCCGTGGGGACGCGCCCGAGCCCCTGAGCACTGACCGTGGATGCGGCGGGCGTCCGGCCCGACATCAGCTGGTACACCGTCTGCAGAGGGTCGTTGATCGGCAAACTGTTGGCGAACCTAGGCAGACACAGAGAGAGAGAGACTGGAGGAGGAAAAACAAAAACAAGTCTGGCCTCATCTTGGCCCGTTAACAACTGTCTGACGCCGAAGCCGAGTGAAGTGCACAAATCAGAGTATTTCAGTTAAAGAGCTGAAAAAACAAAGCCTAAGGAATTCGTGGTGGTTTTACAGAATGCGCAAACACTAAGTGGTCGATACAAATCTCTAGAACTCCCTTCCCAGTACAACCCAAAGAAGAGGGCCAAGCAGACCTGGGCCGGAGGCACAGCGCAGGGAGGCCCCCAGCCCCGCTTTCTGGGATGAAAACCACAGGTCACTGTCCTTCAAAGGGCCGACCGGGCAGCCCGACCGAGCTGGCTGGAAATGCCCAGAACCAGTCCACACAGCAAGACTCTCTACCTGGTCATGACCCGGGCGTGCGTCCGGCTGTCCATCTTACTCGCCAGTAACAGAGCATGTCCCCATAAGGCGTTTTTCATCGCGGACTCTAAGGCATCCTGCAAAGCATTTTTGTGGTTAGCCGAGTTATCAGAACAATCTCCCTGACACAGGCAAGCAGAGGCGGCGGCCCGTGTGTCGTCGGGCACCGCTGGGGGCAGGCAGAGGGCAGGCCAAGGAAGGCGCGAGTCAGAGGTCTGCCGACACACGCCCCGGGTCCGGAAACGAAGTCCGCCTTTCACACGGGCCCTAGCTGCAAAGTCTCTGCGGAGGGAGGTTCTCAAATACACACGCTGCTCTGTCGTCCACTAGCAGCATAAAGAAAACACACGCTGATCAGAAACCAGGGCGACCGAGAAGCGGGACCGCCGCCTCCGAACCGTCGCTTCCACGTGGGGCAGGCCACAGGGACCGAGGCCTCCACAAACGTCATCTCCACACACACAGAGCCTTTTCTAGGGCAGCCTTCCCTTTACCCGAAATCACCCGGGGCGGAACTCAGAGGACACCTTCGGGGAGACAAGCAGGCGGCAGCACAGGCGAACGGCTGGCGGACCCGACAGCTGTTGATTTCGACCGGTCGGAGGACGTCCACGTGAAGACCGTTTGTCTATCCGATACGACCTTTCGGAGCTTACTGGGACTCGGAGCACCGTCAACCTCGGGCCTGGGAGGCCCCCGCCGCCGGGGCGCTCACGCGGCCCCCGTGGGCTCAGGCGGTGCACCCCCCGCAGCCTGCCCGGTCCCCGCCAGCCTCCGCGGCGCCAACGGCTGTCCGTGGCCCACAGGCCTCTGCCCGGCACCCGCCTCACCGGGGAGGACAGCGTACTTTCTGTCTCGTGCTCCGCTGGGCCCCGACCTGCACCCGGCGGGGACGAGGCCCGAGCACAGGGAATTCCTCTATTTCCCCAACGATCTATGCCCCGGGGCCCCGCTCACCTTCTTGCGGCCGTAGAGCAGCAGCTCTCGGAACCTCTCAGTTTCCTTCTCCAGAGTGCTGGTGGCGGCCGCGTGGCTGTCCGTGAGGAACGAGAGCTGGGCCTCCCCGGACTCCTCCTCCTCCACCTGCTCCACCGCCTCGTTAGTAAAATCAATCAGGTTGGCTTCGTTGGGGGACTTCCCAGGAAGCCATGCCGTTCGGTGGTCTCGCAATAGAAGTTCCGCGATGTCCGTTCCCACCACGGTCTGCGAGGGCCACGGGGGCGAGAAGAAGAAGGGAAGGCTTTACCACAAACAGAATTTACCGCAGGGATGATCAGACGAGGCCCCAGACAGGACTCCTCAGACAGGCACGCTCAACTCCCATGGGCACAACGTGGACATGGCCAGGGGCAGGATGGACAGACCACGGACTGCCTGACAGGCCGACAAAAAAAGTGAACCCAAACCTCCCCTTGCCCCAAACCACACGGCCCTGAATCCCACTTCCCCAAATCATTCTAGGACGCTCTTCCTAGAGACTCCCGGACGGTGACCCTGCTCGCCAAGCACAGCCTGGTCCAGAAATCCACCCAACTCCTCGGGGGTGCGGGGGGACCGAGGCTGGGGCCGACGAGAAACTTACCCCGTTCTGCCTGCACAAGAGAACAATGAAATTCCAAAGGAGACTTGCAGACTCTTTGTCAACTAAATTTTCGTTCTGCAAACATTTTGTAGCTTTGTTCTGTGCAAAATTAATAACATCCACTTTATGGGTGTCATCTCTGAAAAAAGAACACACACGCAATGAACAGCACCGACTGCATCCGCGAGGCCGAGCACTGCAGCCGCCTGCGGACAGACGTCAGGGGCGCTCCGACGGGGACATACTTGCCGAGCGGTCCGGGGAACGAGCGCATCTCCTCCTGGTCTGGTGTGTGCTGCAGCAAGGTCTGCGGTGAAACCGGGGCGGGGGAGAAGCACAGAGAGAGAGAGAGAGAGAGAGCAGCTCAGGGGGTGGTGGCTGCACGAGGCTGGGGACACCACCCGGAGGGCGGGCAGGTTTGGTTTACAGCAGGGACTTTCGAGCCGTGTCTTAAGGAGTGGGACCTGCACCTCCCCTCACACTCCGAAGTGGGGCCCTGACGCAGGCACACAGGAGGTCTGCCCGGGCCGTGGAGAGGGCCCCCCACCAGCCTCCTGCACCCCAGCGCCTCTCCCCGTGACCCACATCCCCCAGTAAGGTGACCTCGAGCAGGGGCCTCCCCGCTGAACCGGAAACGCGAATAAAGACTGAAAACGAACACGCAATAAAACCAAGTCTGACGTGCCTCCCCAAGGCAGATGCTCAAAGCGCTGACCTCTGAGAGGAAACACACATGACCCAGCACGACAGACACATCTATGACCCAAAGATGCGTGGAGACACACGCTCTGCCAGGCCACTTCTCCGAGCGCAGGCCTGCGAGGTGGAGCCTCGCCTCACGGAATTACCTCCATGCTGTGGACCTCCACCAGCGCCGGCTGCCCCTCGGAAGGCAGGTTGGGAATCACCTTAATGAGCTGACCGCCAGGGCCAAACCTGGCGCAGACATGCGGCACTGAGAATTTCTCAGGAGAAGTTGGTCTTGACGGAGCTACGTTTAAATAAAGTGAAAAAGAAACAGCCTGTCACTCTGCCACGCTCCTCAACTCGATCAACGGCACAGAATTTCGAGACGCCCACACCGCCGGAGTCACCGGCTAGCCTGGTCACGGCCACCTGGCTTCCAGCTGGAAGGTGGCGATGGCTAAATGCTCTCCCAGAAAAGAGAACTCAGGTGTGTGTCAGAAGAACATTCAATTCCTAAACATGATAGCTACTCTCTTCCGAAAACAAAACTCCTTTCAAAACAGCGGCGTGCAGCGAGCACATGTCACTCGGAAGCCGCACGCAGGCTGCTCAGACGCCCCCCCCGAGCCTCCGTGCCCCCCGGCTCTCCTTCACAGGCCGGCTCTTGATGGCGAGCGGTGCAGGGATCGACAAGGGGACGGAGGACAGAGCGCGTCACCGGAGCCTCGCCCTGCAGGGTCTGACACCCAGCTCTGCACTTCTCTGGGGAAGAGCATTTGACCGAACGTCTCAGAGAGGAGCCGAGACTGTGGCACAGGTGACAAGCCCACGCAGCGTTTCAAGAGGAGTTAGGAGTTTCCCACACAAACTGCTCACCCAAGCGGCCAGCACCGGGGAGCCCAGGGCGGCCACAACGGAGAACCTGGCGGGGAGCCTGTACGCAGAGCCACACCAACGTGTGCACCATGGACAGGTCAGGCTGCTCTCAGGTCTGAGCCCGAGGGAGGTCACCAGCCGTGTGGCAAGCTCTGTGACTCCCAGCAATCCGTACTCTGAAGAGATGACCAGGCCGGACCACCACCAGTTCCCATCAGAGCCGAAATTCACTCCCTCTGCTGCCCCAGGCTCGCGGGGCCACCCCAGCGGAGGGACCTGACGTACCTCCACGGCCAGGAGCGCCTGGACCCCCGACCACACACACACCTTGCTCCGCGGTGGGCCAGCCGGCTTCGGCAGGGTAGCCATACTCTGGGAAGCCCTGGGCGCTGCCAAAATTGTTGCTGTAGGCATAATCACCAGGCAAGGAGGCTGGGGGAGGCGGGGCCTCGTAGGAAGCAGCAGTCACGCTGTGATTTCTGTAAATCTGACTCTGAGGACACAGAGCAGACAGGACCAATCAGCTCCCGGGAGCTTGGGGCACTCAGACACGCGGTCAGACACAGGAGAGGGGGGCCCACCTGGTGCGAGCGGGAGCTGAGGCTGCTGCGCAGACTCTGTGCCGAGCGCTCACTGTGCACGCTGCGTCTGTCCGCCTCTTCCCCGTAAGGGTCCCTGTGGGGCTCGGGGTCGTCATCGAAACTGCCAGTGAAGCGAGGGTCGTACCTCCAGGGGTCATCATACCTCTCGGGCCTGGAGGGAGCAGGAGCAGGGGCAGAGGCGAAGAGAGGGGAGTGTGGGAGGGACTCTGGAATGACGGGCCCCCCTCCTACACGGCAGTGTGGTCCTGCCATGTCTTCACCACCCCATTGCCGGGTGCCGGGTCACCATCCGGGGTCTTGACCCTCAGATGACCCGGTGGGAGCCTACCCTCAGAGGAGTGGCTGCATCCCAAGCCCAAATTCAGACCCCGCCTTCGCCTTCGGATTTGGAGAAACAGGCCCCAAGCGCGCAGGTGTGTGGCACGCCTCTCCCGGACCACGAAGAGGAGGGGCCAACTCCCAGCACTGCCCCAGGCCAGGGTCTCCCCACCCCCACCCCCGCCTCTCTGCATCCCCGCCACACAGCGCAAGCAGGAATTGCCAAGACGGCCTGTTCAACCCTGTCCTTCACGCAGGGACCCTGATGTCAGCTGCTCATTAGGATCCAAGCACAAGCGTAGCTCTCTGATAAACCACAGACGTGAAGGCAGAGTCACCCTCCTTACCAACGTGCATTGTACCAACCTGTCCCCGTAAGTGTAGTTTTCTTTCCTGTACGGATCGTATTCCGCATCACACCAGTACCTCCGGTCACAGGCGCGGGGGTCCCTGAATCTGGAGCCGTAGTGGTACCGGTCCCAGCGGCCTGCATCTGTCAGCGGGGGTTAACGATTTATTACGACAGGCAGAGGAAGACGCCCCTCCCGCCTTGGCTAGACAAACCCCACCACCCCAGGCCTGAAGGACGCCTCCAGGATCTCGGAGGAACCAAACTTTCCTCCCCAAATCAGCATGACCTTGGAGTGCTGACTGTGGGCAGAGGCCCCGGGAGTGTCTTGCCTGTCCCGATCGCACCTAACAGTCATGGAGTCTTCTCTCAACCCGGGTGATTTAAAACATAAACACCTAAAAAGCATCTTGTCCATAGTTGCTACTTTCTAATACTTCATCCCGTGACTATACATTTTCCTCGTTTGGCTTCAAGTGTAGCCGGAAAGTGTTGAAAAAATAATCCAAAACTAAAAGATTACTTTAAAAAAAAATACACTGGGGCACCTGGGTGGCTCGGTTAGTTGAGCCGAGAGTCCAACTCTTGATCTTGGCTCATGACCTCCCGGTTCAGGAGATCAAGCCCCACATGGGGCCCTGCACTGACAGTGTGGCACCTGCTTGGGATTCTCTCTCTCTCCCCCTCTCTCCGTCCCTGCCCACTCATGCTCTTCCTCTGTCTCAAAATAAATAAACGCTTTTTAAAAAATACATTAATGTTATAAACTAGATGTATCATTTTTGGCAGCTGTGAACAAAATTTGTACCTAAAGTGACACAAACGAAAACGGGAAAGAGGCCTGTGGGAGGTGGGACAACCAGGCAGTGGGCCCGGGACCCTCCCCTGCACCTGGTGCACAGGTCGCAGCCATGACCAGCAGGACCGCTTGGGGGCCGTGTCGCTGAGGTGTGCACCCTGCCCAACGAGAGCGCGTCACAACCACAGGGCAACTCCAAGGGATGCAGTGAGGACGTCTGGTATCTGCACCGTGCAACTTGGTGGGGGGGGGGGGGGCAGACGGCCACAGGAGGCCACCAATGCACCACACGGGGCCAGTGTGACCTTCAGAAGCTGGTTTCCCATTTTATTTCTTTTCATCAATTTAAATAAATATGCAAGGACAAGGCCGTTCTGGAACTACTCACAATCACAGTCTGCTAGAAAGTCACGGGAAACTACTAATGTGATAAAGACACATTAATGCTACAATGAAAACATAATTTCTAAGCAAAAAGAGCACTATAACTACTCCCAACTGCAGTTTATTTTCAACTACTTTGGCTCTTGGATTAAAAACCTGACGAAAGCAAAGGAACGGAGGGCCTCCTGAGAAACGGCCACAGGGCACTGCCTGGCAGCGGGCCGCGCTGGCGGTCTGGACGCACCTCCGTAGTCGTACTGGCCGTAGTACCCGCCGTAGTAATCGCTGTGGCTGCTCCACCCGCTCTTGGAGTTGTAGTAGCCTTCGGGGTAGCCCTGCCTGAAAGTACACACGACGCCGTTACAAGACCAGTTTCCCGCCTCTTTCCTGGAGCACGACGAGACGGCAGGCGGCTCACGCCCTCCCCAGAGCGTCAGGCGTTCAGCGAGACGCTTTGTGAAAAAAACCCTAATGAGAAAATCCAAACCAGTAACAACCACGAGGTGAAATTCCCTACCACACACGCTACGATTCCTCTCCCCAAGTAACGACTTAAGTGCCATGAAGGTGCAGAGCCGACCGCCTCCTGCCTGCTCGGGGCGCCCGCCCACACGGCAACGTCCGACGGGTTCTCGGGTCTCCGACACCGACGCCCGGCAGAAGCAGACGGCACTGAGCTGTCAAAACCAAACTAAGGCCGACCTCGGCCCCCTCCGCGCAGACCGTGTGCTGCGTCCTCTGGGGTACATGTCCAGCCGAGGGGCTACAGCCGCCTCAGCCCCTCGCATCTGCTCCTAACCCTGACCGGCAAGAGACCTGGAGCGCGTCTGACCGAGGCTGGCCTCACAGACCCAGCTACCAGCCTGACTCCAGTCGCAGAGCGGGGGACCGCTGCGCACGCCAGCGGTGGGCTCGGAACACGATCTGGCACAGCGCGGAGCCAGGAGCCCGCCACAGCCTCGCTGCCCTCGCCAACCGAGCCCGTGTGTCCGTCAGCAAAGGCATAGCCACAAAAACAAAGGACGCGTCCCCACCTCGAGCAGCTCCTGCAGGTACGTGATCACACCAGGCACGAGAATGACGCACACGAGCACGGACACACGCATGAACACGCGTCCACAAGCACGGCACGCGTGGACACGGACACTCGTCCGCAAGCGCAGGCACACGCACAGACGTGGACACACATCCCCTGACTGAGGCAGGGCGGGAGGCCAGGCTGCTTTCCAGAGCTGTCACAAACCAGTAGTGACGACAGTAAGAGCCCAGAACACACTGCAAGACAAGCGACAGAGCCACTGACGTGTGACCTGGCCTCACTCCCAGGTGGGTGACTTCTCAACAGCACGGAGCCACCTTTGGCCTCTTGGAATGACCTGCCACGTTCGTTTGCAGGTGAGCAAGAGGACGGGAAACTGGAATGGCAAGACGCGGGCTGGCTGCCCCGGCCCACGCTCTCCCTGGTCTCTCAGGGGGTTCTGGGCAACACCCGCCCGATGCTTTCCATCAGAATACTTACTTTAACTGCAAACCTTACTTCCCAGAGGCTGCACAGGAGCTAAAACCTCGGGAACTTTCTCCCATAAAGCCCCAGAAGGCTGGGCTACGTGCGGGTCAGTAGCATACGGAGAGGCCGGACGAACAGGCAAAGGCTCACAGACAGAGCCCTGTCTCCAGACAAGCCACCAAGACCTGAGGAACCAGCGATGGGACCCCACGGTTTTGGAGAGCAGTGCACGTACAAAGTCGTCGTCGGGACCAGAAGCCACGTACTCTTGTAACGACACCTACACCAATAACACACCCCCTCCACCCGATGACAATCAGGTGCAGGTGAAGGTGCTGGAAGGCAGGCACACGCCCTGCCGCCTCTCCCGGCTGTCCCCGAGTCTCTGAGGGGAAGGCTGGGACCTGCTTCCGTTCTTACGTGGCTGGAAGGCATGACACCAGGGCTCTTTCAAAATCCCTCATCTGTAATCACAGAGCTGAGACGCACTCGCTCAGCAGAGGAGGGTAGGGGACAGATACGGGCGGGGCCTTCCGGCAGGGAGGCAGCGCTAGGAACAAGCGGTGGGCGGGGCCCTGGCCCCGGCCTGCCCGGCCTGCCTCCACACGGCTGTAGTCAGCAGCAGGGGACAGCACGAGGGCCCTGAGCACCCGGTCAGCACAACGCCAGAGCTGTGGGTGTGCCTTGGCGGTAGGATGGTGCCCTGGCCCGGGGAGGACCCCGCAGAGGGCCTGGCCCGACCCAGTGCTGGCCGACGGCACGGCACGGGTGTGAGAGGGTTTGTTCCATCCCGAAGTGCTCCTAGGCTCTGCCCGCGCTGATTAAAATAAGCACAGAAAGAAAAGGTTTGTGCGTTTTTTCAGATCTCTAAGTTACGACCACGGCCGGTAACACGAACGTTAATCACCTGGCAGACTGCCGGTCCGAGCAGTGACTTGCCCGGGAGCTGGGCCTCTCGGGCTCGGGGCAGCGGTAGCTCTCAGCGTAGGCGGACACCGCACTGTCGTAGGACCTGTATCTGGGCTCGTACAGGCCATAGACGTCCTGTTGGAAGAAGGTTTGTGCAGCGTTAGACATCAGGGGAGAGCCACCCATCAAGTGGCCGGTACCAGCTCTAAGTGGCACTGACGACGGCCCTCTGGGAGCACCGGACGTGGGGCTTCCCTCGTGCAGAACGGAAAACCTCCAGTCTGAAATTGACAGCAGGATCTTCCTAGAAGGGACTGCCCTGGTCCTGCTCAGGAGATGGCCGCCATGTAGGCAGGCAGCCCCCAAGGGGCCGTGGGGACTCTGGGCGGCCCTGCCATGGAGGCGCTAGGACTCCCTGAGTTTGTGTCTTGTTTCAGATACCATCTCGCATACACAGAATCTTCAGAGCTCCACCCGAATGGGTCCTGGAGCTACAATCAGCCTCAGAACAGAGAGGATCATACTCTATTCTTCTGAGGCTTCAGCCCCCTCAGGCTGGTGATGGCCACAGCGGCCTCCACGGAGCTGCCACACACAGGGAGACCGGAAGCAGCCCTTTGGTCGACGAGCCTGACTCTCTGCCATCCCCTGGCCAAAGGGGAGAAACCATGTCAAACGGCCTTATTCCTGACCGCCACCGGAGACTGTGGCACCGAGGTGGGAGGGCGGGAGGACTCGGCCCCCCAGGAGTGATGCCGGGCTCCGGCCGGAGGCTCCCAGATGCCCGTGTCGTTGCTGCACGAGGAACCCAAAGCGGGCACGCTGCCCCCCTCGTGCTCTGCCAGCCCTTCCCGGGCACTGGACAGATCTGAAATCTGTTTCCGAGTATGGAAACAGGAATCCTTGGGGTTTCTTCCAGAATCTAGAATCTGCTAATCTCAGCGGCTAGACGCACAGCTATTCATACAATCCCAAAGATGCTCAAAGTCTGCAAAGGAGACACAGGCCTCCTATCAGTGGGGGCTGCCTCCCGACCCAGTCCCCACCAGCCCTGCACCCCCAAGCTGTCTCTGAGAAGCCCCCAGGATGGCCACCTGCCCCTGCCCACTGTAGGACCGTGCTTTCCAAACTTCCAGTCTGGCTGGGACCAGAGGTAATGAGATCACGATCCAGTGTGTGCACCTGCACCCCACGGTTTCCGAGTACCAGAGAACTGGACGGAACCTAACAAACGACACTCGCACTTGCGGCGCCGTGAAGAGCAGGTCCAACGCGCCCGCCGCTGCGACCGCTACACGCCCGGGAGAAGTCTGTGGGACCTCATCCCCCTGGCTGTTTCGCTTGGATTACGTTCCGAACCTAACTGTTTCCCCTAAATGTTTCTATTCTCCGGAAGGGATTTAAAACACTACGCTTTCCTGCTACTCGCTGAGTAGATTTTTCATGTCGAAACCATGCCGAAGCTTCAAGAGGTTATGCCAATTTCCCAAAGTGTGCAACTCAGAACTCCGGTCCTGCAGGGAGCCCAGCGGCGGTGGTGGAGGTGGAGGTGCGGTGTCAGCCGCACACGCCGGGGCACAGTGCGTTAGAAGTTCACCAGGTGCTCTGCACCACCCAACACACAAGCGTGTGGTGTGAACTTGCAAGAGACGCGCCGCACTGGGCAGAGCAAGCTGTGCGACCAGGGCACTTTCCTCAAGCAGGGGTGCGCGGAGCCGGCACTCTGCACGACGGTGGGACTGCGGGCCCCTTCTGAATGAAGCAACAAAAGCCTGCCAAGGAGCACCACTCGGGAGAGAGAGACCACTGGCCACAGACTCGATAGTGTGAGAGCCTGACCATACCTGGTAATAGAGGGAGGCTGCGCCAGGATCCGGCAGGTATGCTGAGGGGTACTGCGACTGGTAGCCATCGTACGGGGGTCTGTAATAGTAGTAAGACGCCAAGTCTGCGGGGGGCGGCTGTAGCCACTGCTGGTCTGACCTCGCGGCTGCCTGGCTCGAGCTGGTGGACACGACAGACGCGCTGGAGGACCGAGGCGGCCGAGGCGGCAGCTGCTGACCCGTGTCAGCTGGAGCTGGACTTGCGGGTGGCGGGACCGAGTTTTGGGGCTGTCCCTGCACTGGCGGACCTCCTGGGTTCGAAGGTTCTGAACATGTTGCTTTGGGCCCTTGCTGGGGGGATGGTGAGGGCTCCCGCTGGGCTCTCTCTAGGCCACACTGGTCCTGAGCATCTTTTGTCACCTGTTGGTAGAAAGGGTCTGGGTTATGTGCCCCTGGCCCGGGCTGTCTAGGATGACTGGTGACAGTTTGCTGACAAGCTGGGCTGTCAGAACGAGATGGGCTATACATCCTTAGAGAATTTTCCAAAGTCCTATTCGGTGTGAAGTCTAGGGCTCCAGAAGTTTCCTCCCGATTACTGGAGGGATCTGCTTTATTACCAGTAGGTACCGAGGTAGCGTTTGCAGGTGGCACTAACATCACGCCTGTGCTTCTAGCAGGGCTACTAACCAACTCGGGAAGAACGTTCTCTGCATTATGAATCTTCTGGCTTTCGGGAAGCAAGTTCTTTGGAACTGGATGAGGTGGCGGCTGAACCAGCAAATTAGCAGGCTGATTAGAAACGGTTTCCGAAGTGCCAGGAACTTGTGGAAAACTACTTTGTGGGAGACTCTTAGGCAGAGGCGAGCGCGTGAGAGAGCCGGCTGCGATCCCCGACACAGGAGCGCCTTCTCCAGGGTCACCGCCGACAGTCCGGCTGCTTGCCGCCGGTTTATCCCCCACCAAAGCGTCTCTCCAGAGTGGATTCTTCTCATTAGGACTTGATAAAGACACAGAAAAATTAATGGGCTGAGCCAAATTATAGCTTTGATCAGGCTGGGCAATCAAGACTGGCTGATTCTGCAAAGACTCAGTGGGCGGTGAGGATAACAGGCTGGCATAGCCCGAGCTTGCCTGCGACGGAAGGGCCTCCTCTTCCCCCATCTTGGGAGGGTTCTCGAGGTTCTCGGAAGCACCGATGCTGTCCCTGCTCTGCAGGGGGAGGCCAGGGCCCAGCTGCCGGGACGGCTGACCGGACACTCCCTCGTCGGGAGGCTGAATCACTTCAGAGGGCTGAAGCCTCAGGGGCGCGTGCAGTGCAGGGGCAGCCGGGGCCAGAAGCACGCTGCCTCCGAAATCCGGGAGCTCGCTCTGTGCCCACAGGGTCGTCACTGGGCTCTCGCACTTCACAGCTCCCTGGGCCCTGGCCAAGGGCCTTTTCTCAGCTGCCAGAAGCACAGTTTCTGAGGGCGGCCCCCCACCGTGCCCAAGCCCGTGCTCGCCCTCCGCGGGTACGGTAAAGGGCAGAGAACCGGCCTGGAGTGTGCACAGGGTCTCCATGTTGTCCGGGGGCTGCTCCAGGTTGCCGGAACAGGTGTCAGGCGGCGCGGCAGCCGGCCTGTGCTTCTTCTGGTGGGCTCCGGCCCCCCTCACCTCACCCACCATCTTGGCTCGATCGGCCTCAACTGGTTTTACTCCAACTAAGTGGGATTTCACCGGTTCAAAAGAACTATTCGCACTCGTCTGAAATATTCCAGTGGGTTTTGGGGGACTTGGAGTGGAGGGCTGGGACAGGCTGCTGCGGTGATTCTGGCTCACGGGGGTCTCGTTTGTCTCGCCTCCTACAGGAGAAGAATCAATTTGCTTAAAAAAGCTCCCTGAAGACTCATCTTCAGGTTTTCCAACTTCCTGCTGAATGAAAGTGCCCACCAGGTCTGGAGGCCTGGCTGCGCCGGAAAGATTCCTGTGGCTCTTGCTGCTGTAGCTGGATGACACGCTATCAGATCGCACAGGGTGCGGCGTTGAATCTGGGGCCTCGAGATTTGGGCCCCCGCCTCCGGCGTGGCCCACGACACCGAGCCTGGGGACCGCTGGCCCAGGAAGGGGACCGTATCTGAGCTGATCGCCTGGGGCAGAAGGGTCCAAACTAAGGGGCTCACTTGGCAAAACTTCCTGATTCTGAATGAACTCTAAGTCCTCCACGTTCTCATACTGTGAGCTGCCGGCAGCGTGGGCCCCTGCGCTGGCCGCGCCGCCCCACGGAGCGACGGCAGCACTGGCCGTGGCTGGTCGATCAGGCTGGACGCCTGCAGACTGAGAGAAATAAGGCTGCGGGTGTCCTCCCTGCTGCGTGGCCTCGTTGTTGGAACCTCTGGGAAAGGCGTGGTAAATGCCACCTGCTCCCACACGTGCGGGAGTGTGACCAAGTCCAGGGCTCGGGGAGGAGCCATCCAAGTCGGGCCGCCCAGCGAACCTTGCTTTTTCCGATGAGAGGTTCTCCTCGTTTTCCGTCTCTCCGCCGTGGAAGAACATGGAGAGAGCTCCCGAGTCCACTTCCGGCAGGACCTGGCTGGTCTCGGCCCCCGGGGGGTAGTGCAAATGGCTTTCTGGGGTATTTCCCTGAGCGAGGGGACTGACAAGAGCAAGAGCTGGCAACTGCTCTTTATTCACTCCTGGATTTGGCCTGAGCTCCTGGCTTGCCCGAGTATTCCCAGCTCTAGAATTTTGCCTGAACGCACTTTCAGGATCAAAGTTATTTGTTGACTGGTTTCCACTCTGCAGGTAGGCCATCTCACTGCTTCCGTCACCAGCCAAGGGTCCTGGCAAGGACACTAGTGGGTTGAGTTGCTCGTGGCCGGGAACGTGATGCGGGTTGGACGGAACAGGGAAGTGGGAGACGCTGGAGGCGGGGGGCACCGCGTTCTGAACAGGTCCTTCTGGGCAAGGCCAATAGTGCTGCCCCGAGGGCTGTGGGCCTCCCTGCCCCGGCGCCCACTGCCCTGGCACGTGCTGACGCGACTGAGGGAAGACAGGGGCCGGCGCCACAGCGCTGTCACTCAGGGGTCTCTCGGACCCCAGCACGCTCGCGTGCGCATGGCCCCCGTAGGGACTGTCGGCACCTGCTCCTGGAATGTGAGGATATGGCAGAGTCTGAACTTCGGGGTGCGAGCCAGGAGCAAGGTCGGCGCTCCTGTTCAACTCGGGCTCCGGTGGTACTAAAGGTGCCAACACGCTGGAAAACAGACTGGCGTCCGCCATGGGCTGCAACACGGATCCTTGCGAGGGATCCCCAGCATTCGCGGGAGGCACAGGCAGACCAGGGCGCTGAAGGAACGCCGGCGGGGCGGGGCCTTGCAAGACGGGCAAGCTGCTTTTGGACGAGCTGCCCGAGGGGGCATTTTGCAGCGCTTGTCTGCTAAAAGCAAACGGATCCGTTACCGGCTGCAGCGGGCACGTTACCGGGGTCACTGGCGCGTTACTATTTGCCTGTCTCCGGTATGGTCTGTTGGACCAGAACATGCTCTGAGGAGTCCCGGCGGGAGGTGGCCCGACCACGCCTGACGGGGCTGCCTGAGGCGGCGGCTGCATGATTGGCCTTCTGCACGGCTAAACGCTGCTTACAGAAAGAAGCAGGATACAGGTTTTCCTTAATCTGAACTGAAAAAGAAAAAGAAAAAATTAGCATAAAATCCATTATTCAAACTCCCAGTTGGAATTAGGAAAACCAAGAAAACAGAAAGCCTAGAAACTTGAGAATCTGAGTCCTCAGTTCCGAGACACGCCGCTCCCCACCCCCACCCCACCCAGAACCGCACGCCGGAGGGGCTGCGGCTGGTGCGGGCAGGTGAGTCCCAGACAAGACCGCGGCCGGCCTGGGATGCAAACGCTGGCCGTGCCCTGAGCTCACTGACGGACTTCAGACAAGTCCCTGCCTTCCCCGGGGTTCATTTTCAGAGCCCAGTGAGCACCCGCATGGAACGCCTGATGCCTCCGAGACACCCTCGCCAAGCGGGCAGAGACGAACGAAGCAGGACCTAACTGCTGGTCGGATTTACCACCAGGCGCGCGGACACCTTCCTGTACGTTATCACCAGATCCAGAAAGAGCCAGAAAGAGCCAAGTCCTCTATCAAGATGGCATGACATGCTTCTCACACAGGTTAATATTAAATCTCGAAATGAAAATGGAAGTTTAAAACGTGCACTTCCATTTTAATGAGAGAGCATCATAAAGTAGAGAGAAGCACAGCTACAGAACCTGAACTCCGTCAGAGGGCCTTTCACGCCGCCGTGCAGAAGGCCTCGTTTTCTGCGCTGTGCCTGGTGGACGCTGCGAGCGGAACAAGCTGCCTCTGACCGCGAGGGCTGTGAGGAGGAGTCCGGAATGAAAGCCCCAATTAAACTTGAAGCAGGTTTAAAACCGACCAATTAACTTGATTCAAAAATCTTCAATCATAGAGTGCCCGCAAACCTTTTAGAAAAACGAAATCGTCTTTACAGGGTTTTTTGTTGCTAGCACTAGTGGTGGTTTTTGTTTTTTAATAAAATACGTTAAATATAATCTTGAGCAGTTAGCCGGTACTTTCAAGACAGAAACCCAGATACCACCTCTTTACTGTCTTTTTCTATGTCCAAGTCCTCCCCTAGCGCCACCCGCACAAACAGATTAAGTCTAACCAATCACAGAGAAGAGTCAACACCAGAGGGAGAAAGGGCAGAGGGACGGCCGAGTTTAACCCGCACGCGTCTGCTGCTGCACCGCACTCTCGCTCTCGGCAATCTTTCTGAGAGTCGACACGAGAAAACCTCTGTGAATGTATTTTACGTGAAGCTGCTTACCAGGCAGGCTCCTACCCCCCCCCCCCGGAAGCGACTCTATGAAGCTGTGTGCTCACTACCGTTCCGGCCCGCAGGTGCCTGTCCCAGGCCGACAGGGAAGCCCTGCGGACTGACGAGCGCCGAAACTCACTAGGACTCCGTGGACTGTACTCGGGACGGCACTGGGAGCCTCGTTTGGTTCTGAGCGGTCATCCTGGGACAAAGACCGTGTGCAGCTCAGCTCCACGCGGACCGAGCACGGCCTCTTCCTCCTGTCTGCAGACGGAGGCGCCCGGCACGCCTTCCGAAACACGACTTCCTCCTCGCACGGCTCTGGCAGCAGAGCTCCAGCACTGCAAGCCGCTGGGAGTCGGCAAGGCCGACCGGCAGAGGCGTGGCTGTGAGCGCAGGGCCGGGGCCAGCCGAGGGGCCCCAGGCACGCCTCTTCTCTCCCTGCCGCCAGCCTACCTCCCGGTTCCGGCTCACAAAACCCTGCTCACAGGCGTGCAGGGTGCGTGAGCGTGAACGTACTCCGGCATGCGCCTTGAAGAAACCCCCTCGGCTCCCGAACTAAGGGCCAGTTCGCGAGCAAACACGATCCCTTCCCCATGAAACAGCGCCCCCACCCACGGCTGCGAGCTTGCTAACACCGTGCCCGTTTCACAATCCTCATCCTTTTCACCCTGTTTCTCTTTTCGCAAACAGAAATGCCGCCTATCGTTCCTCTGCTGGCCCCGGTAAGCCCTTCTGTACCGAGTCGTCTAACTTGAAAAAGACCCTGGCTGCTTCTCCTAACAACGCATCGCTCACGAACCCAGCCCTGCGGTCGGGCCACCTCGGATCACGCCGACGCGCGACCCACCTTCGATCCGAATTCCCCGCCGAGGCACTGAGACCCAGGGCCCGTTCGGAGCTGCTGCGCCAAACCGACAGGTGTGAGCCGACAGGAGCGCCAGAGAGCACCGGAGAGCCCACCCTTTGCCCACAACGTCCCTCGCGGACGCTGTGAGTGTCGTGTCCCTGTCGGACCACGGGGAGCTTGACACAAGGACACCACCAACTCCAAGTCTTCTCAGTACAGGCCCAAACACATTGAGATGTTACCCAACACGAAGGGGGTAAACCCGGCTAGAACGGGCAAAGATTCCCAAGGGACCGGCTCAGTACTCGTCCGGTACCATTCTGAGACTCCCTGCTCTCTGGGCGAATGAGGCGCAGCAACAAGAAAGCACTCTGCCCCCTGCCTCGCCTGTGTTAGGATCGCAGCAGCGGCACCCTAAGAAATGGCACGGGGCGGGAGCCTGCAGGGAGACCGCGGCGCCGAAACCTGCCCAAGTTCTGCTCTGGGACCGTCTGGGAGAGGCCGTCTGCCTCCGGCCCGCTCTGTCCCCCCCCCACCCGCCCAGTTACCGTCTGTGTCCAACGTACTTAGCTCCCAGCCTTAAGCAGCTCGCGCCCACTCCACCTCTCAGACCCTCTCAGCAAAGCCCATGTTAAAAGGCGTGGTGCGCCCAGACGCTCTATACAACCCTTTCGCCACAAAATGGGGACTAATTTCACTACACTGTAACCCTACACGTAAAACACAGGTGCCCGACCTCCACTGCCTCTCGGTCACTTTGCCACGAAACGCAAATCTGTCTCATCACCAGCATGGCTCAGGAAAAATCTCCCAACCAATGAGGACAAAACAACTTCAAAACCTTCCAAGCAAAGGGCACGCAAAATGTTAAAGAAATCTCCTAAAGGTTTGTACTCCTTGAGAAGTTGCAGGTCTGGTCTATCTTCACCATTCCAACACAACCCTCCCTCATCGAGGCCACCAGGGCGAAGACAAGTGTCAACACAGCGGAGCCCGACAGGCACTCGCCACGGACCGGCCATACCTGCGGGGTCCACGTCAGTCTGACGAGGCGGCCGACAAAGGTGCAGAAGGCGGCAGGAGGGTCGCTCGCCTGGCCGCCCCAGACCCGCCCCGGCACTGCAGGTCCCTGCCCGCCCCCGGGGCCCCTGCCCGACCCCTGGCGGCACCCGAAGACGCGCCGGGCCGTCCGCTCAGGGTTGGGCCCGGCCCGGCCACTTCCCTCCGCCCGACCCCGGCCCTCACCGGCACGCCACAGGGCGGCAGAGGCCCGCACCGGCTCCTGCCCGGCCCCTCCGCGACCCCTGGGCCAACCCCTCAGGAGCCGCCGGCGGAAGCCGGCCGGGCTGCGGCGACAAGCGCAGACACTACAGCCGCAGCAGCCATCTTGGCACATCCGGCTCCGGCCGCCGCGCCGCCGACGTGTCCGACCGCGACGTCAGTGCGCGCCACGCCTGCCCACCACGCCCATCAGCCCCGCCCACCGCAGCTGCTCCCGTGACGCGGCGTCCCGTACGTTAGCCCGACCCCCTCCGGCGTTTAGTCCCTCGCCGGCCATCTATTCGTCCGCGCCGTTGGCCCCGCCCCTCACCTGCGACCAATCTTTCACCGTTCATCCCTTCGTCCCGCCCCGTTGGCCCCGCCCCCCCACGCACCCGTCGTTCATCGCCCATCCCTTCTTCGCACCTCCTTGGCCTCGCCCCTTAGCCCCACCCCCCTGCGACCCGCCCCTCGCCCACCTGCTGGGCCGGCCGCGCGGGGTACTGCTCACCGACGTCACCCTGATTATGCCAGCTCTTTCTCCCAGTCTTCTCGTCTTAGGGTGTGAGAAGAGTAAGGGTTCTTCAGTCATACCCAAGTGAAGAACCAGTCCTGAACGACCGAGGCCAGCAGGAGCACCCACCGAGAAAGGCTACTCGGTAGCGCCGAGAACCCGAGCGGCGCCCTGGCGCAGGCGCGACCCTCCCATTTGGCCGTTGGACTTCCTCCAAGGGGAGACCAGCGGAAGGCGACTGCGCATGCGCCGGCCGCGGCGGCGGGCTGCGCGTGCGCACCTCGCGGCGGCTCAGCGGTTGCCTGGTTACGGCCACTCCGGGCTCGGGGTTCCAGTTCTGCCCGCGAACTTCGTTTCCGTCCACGCCCGGCGCTCGGAAAGCTGTTCCCGTCTGCCCCGCGCAGAGCCCCGGAGGGTCCGCAGGCGCCCGTCGAGGCCCCCTGCCTGCTCGGCCCCCGCCTGCAGCCACGCCGCCCCGCTCCGGGGCTCGCGCTGTCGGCTCCTCTCCTTGCCCCGCTCTGGGCCCCTCCTGGAGGCCTGGCTTTCTCCGCGCCCGGTCTCGTCCCCGACGCCGCGCGGACGGAGGCCAGGGCTCCGTTCAGTGCTCCGCAGCCGTTGAGCGGGCATTTGCGTTGAAGGAGCGCCTCCCCCAGGCACCGAGTGTCAGACTGGGCCCTTGTCCTGGTGGCCTCCTGCTCCACCCCGAGGATGGCACCATCCGAGCCCTCCCATGGTGGATCTTAGGGGCGAGGCGTGCTGCCGTTTGTATCCTCATTTACCCGGTGACAACTGGAAGGTTCAGTAGGTGAGGAAGCAGCCAGCCAGGTCCAGCCCATTCCCCCGCACACCTGCTTGTCAGGGAGAAGGAAAAGTAGCAGCCTGCCCCCACTCACCCCAGCTTCTTCCAGAGGGCGGGAAGAGTGGCAAGTGTGCCCATCCGCTGGCATCCCCCTGGTGGTCGAGCTCCCAGCAGCTGAGGCCTGTCCCGGGGTGGGAGGACTCCCTGGTCACCCGCGGGACTCAGAAGCCCGGGAAGAAGGAAGGAGCGTGGTCCAGCTATTTGTTTGCTGTGACGTTGGCAGGGAGCAGCCACGCTGTCAGGGCCCCAGCAGGTGCAGGGAGAGTTTCGGTCCATCTGACGTGGCCACTCTGCTAAGCTAACATTTGCCTTGCGGAGATGGAGATCCTAACCTAAGTCAACACAGGAGGAGGTGACGGAATTCAGCCCTGGGCCCCACTGCCTTTGATCCACTTCTTCCTGCTGGTCTCGGTGCTCTGCAGTCACTTTGTCCCAACAAGCTGCTCCACAGAGCGAGACGGCACTGTTGACCCCCCCCCCATGGGTAAAGCAGAGGCAAAGGTGCTAGGGCCCGCCCCTCCCCCCTCCTGCTAAGCCTCTTGAGTGGAGGCCATCCTGTTCTTGGCCATCTGGCTGGTGTGGAGGAGAGGGTTCTGGGCCCTCCGCCGGTCGTGGAGGCCGGGGCTCTGAGTCACCGGCCCTCCGCTCCAAGGCTCAGCCTGCTACCTCGATGCCGTGTGCCCTTTGTCAGCTTTCTTGACCTCCCTGACCGTCACAGCCTCGGCGACCTGGAGTCCAGGCGGGATGAGCGCCTGGACAATTTGGGGACCAAAAGGAGCTGCCATCGATACTTCTACCGGAAGAGCAGGCATGAACCGGACTGTCCTGGGACTGACTGCCTGCAGAGCAAGTAGGGGCCCGCGCCGTGGGGGCACACTGCCATGACAGCTGTTGCTGTCCCCAAGTGAGCGTCCCTCCCTTCGCCTGCGGTGTTGTCGCTCATTCTCTCCTTCCTCCTTATCCTCCCTGGCTCCCAGAGGCTGGATACAGATGCTGCCACCTCCCCCAAGCCCCCCTACAGGGGCTAGAGTCAGCTGCTCTTTGCTCAGGGCAGGGCTGTTAGTTCCTCGTGCAAAATGCTGTGCCCGGAGCTGTAGTCACATGACCCCAAGCACACAGGACGCGGGGCTGCAGACTTGCCAGGACAATAGGTGGAGGCCGTGCCAGAGAGCCCGGCTGTCCTTTCCATCATTCCAGCACTCTGTCACACTGTGTTCTCAGGATCCCCACAGCCGGCCTCTCCCAGTAGCCTGCGTGGCCCAGGGAGGACTGGCACCGAGCGCCCGGCGGGGGCCGACCTGAGCTGAAACGGGTCCTAAGTACCTATTAGAGGCCGGTGTGCCCACAAGGTAAAATAGGCCACTGACGGCTCTTCATCACGTGCGGAAACGATAATATTTTGGATATATTCAGTTAAATATACTGTTAAAACTTATTTAATCTGTTTCCCTTTTTTAACGTAACTAGTAGGAAGTTTAAAATTTCAGCCGTGCTGGCATATTTCCACTGGACAGCACTGGTCTAGACGGCACGCTGCGGGAGGGGCTCAGGGGTCCCCCCACCCCTGCCGCCCAGGCCACATGCCCCGCCTGGGGCTGTAGCTTCCCAGATCGTGGAGCCGACACCGGGCCATTTAGGTGATTGTGGAAGGAGCTGTTGGTGGAGGGCAGCCACGGTCTCGGTAGAGGCAAAGGCTGGTGGTCCGCAGCCCTACGCCTCTGCGCCTCGCCCCTCCAGGGCATGAAGTAGCTGCAGTAGGTGTGGTCTGCAAGCGGATGTTTGTAAGACGGTCCTGCTCCACCAGGAATCTGCTCAGCCCCGGACTCCAGCCCTCAGTCCCGGGCGCTGAGGCTGGGGGCGTGTTGGGGGGGGGGGCTGCCTGACTCAGCCTGGAGATAGCAAGGGGCTGCCTCCGTGAGACAGGTCTCACTGAACGGTCCAGGCAAAAACCACATTAGGGCCTCAGAAGTGGAAAGAGCTGGCAAGAGAGGGCTTCCGGGAGAGGGGGCCGTGCGGCCGAGGAGGTCTGAATGGAGAGGAAGGGGACACCGGCTCCTTCAGGAGCCAGCAGGTCCGGGGGCAGAGATCGTGGGTGATTGAGCTTGTCCTGTGGCACCTGTGCGTCGGGCCCCCGGGGCGTGGGCGCCTGTCTGTGTGCGTCTAAGTCGCCCGGTGGTGTGTGGCCAGGCCTGGTACGAGGGGAGGGAGGCTGGCTCCGTGAGGGTGCAGCCGGGGTATAAAGCCAGAACTGTTAGAGCTTCCCAGGCTCCTGGGAGGCCTCACAAGAGGAAGTCCACATCCAGGCCGAGCTGGGGGAACGTCCCCACCGTCGGCGGCATCGTGAGTGTGAGCGTGGCCCTGTCCCATCCCTCATCTCCGGTGTCTGCAGACACGCCCGGCACCCGGCCAGCCTCGGAGAACTTTCTTCTCCTTAATCACTGAGCCAAGTACTAAACGTATAAGGTGACACCATAAGCGACAGGGCTGTCGTAGAAAGCACCAGAAGGACGCGGATTCCACACCAGCTGGGCCACAGAGAATCAGAGCCACGGGAGAAAGCGAGTAGCGTCCTGTTGGCTGCAGCAGGGTCCCGGAAACACCCGAGAGACCTCTTTCACAAACTTGTGTACCGTCCTCGGCGGCCGAGCCCCCACCACGTGCCCTGCACTGCTAGGAGCTGGGAGTGTGGCCGCAGACTGGCAGGCCAGGCCTCTGCCCTCAGTGGGCACAGAGGGGATGGGGGCACCGTGAGAGCCCCTGACAAGGCCTGGATCCCCCCTTCCGCTGACAGGGTAGAGGTAGGGATGGAGGAAAAGGAGCATGCATGGCTGAGGCAAACAGAAGCTTCCGTCGTGGCAAGGGGCAGAAACCTGGAGGTGGGAGGTGGCCGAGGGCTGGCGGGTCTGTGTCGCCCGGGGCTCTTCAGGCCCTGCCCTTGCTCTCTGGAAGCAAGGAAGCTCTCAGGGGCGTCCCAGCAGGGATGCCGTCGTCCATTTAGCGCCCCCCCACCACCCTGGGCTCTGGCAAGGTGCTAACGAGAGCCAGGAGCCCAGCAGGCAGCCTTGGGTCCCTGGGGGGCAGTAAGGCTGCCCGGCCAGAGTGGCGGGGCGAGCGGAACGTCAGGTGACTCCCGACGGCAGGGGCCGGCTCTCGCTGCCAGCCGTGTCTGCAGCCCCCTGCACGGCACCGGTGCCCCACACGCCGGACAGAGAACAAACGAGACAGGAAGGCATGAGTCCTGAGCATTAGTGGTGACTTAGGTCACAGGCATGGGCTCAGAGGCCCGGGGACTGTGAATCGGGAAGACGAAAGGGCCTAGGGGGGAGCATGGAAGAGGCCCGAAATCTGCCCATCGCCGAGTGCCGGGCTGGCGGCTGCGCTGAGCCCTGAGCAGCCGTGTTCCTGTCTGAAAAGCAGTGTGGCTCAGCGACATAGGCTCCGTGGGTCCGCCCAGTCTACAGACGGTTAGGAGAACATGGCCCTGGCTCAGGTCGGTGACCCTTGGAGAAGCCACCTTGTGGCTCTGAGCCTCAGCTTTCTCATCTGTAAAATGGGATAACGCAGTGACAGGGGATGACTGAGCAGTGGGTGAGTTGCGGACATCGCGGAGGGAAAGCCCCATGGGGACCCCCTGTTTGCTTGCCGAGGGGGGGCACTGGCAGAATGCTGCCAGCAGGGGGAGGCGGAGAGCCACCTTCTCGTCGAAGGGCTTCAGGGTGCTGGCATCGGGGACACAGGGACACCCCAAGCTCCTGAAGGATCTGGCCTGGGCGCAGCAGGATGAAAGGTTTTGGCTCCCCACATCGCCCCTAGACTGTGGCGCTCTCCAGGGGATCCTTCCTCTCGGGACTCGCCCTGCCCCACCCGCCCCTCAGGTGCTCCGTAAATCCTCCCGGAGTCGAATTTAATGGGACAACAGAAAATATGTATTTTTCAAGCTCTGAGCTCAGCGACTTAATCCGCAGCTGTGGGGGCCAGAAAGTGTTGCTTTCCATAGAGAACGCCTGTGTTCTGCCCCATCCTGTCCCCATGGGGGGGCGCTGGTACCTGGCCAGGTGTGCACCTCCTGTCTCCCATCGTCCGGACCAGGAAATAAGGTAGGGTAAGTAACTTAAGGTTACACACCTCCCTAGGCTCTAGTTTTAAAATGGAGAGAAGTCAGACCAGGGCGATTAAAGGCCTTAGTGTCGGGAACCAGAAGTTCTGCCGACACGTCCCAGGCTCTCTGGTGCCGGGACAAGTCCAAGTCCAGTGTTGTACGGAAAACGTGGGAAGTCCAACCCGAGACGCTTCACGCTCGGCCCCTGTCGCGTTCGCAGTGCAGCCCGCTGGGTGGGGCTGCTGCCTGGCCTGACGGAGACCAGCTTTAGAGCTTGTCACCACAGCAGCGATGCCATCCCTGCGCCCCCGCCGTCAGACACCGACCTCTCGGGTCGGCTCCTCTCCGAGCGGCTCCCACCTTTCCCCTGGGAACACCGAGGCTCAGAGGAGCCAAGTCACCTGCCTCTGGCCCAACAGCGGCCGCAAGGAAGGTGGAAACGCGATGACACGTGTCGGGGGCACAGCCAGGTGCCCGAGGCGCCTGGGAAGCTGCGTTTCCCGCCCGTGCTTGAAGGGTGCTGTGCCTCCGTCGGCCACAAGGGGGCGTCCGTTCGGGCCACTGAGCTCGCCTGCCCTCACTGAGGCCCCGGGGTGCACACAAGCATTCAAAGTGCAGACGAGTCCTGACCCAGGGCTCCCCAAACACATCGACCCCCACCAAGCCCTTGGGGACACAGTGCTTCTGGTCTCCGTTCGCCCGGGCACCCGGCCGGATGGCATTGTTTAGGCTCCTGTTTGAAACGCTTGGGCAGATTGGCCCTTTGTCATTGCGCCAGGGCCCCCGGCTGTGGGACACTCCCCGCCAGGAACGTAGGCAGGAAGCTCGCCACCGCCTGTCTGGGTCCGCGGTGCTGTCCCCTCCCACGGGGCTCCTGGGCGTGGATTCTAGCTGGGACCGGCCCACAGCCAACTCCTCGCTCGCTGGGCTGCAGTGAGACCAGAGCACCCCAGCACCGGAGTCAGCGCCCCAGCCGAGCCCGGGCTCGGGCACGTGCTCCGGAAGCGTGGCTCAGCGGCCCACCGAGCAGCTGGAGTCACGGCGGCCCTGCCAGTCTCTCTCAGCTGCTGCTGTCCCCGCTTCGCTCTGGCTGGAGGGGTACAGAGCCACATTCGGGGCTCACCCTGGAACAACGTGCCTCAGGCTTCCCGGGTGCTGATGGGTGCCTGGAGGCCACCCAGGGGCTCTAAGTGTGCGGCCGCCCTGAGGCCACGCTGAGGTGCACCGATAGCCCGAAACACACACCGCATTTCAAAGACATATATGAGGCGGGGGGAGGGGGGACTAAGGTAAAAGGTCTCGTGAACTGTTCATGCCAATTGCAGGTTGGGGTGATAATAGTTTGGATATCGGGTTATCCAAGATGTGTCATGGCTGCTAAACTATTCGAGGTGCATGTGGAAGGTGCAGCCACGAATCATCCCTGAGGCCCTGAAAAGCGCCCCCCACTCTGCTCTCAAACGAGCAGTCGGGAAGGAGAGCCACCCTGGAGGCGGCTCGGAGGGCAGGCGGGCAGTCCCCGCGGCGGCGCTTTCACGTGCTTGGAGCGCTGGGAAGTGCAGGCGTCCGGGTCCCCGGGGGCCGGTGGGTGCTGCTGGCGTTGCGGCCCCCGGGACACACATTCGGGCCCCGAGAGGTATGAGCTGCAACCCGGCGTCGGCCGCTAGGGCTGCCGGAACAGGGCCCCATGGGCGGGCCGGGTGGCTTAACGGAAACGCGCTCCCTCGAGGTTCTAGAGGCTGGCCGTCTGAGCTCCAGGCGCAGGGCCGGGCTGGTTCCTCCTGACGCCTCCCTCCTGGACTGGCGGGCGGCCTTCTCCTCCTGCGTCCTCACCTGCTGGTCCCCGTGTGCGTGTCTGTGTCCCGATGGCCTCATAAGGTCACCCGTCAGATGGGATCAGGGTGCGCCCTAACCAGCTTGTTTTCCGTTAATTGCCTCTGTGAAGACCACGTCTCTAAATGCGGCCACATCCCAAGGTCCTGGGAGCTGGGGTTCCCGCAGATAAATGCTGGGGGGTGGGGAGACACTATTGAGCCAAGACGGATCTCCCAAGTCAGGGCCAGTGTGCTCGCTGGGGGCCTGTGGTGTCCGGGTGGGGGTCCTTCTGAAGGTGGGGACTGGCCAGGAACGAGGACCACAGGGTGGAGGGAGAGCCCATCGGTGGTGGGGGGGCTCGGTAGCCGGGAGAGCGGGAGCAGGTTTGAGCCCCAGGGAGAAAATGGCTGGGAATCTGGGCCAGTGCTTCCAAGCCAGGAGGGTGGGGCCGGTCCCTGGGGAGGGGATGCCGGCGGGGCGGGGGAGGAGGGTGGCGGAGCCTTGGCGGGGGCCGAGCCTCCCCAGGACCGGGTCCGCCGCCCCACGCCCGGTGTGAGTTTCAGCAGGGTGAGGCTCCAAGGGGTCACCACCACCATTCTCCTCTGCAGGCCTCTTTCACGCTGCCGGGGGCTCCGGGGACTTTGCAGAGCAGAGAGGTTCCCCCGGAGGCCAGCGGGACCCCTGAGGCCCATCCCGCCACATCGGTGGATCCCACAACCTGAACAGGCTTCTTGGAAGTCCAAACGCTGCTACGTCTTCCTTTCTCCTAAATAACTCAGGTAAAACAGAGAAGGAACGGTCGTCGGAGGGAACAGCTCAGTGGCCTTTAGTCCATCCAAAGCACTGTGTGCCCAGCACCCTTGCCTACGCCGGGCTCTCCTGCTCCGTCACAGCCCGGCCCGAGTGACGGTCCCTGCCCTCCCGCCCCTGCCCTGGGGCCACGCGCCGCCCTCCCACTCTCTCAGGGTTTACGCGCTCTGGACGCCCCACTCAGTCGGAGCGCACGCCATGTGGCCTGCGCGGCGGGCTCCTTTCACTCGGCATCCTGTGTTTGAGGTTCGGCCGCGCGGTGGGGCTTCAGCCGGGTTTCGGGCTCCATCACATTGCGCCGGGTGGAGTTAGTCTGGGTTCTCGAGAGAAACGGACCCAGTAGGGGGCATATACGAGTAAAGAGATTTATGGTAGGGGTCTGGCCCATAGATTATGGAGGCTGCAAAGTCCCCAGATCTGTGGCCAGCAAGCTGGCGCCCCGGGAGGGTCCACGCTGGAGTCCCAGCCTGAGTCTGAAGGCCTGAGAACCGGGAGAGGGGATAGTCACGTTCTAGTCTGAGAGTCAGCAGGCTCGAGACCCAAGCAGCGACGTCTCAGCGCAGGCGCAGAGGCAGGGAGCGACCCACGTCCCTGGTCAAGCGTGAAGCAGGAGGCTCTCCCTCTCACTCAACCATTTTGTTCTATTCAGGCCGTCGACTGATTGGATGAGGCCCCCCCCCCAACGCCGGGGAGGGCTCTGCTTTACCCCAGCCCCTGATTCAGATGTTAATCTTGTCCAGAGACCCTCTCACGGTCGGCCAAACGGGCCAGCCAAGCTGACGCGTGACACCAACCATCACGGTGTCACCTCCCACATTTCGTTCATCCGCGCATCCGCTGACGGGCGTTGTGGGCTGTTCCCACCTCTCAGTGGTTGTGAGCAGTGCTGCTGGGAAGTGCGTGTGTCTGGACTTGTTCGGCCGATTTTCATTTCTCTCGCGTGTACACCTAGGAGCGGCGTCTCCGGGTGCCGGGAGTTCTTTGGGCAGATTTCAGACTGGGTCTACTTCCTCCATACACAGAAGTTGGACCGCTTCCCACAGTCCATTCCCCGGAACCTCTCGTCCTTGACATTCAGCAGGGCTCCCTCGGCTTCATGGAACCTTCTCCGCCCCCTCTGTCCCCCGTGGTGTCCCTGCTCAGGCACTTCTGTGGCTCCCTTGGTCCTGCTGGGCTCCAGATTCCTCACGGCGGCCTCTGGGCCCCTCTCTGTGCACCTGCTCTGCGCAGCGGGCTCCGTGCTGCCGTCTCTAGGTTGACGAAGTGGTGCCCTGCCCCTCCGACCGAGGCAGACAGGACCAGCAGCCCCGAAAGCCGTGTCACCCCAGACCCGGGAGTCCTCTGCGATGGGCTGTTCGTGCCCTGCTCACTCATGTCCCCAGCTCCCCGCACGGGGCCTGGACCAGGCAGATGCGGAGACACCTGCTGAACTTCTGAAGACGGCGTGGCCCCAGCACCCCCAGGGCCAGGGCTGCTCCGGTCTTCATCCCTCGCCGTCAGAAGGAGCAGAATTGCAGGCTCCCTCCGAGGAGACCCCTCCCCCCCCCAAGAAAGCGAGCCAATGCCACAACCAGGGTTAGCAAAATCCGGGTGACCGTCAGCATTACTTTTATTGCAAATCAGTTAACAAAAAAAGATGAAAAAAAAATACATCCTTCCGTCACCTACAGTGTTGCACGCAGATCACTTTTTTAAAAAGTTTCCTTTTGCCGTAAACTACACTCTATTTTTTTCCCAAACCCCATTAAGAATCAACATCCTAGGTTGAGTCTGGTCATGCCCACAAGGGACGGCCCCACACTGCCCCCCAGCGAGGCCCGGGAGGCTGCCTGGAGGAGGCAGACGCCCACTGGGCTCGGCAGGCAGCGGGGAGCCCTCCCCGGGTTTGCTCTCAGGAGCTACGGGCCTGGCAGCCGCAGGGCAGGTGGCGAGGCCCGGGTCGTGAGCACAGCCACGCTCTATCGTCCCTGTCGGGACGACCCCAGACAGATTGTTCGTTCAGATTTTTTAAACAAAATCCACCTTTAAAAATGTATTTACAGACATTTAGTTTGCCACAGGCTTATACTTGATATTCCAAGTATCTGCTCCTTCCCTGGGCACGTGCCTCCACCCCAGACCGGGGTGGGGGTGGCCCTCAAGCAGGATCCCCCCCCCCTTGCCCCGAGGGCACCGCCTCAGCCGCACACGCCAGGCCGTGGGGCGAGCTGTCTCTGACCCGGGGCAGGACGCAGCCATGTTTCTCCAAAGCCTTGACAGAGATTGCTCTGGGGTCTCCCTTAAGACCCAGGCGACGAGGGGTCTGGCCCTGCGAGCTGAGCCTGCGCCCCGGAGGTGCGAGGCCTTCTCCGCTTGTCCTGGAAGCAGGTGCTCACGTCGAGGTGCTGGGGTGGCCGGGCAGTGTCCTTTCCCAGAACAGGGTGCGACTCCTCCACGCGGCGTCTGAGATGGGTGCCCCACGGCCACCGGGCTCCTCACACTTACACACGCGTAAGTATGGAGGCAGGAGACAGACGAGCTTCTAGAAGGAACAGGCACTCACAAGACCAAGGAACAACTATGTAACACTGAAGCCGAAACAAAGATTCATGATCCAAACCGTGAAATGTGCTCTCGGCGCCCAAGGGCACATCTTTAAAAGCGTGTTTTCAAAACTATCATTAAAACACCCCACCAAAACACAGCAACCACAATTTACATTTTTCCGTTCCTATTTTAAATGCAAATTAATCCACGTGCCAAAGGTGTGAAGGTTTTGTCTGTTGTTTGCGTCTAGAGGGATCTCCTCACACAAGACAGGGGACCTGGGGCAGGTGGGTGGGGGCTGGGACCTGGCAGGTGGGTGGGACCTGGGCAGGTGGGAGGGACCAGGGCAGGTGGGTGGGGGTGTCTGGGGCCGCGGCAGCAGGCCCAGGCACCCTTCCCGACCATGCTGGTTGAAACCCCTCTTGTCCAGCATCATTCCTTTTCGGGTTTTAGAAAAAAAAAAAGTCAATAAATAAACGGCATTAACACATCATGAATCTTCGTTTGTATTTTACAAATATGTAACAATATTTATCCTAAGTAGGAAATTCACGACTGAGAACTAGTTTATTTTCTTAGAACAGATACAAGTTGTTACCTGGAGACATAGAAACATTACGTATAAATAAAAAGGCAGTGTTTCCTTGTAAAATAAAAGTACATAAATAAATACTAAAAAAAAATTAAAATCCTTGTCCTTTTATTTTGTATAAAAACATGATTCTTAAGCAAAAGCCCCTTTGGTCAGTGCCGGTGTCCGGAGAGCGCACGCAAGCGCCCCAGCAGGGCTTGGGAAAGGAAGCGCAGGGTCCCGCCGGGCCGCCGGCTGTTTACTTGAGCGCCTCCGGGACGTGGGCGTTGTGGGACTGCGTGCTGGTGGGCGGGCTGGAGATGCCCTCGGACCAGTCAGAGACGTGGGAGTGCGGTGACGAGCTGGACCACTGGTCGGGGGACTCGGGGGACGGGGTGAGGAAGGGGTGCTCCGGCACCCGCAGCTGGTGGCTGGGGGTGCTGTCCGCGGGCGAGGAGGAGTAGCTGTGCTGGGAGGGCGGGGTCAGGAACTGAGCCGTGGTCATGGGCGGGGCCAGCGTGGCAGGCGGGGCCAGCGTGGCGGGCAGCGCCGTGGGCAGGGCCTGGCCGTCCTGCGGCAGGATGGTGTGCACGGCCAGGCTGCTGGGGCCCAGCGGCTGCACGTCCGCCTGGCTCGGCTCCCCGCCCAGGAAGCTCCGGCCCATGTGGCCGCTGGCGGCGGAGCCCACGCCGAGGTGTGGCTGCGGTGGCTGGGGCTGCAGGTTCGGCGGCTGCTGGATGTTGGGCGGCTGCAGGCTCTGCTGCGGCTGCATGGCCGGCTGCTGCATCTGCAAGTTCTGCTGCTGCTGCTGCACCTGCTGTAGCTGCTGGGGTTGCAGCAGGTGAGGCTGGCCGGCCAGGCGCGTGCCAGGCAGGGCCTGGTAGCCCATCTGCGACAGGGCGGCCGAGGGCAGGCCGGCGTGCAGCGGGCCCAACATGCTGTGCGGGAGAGCCGGGGCCTGCGCGCTCAGGGTGCCCGGCCCCACGTTCCCTCGCAGCGGGTTGTACTGGTTGGGCACCAGGCCATTCTGCAGCCGGGACAGCCACTCACACTGGCCGTTCAAGCCTGCAGGCCCACCCACGGTGAAATTCATGGCCCCGCCACCGCCGCCGCCGCCGCCGCCCAGGACCGTGCTGGTGCTGGAGGCCACGGGTAGGTGCGAGAGCCTCGGTGGTCCCGCCTCAAAGGCCAGCCGGCCGGCCCCACCCAGCGCTGCCATCTCGGGCTTGGCAGCCACGCTCAGGTGACCGACGCCCAGGTGCGTGTCAGGCATGCCGGGCAGGTGGTTGAGGGGCACGGCCGGGGACTGCTGGAACGGAGAAGGCAGGAGGGGCGGCGAGGCCACGTCTGACAGGTAGCCGTGCGGTGACTCGAGGGAGTCCACGGGCGACAGCACGCTTGAGCTGTCCAGCAGGCAGCCCTTGCCGTCCTGGGATTTCTTCCTGCGTGCCTTGAGGTCCTTGGCCTCCTTGCCACCGCAGGTCAGACCCTTGGTGCTGGGCTTGCGGGCCTTCTTGCCCGGCACAGCGGGCTTGAGGTTGCCCAGGTAGCCGCCCGGGGAGCAGAGCGGCGGGGACAGGGTGGGCGCGCCGCCCAGGGCCGCGCCGCGCGGCTGGGGGCTGCGCGCCAGGCTGTACCCGTCCAGCAGCCGCACGATGTCGTGGTGCATGCGCTCCTGTGCGATGTCCCGAGGCAGGCGGTCCATGTGGTCCGTGATGTCCCGGTTGGCGAAGTGGTCCAGCAGCACCTTGGTGGTCTCGTAGCTGCCCTCCCGAGCGGCCAGAAACAGGGGCGTCTCCTCCTGGGAACGGGCAAGGGGCAGGTGAGGAGGTCACCCGAACCGAGGCCCCGTCACCGGAGGAACCACGGCAGGAGAGGGGAGGTCACGTCCACCCGCTACTTGGCCTGATTAAGTCTTAAAAGGGAAAAAGCCCCCAAATAGGTCTTCTAAGACCCGCTCCCGAGCAGCCTGTTAAAAGGCTATGTTCTAAACGCTAGGCCTTTGCCTCTGAGGGGCACGGACGCCACCGGAAATCTCCACCTGTGGCCTCGCTCCCCTCCAAAACGGCACAGCCACAGACCGGGCAGCAATTTCAAGGACCTGGGGATCCTTGGGGTGCACCCTTGGGCACCCAGGGGTGGGTGCCCATCCGGGGGGTGCCCAAGTGACCCTGATGTCTCCGCTCCTTCCCCGGTCATCAGTTTTCTCATCTGTGCAGGGAACACGCCAAACATCCCTGGTGAGGCTGGTGTGTGGCCTGACTGACGGTGCCTCCCTGGCTCACACAATGATGGCCACAGCCTGATGCCCTTCCGGCGGCCGCTGCACCTCTGAGGCTCCGTCTCCCCGGTGGGCGGCAGGGACACAACCTGACCGGCTGGGGACTCAGGAATGCCTGGGTCAACTAGCTGGCGTGTCCCCCAGGAAGGAAGGAGGGAGACCCAGGAGGGGTCAGAGATGTGGACGGAGCTTGGCCGCCAGGGAGCTGGGGAGGAAAGGGTTTCCCTCGCTTTGGGGACAGCCCGTGGCAGTAATGTGCTAGACGAGACACGGCTCCGTGTGCAGGAAAGTGGCCACTCACGCTTACGACTGGGGGCCTCACAACGTGCCGAGCCCCCACACCTGCCATCGACAGGTTCTACGTGTGCCACCCAGGTCAACCCCCCCCCCCAGTGACAGGTGAGGACAGAAGGTGCAGTGCAGGTCATGGGGACACAGGACAGCTGCAGTCGCACCCTTCAGTGAGCAGAGACGTGTTGACGAGGGGGGAGAGCTAGCGACCCACGGGCACCGAGCTCAGGGGTCCCCACTGGGACTGCCCACGTCCGGGGTTTATGCCGGTGGCTCGGTGGTCCGTGGTCAGAACAGGGTGGCGCTGGGTGACGGGGCCCCGTGCCGGCCCGCAGGCCCACCTTGTTGTTCTGCATGTCCTTGTTGGCCCCGTTCTTCAGGAGCACGATGGCGGCCTCCACGTTATTCACGGCGGCGGCCCAGTGCAGCGCGGACTTGCCTGTGCGGGGAAGCGCAGGGTCAGCTGGGGCACGCCGAGCGGCGCCGGGCCCACCCTCCTCGGGCTGGGCCGCGGCCCGGCCTACCCAGGTCATCCACGGCGTTGACGTCGGCATGCGAGCTGATGAGGTCTTCCAGCATGCCCTCGACCGCCAGGCGGGCGGCCAGGATCAGCGGCGTTGTGCCGTCGTGCATGCGGGCGTCCAGGTCCGTGGCGCGGTTCCGGATCAGGATCTACGGGACAGAGAACGGGGCGGGCCGGGTGAGTGGGAGTCGAGGGCTGCCGGCCCGGAACCGATCCGTAACGCGACAAAGCCCCTCTTGGGCTCTGGACGGCCCCGGCAAGCGTGGACGACGGGAGGGGAGCGGGAAGGGCAGGACTCCACCAGCCAGTGCCGGAGGAGCCAGGGGCCGAGGTGCTCACCTAACCCTGCCACCACCACCCAGGACACGGAGGGAAGTCCCTGCCCGGCCACAGTGGGCAGAACCACGTCTGAACCATCTCAGACGGCTGAGACACGCCGTGTCCCTCCAGACACACAGGAGAGGTGCAGCCACTCCTTCCGATGCCGCAGTGCCTGGGCCACAGGCGAGGACAGTCACTGTCCACCGGTGGGTAAAAAGGGCTGGCCTCGCTGCCACGAGACGCCCATGGGAACGAGACGCCCATGGGAACGTACACGCCTCTAAGCCAGCAAGGCTGTCGGAGCGAACAGCCTGCTCCAGAGGCTCGTTTAGACCGTTCTCTTCCGTTAGCCTCACTGCCTTATGTCTGCAGAAAGACAACGTGCTAAAAAAATCATTAAATTACCAGCTTTGTGATGGCTCCTCCAATTAGTACCCCATCCTGCCTGTCTGTTCAGGGCACGGCTGCCCAGAGCCCGCCCTGGTGTGGGCAGGGGGACCAGCTGGCGGCTTGCAACAGGAGCTGCTCCCTGGAAACCGAGGCCTCCAATTCCCTAAACCCGCCCTTGCCCTGGGCTCCCAGCAAGGCCAAAGCCCCAGGCTCCAGGTGGCAAGCGGCAGCCCCGAAACCCTTCTTCTCGCCGCCACAAGCTACGCCTCCAGCCAAGGCTGAGCGAGAGTGGAGAGGCCATGACGGGCCGCCGCAGAGGGACCAGGAGGCCGTCTCAGGTAGGGGTGAGGCCCTGCCGCCTCCTGCCGGCCCGCCTTCCCCAAGAGGGCCTGATTCAGAGTGTCCATTCAGAATGAAGATGCCGGCTGTCCCCGCCTAGGTTATACTTGGTATCAGGGCTCTGGGGCTCTGTGAACCCCGTCGACGGCCCCTGCCAGGAGGAAGGCAGGCGGGCCTCAGGCTGGCAGGGGGCCCGCATGGCAGCCGCTGCCCACCTGGAAGACGCCCTGTGCATCGGCGGACACGGCTGCGTGCAGCGGGGTGCGCCCCATATTGTCCTGGATGTTGGCGTCAGCGCTGGCTTCCAGCAGGCGCTTGGCTGCGTCGGAGCGCGAGTAGCGGGCGGCCAGGTGCAGGGCGGTCTCGCCGGTGCGGTCTGTCTGGTTGTGCAGACTGGCGCCCTGATAGATGAAGTCAGAGATGACGGCCGGCGCGTCCTCCTCCTCCTCGCTGTTGCCCGTCTCCAGGCCCCCTCCGCTGCAGGAGGCGATCATAAGAGGCGTGAAGCCGTCTGTGTGAAGGCAGGGACAGGGGCTCCGTCAGGAAGGCCGGCCCCCAGCGGCGGCTCCGGGGGGGTCCACGGCCCCCAGGTGGTGGGCAGCCACGTGGACACGCAGCCCAGCCCGGGGCCGCCAAAATCAACCTGCGCTTCCCTAAGGACAGAGCCAAGTCCAGCCGCCAACTAGCCAGAGGCGACGGTGACCCTCCGGCTCTGCCTCCGGATGTGCCCGAGCCCCTCACCAAGAGCCCTCCCGAGAAGCAGGGACGTCAGAAACGCATGTTGGGAAATCAACACCTCGGACACTTCGAGACAAGAAATGAACTTGACGGGTTGAGCGCCGCCCCCAGGAGAGAGTCAGCTAAGGACACGGCGCACCCTGCCCCCGTGTTCGGCTTCTAGAATACTGACCCCGGGCAGGCGGCTGGACAAGGGGGACCCCTAGAGCCTCTGGGGGGTGGTGCGGGCGGCGGCCGTGCACCCACCTGGCCCTCGGACATTCACGTCCATGCAGTCGGCGTCAGCCTCGCCCTGGGGCGGCGTGGGGGCCATGGCGGACACGCGCAGGTCGGCGGCGTCCAGGTGCTGCTGGGTCCACTGCCGGTGGTCTGTCTGGTCATCCAGGTCGGGAAGAACCACTGGCTCCTCGAACTGAGGCAGGGGTGAGCGGAGGGCCCTGTCACGTGGGGCCCGGGGCGGGGCGGGGCCGGGGCCGCCCGGGGAGGCCCCGCAGCCCACCCGACTCACCCGGAACTTCTTGGCCTCCAGATCCTCGTCACCCCACTCGTGCTGGCCGTCGTCCATGAGCGCACCATCTGAGGCGTTCTTCAGGGGCCTGGGGGCGAGCGGTCGGGGAGATGGCGCTGAGCGGGGCTCCCCCGGAGGCCACGGCTTAGGCGGCCGACCGGTGCCCTCGGACCGCACGAGGGGAGGCCCGCGGGTCTGCAGGGGGCGGGTCCCGTCTCCCCCCAGCTCCCCAGGGGCTGCAGGGGCGTCTACTAACTTGAGGCCCACGGAGTCCTCGCCGAGGGGCTCCCGCCGCTTCTTCTTGCTGGCCTCTGCCACCTTGAAGCCCTCGGGGAACCACAGCTGTCCATGCTGCCGCCGGCGCTTGCGAGACAGCAGCACCCCGCAGCCCACGAAGAAGAGGAGCACGAAGGCGGCCACGGCCACGTACATGAAGTGCAGCTGCGGGGGCGGGGGCGGCTCCACGGTCTCGCCTGCGGGTGCCGGGACGTCAGGCGGCGGCTACGCGGCAGGCCGGCGGCCGGGGGGCAGCGGACTGGCTCCACAGCTGGGCGCCTCCTCACCCGCTCTCCTCCATCCCGCCCCCCAAAATAAGGTCATTTTCTACGCGATTAATCAGAATTGCAAACTATCGCTAAATTCTCTCCTGCACCAGCCGACTATCTGGAGACGGCTTTTACTTTTTTCTCCTTTAAGGGAGAAGGATTAGCCAACTTCAAATCACTGCACTCGCATTGAGCTGTTAAGACAAAGGATTTAGGAGGATTTTCAAGATACAAACTTCAACACTTCACATGACACCGATCGATTCTTCTCGCTCGCTCTCTTTTTTAAAAAGCTGTAATGATTTTGAAATAATACCCAACAAAGAAAAATCAGGGGAACGAGTGGGGGTGGGGAGAGCAGGCTCCCACTTTCGGGCAGATGTGTCGGTCCCCCTGGGCCAGCCACGCCGACAGCTGTCACTACGGGTAGGGAGGGCGCGCCAGGCAGAAAATCCCAGAAAAAGTGTTTCACTAGCTCTGGATGGCATGACACGCACCCGTGGGCGGCAAATGGCACAAAGAACAAGAACCTTTTTGGAGGGGGCATAGGGGACTTGACCCCTCCCGGCAGACTCTTCCTAGAAGCTAGCAAACTGTCCCCAAGGGAGCAGGGCTGGGGTGGGCCACTCACTCTGCACGGCCTCGATCTTGTAGGGGATGTTGAGGTTGCCCAGCGAGGCGAGCGCGCCCAGGAAGGCGGCCACATCCGTGGCGCTCTGGAAGCACTGGGAGGAGGACTGGACGCACTGTCGGTTGTCAATCTCCAGGTAGACAATGGACCTGGGGAACAGGCGGGTCCGGGGGTTCAGACCTCATCCCCGGCAGCCGCCCAGCTTGCCCCTCTGGCTCACGGCCCGGGCCCGGCGGAGGTGGACAGTGTGCTCTCCAGCCCAGCAAGCCCCTGCACCAACACACGGCAGGTGCTCCCCAGACACCCCTCGAGTGCTCTCCCACCTGGCCCAGCCACCCTCCACTGACCCCTTGGGAGCCACAAGCACCTTTTTCCCCATCTCAGAAGGACATCTCAGTCCCTCTGGGACCTGACCCCAGCGCTGGAGCACCAGAGGGGAGTCAGCAACTCGGGCAGGAAGGCCGCCTGCGCGGGGCCCTATTAGTCCTGGGCCCGTCGGACCCTCGGTCTCCTTCGCCAGCAAGCTGGGAGGCAGCGACCGGCCAGGGGCAGTCAGGCGGGCCCAGAGCAGCCCCACCGGCGCGCACTCACCCGCGGATGTCCATGGGGTCCAGCTCCCGGCGCCGGCGGCCGGCTCCGCCGCCTGGAAGCAGGGCGGCCTCCACCCGGTCGAGTAAGGCCCCGGGCGCGGCCCAGCCGTCTGCGGCGCGCTTGATGGGGTGTTTGCGCAGCTCCTCCTCGCGGCCATAGTAGGGGAAGATCATGGGCTGGCCGTGTGCATCGCGCTTGAAAACCACGTTGGTGTGCAGCAGGCGGCTGAGCTCCCGCAGGAAGTGCAGGGAGTTGTTGCGCAGCTGCGCGGGCGGCGTCAGCACCACCAGCACCAGCGCGCCGGCCGCCAGCCGCTCGGGCACGTGCTCCGCACAGTCCAGCCCGTCCCACTCGCACTCCGCGCTGTTGCAGCCCTGGTCGCAGTGCCCGTCGCCAAAGTGGTCCTTGCAGTACTGGTCGTACAAGGGGCTGCGGGGGCAGGGGCGGGCGCGCTCAGGCCTCCGCCGGGCCCCGCCCACGCGCCCCGGCCCCGCCCCCAGCTCCCGGCCCGAGCCCCGCCCACTCCCCCACCTGCGTCCCCCCCACATCCCACCTAAACCCCGCCCGGCCCCCCCATGCCCGCGGCCGCCCTGCCCAGGCCCCTCCCCCGAGGGCCCCGCCCCCCCTCCCATGCCGCCTCACTTGCACTGGCCGTCTGCGCGCTGGCAGTCGAAGCCATCGAACAGGCAGCCTGCGGAGTTGCACTGGCTATCGCAGCGGCCGTCGCTGAAGTACTTCCAGCACTGCAGCGACTGCGAGCAGTTCTGCCAGGGGTCGTTGAAGTTGAGGGAGCAGTCGCCGCCGTCCCAGCCGCACGCGTGGTTGTTGCAGCCCAGGCTGCACACCTTGTTGCCCGCCTCCTCGCGGCACTCGGGCAGCTCGCACGCCTCCTCGATCTGCGGCGGGGGGATGTCGACGCCCAGGCCGCCCCCGAAGCTGTAGTCCAGGATGTGGCACAGGAGCCCGTTGAACTTGGCGGGGCACAGGCAGCGGTAGAAGGGGCTCTCGGGAGTGGGCTCGCAGCTGCCCTGGTTGTAGCAGGGGTTGCCGCCGACGCAGGGGCTGCCGGCAGGGAACTGGCACTCGGGGCCGGTGAAGGGGCCCAGGCACAGGCAGGTGGGGCTGCGCGGGCCCGAGATGCACGTGCCGCCGTTGAGGCAGCGCAGGCTCCCGCAGGCGCGCGCGTCGTTCTCGCACGTGGCGCCCTCGAAGCCCTGCGGGGACAGGTGGCCGCGTGCATGCGTCAGGGTGGGGGGCCCTGACCGGGCCCTGCAGGGCCGCTGCCTCCGCCCTCCCCCCTGCCTGGGAGAGGGCCCGCAGCCTGTCCCGGGAACGGAGAGGATGCGTGGGCACTGAGGAACCCGGTTGGGCACCACGCCGGTGGGCCTGTCACACTGCATCCGTCGGAACCCAAGCACGCACACTCCAGGAGCGACCCGGTAGTTCAGCGCGGACTCCCCCCAGTGTCGGCTTCCCCACCATAACCCCCGCAGTGAGAAGCCAAGGCGCTAAAACCGGAAATGGGGCGTGTGCGCAAAGGGGCGTGGCCAGTCCCTGCACGATCGTTCTGTAAACCTGACACTGCTCTGAAAATGACATCTCGGAACCAGGAAGGCGAAGCCCAGCTACAGCCGGCCCCTGCCCTCTGGCGCCTGGTGTGTGGAGGCATCGAGGGGGTACCTTCCCTCCACCCGCAGACCAAGGGGCCCCAGCCGCTGCACCTACCGCGGGGCACTTGCAGATGAATCCGCGGGCGGTGTTGGAGGCCACGGCGCAAGTGCCCCCGTTCCGGCAGGGCCTGCCCTTGCAGCCGTTGACCACCGATTCGCAGCGGCGTCCTGAGGACAGGGGCGGGTATGAGAGGCTTGCCCAGCCCCCGCAGCCTCTGCCCCACCCCGCCGCGGCACCCACCAGTGTGGCCTGCACGGCACTCGCAGTAGAAGTCGTTGACACGCTGCACGCAGTTCTGGGTGCCGCGGGCGTCACAGGGATTGGACAGGCACTCGTTCACGTCCCCCTCACAGCGCTCGCCCACGAAGCCGGGTGGGCAGGCACAGCTGTAGCCGCCCACCTGGTCCACGCAGGTGCCGTTGTTAAAGCACTTGGGGCCCCGGGAGGCCGGGTCGGCAAGGGGGCTGCAGTCGTCCACGTTGACCTCGCAGTGCACGCCTATGGAAGCAGGACGCCGTCAGGCGCCTGCGCGGGCGTCGCGCCGGCCCCGCCCCTCCTCGGGGGCTCCCCTGGGCAGTCAGGGTGGGACCCCACAGGCGCTCAGGGGAGAGGCCGCTGGGGACACGGCGGCACCCGCACTTGTGCCCCCCTGCCAGCGGCCTGACGAGACTCCCTGCCTCGGCTCCTCCCTGGGTCAGCCCCGCACCTGCTTCTGCCCCCCACAGGGCAGAGGGGAAGCTTGCACTGGGCCCGGGGTGCTTCTGGCCAGCGTCCGACCTGCGCGGTCTCACCGGGGCCCAGCCCGGGGGTGTGGCCGTTCCTTACCCTGGGTGCCCCGGGGACAGGAACATTTGTAGGTGTTGACGAGGTCGATGCAGGTGCCCCCGTTCTGGCACGGCTGGGACAGACACTCATTGATCTCCTCGGAGCAGTTCACCCCGTGGTACCCGGCCACGCACTGTGCGGGGAAACGGACGAGGGGCGGGGGCCTGAGATGCGGCCCTCTATACCCTACGCGGGCTGATGGGGCCACGCAAGCCCCCCTCCTGATCAGTGAAGGCTTGAGTTCCTCACACCTGCTCGGCCCACCCTTGCCCAGCCGACTCTCGTCAGCTCGGTCACTGCCCAGAGCTCGGGAGAGAGCTTGTCTTGTAGACGCTGAGGTGTCGGCCGAGCCCAGAGACAAAGCTCTAGGGGTGGGGACCCAGAGGGGAAACCCCATCCCATATCGCTGTGTATTCTTCCTCTTCCAGGCTCCCCACTCCATGGGACACCTCCACCAGGCAGTCCTCCCTGATTATCACTGCCTTCCCTTACTGGGACTGCAACTATTGGGTTTAGTCCTCCCCGCCGAGCCTGCTTGCATCCTGGGGCCTGGCACACAAGGTCGCTCACAGTAGACCCCCCTTCCCCCCCAGGACGGGTTCCCCACCTCGCAGGAGTAGCCCCCAGGGTAGTCGGTGCAGGTGGCCCCATTCTGGCAGGGGCTGGGTGAGCACTCGTCCACCTGGTCCTCGCAGTAGCTGCCCGTGTAGCCCGCTTGGCAGCGACAGTGGTGCGTGTTGCCCGCGTCCATGCAGAGCCCGCCGTTCCGACACAGGTGGGTGACGTTGACGTCTGGGGGGACGCAGAGGGAGGGGCCTCAGAAGGTGAGCAGCCAGTGGGCGCCAGGGAAGCCTGGGCGGGGCCAGGCCGGGCCGCGGGGTTACCTTGTCGCTGTGCGGCCACCTCGCAGGACACGTTGGGCACATCGCAGTAGAGGCCGGTCCAGCCGCTGTGGCACTCGCAGCGGTACAGGGTGTTGGTCTGCCAGCACTTGCCGCCGTTCTTACACGGCGAGGAGTCGCACCAGCGCACGAGGTTCTGGGGACAGCAGGGGTCACCCGCGTTTACACTCCCCACCTGGGCCGACCCCACCCGGCCGTGCGGGACACACGTCTGCCAGAGACCCTCACGCCCAAGGCGGGTTGTGAGCCCATCCTACGGAAATGGAAACTGAGGCCTACGGGCCACCCCCCTCTCTGCCCGGGAGCAGTCTGGAGCGGGGCTCTCTCCGGGCCTCAGCAAGTCCCGGTCACCAGCCGCCTGTCCCTGAAAGGTTTCCCTCCGCAGGTGAGCTACTCGGTTGGAAGTTTGAGTAACAGAGAACTTATAGGAGAATCTTCAATAAAGACAAGTCTTCGGTACTCTTCCGTATTTTCCAGAAAAATTGTTTCTAACCCGAGAGACCCTGTTCACTACCTGATTCCCTAGGTGGCACACGGCCTCAGGCCGGGCATTGGGCTGGCTGGCAACCCAGATCCCGGGAGCCGTGTGACCACAGCCACCCCTGCCCTCCCGGCCTGGCTCTCGCCTCACCGGTCCCCCGGCAGCGCAGGGAGGCCGGCGAGCGGGACCCGGCAGGGTGGCCCTCCCCGCAGCCCGCTGCTCACCTGGCAGTTGAGGCCCGTGTAGCCCTGCGGGCAGGCGCATCTGTAGGCCCCGTAGCTGTCCTGGCAGGTGCCGCCATGCAGGCAGGGCCGAGAGTCACACTCGTTGATGTCGTGCTGGCAGTAGCTGCCCGTGAAGCCGGGAGGACACAGACAGGTGAAGGAGTTGATGCCGTCCACGCAGGTGCCACCGTTGAAACAGGAGCTGGAGGTGAGCGAGTGGCAGGGGAGAGGGGTGAGGGGGGTGTGGGACCCTGCCCGAGGAGCGGCCCCCGGACTCAGACCGCAGCGGAAGGGGCCCGCCGGCTAGGACAGGCGGGGAGCAGCCCAGATGACCTCGGGGCGGCCGGCGGTAGGGCCGGGGACCGACCGCAGGCGCTCACGGCGCCTTCCGCCCACTTCCTCTGCCTCCTTCACAAGTCACACCGAGCAGAGCTTTAGAGCACGCGGGGGCGTGGTAGGTCACGTACAAACGAGGAAGAAACCAGAGCCCGCGTGGGCGCCTGCCGGGTCTTGCGCCCGCCCCCCGGCCCCGCGCGGCGCCCTTGCCTCTCCGTGCAGTCGGGCGTGTTGTTCTCGCAGTGGATCCCGCTGAAGCCCGTGGGGCAGGTGCAGGTGTAGCTGTCCACGCAGTCGGTGCAGTTGGCGCCATGGCGGCAGGGGTTGCTGGCACACTCGTTGATGTCCTCCTCGCAGAAAGCCCCCTGGAAGCCCGGCAGGCAGTCGCAGAAAGCCGTGTTAATGCCATCCGTGCAGGAGCCGCCGTTGTGGCACGGGTCTGGAGGGGGGGACAGAGGGCGGGTCTGAGGGTGGGCCGCAGCGTTCCCCCCCCAACCAAAGCTGAGGGACTCGCTCCCAGGCCCCAGGCTGCAGGCAGGGGCAGAACGTGTAAGCTTAACAGATTGACAAGGCTGCTGTCATCGTGTCCCCTGCTCGCTTGGGGACACTTGTCTGGGTCTGTGTCCTACGACCCAGGGTGGGGGCCCGAGAGCCCTGCTCCCCCGTGAGTCCTGACAAAGACCCATAAGAGCACTCTGGACGGCGCCAGGCGCCACACTATGGGAGGAGCTACCCCCGGCCACGGGGAGCCACCCAGAACCACCCTTCGGTCCACACGAGGCCCACGGCCCACAAGCAGCAGCTCCCCCTGCCCCCCGCCCCCCGCCCAGGACTCCCTCCAGCCGAGCCCGGCGCTTGGCTGTCTGGGCACGTCCCCGGGCACTGCCACTCGGGTCCTCCTGTCTGAGCCCGGCCTGCCCAGGAAGCCGCAGTCCGAGAGCACCGACGGGTGGCTGGGGCGGGTGGCCACTCACTGGGTCGGCAGTCATCAACGTCCGTCTCGCAGTCGCGCCCCGTGTAGCCCGCGCGGCAGCGGCAGTGGTAGCCCCCGTTGGTGTTCTGGCAGGACGCGCCGTTGCGGCACGGATTCTTCACGCACTCGTTAATGTCCACCTCGCAGGTCTGTCCTGGGAGAGGGGGAGGGGACGATGGCTCGGCCCCCTGCCCTCCAGGCCTCTCCCCCAGCCTTCTCTGCCCCAGGATAGTCCCCTGGGGACACCCCAGGAAGGAAGGGCCCTGCCAGACCCATTTCTGCTTCCAGAGCCCCCTATAGGTGGCTCTGCAGCCCGCAAAGACGGGGAGGCCCCAGACCTCCCCCCACCCCGGGAAGCAACCCCAGGCAGCGCTGCAGGGCCAGGAGGCCTCACCTTGCCAGCCCGAGGGACAGATGCACGAGAAGCTCTCGAAGTCCTCAGACTCCTGGCACTCGCCCCCGTTCCTGCAGGGGCCAGGGGGCGCACGGGGCCAGCACCACCTCACACGTGGCTCCTGAGGGTAAGGGGGGCAGCGCTGAGACCCACAGGGCCTGGCCCGGAGCATCAATGCCCCACGGCATCTCCCGACGGAGCCCCCGATGGCCCCATGGGGCAGAAGGGGGATGGTACTGCACCTCCGGAGACCTTGGGCGAGCTCCTGGCGGAACCAGAACCCAACCCGGGGGGGGACACTTGGCTCCAAAACTGTCCCCGCGGGATGCAGCCTGGGCCTCAACTCCTCGGGAGTGCCTGTTCCCAGCCTCACACCCTCTCCTGGTCTCCTGGAGCCTTAGAGCTCCTCCCAAGGGCTCTGGGGCCACAGGCAGCCAGCGCCCGGTCACGGAGGCCACCGAGCAGAGGCCGGACGGCAGGGGAGGAGCCGCGGCCCTGAGCACCCCTCCCTGTCGGGGAGCACCCGTGGTTCAGGACCCCGGCACAGGAGAGGGAGTCTGGCTAGAAGCGGGTCACACTGGGGCGGCTTCCCTCCATGGAAGCCCCGTGGAAGCCTTCCTGTTTACAGCTGTGGGGGCCAATTCCCGGGGAAGAAAGGAAACCCTATCTTCCCCGTAGCCATTATCTCCCTGGCCTGCTGGTGCGATTTTCCAGGGCCTTTCTTTCTATCTGTTTCCACGGTGACCTAGGCAGGGAGGAAATTCGCCAGAGTTTCCGACAATTGTGCAGAGGGAAGCAGGAAGTGGGCAGACGGGAAGCAGGTCAGCACAGGCCGGCTCCTCCCCACCAGGCCCGCCAGCCTCCGATACCGTGTCTGAAAGGGACTCGTGCGTCCCAGGCAAGGGGCCCCTGGGTGGCTACCAGCCACAAGCTGCCTCGCCACCGCAGGAGAGAAAGCCCAGGTCCCCCGCGCTGGCTGCCGCGGCTGCCTTGTGTTGTGGGAGCCACCAGCACAGAGGTGGGCCCCCGCCCGCCTGCCTGGCCGGACAGGGCTCTCTCCGGACCCCCGGGCTCGTCAGCAGGGAGCCCCGAGGCTGTCACCAGCGGCAGCGCCCCCTGCCCATTCCCAGTGGGACCCAGAAGTGGTTGTGGACTTTTGTTTTTTAACACTTTGTAAATCTCTTCCTCGGAGGGGACCGTTTCCCGTGATCCTGTTGGCCGGGCCAACGGCAGACGCTGGGACGCCCAGGGAAACGCCTCCCGCCTCTGCTCAGCGCTAACAGAGGGCTCCTTGTTCCCCGACACAAAGAGGGCCCGCCGTCAAAGGAATCCCTCAGGCCTGGCCAGCAAGGCGGGGGTGGGGGGGTGGGGGGGGAGAGTCCGGCCCCCAGGGGCCGACGCAGTGTGGACGCTGGCCCATGGAGGCCGGCAGCCCAGGCCCGGCTCCGGGCTCTGCTGCAGAGCACGCCGCCTCCTCCCTCCCAGGCGGGCTGGCTGAACCAAGTATTTGGGACGTGCTCGTATTAAGGCTGCTGCCCCACGTCCTGTATGTTCAGGTGGGACTCTGGCAATGACCCCCGAGGAGCGAGGCCCGAATGCGGCCAGCCCCCTGCCTCGATGCGGTCAGTGGAACGTCTGGGCATGCCTGCTGAGCCATGCGGCCTGGCCAGCCCCAGGAGAGCCCCTAGGCGTGCCGTGCCCGCCTCCCCCGCCCGCCCGGCCCCTGCGGGTCCCGCCCTCACCTGTGTAGGGCAGCGGGCAGTTGCACGTGTAGCCGGCCACGTCGTCGATGCAGGAGCCCTGGTTGAGGCACGGGTTGGATGCACACTCGTTGATGTTGGTTTGGCAGTTGGGACCTGGAGAGAGAGGGCCGGTGGTCGGTGCGCCCATCCCCCCGGGGGCTCCGGAGCGGCCCCACTGCGGGGCCCCTCCTCATCCCCTGGGGTGGAGGGAGAGCCCTGGCGCCAAGCCTACCCCGGCGGGCCTGCCCCGAGGGCGGCAGGTGCCCGTGGCGGGAGGGAGGCGCCGCGGTCCCGCGGCCCCTGAGGGCCCCCTCTGCACCAGGACCCCGCCCGGCCCCACTCACCGCTGAAGCCCTCGCGGCAGGTGCACACGTAGCCGCTGGTCATGTCTCTGCAGACGCCCCCGTTGGCACAGGGGTTGGATTCACACTCGTTGTTGTTCACGTCGCAGTTAGCCCCGCTCCACCCCGGGTCACAGTCGCACTTGTATCTGCAGAGGTGACCGCGGGGCCGTTCGCACGCGCCCAAGCTCCTGGCCCTGCTCCCCCAGGCTGACGGCACGGAGGGACCGACCTACTCCCACCCGAGAGTCCTTTCGTGTGGGGACGCCAGCACCCGCCTCGCCCAGGAGCCCTGGTCCAGGCTCCTGGACAGCGGCACGGGCTTGGTTATACCACAGCTGGGACAACACGTAGCTCAGGGCAGTGGCCAGAAGGCCACCTGCCGCTCACCCACCATGGGCACTTGAACACAGAGCGTGGGGTCCCTGCCCGCGCCAACAGCCCCATCGGCCCAGTGCTGGGCGCAAAGCAGGTGTCAGAAATCGGGTGAGCTTTGGCTCTGCTCCACACCCCTGCGCTGCTGACACCGCGTGTGTGTGGGTCGCCGGCTGGGTGTCCTACAACTCCTGTCTGGGACGGACGCTCTGGGAGAAGGGCTCGGACACCCCGGGAGAAGGGCTCGGGCCCACACACGGCGTCCGCGTCAGACGCCCATCACGGGAGTCGGGCTGTCACCTGTGCTTCTGACCAACCAGCCCTCCACCGGGTTTCCCGAGACCCCGTCCTCAAAGTGAAGACTTGCTAGCATGGCTTGAGGGACTCAGAAAAGGGGTTCACTCGCTAGGTCGGTGGTTTAGTACTCCAGGAACAACCCAACGGAAGACACACGCAGGGCGAGGCGTGTGGGAGGCATGGCGCTCCAGGGCTCCGGGGGCCGCCCTCCCAGCACCCCGGGCGCCCTCAGCCCGGAGGCTCTCCGAACCCCACCGGTGAGCACTCTTCCGGAGGCTCCGTCACACAGGCGAGGCTGATGACCTCCCCCCGCGGCCCCTCCCCCGCTCGGAGGTGGGGGTGGGACAGCCATCACCCTGCCGGCCCCCAGACCCCCATCCTTAGGCGACCTCGGCCGCCTCCGCACGGCGTCACGCACACGTGCTGGCTGCCGTTGACACGCGAGCGTGCCCCGGGGCCCCGGGAGCACACACCAGGGGCCGCCGGAGCCCCGCTGGCACCTGCCCGCGAGGGGCGCCCACTCCCGGCCCGCGCGGGCCCGCACCCACCCGTTGAGGCTGTCCCGGCAGGCCCCGTGGATGCAGGGGTTGCTGCTGCACTCGTTGACCTCGGACAGGCACGTGGGGCCGTGGTAGCCCTCGGGGCAGCGGCACGTGAAGCTGTTGACGCCGTCCTCGCAGGTGCCCCCGTGGTGACAGGGGTGGCCCGCACACTCGTCAATGTTGACATTGCACATGCTCCCTGTGAGCGGGGGGGGGGGGGGGGTCAGGTACCCACTCGGCCCCCCCAGAAGAGGAGGCGGGGGGTCTTTGTGAGCAAGTTCTGCTCCTCGGAGCCTCAGTTTCCCCCTGTTGAACTGGGGACGACACCCAACCCCTCTCCCCAGGCCCTTCCGGGGTAAGCAAGGCCTTCCCGCCTGAGCACTGCGCCGGCCAGCCAGGCCCAGGGGCCCCAAGGACAAGACCGGTGTCAGCCCAGCTGCCCAGAGACGCCTCGGGGTCAGACATAGGTTGCACGCCCCGGAGCCAGCCCTGACCAGGGACAAGAGGCTCGAGGGTGCCCGTCCTGGTCCTGGTCCGAGCCCCAGGCCCCCCGTGGTCTTCGCCGCAATCGGCCACGGCCGGCAGCCGTCGAGAGCTGGGCCCTGGGTGGAGGCCGGAACCATCCTGCCCACCTGGGGACCTGGCTGAGTCGCCGACCTTGACCTCGGCCCCCGCGGCAAGGGCTTGAGGAGGCCCGGGAGAGACAGAGCCCCGCAGCCCCCGGGCCCGAGGACCGCTCACCTGTGTAGCCCGGCTCGCACGCACACTCGTAGCCATCAATCTTGTCCAGACACGTGCCCGAGTCACAGGGGCTGCTGGCACAGTCGTCCAGGTTGGTCTCACAGTTGGGTCCTGGCGGCAGGCAGCAGTGGAGGTCAGCTCCCTGGCCACCCCCCCCGTTGCCCCTCCCTGCTCCCCCAGGCACCTGTGGTCCCCTTGAGGCAGAGGTCAGCTCCCAGCTCCCCGCCCAGGCACCTGTGGTCCCCTTGAGGCAGAGGCACAGGTAGGCGTTGTCGCGGTCCTGGCAGGTGCCGCCATGGCGGCAGGGCTGGCTGTGACACTCGTTGACGTTGGTCTCGCAGTGGTGGCCCGTGTAGCCCGGCCGGCACAGGCAGGTGAAGGTGGCAACCCCGTCCTTGCAGGACCCGTAGTGGCAAGGGTCAGGGTCACATTCGTCAATGTCCACCTCGCAGTGTGGCCCCGTGTAGCCTGCAGGGCAAGGCCAAGGGCACTCAGGGCGGCCACCCCTGGAAAGGCACCAACCACACCCGGGCTCTCCCGAAGGAGAGGGGGGAGCGTGCCGTTCCTCATGGGACCCCCTCATCGCCCCTTGTCCAGACCTGCGGGCCCGCCTGCCCCCCGCACCTTCCGTGCACACGCAGCTGTAGGTGTTGGGCCCGTCCAGGCACTTGGCGCCATTCTTGCAGGGCGTGCTGGCACACTCGTCCACGTCATACTGACACAGGTGCCCGGTGAAGCCTGCAGCCAGAACGGGGCCGCAGTCACACCCAACGGGTGCCGAGCGCCCCGTGGCCGAGCCTCGGCCAGGCCAGGGCAGGGAGTTCCTCCCCAGGGCACACTCCGCTCAGCCCTCCCAGTCTCCTCTCGCTCCCTCTCAGCGCCTGCCCCTCCGGGAGGGGCCTCCTCTCAGATGGACTCCAGCCGCTGTGGTCCCGGCCACGCCGGGCCGTGAACGAGGCCCCCCGCTCAGCATCCGGGACGGCTGATTTCTACCTTGCGGGCCCACGGCTCTGACCCGCAGGGCCTCCCGAGCGCCAGCGTCCTGGACCCACAGACCCTCCTGCCCCAGGCTCCTCGAGCCCTCCTGTCGCATCCGCTGTGGGCCAGCGGAGGCGGGGAGCGCGGGGCAGGCCTCACCGCCTAAGCTCCTCGGGGGTCTGGGGAGCACCCTTCTCCCCAGGGGAGCCCCAGCAGCAGGGAGGATTTCTGCGTCCCGGGCCGCCCCGATGCCCAGCTTGGCCTGACCACTCCCGAAGTGAAGTCCTTGCATCCCAGCCCCTAAGGGACCTGCCTGGCGGCCCTCGGGACACTACAAGCCCAGGCCTGAGTGGAGAGCCTCTAGCGGACGGTCGGAGCTCCTGGGTCAGCTCCCCTAAAGGGAGGGCAGGGGCTCGGCGGCGGCCCCGCGGGGGACGGGCCTCACCTGTGGGGCACTCGCACAGGAACTCGTTGATTTTGTCCAGGCAGCGGCCGTTCTGGAGGCAGGGGCTGCTGGCACACTCGTCCGTGTTGACCTCGCAGTGGACGCCCTCGTAGCCTGGGGGTGGGGGCGGGGCGGGGGCACAGGGTCCGTGAACAGCCCCGGCGACGCCCCACCACGGCTCAGGGCTCAGGGCGGAGGGACGGACTCCTGGCTCCGGCTGCCGCAGAGGCGACCGACCAGCACCCTCTGCACCTGTCCTGCGGCTCCCCTGGCGCCTCGGGCCCCCGCCCCCACCCCACCCGCCCCCCAGCCCTGGTGCCGCTCTCTGGGCTGGTGCCGGTGGGCTGGCCTGGGCAAGCGTGGAGGCCAGGGGCACCAAGGGGTCGCCGGGGGGGGGGGGCTGCCAGGGGGTCACCCCGACACACAGGAGGCCGGCTCCACGCACCAGGCATGCAGATGCACTGGAACTCTCCGATCTGGTCCAGGCAGGTGGCGTCATTCTGACACGGGTTCGAGACGCACTCGTTGACGTCAATCTCGCAGCGCGGGCCCGTGTAGCCCTGCAGACACTGGCACTCGAAGGAGCCCAGCGTGTTGATGCACTTGCCTGCGTGCTCACAGGGGTTGGCGCCTGGCAGGGGACAGCATGGGGGATGTGGCACCAGCGAGAGGCTGCTTCAGGGCCCCTGACTGACGGGCCGCTCTGGGGCACGCCCACCCCCCATCAGACAGGCAGTCCTCCCCATGGGGGGGGGTCACGCCTCCTCCGTCAGACCAGACACCCTCTGAGGGCAGAGTCCCTGCCACCCCCACCCCGCCCCCCCACCCCCCGCCGCATGTCCTGCCCGGCGCGCACCCAGGGAGCACTCGTCCACGTCCTGGCTGCAGGCCGGGCCCGTGTAGCCCGAGGGGCAGGTGCAGATGGCCTTGCCGTTCACGGGGTTGGTGTCACAGTTGGAGCCCTCGTTGCAAGGGTTGCTGATGCAGGCGTCGTTGAGGTGGCAGAGCAGACCTGGGCGCGGCGGGAGCGGTCGGTCAGCGGGGCGCTGCCTCTCCCGGCCCGGGGACCCCGGGGACAGCGGCCGCCCACAGCCCCCCGCGCCCCCCGCCCCACCCCCTCCGGCCAGGGGCTCACCGGTGCGGCCGTGCGGACACTCGCAGTAGAAGGAGGCCACTCGGTCGTGGCAGGTGGCGCCGTGGAAGCAGGCGGCGCTGGCGCAGTCGTCGATGTTCTCGCTGCAGTCCTCCCCCGTCCAGCCGTTGACGCACACGCAGTTGTAGCCGCCGTGGGTGTTGTGGCAGGTGCCGCCGTTCTGGCAGGCGTTGGGCATCAGCTGGCACTCGTCAACATCCTCCGTGCAGTACTGGCCTGCGGGGGGTCCGGCCCGTCACGCCTTGACCGCCGGTGCGGGGCCACCTCCTCCAGGAAGCCCTCCCAGGCAGACTCCTCCACCCGCCGCAGCCTGGGCCGCTGTCTCCCCGGGCCCTGCCCCCCCCACTCCCGCCCGGATGGGCTCTGGGCCCATCACTCTGCCATGGGCACCGGTGCTGGGGGGGGGTCCCACCCTTGTCCCACCCTTGTCCCACCCTCGTCTGCCATCCCCAGATGCCGGCCCCGGCTTGGCTGAAACCCAGGAGACCCGACCGAGGTGCGGGGCCGTCTGGGGGCTGCACTCGGTGACCCGCAGGATGAGCCAATGGTGGCACGGGGGCCTCAGATCCCGGTCTCGGGCAGGGGCTGCCCCCAGTCACGCCACCCTTTCCGGACCACGCTCCCCGTGCAGGCAGTGTAGCGGGTGGTGGGGGGGCGCCCCCGCCCGGCTGCTCCCCTGTGCGCCCACCTGTCCACTCAGGCGGGCAGCGGCAGTTGTAGGTGTTCACGCCGTCCACGCAGGCGCCCCCGTTCTTGCAGCCGTTCCCGGGACAGTCGTCGACATTCTCCTCGCAGTTCTGGCCGGTGAAGCCTGCGGCAGGGGCGCCAGGGGCCCGGTCAGGCCCCGCCGGCTGCGCTCGCCCGAGCGTCCTCCCGGCTGGACCCACGACACCCTGCTCTGGCCCGGCCGCTGCCTCTCCAGGGCCCGCCCTGGGACGCCCACCGCCTCGGGGCCCTCGAGACACCCCCCGGCTCTCCCCGCTCCCCGTGTGACCAGGCCCCACACTCCAGAGCCCACAGGTGACACGCTCCTCTCTGAGGAACCACTGTGCGAAGGGCCCGAGGAACAGATGGGAACTTGGGACCACGGGATCCGGGTGGTCCCTTTGTAAACGTCCTGCGTCCTGCGTAGGGGAGCTCCTGGGGGCGGCTGTGAGCAGGGGCTGCCTGCGGGTGAGGCACTGTGCTGGGACTCCTAGAAGCCCCGGGGGACTGCCCTGGGGCTGGGGAGGGCTCCAGGCAGAGGCCCGCCCTCAGCTTCCCAGGAACAGAGGTGCGGTGCCCGCTTCTCGCCCCCAGGCCGGGCCGCCTCCACGCCAGTCAGCTATTAACCCGCCCAACTCCCGCCGGTTCAATCATCGACCCAGAAAGGTGCGCCTGACGATAGCCCAAACCTACAGCCAGTTACTGATTAACGCCCCTCCCGGACTGCCTTTGAACCTGTCTCCTGCCCTACGAGAGCCAACCCCCTCCCTCAGGCCCCCCACCCCACAGTGCCCTGCAGGGGGAGGCAGGGGGCCTGGAAGAGCTGAAGTGGACAGCGTTTTCGAGGGAGTACCCCAAGTCAGAGCCCGGAGCCCAAGTATGTCGTGGGGGCCCCGAGCATGCCTCCCCCCTGGCACACCTCCAAGGGTCTCCTACGGTGCCACTCGGCACACGAGCCGGGCTAGCCCTCACCCAGAGAAATCTCGCCCTGCCGGCCCCGGCAGGACCCAGCACCGGCTCCACGCATGGGGTATCCTCTGACGGGTCCCCACGGCCCACCTCCTCCAGCCCTCACTGCGGCCCCTGGAGGGCAGGCCTCTCTTGAGACACGCGGCTGGATGGGAGGTCCTAGACCCAAGGTCACCAGGACAGCCAAGAGGCATCTGAACCCAGAACCGGGGGGGTGAGCCCGGCGAGTGGGCTTGGCTCTTAGCCCCCAGGGACAGCCGACCAGCCGGCGGCACTGGGGGGGCCAGGGGGCAAGGGGAACACCCAGGGACACCCGGGAAACGCACGCCCTCGGAGTCTGCACACAAAGCTGGCTGGTGTGGTGACGAGGCCCCCCGCTTTGCAGGGCCGCCGGGTCAGTGCTCCCGTCACCCCCAGGTCGGCTGGGCCTTGCGCGCCCAGGACCCAGATCCCAACGACCCAGGAGATTTTTAAGCTTTTCATCCGTACTCTTATTTTTAGACCAACAGCGGCAAAACTGACTCAAAAGCTACCGTGGGAAGGTCAGCCCCTACAGCAGGGATGGCGGAGCCGCTGGGGGAGCTGCCCCACGCCACCCCCACATCCAGGGCAGACAGGCCATCTGGGCTCAGCGACGTGAGCTCCGACCACAGGGCAACGAGAGGCCCACGGAGGCACAAGCCAGGGCGTCCCTGCAGCTGCGCCTCGCTCCCTAACTCTCACGTGGTTCCGGGGAATTCAAGGTGCTCAGAGCAGGGCAAAGAGCCGGGGGCCACGAGGGCAGGGCCACCCGCGGGGCGGAGGGAACACCGGGGAGGGCACACCTGTCCAGCCAGGCTCACCCAGGAGCCCGCCCTGGGGGCTGCAGGGACCCCGGCTCCCTGGCACGGGGGGGGGTGGGGAGAAGTGCTGGGCAGTCAGAGCAGACCCCACCCCCAGGCAGAAGTGAGGTGCCCGGACCCCTAGGCTGGGCTCCTCCTCACTGGCACCCCCTTTCCGGACCCACCCGGCCCGCACCCCCGGGCCTCCCCTGGGCAGTACCTGGCAGGCAGGCGCACTCATGCGTGGCGTCACCCGTGGGGCGGCAGGTGCCCCCGTTCTGGCAGGGCGAGGGGCTGCAGGGCACGTAGGGCAGCTCGCAGTGGGGGCCAGTGTGGGCGGCGCGGCAGGCGCAGCGGTAGGAGCCCACCTCGTTGTGGCAGGTGCCCCCGTTGCGGCAGAGCCCGGGGCTCTGGCTGCACTCGTTGACGTCCTGCCTGCAGGTGGGGCCGTGGAAGCCGGGCGGGCAGCGGCAGATGTACGAGGCCTCGAAGGGCAGGCACTGGCCGCCGTTGGCACACGGGTTGGAGGCGCACGGGTCGGCCTGCTGGCACGTCTTCCCTGAGGGGCAAGGGGGAGCGAGGGGTCGCGCCGGTGCCCGGGGGGCGACCTCCCGGCACAACGGGGGTGCCGGCCTGGCCCAGACCCGACGACGGCGGCACTGTCTCTCTGACTGCCGGGACCCCACGGCTGGTGGAGGGAGGCGGCCTCGAGACCAGGCCCAGACTGTCCCCTCCAGGGTTCACGTTCTTTCGAAACCTACGCTCCAGCGCCCCCGCTGCCCGAGCTCCTGACGCAGGGCCAGCGCCCCCCTGGGGACCGGCGAGACAGAGTGGCCCCTTCCTCACAGAGGCAGGGAGCGGCGGGGTCCCTGGAGCGGGTGTCAAGGCTACAAAAGGGGCCGGGGACTCCGGGGCAGAGGTCGCAGACTGCGGGAAGTCCTAGACCCCCGCCCGGCACATCCCGGAACGCGGGCAGCGGCGGCGGGAGGGCTGGGGCCCGGGGGCCCTCACCTGACCAGCCCGGTGGGCAGCGGCACTTGTAGTCGGTCAGCGTGAGCAGGTCACAGGTGCCGCCGTTGCGGCAGGGGTTGGCGAGGCAGGCGTTGTCGCGGGGCGTCAGGCAGAGGGGCCCGGAGAAGCCCAGGCGGCAGGTGCAGGCGTAGTCCACCAGGCCCCCGTGGTCCACCACGTGGCAGGTCCCGGCGTTCTTGCAGGGGGCGCTGAGGCAGGGGTTGGGCGCCTGGCATCGCTGGCCCGCGAAGGCCCCGCTGCAGCTGCGACAGACAGGCCAGAGCGGTTACTCCCACCGGCTCCCCGCCCGCCCGGCCGCGTCACTCAGCACCGGCGGGGGCCGTCCCGCAGCTGTCCCTGGGGAGCGCCAGCGGCCGTCAGACCTCCCCCCACCCCGGGCGGCACGTCCTGGGACCAGACAGAGGTGGCGGTTGCACAACGCCACGGAACTGTGCGCTTTAAAGTGGTTAAGTTTCTATTAAATGAATTTCACCTCAATAAAAAAGAATGATTATGTTAATTGTGGCAGTGGGTTGGAGACGAGAAAGCTCGGTGGGCCGGGCCCGATTTCATAACCCTCCTGAGCGCCTGTGTGGCCACAGAGAAAGGGACGCACAGGCCCGCCGCCGTTCCCGGGGAGGGGTGCTCTCAGACCCTTTTGTTTTGGGGGCCGGTCGGCTCCTCCTCAAGCTGTTCGGTAACCAACGCGCCTTATTTGGGTATTAAAGAGTTCACAGCTTTTTTCTCTCTTTTTCTTTTTTTAAAAATTTTTAACGTTTATTTTTGAGAGACAGAATCAGAGCACAGGCAGGGCATGAACAGAGAGAGGGAGACACAGGATCCGAAGCAGGCTCCAGGCTCCGAGCTGTCAGCACAGAGCCCGACGCGGGGCCCAAACCCACGAACCGCGAGATCATGATCTGAGCCTAAGTCGGACGCTTAGCCGACGGAGCCCCCCAGGTGCCCCCCAGCTTTTCTTCTCTCAATACCCGCGTGATCCACAGACACGGGGCTGCAGACACAGCAGAGAGGCCCCCTTTGGGGTCTTGTCTGCCGGGAGCCCCACAGCGGGCACCCCACCCCCACCCACGCGCGGCGCTCGGACATGGCTTCCCCCTTCGGGATCAAGTCTACATCATCCGGGCAATGTCAGCTGGGAGCAGATAAGCCCATTTCCCAGCAAGAGAAACCAAAGGCACCAGGGGGAGCATCCTTCCCAGGCTCCTGGCGGGCCGGCCCGGGCTGGGGAGTGGGGGAGGGTGGGGATGAAGGTCACCACGTCCACTGGTGTGTGGCCCGCCCCAGAAGGTGCCGCTCAGGCTCCCACGGGAGCAGATGGACGGGGGAGGAAGGACGGTTCTCGTGGGTTCTCTGCCGGGACGGGGCTCAGCACCTGCCGCACCACGCCAGGGCCCCCCTTGGCCACCTGTTGGTCCAGCTTCTAGAGCCTGAGCCATAGACTGCCCGTCGAGGCCACCCTGTGGCCTTGTACTCGAGGGAAAAGCTCAGAAGAGGCTCTGGGACCAGCCACGCATTGTTCTTCCCAGCGGCGAAGTCTCTGAGGCATATCGTGCCCCCGGCCCGCCCCCCCGCCCGCCTGGCCTGGGAAGGCAACCGGGAAGCTGCACCCACAGCCCCAGGCACCGGGTGGGCGGGGCCTCCTGTCCCTGGCAGAGGCGGGTGGGGGGGGCTGGTGGGGAACCTGGGGTCCCCGGAGGAAGAGGGCGCCCTCCCAAGCACGAAACCCCCCCCTCTTTCAGAGCCCACCCCACAGCAGTCACACGGGGACCCCTACCCTCAGCAGTCCTCGCTGCCCGCCCTCCTCCTGCCTGCCCCAGGGGCTGGAACCAAGCCTGCATGGGTGGGGTGGCCATCTGAGGGGCTGGGGTCTCGGGGTCTCTGCAGGCCTGGGAGGCAGCTGTCTCCCTGAAGGTTTTTCTTTGCGGCTACAGCTTGGGTGAGGCGGGCAAGGACAACACAAAATGGCCACTGGGGCCCACCATCTGTCGTCAGAAGCCAAAAGTCCCAAACCAACTGGCCTAAAGAAAACAAGTCGCCTCCGGGGCCCCAGGGCGGGAACTCAGGCCGGAGCAAGGTTCTTGCCCAGCCGGCTCGGGAAGGAGGCAGCAGGGCCGGCCGGCTCCTCTGAGAGGCACAGACCCCAGAAGCAGGTGCCCTCACCCCTGCACGGCTACACTCCAGGAGTCTGGGGAAGGGGCACTCGGATCCCGCGTGGCACTGTGGGCTCGGAGTGCAGCGATGGGGGATGGGGGGACAAGGCAGCGCCTCCCCCAACCGATCAATGCCCTCCATTGTCAGGCGGGAGCTGGCCACCGCTCACCGCTCGGAGAAAAGGCTCTTTTTTCTTTCCCAGCCACTGACGGAGCGGGCGGGCGGCGGGTACTGGATAGAGGGCGCTTGGTCATCAAAGCAGGGTGGGAGCCCGCCTTATCCGCACCACCCTCTCCTTCTCTGAGCCCTGCTGGCTCGAGGGGAGGGATGCCTTCGTGGTCCCAGGGGGGCGTCCCCGGGCTCCGCTGCCATCAGACCAAACCCTGACTTGTCAGGACGCCGGGCGTCCCCAGATGCACCGGAAGGCTCTGCCCCAACACACACTCCAGACCCTCCAGCCGCAGGACAATATCCCTGTGAACGGTCCCCCCACCTCCAGCCACCCGACCCCCGAGTGGGGACCCCCGTGGGAAGACTGTGGGAGAGCCCACCTGGACAGGTCACATCCTAGCCAATGGGGCTGGGTTATGCTGGGCCAGCAAGGGAAAATACGCCAATAAATCAGGCGTCGGTAGTGTGGACAAAGGCTGGCCGGGGAGCAGGTGCGCCTGTGGCCGGGGACGCGGGCGGCAGCTGCTCCCAGCCGGGCGCGGCGGGCCGCCAACGAGGGCGGGCGGGGCAGGAGCCAAGGCGGCTCCTCCGCGGGGGAACGCGGCCGCTGAGAGGGCCCATTGTCTGCCCTGCTCCTGCCCAGGCCGGGCAGACACCGCCGTGAAGGCATGCCGCCCAGCCCCACGGCCGCCATCCACCGTCGGCGCCCCCGCCACAGGCCAGGCAGGGCCGGGAGGGAGGGGCGGCTCCCGCAGATGGAACAGTAGAGGCAGGTGCTTTGCGAAGTAGTGTGGGGTCCGAGGTACAACCAGGGCTTGGCCTGGAGCCTGAGCCAAGAGGAAGCACCAAGCCCGGCACAGCTCTGGGCCAGTCCTGAAGCCCATCCCTCCCCCCGCTGCCCCCAGCCCCGCTCTGGCCCTCTAGCTCGGGGCCAGCTGCGGCCAGGCCATCTCGTTCTCCTCTGCACCTGCGTGCGCCTCTCTCCCAACCTGGCCGTAACGCTGGGGCTTCCCAGGGACACACACCTGCGGCCCCCTCTGCTCCCACCCAGACTTCCCTGAGGGGGCAGGAGGGGCCCTGAGGCCCCTGCTTGGACGTGGCCAGTCTGTCTTCCATGCTGGCCCTGGGGGGTTAGTGCAAGCTCGGTGGGGCTGGGCACTGGGCTTGACGAGGAAGACCACACCCCACGCCTTCCTCCAGCGGGCCCAGCTCAGGGCCTCGAGTGACCTGAGCGACCCCTCCTGCCCGCCCCGTGCCCCTCCTGGAGGAAGCCACCCAGCGTTTGCTCCTCCACCTGCCTGTCCTCCCGCCCCGCAGGCTGCCTGGGGGTTCCGGGCCAGCCCAAGCAGCAGGGGAGTGACTCCAGGGGAAGGGCAGTGGAGGGGCCGCTAGGGGGCCGGGCTTCCGAGAGGAGCGCCAAATGGCTGCTGGACCCCCGCAGCCGCGACGCTTTGTTCCCGCCTCAATATTCCCACCCTGCTGCCCCCTCCCCGCCCGCCAGCGCTGCTCCGTAGAAATGCAAGTCCAGGGAGCATCCAGAGGCAGACGCCGCCCCGACCTTTCACCCTCTTTCACCCGGGACGAATTCTAAATTGCACTGTTTTCTTTCCTAAACTAAGCGGCCATCTGCCACCCCCAGGGGACAGATGACAGCTCCCTCTGCCCCCAAACTAGGAGAGAGGGAGGGACTAAGTAGTGAGAAGTGCTGTACTCAGTTCTGCCCTCAAGGAGTTTGTGTTCCAGGGGTGAGGACACCCCGGCCGGCTGGTGGGGGGCAGTGAGTGGCACCCCTCCTTCTGTCCCCAGGAGAGGGGCCTCCCGGGGGCACAGCTGAAATGTAGTTCAGTCAGAGGAATTTTGGGGGGCGAGGGGGTGGAGGCCTCCACCCCACTCTGCCTGCCGGGGCCTCAGTTTCCCATGAATGCAGCGGGGGTGGGGGTCAAGGGGACCTCCCGTGCCCCTCACCTGGCGACCCAACCGTCTGGGCAGAGGGGCCCCTAGGCAGCGCCGGGATTGATCTGCGCAGTATCCACTGTGTTCCTGGGAACAGGTTTACTGGACCAGCTGAGCTGGCGTGTTTGAGGCAATCTGTGGGGACATAAGGGCTTCCCCTGCAGAGCTGACCCACCCCGCGGGGACCTCTAGCACGCCTTGCCCGCCTCCCCCCCGACCCGGGCCGCCTGTGTCCTTACAGCAAGGAGCCACCTGGATGTAATCAGCCATCCCCTCCTTAACCAACGCCACCTGTGCTAAGCAGAAGCCCCCCCCCCCCCCAGGTGTGGCGGGGAAGTCCCCTCCGGGCCCACCTCCTGCCCAGGCCACTGTGCCGCTTCGTTTCCCCGGGCTCTTGAGGAGCAGGACGGGGGCTCTCTGCTCCTCACCAAACCCCTGCCCGAGAGCTGCCTGCTCCCAGGGAGGCCTGAGCAGGGCCGGGGGCGGGGGGGGGGTCCTGTCTGCCTGCCTGCAGCAGAATGCCGGCCAAGAAGCCCCCTCCCCGAATCGCCGCTGCTGCCCCTCCTTGAGCTTTCTACCCAGGAAGCGGACCAGCCTGGGCAGCTTGGCCAGGAGCTTCTGAGACCCTCGGCCTGGGAAGAAGAGAACCAGCCATGTCCCAGCCCCCTACAGGGAAGACTGAAGCCAGGACGGAAAGGCATCGGACCCTGGGGCCCCAGAGGTGGAGCCATGGGAAGGGGGCCGACGAGCCCAAGTCTTCCTCTGGGCAAACTTGGGGGCATTCCTGGGACCTCAGCCCCTCCTTAGGCAGAGGCCAGTCCAAGTCCCCCCCGCCCCATACCCCAGCAGGGAACCCCCGTCTTTCAGGAGGGATTGGCTCCTAAGTGCTGATTTGCTCACTGCCGGCAGTCGGGCAGCTCGGCAACCGCTGGGGGCCTTTCCCACTGGGAACCAGAGCTCAGCTCTGGGGAACGAAGCCCCCAGGAGAGGGGAGACCTGGGCCAAGTGGGAACTGGCCCCCTGCCCTGCCCCCCCAAGTCCCCAGGTTCCTCTCAGACGTGCAGGAGCTTTGTCCAGACACCTGTTGGCGGGTGGGGCTAGGGCTCGGGCAGGGCCTCCGCTGTGCTCACCGGCCCCTGCACCCCCCAGCCCTCTGCAGTCTCTCGGCTTCTACCCCTTTCTGCTTCGGCTCCCTCCCTGACTTGACCCGCAGTCAGAGGGCACAGGGTGAGGAGGGGTGGGTGTGGGGGGGAGGGGGGTGTGTGACTACAGCAGGGGGGCGCCCGGGGGGCTGGGGCTGCTCCCAGGGCCTTGGGGAGCAGCGAGGGCTCTTACTGACAGACCCGCACCCCACAGCAGCCCAGCACACGCAGCGGGGCCGGGGGGAGGGGGTGTGCAGCCTGCCCCAGCGGCCGAGGGCCCACAGGGCCCAGGCTTTCCGGCCCCAACAGCTGCTGACAGCGCTCCCGGCTCTTTGTCTTGGATCTTCTCCCCAGGCTGCGTCTCTGGATGGTCTAAAATACGCTGGGAAGCGGAAGTGCAGGAACAGCCCGGCTTCCTTCCTCGGCTCTGGGGGGAAGCCCTTTGTGGGAGGACGAACCTGCCCTGGGAAGCCACCTTTCCCACCGCAGGGAAAACAATGCCCCCAAATGGCTCATTGTCCCCATGTCACTCAGAGCCACCCCACCCTCAACGTGGGAAGCGCAGCGGTCTGAAGGGAGGGAAAGGCCACGGGAGGGAAAGGCCGGTGGCGGTGGCTTCCTGAGCTGGGCCAGCAGCAGGGGGCAGAGGCGACCCAGGCCCACCCATGGTGTGGGGCCAGGTGCTTGCAGGGCCAGCAAGCACAGGGTCCCCCGGGGTCATGAGAGAGCGCCATGGCTGTGAGGCACGTCAGGAAAAGTCTGCTACATCGTCCCCCCCCCCGAGAAAATCCCCGCTCCCCCATCCCCCAAAAGACAGCCGCAAACTAGAGACAAGGTTGGAGCGTGTGTCCTCGCCCGGGTCTCCCAAACACCTGCGGCCCCCACCACAGCCCAGGGGGGCCTCTGCTCCCCACACCCGCACCCCCCGAGCGCTCAGATGCAGTGAAGGAATCGACAGGCTCGCGAGGCCACAGGGAGGGCTTAATCCGAGACTCGATTAATTAAGTCAGCAAGTGCAGGCTGAGCTCCACGCTCAGAAGCTCCGAAGCCAGAGAGGATTCTGGCAACTTCCTGCCTCTGCTCCCAGCAGGTGCCATCTCAGGGGGTGTGGGGAGAGGAGACGGCTGCAATCCCGACCCCCAGCCGGCCAGGGCGAGCGCTCAAGGGGCACCTGAGCCCTGCACCCTGTGTCTTGCAAGGACACCGAGGACCCCCTCGAGTGGGCTCCAGGACGACGAAAGAGGACCCGTAATTAGATTCCCGGCTTCACCTCATGGGGTTCCCAAAATGGCCCCGAAGGTACACGCTGGGCCCATTTCACAGATGAGAAAACCAGGGCTGAGGCATTTGCCCACCGTACCACCTGGACTTAAATGCAACTCTTAACCTCTCCTGCCACTGGGGGTGGCCAGGAGCCAGTCACCCAGGGCGGTCAGAGCAGGGCCGCCCCCCTAGAGGCAGCTAAGGGTCGGGCAGGAGCTCCGAGCATAGAGGAGGGAGGCTGTGTTTCCCCTGCACCCCACTGCCCTGCCCGGAGGCCTGGGCTTCCCCCCTGCCCACCTGACCTCCCCGGACCTGGAGGGGCCGCAGCACGCAAGGCATTCTTCCATCCATCGGCACAGGTGAAACACGAAACCCGGGGTGGGGGTGGGGTACGGGGGAGAGGTTGGGGAATCAGGAGGCCTCCCAGCCAGCTCGCGGGTGGGACTTCTCTGGGTCCCTGTCCAGCAGGAGTGCTGGTCACACCTGTGCTGGGCACCCCTGTGGCTTTCCTACCTGTCTATAGACACCGGATGACAGGGACGGAGCTCACACCCAGCCTGCCCCTTCTGCGCTCCACCGGGGCTCGGGCAGGGCCGGCCGCGGGCTGCCTCTGGCTAAGCCGTGGCATAGGCATATGCTCAGCCCTGGTCCCAAAGGTCACCGCCATCCTGCCCTGGTCACCAGCCCCTTTCTCTCTGGCCCTCTCTTCTCATTCTCGCCCACCGAGACCACCAGGCCCCACAACCCCCAGCCCCTGGCTATCACCCTGGGCCCAGCACCACCTCCAAGGGGTCCTGGGACACAGCAAATACCAGAGACAGAATCCAGCCAGTTGCACCAGGCCGGGGGTGGGGCCTGCACTGTCACCCTCTGGGGACGCCCGGGTGTCCTGGGACAGTTGGCATGGGTCCGGGCCCTCTGGAGGGCTTTCCTCCCCTGCAGGGGTAGTGGGAGGCTCCTGGGCTGGGCTTGACCTTCTGCCCCAGTGCGACCTCACCCGAACGCTGGAGCAGGGCTGGTCTCTGGCAGAGCTTTCTGGACGAGACCTTGCGGCGCGAGGCAAGGGCTCCAGTACAGAGTAAACCTCGACCAACTTGCTCCGTCGGGGGAAGGGGGCGGCCGGCACACCGGACCAATCGGTACGAATACACACGGACACAAAGGGGCGCGACTTAGGATAGCCCCCCGCAGGCCGCGAGGACGGCACCTCCAGCGGCCCGCAACTATGTGGGATGCTTCACCCGGCTCGAGGTCCTGGAGGAAAGGACCAGGGAGGGGAGTGGGCAGCCCAAGGTCACAGAGCCCATGCGGTGGAAGGAAGCCTGTGCTGTTGATGGAGCCGCCGCCCCGGCCCCCTGGGAGCCCCGTGCTGAAACAGGGGAAAGCCCAGCACAGGGCAACCAGCGTAGAGGGCATCTCCCCACGGGCTGGAAGCCAGGCCTCCCAGAACCTGGAGCCGCCCACCTGCTCGGGCCTCCACTTCCGGCTCCGTGCCCACTCTCATCGCCGGCCCAGGCCCGACTGAGCACAGCACAGGCACCAGCCGAGCACGGGCCCGGGGCCCCGGACCAGCAGCGGGGCAGGGGGGGTGGTGAGGCACCACCACGCTCTGAGCCCCAGCCACACACAGATGCTGGGGCTCACAGCTGCACCTGGCCTCCCCGATCTGACCTGGCGCTCCACCAGCCAGGGCTGAGGCCGCCCTCATTCTGACCACTGGAGGGGGAAGTGAGGGGGGAAGTGAGGGGGAAGCCCCGCCCCGGGGGGGGGGGAGCCAGGACCGGCCAGGCCAACAGGTGGAGGAGCCCTCGGGTTGACCTGGAAGGCCCTCCCTGGAGGGAGGGGGAGACAGGGGCCCTGAGGGGCGGAAGTACGGCAGGACCCTCCCCACCGCCCAGTCTGAGCTCGGCATCTCTCTTACTAAAAAGCTGCTGAGAAAAATACACACACTCAAAACTCTGGCTTCTTCCCCAAATGTCTCATTTCCAGTAACTGTGTAGTTTCCGCTCGTCGACAAACCAACGCAGAGGAAATGGTGGGAGGCAGGTCCCCAGCCCCACGACAGGGCCCTGCTGCGAAGGCATGGAGGACCCTTCCAGAGGCCGCCAGCTGCTGCTCTCCCCGCCCACCCTGTCCTGCGGCGCCCCCCGGCACCCCCCCAACAGCCCGGCCCGGCTGCTGGGAGGCCTGCTGTGGCCCCGGCCTGGCCGCCCAGCTGGGCGTAAGCGGGGGCAAACTCCTCCCTGGGGGCCTGGAGCAGGCTTGTAACCCAGAGTCAACAGTTGTGGCCCCCTGGGCAGATGCCTGTGGCTCACGCTGTGACCCAGGCCGGGCCACGACCGTGGGGTGAAGACGGCAGGAGGCCGGCCCGGAAGGGTCCCCAGGGAAGGGAGCAGCTGAGGCCCCAAGGGAGCAACAGCTTCTTCCCAGCCTGGCCCGGCGACCCGTGTGGGTCCGAGAATTCTCAGGGTGGGTGGGCGGGGGTCTCATGCCCTGTGGCCACCTCTCAGACCATGACCATCGGCCTTGGCTCCCCCGTGGGGAGAGCGGTTTTCTCACCTGTGACAACAGACTGACGCGGGGACAGAGTGACGAGGGGACCACTTTCCCAGCGTTAACGGAACCAATTGGAGCCCTGCCAGCCAGCCCATCGAGCCCCAGCCCCAGACCGCACAGCAAAGGTGGTAACGTGGCCACTTCCCTGGTGAAAATCTGAGACCACCCCCCAGCGTGAGGCCTGACCTCCCGCCAGCCAGCCAGGCTCCCGCCAGGCGCCCACCGGTCTCTGGGCAGCCCGTGCGGGTGGGGCCAGGTGAGTGGCCAGTGTCCTGTGGCTGAGGGACCCCACCTTGGCAGGGCGAGCTGTCCGGGAGAAGAGTCCAAAACAGCATCTGGGCCTGGCCTGATCCAGAGACACCCCAGCTCTGTGTGGGGCCCCCCAGCCCGGGACCCGGCAGGGGCTGGCAGCTGTATCTGAGGGACGCTCAGGTGTGGGAACTGCAGGGGTGGCCATCGAAGGCCAGGCTCTCCAGTGCACGCCTCCCACACGTCCCCCCTCCCCGCCCCGTCGCTCCCTCCCCCCCACACCCTCCAGCCCCACCGCCCCCACCAAGGCCTACTGGAGAGCAGAACTCCTTCCAGGAAGCTGGGAGCCCCAGACAGCTCCCACTGCTTAGGGGAGGGAAGCCCCAGGTCTGATCTCCAGAGAAGGCCCCCGGCCCAACGAAGGGCGGCAGAAGGGGCAGGCGGCCTGGTGGGCGAGGCCGGGCCTCTCAGAGGCGTCCACAGCCCACTCAGAGAAGCAGCTGTATCAGGGAGGGAGCAGGGAGAGGACAATGCTTAACCTAACTCACTTTAAGGTGTTAATGACAGACATCCTCGTCCCTGCTGACCCCTGCCCCCAGCTCAGGGGAAAGGGGAGAAAGCTGTTTGGGGGCCACCTTTGCCAGTGGGTACACGGTCAGAAGGGACCGTGTGACGGTGAAACACAGGTATTTCTGTCCCGGAGTTCCCCGGGGGTCTCGGAGAGGCACAGACAGTGACACCACCCCCTTCCCTCCCCCACCAAGGGGGAGGAGTCCAGATGCTAAGGAATCTGCCTGACCGGGAGGGACCCTCTGTCAAGGGTCCCCAGCCCCCTCTGCTGCCCTGCAGGAGACACGGAGGCTCCCTTAGCCCAGAGGGCAGCATGTGAGGGTCCCATCTGTGTCTAAGAGCAAGGGGCCAGGCCCCCAGCCCTCTCTCACCTTGAATAGGGTTGAGGGCCGCCCCTGCCGGGGCCACCCCTGGAAAGTCGGCGCCGACCCTGAGAGTCCGGGGAAAGATGTGCTCTCACCCCAGGGGGAAGACCGGGAGGCAGGCAGATGGTGGGGCCGGGGACCCCCCCTTGCCTCTCTGCCCCTCTGCTGGGGGTGTGCTGCCGAGGACCTGGGGCAGCCCCAGGCCCGCAGCAGACACGCCCTGAGGCTGTGTCCCGCACGAAACGGGATCAGGAGGCTGCTCTTCTCTCGCGGGCCGCTGTCTGTCCCACCACCTAGTCCTGAAACATCACATCCCGTCTCCTGTGCTCAGGCCCTGTGTCTGCCTTGTCCACTCCAGCTCATAGTAAGTGCTCAATAAAAACCTCCTCTTGCCCCGTCCCTGCAGCACCAGGCAGGGGGAGGGGGAGCCTGGAGGTCTCCAGCTCTGTGGCCCCGCGTGCTCCTCTGGGCCGGCCACTGCATGGCGGCTGGCGAGAGCCTGAGAAGGTGGGAGGCCAGGTTTTCCTGGGCGACGGCCCCAGCCCCGCGCAGAGAGGCGCCAGGCAGGAACGGCCACACCAGGGGCCTCTTCTCATGTGAACTGTCTGGGACGGGACAGGCCAGTCCAGAGACGGAGAGAAGGCTGGGGCTCGGCGGGGCCGGGGACCAGGAACACGGGATGCCCGTTTAGTGGGATCAGCCCTGGAGGAGGAGCACCCAGGGAGGCGGCGGGAGGAGGGTTTTTACTGAGCAATTAGTACGTGCCGGAGGTGGCAAGGTGGGCTCAGACCCCGAGTTCGGGAGAGGGCACGTGCAGGACCCAGACAGGCCACGGGAGTGGGGCAGTGGAGGGGGGCGGGGCAAAGCTTTGGAACCAGCCGGTGGTGGTCGCACCGCCTTGTGAATGTATTAAGGGCTCCTGAATTGTACACGTCGAGTGACTAAGACAACAAAATTTATGGTGTGTGTAACTGACCACCAAAACACCCACATGTATATCCATTCCGCCCCAAATCTATTTGCCAACCTACGTCCTCGGAGCAGGAGCAGGGGCAGGGTGGGGCGGGGCGAGGTCTCAAGAAGCCTGCCCAGGCTGTTTCGGAAAAGGGCCTTCCTCTGCCTGCGGGCCCCTTGCACCCAGAACACCTGTCAATCACTGCCCCCTCTGCAGGTCCCCCCCCCGGACCCCCCCCAAGGGTGGGCCAGGTGGTGAGAACACCGCAGTCTAGAGCTGGCCCCAGACTGGCAGCACCTGCCACGCAGCACGGCCAAGAGGCCCAACTCCGGGGCACCTCCGCCCCCCCCCCCCACTGCTGCCCGCCCCCGCCCCCCGGACATTCGCAGGCCTGCGCCGGGGTCCTGCTGGGCCGCACCCGCTGGAGAACTCTAGGGGCCCCCAAACCCAGCTGCCTCACGTACAGAGGGGGAAAGCGAGGCCGAGGGGAGGAGACACGTGTGTGAGGGGGCATGGGGTGGGGCCCACGTCCGACCAGAGACGGTCAAGCCCCGGCCGAACCGGGAAGCTTCAGGACCATCAAACACATCCTGACACACGGTCACGATGCCCCAAAGCCAGCTGCTGGTAGAAGCCTCTGGAAGTTCTGGACGAGCCTGCACACGAAGGTGAGAGCTGATGTAAGCCCGGCTTCAGATCCGCCCCCCCCCCCGCCCCGCCTCTTCCCGCAGCCTCAGTGTTTCCCACCTGTAAACTGGCGATAAAAAAAAAAAAAGCAAAGCAGAGCTGGCCACCACCTGGAGGGGGTGTGAGCCAGTGGAGTGAACCGTCTGCCAGGGGTTTTATGAGGCGGATAAAAGCAGCTGTCTGTGCGTGGAGTTATTAGTGTTACGTTATTGAGGAAAGCAATCTAGCTGCTCAATCAGCTCGACAAAGCCACATCCTTTCACTATTTATAGACAAGACATGAAACAGGAAAGGTGCCCTCCCCACCCAGGAGGGTGCACCCCTCAGCCCGGCACTGCCCGGGGGGCCCCGTCTGCCAGCCGAGGCCAGCACCGCCCACCGAAGGCACAGGGAGTGAGGAGGGGGGCCGGTGCCGGCGTCCGGCCCGAGGGGCCCTCCCGCAGCACCCCGGCACTTAGGGGGTGGGGCAGTGGTGTCCCGCGGGCCCCTCCCCGCCGCCAGCCTCCGGGGGTCCCAGCACCCGGATCGTGCCCCCCGCCGTCCTGTTGAAGGACTTCTCTTCTGCTAGCCAAGGGTCCGCCCTGCCCTCCCTCTTCCCGCTAAGGGCATAGTTTCCTTTCTCTTTAAAAATATATATATATTTCTTTTCAGTGGAAAAAGCGTTCGCTGCTGTTCAGAGGCAGGGCCCGGTCCGAGGAGGCACCTTCCTTTAAAGTAGGTCTGTCCCTTGACGCATCTCGGGGCAGGCCAGCAGGGGAGACGTGCTGGTTCACGGTGGGCGTCTGACACGTGTTTTTCTACCCGGTCCCGAAGCCGCAGCCACATGAACAGAGGAAGCCCTGTAGCCGACCTGAGAATTCACCTGTTCCTCCCCCGGCCTCGCCCCAGACTCCCAGGTGACTCAGTGGAAACATCCAAACTAGGTGGCAGGAGGCGCGAAACGTCAGGTCCCTCCGAAGCAGAGAGTCAAGTCACTTCCCGCCCGAGCCCCTGAGCCTCCTCCTCGAAAGGGAAGTTGCCGTCCAGCCCCGCTTCCTCCGACCTCGGCCAGGGAGGGCTCGGGAGCGCACGCAGGCCAGCGCGGCGGTTAGAACACACGCTTTGCAGAGAAAGGGGGAGGCCGGGCCAGGCGTCACCCCGAACTCTTCGATCCTGACAGGCACCGAGGTCTTTGTGCCCCCTTCCCGCCCCCCTCCGCCCCGCCCCGGGCCTGACCCACACGGTGTGACAGGCTTGCGGGGAGCCACATAGACCAGGGCACGCTGAGCTCACCTCCGCCTGCCAGGTCATATGCACTGTTGTCGCCTCGCCTGTCCCCACACCAGAAAGCCACCTCCGCGAAGGCAGACGCTGTGCCAGACCTGAGCCTGCCAGGCACACAGCAGGTGCTCCAAGGCGTCTTTGGAAAAAAGCAGACAGGACGGCTGATCGGAGTCCCCGCAGGCATGACAGAATCCTCAGGTCCCGTGAGGCCCTCCCCAGGCGGTGCCCCCCGCCTGGGCCCACCAGGCACCACCTTCTGGGTTCTCCGAATTAACTCATTAGCCAACTAAACATTCGAGAACGAGGATCCTGAAACCAACCGTGTCAGCTCGAAAGGAGAAGGCAGGGAGGAAGCGGACACTCGCCCGGTGTCTGAAGCACGCCGCTCTTTCGAAACCTCGCACCACGAAGAGATCAATGGTGTGTCAGCCCCACGTTACCGACGGGGAATCTGAGTTCTGGTGGCCCGGCGACCCGGGGTCACAGAGCTAGCGGGTGGCAGAGCCAGGCCTCAAACACCAGACGGCCCGAAGCTACGGCCCACCACCAGCCAGCCGGCTGGACTTGCCCTCCGAGCGCGACGCGCACTCCGCTTCTGCGATCACCCAGCAGGCGCCCAGGGGAACGGACTTTCTCGCAGGCCGGGAGCCCACCCTAGCAGTCCTGGGGCCCCCGCTCCCAGCCCAGGACCAGGCAGCCCCCAGATGCCTTTCGGTGACCCCCTGGGCCTGCCTGCAGGGCCGGCGCTCCCCCCCGCAGGGACGGGCAGCGGTCTCCCCTCTGCAGCCACGGGCCCGCCACACCTCAGCTACTCGGTGACGCCCTGGGAGAGCCCTCACACAACAGAAACCTCTTTTTCCGACGCTGAGCCCTGCAGCCACCTGACTAGCGGCTTCTGGGGAAGGTTCCTTCTCTTTTGGGGTGGAAACAGATGATTCACCAGGTACGAATGTGCCCAGCACTGTGACACCACCGTTTCCCACACCCTATCCATAGAGGAGCCTGCAAACCAACCCAGAAAGTCAAAGAATCTTCTGAGAGTCCGGGATGAAGGCTACAGAGTCGGCGTTTACACCCACGTTGGCACCAGAAGCCTGTACCCCAACCCCTTTGAGGAAAAGGTGCTTCCTCGCTCAGCCGCGAGCGCCAGGCCACCCATACTGGCAGCCTTCTGGGGCCTCGGGGGAACAGAAGGGCCGGGGCAGAGGGAGCCAGGGCCCCTCACGAGAGTGGCCACAGCGTCCCCAAACTGCACCATGAGTCCAGACCTGTGCCTCTCCGCACCTGGACCTGGCTGTCGCCCTGTCCCTGCTTGGGTCCCCAGGCTCCGGCACACTGCCACCCAGAGGTGGGGCCTCTGAGGACGGCGCTTCCGTTCCGTCTTCCAAGTGGATCTGTGGGGTGTGCACAATGGGGTCTCTGTGGGCCAAGCTCGGCGGAGTGCCAGGCTGGACCGAGGCAGGCTTCCCGCCAAGGAGGAGGGGGCCCCAGGCCCCGGGGAGGAGACAAGGCCGGCGCCCAAGCCCTGATCGGTGGCCTGGCTCGGCGTGAGGGGTGGGAGAGCACGCCACACTGTCGCTCTGTCCCCTAGAAGTGTCTCACCCCAGGAGCCCCCTTGTGACCCGGGCTCCAGCCCAGAGAGACTCCGGGGTCCCCTGGGCCAGTCTGTCCCTGCTCCCTGGTGGCACAGAGAGACTGCCCCTACCTTCCCCAGCACGGCACCGCTCCGGCCTTCCCGAAGTCCTCCACACAGGCCCCATGGGCGCGCACAGGGCCAGGGCAGGCGTGGGGCAGGCGGGAAGGGAGTCGTGCATTCTGGGAAGCCACACATAATTAATCACACGGCATTAATCCGCCCCCGACAATAGCCGCTGCGCTTCCCCTGAATCCCAGCTGTCGGTCTCTGAATGAAAGGAAACAAGATTTAGGGCATCAAGCGTCGCTGAGGCTTCTGCGGGAGAAGAAAAAGGCCCCAAAAAAGCAGAAAAAAAAAAAAAAAAAGTAGTGTGCATTCATTAGCGTCTGACAAAGGCACAATCCTCTTTGTCTATTAAACTGCTCACAGACCTGCTTAATTGGCTTCGGTTTGGGGGGGTGGGGGCAGCGAAGGAGGGGCGGCTTGCCCACGGGCCAAGGGTTGTCAAGGGAAGGGCCCCTCAGCAGTGGGAATGCAGCACGCGGGGAGGAGCAGGGACCGGACGGCTGGGGAGTCGCTTCTTCCTCTGCAGCCCCCACCGGGGGGGAGGTGCCCTGTCTCCAGCCACCAAGCACCTCCTCGCATTCCCACCCGGGACAAAGTCAAGCCGAAGGGCATCAGCCACGAAAGAAAAACTTCCCGAGGCCAGTGCGCACCGGGAGGGAGCGGACTCTAAAACCCGAGTCGGGGCGGGTGGCGGACCCGCGCCACATACGGCACACGACGACGCACGCTGGTTTCCCAGCCAAGGACCCAGCCCCGGAGCCGCCGGGACCCAGTGACGGAGCCGCCGATGCCGTGACGGAAACCGAGCTCGGCAGCTACTCCCACCCCCCAACCCGGGAGAGGAGCCCCCAACCTCACCTGAGGTCAGAGAGGGTGAGCTGGGGAAGGCCGAGGGCCCAGGGGGGGCGAGCTTGGCTTTGAAATAGCCACTTCTGGCCGAGGCACTGCACTCGCCTGCCTGGAGGAGGCGCTCCCCCGTCGGCAGGGTGGAGGGGGCTGGGCCGCTCTAGAGGTCCACAGCCTCCCTGAAGGGTCATCGTCTCTTAGGGACTTTAGGAAGAAACAGGGTACTGGGAATTCCCACCTAGCCCCCCAGGAGCCCAAGGAGGCCCACAAAGGCGTGCTCGAACCTCCAGCGGCCAGACCAGCTCCGCACGCAGCATAATTGCTGGTGATTAAGTAATTGCCAGACTTTGTCCAATAAAAGTAGCACGTGACCGCGCCCAGCCTTCTGGGCCATCTCCAGAAGACAATGGCCCAGTGTTCTGTCCCTGCGGGCCCCTGCTGCAGAAGGCAGGGGCTCTGCTCCCGACAAAAGCACCGGGTCCCCGCAGGGGCGCAGGGGCGCGTACTCACACACAGGCCTCCGTGCCGTTGGGGGACACTTCACACTTCCCGCCATTCATGCAGCTCTCGCTGGGCTGGGAACATCGCAGGCCTGGGGGGGGGGAGGCAAGACAAGAGGTCAGCCTGGGTGGCACTGGGGCCCTGAGACGGCGAAGGGCCCACCCCAGGGCGCACAGCCACCCCTCACCTAGAAGGCTATGCCTCATCACGGGGCTGCTGGGGGCAGGGGACCTCGAGAACCCTCCAAAACTGAACCCCAAGGGGCTTCAACGTTCCGCCCTGAGTTCTGTAGTCAGAAACTGGGGGGGAAGGACAACAGGTTGGCTGGCTGGCAGGTGGACAGGTCACGTTCGAAGTGGGCAAGGGTGGCCTGAAATGCCATGTGGACCACAGTGGAGCGAGACTGAGGTGACCCGGGCCAGCTCTCCCGACTCTGCACCCCCACCTCTCTTCAACGGGGAGCCCGACGGGGCCGGGGCCCCTATCCAGCCACCAAGATTGTCTGGCTGTTCAAACAGGTTCTGTGAGGGGGCGGTGCTGGGGGGGCACACTCCCCACCGCCCCCCCCAGCTCGTGGGAAAAAGCGACAGCTGCAAAGCCCAATGCCCCGCCCGCCAACAAAGCCCAGCTATGGAATCAGAGCAGCCCATTGTCACCAGGGCCGCCTCCTGGGGCACAAGGGCTGCACCTCGGGGACCCGGCCCCGCCTCCGGGACACCCAATACCTGCTCCCTCAGCGGGCATCCTCAGCTACACCCAGGGGAGGGGGAGGAAGGAGCCCCTTTGGAAGGAATTCGACCCCATTCCCAAGAAGGGATTAATCAAGTCACTCCCGCCTGGTTTTACAAGGGCAGTGTAAAGGAAGCCCCTCATGGGGGCGGAGAGGGGGTGTGACTGGGAACCCCCACCTTCTGGAAGTAGGGATCTAATTCTCCCCTCCAACTTGCAGGGGAAGATGGAAATGAATCACCACTAGACTCCTCCGTGCGAAGTGGAGAGAGAGGCAAGCGCTCCTTCTCCAGGGCCCTCTCCACCCTTGGAATCTGCAAGATTCCAAACTTGAACTCGAAAAGTCAAAGTCCCACCAGTCAGTCACGGCTGGGTGTTCCGCACACCCCCCGCCCCCGCCAAACTGTCTGTGAGCCGGGATGGGGGCAGCGATCAGGCGTGGGAAGGAGACGCCTCTGTCCGCGCCTCCCGCCTGGCCCTTCGCGAACTCTCCTAAATGCGGAGAAGGCCGATCCGCCTGGCACCCCACTGCCCACCACGCCCCGCAGCCCGTCCGCGCCGCATAGCTCCCTAAAGGCAACGCGAAGCCCCGGACCCCCACGCTCCGCGCCCCAGCATCCGCCCCCGGCGCGGGCCAGAGGCGAAAAATGAGATAAATGGCCCCCAAAGCAACAGGAAACCAAAACCGACTCGATTCAAATCGAAAAGCAGTAGGCAGCTCGCCCGCCTGCCCCGGCGGCAAGCCCCACGCGTGGCTGATGAAGGGCGAGCCCAGGGCTGGGCCTCCGGGGGCCCTCCCAGCGGCCCCATGCCCGGCTTCAAACCCGGGTCCATGCGCGGGCGGCGCGAGCCCAGCCCGATTGGGCGGGCGACGCGGGGGAGGGTCCGTCCTTCTCCCCGGGGCCGCGGATCGCCGGGTTTCCCCCCTCCCCGCCCTGGCCGCCCGTTCCCAGCAGCCCGGGGCGCGCGCGCAGGGCGCCGCCAAAGTTTCCGAAGGGCGCGGAAAGTTTCGGGCTCGCGGACGGGCGCCTACCTCGTGCGGCGAGCGCGGGCAGCAGCGCCAGGCAGAGCAGGGGCGCCAGGAGCGGCGGCATGCCTGCCCGCCGGCTGCCCGCTGCGCCCGGTGGCGGCCTCCTGCGCCGGGACGGCGGGGATCTGGCGCACACGCGCGCGCCGGACGGTCCCACGGGCGGCGGCGGCCCGCGGCGGCCCTCTGCTTCGCGGCGAGCGGGCGGCGCTGGGCCCCCAAGGCCTCCGGGCCCGGCTCGGCGCCCCGGCTAGTTCCTCCGCTGCGCTCGCGCCCGCGCCCGCGCCCCGCGCCCCTGCGCTCCCTCCCGCGGCCGAGGCACTAGTGAGGCGCCGGAGGCCGCGCGCTCCGCCCCCGCCCGCCGGCCCCGCCCCCTAGGGCCCGCCCCGCCGATCCCTCCGCACCCCTCGCCCTCGCTGGCCGCGCCCCTGCGCGCACCGCGCCTGCCCTGCCTCTCCTCTGGCCCGGCGCGCATCTGGGTTCTTCGGCTTTCGGGGCCCCGGGGGAGAAAAGAGGCGTCGGGGGCCGGCCCTAGGGACTACTTCTTGTTCGAAAGTTTTCAGCGGCAAAAAGTTTGGCTCACGGCTGCGGAAGGATCCGGCTCTGACGGTCGTCTAGCTCGGCGACAATTGGCAAAGATTTGCATCTCAATAGCGGAGGAGGCGCGGGCGGAGTAGGGAGAGGGGAGCCTGACGGGGGGGACCTTGTGCGGTGGGGAACTGGGCTCGGGGAGGCGGGGAGGATCGCCCGAGGCCGTTTGGGGGACTCGGGGCCCGGGAAGAGAGTTCAGGGAGAAGTCGTGCGCTTGGCAGCCTTAGGGAAGCCTCTGACCCAGGGGCTCTAGTCCCAGGAGCCCTGAGGTCGCAGTTGTAAGCCTCCAGGAGACGGACTCTGACGGCCGGGGCACTTGACCCCGAGGGATGGTGGAGGCTCGGCTGCTGTTACTTTTCGGAAAGGGGACTCTGGGTGCCCCCAATGGACCAACCTGGGGCTGATGCCTGGCCAAACAGATTGCTCACCCAGTCCCCCAGGAGGGACCCGCCTCAGACGCTCCTTGATCACCCCCCAGCCCCTTCTGGCGCCTCCCGCTAAAGCGCACAGGAGTTCCGCAGACCCACCGCTAGCGTCCCGGGCCCCTCCCACGTGCTCCTTCCGCATGATTTATTTCTCCGCCGCAGTGCCAGATTTGGGCATCCTGTGCCAAGCTTAAGCGCTGGGCATTCGGAATGCCTGCCACAGTCCCTCCTGAAACCAAAGTTCATGGCCCAGACCGCCTTCTCCCTGTCCTGACACAGGATGGTGAGCCCCCCTCTGGAGTAGGTGATGCCAAAGGGGGGGGGCTGTAAAGGCTGAGAGGGACCTCGCTGGGTGAAGGACAGTGGGCAGGGATATCCAGCAGGGCGGCAGAAACCCTGCACCAGCCACCGGTGCAGGGGGGCCCTTCAGGGTAGGCAGAGTGGGGTGCCTGGTGGCGGGCACGGTGCACACCTGACTCCTGCCCACTATTCCTGCCATACCTGTTGTAGGGCACGGGATGGGGGGGGCAGCTGGGATGCTGGGAGTGCAGGACAGACAGCCAGTTGGGGCCGAGGCAGCTGCTGCCAGGGGCCTCCCTTGCCTGCCTCCTTCCAGAAGCTGGCTGTGCTTCCTGCTTCCCAGAGCCTAGGGTAAGGGTAACTTCTCTGGGGCCAGTGCCCGGGCGCTGAGACACCTGAGGCCGCAGAGATGTTTCTATAACAGCAGCCCAGCAGCCTGGAGGAGCAGATTGTCCGTCCAAGGAAGAAAGTGGCCGCAGAGTCCCTCCCTGTCCCCCCTGCCCAGCTCACGGACTCAGGGCTCTGCCCCCCACATCCTCTTCTACTCTTGGGGGAGGACTCAAGGCCTCAGGCCAGGGGGTGCTCCTCTGGGAGCCACTGCCTAGATGCCGCGGCATTGGGGCCTGCTTTCTGCCAGTGGCTCCAGGCTCCAGGTTCAGCCCAGGCTTGGGAGCGGCTCCAGAGGGAGGGGAGGAGGGAGAGGAAGAGGGATCACCGGCGGAGGGGTGTCTCACCCGGGGTCTGCCCAGCTGTGCCAGCTCTACTAGGGCCCTCACGCGGGAGCCGGATGCTCACATTAGCCGGTGCCAGACTTCTCAGGCTTCCAGCCCCCGGGCCACCTGCTGCCTCGGGTACCCCGAGGGGAGACAGGGGCCAAGGAGATCCCAGGAAAGCCAGAGTGGCTGGGAAGGGCTTGTGAATGGCCAAGCAGGGGGCTGGCCGGAGGGGGGTGGTAGGCGGGGCAAGTGGGCCCAAAGCTTTTCATTCGCAGATTAGGCCTGAGCTTGGTCAACCTTCCCCGGTCAGGGAGTTCGAGGGAGGGGTTCTGATGGCCTCGGACCTGATGGTGGTGGATGTTGAGGAGAAACTGAGGGAAAGCAAGGAATGAGAGGCAGACGCAGGGCACCGGCCACTCTGGAGCCCTGACCGGAGGGCAGGGGCTGGGGCTGAACAGGCACCTGCCTGGCTCTCGGTGGGGGCTGACAGTAGGCGTGAGGCTACAAGCCTGGCTCCCAGAGCGTTGCTGAAAGTGTCCGGTGGCCACCTCGGGTACCCGGTGTCTCCCCTGGGCCAGTGGGCCAGGCCCTAAAGGAGAGAAGGCCCTCACGCTCTGCACCCTAGGCAGACTGACCTGGGTGGGCTCCCCCCTCCGTTGCCTCAGGAGATGCTGCAGTGTGTTGTCAGGGTGAGCAGGGGAGGCGTGCTGCCCTTTGGCCCCTTCCTGTTCCCAGAGGGAACGCCCATCCTAGGCCCCCTTGGGGAAAGGGGGGTCGGCAGTGGCTCCGTCTGCTTGCGGTGGTCAATGTCGTTAAAGCCCCCAGGACGCTAAGGTGCGGCGAGGGCTGAGAGTCCTGGTCTCGTAGTACTGACCCTGCTCCTTCCTGCGGTGATTGGTCTGGGTGCTTCTGGGGCTCCCCCGTGACCCCTCGCACCCCGGGGGTTTGGGAGAAGGTAAGCGTAGGCTCCTGAGTTTTTAGAGGAGCTACGCCAGGCCGAGACCAGCTCCCGGGCAGGCAGGGTCTGGGCCTCGGTCCACGGCAGCACACGCCCCCCCAGAGGGCTGCAGGGGCCATGTGCGCCACCCCTTGGCCTCAGACTAGGTTCGAGAGGGGATGGCCGCAGGTCAGACTTAGGGGGTGGGCCCAGGCCTGCCTGGTGTGGACTGCAGTGGCCCCAAAGCAGAGGGGAGGAGCAAAGGCTCAGGAGTGCGGCCTTTGACAAGTGCACTGGCCTGACCTGGGAGGGGGGCACCTTCCGGAGCAGCTGTGGGAAGATTCCAGAACATAGGGGAAGGGCCTCACTCACTACCTTTTGAAGTTGATTGTAAAACATATCTGACCTGCTTGCAGAGAGAGCCTGGGGGCCTGAGAAGTCCAGCCTCTTACCTCCCCCCCTCCCCATTGAGAGCCACGGCCGGGCACCATGGACCCTGACCGCCTGCCCACCACGGGGCCAGCACTGCCCCTGTGCCTCAGTGTCTCCTTTACCAAGTCCTTTCTACTTTTTTTCTACTTGAGACCAACCAGGAACACTTCCCAGAGGTTTGAGTGTTTTTCCAGGATGCGGACCTGGTGGCTTTGTGGCGTTCCTTCAGGTGGACAGGCCAGGGCTAGCCACCCAGTCCCCTGAGCTGGACGCCAGGCCAAGCAGTGTGTCTCCACGCGGGGGCACGCGTGCGGGGCGCCACCGGCTTCCCGCCGCACTTTCCCGAGGATGGGTTCCGGCAGACCTTGGAGGAGGGACGGTGGAGGCTAGGGTCTTGAGTTTGCTTCCCTGGTTGCCCTTGCACCTCACGAGGGGGCCCCTGTCACCAGGCTGTCTGCACCAGGTCCCTCTGCAGGCGTGAGTCTTCCATCCTTAGCTCCACCTCCTCCAGGAAGCCATCCCACAGCCCCTGGAGAGATGGTCCCCGAACTGGTCACCTGTTGTTCCAGGGGTCTGCGGTCCCGACCTATCCCCATGGTCCTGCTCCCCCATTGACACAGGCCGACCTGTGGCTAACAGAGGTTTCATTCTGGGGAGGGCCTATGTCTGCACAGGGCCCTGCTGGCGGTCTTGTCCGCCTGTCACCCACAGTGGTCACTACTTGGGACCCCAAGGCCTCGAGTCGGTGCGGGGCCAGAGCCAGCTCCCTCCTCCTCACAAGCCCCAGGAAGGAGAGGCAGCACCCCGAGGCAGGCCCAGAGCCTAGGGAGTGTGCGTTGCCCGGGCAAGTCCCCCAGCAGGTAGCCTGCCTCCCGGAGCAGGTGAGCCAGTGAGGGCTGGCTGGCGTGGCCTCCGAGGGCCACAGACTTGTCATTTGAGAAACGGGCCGCAGGGTGGCCAGAACAGGACAGACCCACGCAGAGACCACCTGCCTGTCTCCAGCAGCCCCTGCACTGCTCAGGGCAGGACTGCGTGCTGTCCCAAGCCCTGCGAAGGAGGAGCCTCACTCGGACCTCCGGAGTCCCCGGATCCCCTCAGCTGTCCACAGAGCTGGAACGGGCCGGGCCGGACTGGTGTTGGGTCCCTCAGTGGCTCGCCTCTGGGCCCCAGGACAGCCAAGGCCTCAAGGGGGAAGGCCTCTTGGGGACTCTAGGGCATTGTGTGTCAGATGCTGAGAAAATCCGGGGGCTTCGTGGGGGAGGAACATTGTGGACATGGGCTCTGAGAAGGCTTTGGAGCTCAGAGATGACACCTCCAGGCAGGGGCTGGCTAGGGGACTGGGTGCCAACAGGGAGGCCGTCACCAAGCCCATCTTACAGACAGGAAACCAATGCTGCGAGCATGGTGGCCGTAATGCCCAGCCTGGCACCCGGGTCCGCCCACGCCAGCCCTCAGCCCAGGGGTCCCGGGACCCCACAAAACCCGTGCGAAAGGGGGCTCCGAGGAAGACCTGCTCCCTTCCTGCCTGCCTGGCCCTGTTGGCTGCAGCCCAAAACTTTCTCCAAAAAGAAAGGGCCCCAGGAGACGAAACTGCTTGGCCCCACCCCTCGGGCTCCGGTAGGTAGAAACGGAGCCTGCACAGGCCTGAGTCACTCAAGGAAAAGCCGGCCTTGCAGAGTCCCTCCTCCCTCTCCCCTGCCTCTGGGGCGGGGGGGGGGGGGGGGGGGGGGACCCTTCCTCCCTCCCTGTCTCCCTCCCTCCCTGTCCGCTCCTCCTTCCCTTTCTTCCTTTCTGGGGTTAAAAATAGCTGGAAATATCCCTTTAAAAGTAAGTCCATTTTGATTTTTACAGGGAAGCTAGAGGCTTCCTCCTGCCCGGCAGGAGTTGCTCAAGAGGGGCCCTGAAGCCCCCCCGCCGTCTCCCCTCCCCCCCCCCCCCCCCCCCCCCCCCCCCCCCGCCGCCCGGCCGCGCAGCCCAGGTAGGGCTCAGCCGTCCTCGGCCTCCGCCAGTTTCTCAGGGCTGCCTGGGCTCCCTCCCATTTGCTCCCAACACATTTAAACATGTTTAGAACTTCCGTCCTCCCCCACACTTCCCCCGCGGCCCCCGGTTAAAAAGCAAATGAGGCTGGAAATCGGGGTTTGGGTTACAGGGCGCCCTGGGAGTTGTGTTCCTGAAGTAACACGGAGCACAAACATTAGCAGGTACGGCGCATCTGTGAGTTATTTCCCAGTCTCCAAGGGGAAGGGGGAAAACCCCAACCATCCTTAAGTGAGACCAGAATTCTTCTATATTTCTGCCTTGACAGCTCGGGGGAAAAAATTGCCAAAAACCAGAGGCGCTGCTGAGTGTTGGCGTGGGAATGTTAGTTTAGTCAGAGACTTGCTCTGGGCCATTTAAATAAAAACAGGCACTTTGGTGGCAAACGCCAGTGGGACGTGCCTGGGATTGGAGCTCTGTGCCCAGAAAGGGAGTTTTGTGACCTCCCTCTCCCCCGCCCTCCCCGCCCCCCCTCCTCGCTTCTCCAGCCTCCTTATCATCACAATCAGCGTCTCGCTGGTAAACATTCGTGCAATAATTTTCAAAAATCAGCAAGGAAAGTCAAGCCTTTCATGTGGCCGAGAGTGCGTTGGGCCAGCTGGAGGCCAGGGCTCCCCAGCAGCCCCCCCCCCGCCCCCCACCGAGCCTGTCTCCAAAGCTGCCTCGGCGGCGGCTCCGGGGTCCCTGCACAGCGTTAGTCATGGGACTATCACTCGGGCAGAGGGACGAGACAATACTTGCAGGGAGGTGAAAGCCAGCGGCCGAGACGGGACCGGGTCGTGTGTTCCCAGGGCCCCCGCAGCCCCCGGGACTTGGCCATGGAGCCCAGGGCCACCGCCCCGCCTTGCCCGGGACGCTGGTTCCTGGCCAAAGCCACTGCACTGGGGACTTGCGTTCAGGCCGGTGCCCTGCTCTGGGTGGGGGCCAGGTGTGGGCTGAGCACCCACCATGTGGACGCCTCGCCCCGTGGCTACCCCACGAGGCTGGGTGGGGAGGGACTCAGCGGTTTTCGTCACTGATCGGTTCTCATGCAGGAGGGAAAGCTGCTTCCCGGAGTGGGGCAGGGGTGACAGGCCCCGGGGCCCTGCCAGTGCGGAGCGAGTGTGCGACAAGGGCGTGCCACGCACCTTTCGAGTGTGCGACAAGGGCGTGCCACGCACCTTTCGGCCACTGCAGGCAAGCCGGGAAGCCCCCCCCCCCCCCGCCCCGTGCTGGGGAGGTGCACGCACCTGCGCCCTCCCAGAGGCCCTCACGAGTGGGGGCGGCTACCTGGCCTCCTCGCCCAGAGCTGGAGGGTCCCGAGTGTGGTCATGCGAACGGGGCTTCTCGCTCAGCCCAGCGAGCCTTGGAGTTCACTCGGGAGAAGGACAAGAAGCAGCCGACGCTGACTCTGTTGAGCCGCGCCCACTGACGGCCCCGCACCCAGGGAGCCCGGGGAACTCGTGAACCTCCGCGACCCCGACCCGGGCTGCCGCAGAGGGCCCGCCCGTCCCCGGGAACCGGGCACGCCGGGACGTCATCTGCCGTCCGTCCATCCGTCTGTCTGCGCGCCTGGGCCCCTCCCCCAGGTCAGCGGTCGCACACCTGGTCCTGTGTGGAGAGGCCGCTCGAGCACCAGCCTCTCCCCCCGGCGGAGCCTGGTCCCCCGGCTGACCCCGGCCTGGGCGGAGGGGCGGACACAGGGAGGCTGTGGATGGGTTTGAGCCAGGGGCGCTGGGGAGCCGGCTGGGCTCTGCAGGGAGCGTGACGGGTTTCCTGCTGGGCCGGCGAGAGGGCCTTTGGTGGACTCAGTGTACTTGCGGGGTGCTTTCCCGCTGCCCTGGACCGTGACCCCGAGCATCCCTTCCGGGTGGCCCTCCGTGGGTGGGGGGGGCAGTGCACATGCTCCGGAGGGGTGATAGGCGGGGGTGTGCAGGCGGGGGGGGGGTGCAGCGTCCTGGTGGGAGTCAGTGCAGGAGGCTTCTCTGAGGAGGTGACCCAGGAGCAGAGACCCAAAGAGGCCAGGACCCCACGTGCAGGTGATGGGGAAGAACATTCTGGAAGAGCAGCTCCCTGCCCTCCCTCCGGTACTGTCCTCACCCTGCCCCCTGCTTCTACGGGGGCCCTCCCCGGATGCCAAAAGGGATCGGCAGCTGCCAGCGCTCACGCGTGCCTTAGCCCGTGGGCCGTGGCAGAGGCAGGCTCGCACTGGGTCCTTTGGTTAAAATCTGGGTGAGTTCCGTGGTGTCCGAGTGCCATGTCTCCGTGGCTCTGTCGCCTAAGAGGTGAGTCCTGGTTTGTCGTTTGCTGCTCGTGGAGTGTTACGAGTTGGACTGCGTCCCCAAAGAGATGTTGGGTGGGTTCTCCTGGGATCTGTGGCTGAGCCCTTACCTGGAAGTAGGGTCCCTACGGACGCACTCAAGAGGAGCAGGCTGGAGCAGGGTGGGCCCTCACCCAGTGGCTTGTGTCCTGAGGGGAGGGACATTTGGACACGAGACTCAAGGGAGACCACGCGACGACCCATGGGGAGGCAAGCGCAGGAACCCGGAGGACAGCCCTCCCGTTGCGGGAAGGACCCCCACAGCCTCTGGAGAGAGTGCCTCAGTTTCGGACTTTGGGCCCCAGAACTGGGAGAGAATACGGCACTGTTGTCCGAAGACCCCAAGCTCATGGTCCCTTGTTACTGCGGCCCCAGAGGACTAACATGAGTGGTGACAGCGTGTGCATCTCGTCCTGGGCACGGGGCTGCGAGGGCGGCAAGGGGGGCGAGGGGAATGGGGGCGTCCGGGAGGGGGGAGAAGGTCCCCGCCCCCGAGACCGCTGTGGCCACGTGGACAAGCCAGTCCCTCTTCGGATGAAACGAAATGTCCAGATCCCGGACGTCTGTGACTTATTGTCACGGGGAGCAGGGAAAGCACCTCTCTGGGGGCCACAGGGCTCCGTGCTCCGTGTCCACGGTCCTTGGTACCCGATCACACCACTTCGGGCCACAGGGAGGGCTGACAGATGGCCTGTTCGTCCCCCAGGCGGGCAAACACTCTGTCAGACTTGAACTTGCTTTGTCCCGGAACTCAGGCCAGACTGGGCCGACCCTCTGCCTGAGGCGGGAGCTCCAGGCTTTTCCAGAAGAACCGTGAGGGCAAGCTGTGTCTCTGAGCTGGGACCTCTGCCCCTGCCTTCTCCATCCAAGCCCAGGCCAACCCTCCCCAGGAAGGACCGAGCGGCCGAGGTGAGTGGCAGTCGGCGAGGGGGGTTCACACTCCCGGGGACTCAGGGAGAAGTCAGGAGAGCCCACGTGCCCGGCTTGCCCACCGTTCCCCTCTCCTCGGGGAGACACTCCTCGTCGGAGGCCTGGCTGAGCCCCCCCAAAGGAGCCAGGCTTCCCGCTTCTGCAGAAAGAGGAAGTGTTGGTTTTCTGGAATCTCCGTGAGCCGGCTCCTTGAAAGCCTAGCCTGGGCCATGCCTGGGTTCCCTCAGGGTGCTGTCTGGTCCCCACCCTGACTCGAGGAGCCTCAGGAGAGCGGGTGAGGGGGACTCAGCCAGCTCTGTGGTCGCCCAGTCTCCCAGCCCACGGACGTGACTGTACGCGGAGCCCCCGCACCGTCATCTTGGCCTTTCCGTAGTGGCTCCATCTTCTCACGCAAAGGCGTGGAATTCGGGCTCCAAAGGAGAGGGGCGCGTGGGGAGGCCGAGTCAGCAAAGCGTCCAACTTTGGCTCAGGTCATGATCTCGCGGTTTGTGGGTTCGGGCCCCATGTCGGGCTGTGTGCTGACAGCTCAGAGCCTGGAGCCTGCTTCGGATTCTGTGTCTCCCTTTCTCTCTGTCCCTCCCCCACTCGTGCTCTCTCTCTCTCTCTCTCTCTCTCTCTCAAAAAACATTAAACAAAACAAAAGAAAACAAAGGAGACTGTGGACAGCAGGGACGTGGTCCCTGTGAAGTGGCCCCGGCTGCTGCTCACAGCTGCCGGCCTTGGCCGAGCTCCTGTCCCTGCAAGGGGTCCAGACGGGCCCGTGCTCAGCACTATGGGGGTGAGGGCAGGGCTCCCCAGAGGCGCCTCCACCCCTAACGCAGGCCCGGGGGCTCTGACGACACACAGAAGAAGTGCCTGTGTCCCTGAGAACGTGTCTCTGCTGGGGGTCGTAGGCAGTAGAACTTTATGCTTGTTCGTTTTGTTTCAAAATTTTTAATGGGGGGATGCCCCACAGTGCTCCTCCTCCTGAGCCTTCCGTAAACACTCCACCGACTGCTGGACCCCCTGTTATGGGGAGAAAGTGTGGTCATTTTCATAATTTTTCATCCAACATCGTTTACCCCGCTGGGTCGGGCCTCACTCTTGAGGGCTGGGGTTGGGAGACCGTTTGCCCCGGGAGCCGTGGCGCCCGGCATCGTGTAGACGGACAGACGCTCAGAGCGCGGACGAGTGAGAACAACGGGGCGACTTTCTGAGCCAGCGCACCGCCTCCTGCCCGCCCGTCTCCCGTCCCGCGGCCCGCGCGCAGTCTGGGAGCTCGCCCCTGCAGCCCGGGGTCCGCAGTGTCCTCTGGTCAAAAAGGCTCTGGGTGCGGGGTGGGCCGGAAGTCACACACTTTTGTGTGTAAAAAAGTATAACCGGGAAATACAATTAAGTTTATTTTTCCTCAGTTGGTGTTGACGTGAGAAAAAAAAAAAAAAAGTAGCATCTCACAGAGAGACCTAAGAGCAAAAGCCGGGGAGGCCCGGCCCTTACCCGTTGATGGTGTGGCCCAGCCTCAGGGTTCTCTGCCTCGGTTTCCCCTTCTGGGAAGCTGAGACGCTGAGGCTGCCCTCCCCAGGCCCCAGCTAGATGTGGCCAGAACACCGCCTCGGAGGCTGTGTTCTGGGCGGCCGTCCCCGAGTCTCTGCCCGCCGGGTCCCTGGCCTCGGCCTGTGTGGCTCGGGGGCCGAGGCCCTCCTGCCTCTCCTGAGCGGAGGGCCCGTCCTGCTGGCGGGGGTCCCGCTGGGGTGGGGCTGGAGGGGGGCTGGCCAGGACTGGGCTTCCCCCATTGCACGGCACCTCCCCTCTTCAGGGCCTCGCTCAGGACGGGGCCGCACATGCCACGGGGGCAATGGTGGTGGGGGAGGGTGACAGAAGCCTCCAGGAACCGGTTCCTCCCCCTCTGTCCAGCGGGAAGCCGTCCCTCGGGCTCCCGGGGTCCCCACTGGGTGTCCTCGGGAGCGCCCACAGCACAGCCCCAACATCACGGAAGTCACACACACACACGTCGTTCAGACAGAGCGAAGGGACCAAGACAGGCAGTGTTCCAAAGTCCCTGAGTCTCTCGGAACCTCCTTTGTCCAGCTGGAGGAGGCCCTGGGCTGCGGTGAGGAGGACTTCCAGAGTGGCAGTTTCCAGAATCAGCCCTAAAGCCTGAGGGAGGGCTTCAGGGTCGGACCCCCGACCCGCATCTCCTCGTGGCTGCATCGGGCAAGCCCAGGGGCGTAGGTGGGTGACTTTCCTGCTCTGAGCCTCGGGCCCTCATCTGTAGCACGGACTCACTCCTGGGACCGAGGGCCGAGGGGGCGTTCTGTGCGTCTGGGCCTGGCTCTCGGGCGGCAGTGGACGGCTGTGGTTTGGGGACCCACTACTGCCCGGGTCATCTCTCCCTGTGTCGGGACTTCCAGATCCGAGTGTCGGCATGCGGCCCCGGGCTGGCCGGGACAGTCCATCTACCACAAGCGTTGCTGAGCTGGGGGGACACAGGCTGTCTTTGCCAAACTGTGGGGAGCGGAACCTGAGGAGCCCAGAGACAAAGCCCAGATGGCATCCCTGGGTCCCCTGGATCCAGCCACACCTGAAGCCGTTACTAATAACCCCGCTTATCTTTTCAGGGAAACCCCGGGTACAAAGCAGTGAAGTTTTCGTCTTCTCCTTTTATTCACGATGGCCCTGCTAGAGGCTGGGCAAGACCGTCCCACCCGCGAGACTCCTGGGAAACAGACCCCAAGAAGGGTACGGGGGCCCGTCCCCCTCCTCAGCCCTCTCCAGAAGCCCCCCGGCTGGAGCAAGTCGCTGCCTGCCCGAGCTGGCCTGCTAAGGGGTCAACCAGCAACTCCTCCTCGAGGCCCGCTCGCCACCCTCCCTGGACTCTGTGCCCCTGCCTCTCCAGCCTGAGAAAGCCCCTGTGGCTGGCGACCTCAGGCTTAGGGCGGCCCCCTGGCCCAAGCCTGGCACCGCGGACGCTCCACCCGCCCGCCCTCTCCCCGCTCACTCGGCCCAGCCGGCGGCCGCACCACCGGCCCCCTCCCCGCCCAGGCCCGGCGGTGGGCACCCACCCTCCACACGCGGACGCCCCGCCCGCCCCCCTGCACACTTCCTCCACGCGGGCCCGGCGGGAGCTGTTCAGCCAGGCAGCTGGTCGAGGGGAGGGTGTGCGCTCCACTCGGGAAGCGGCCCGGGCTCGGCGTTCTCCCACACGCTGAACCGTGCCCGCCACCTCCGTCCCAGGGCCGAGCAGGTGTTTCCGCAAGAGGCGCTCGGGGGACCTCAGAGCCTCGCGGCAGGAATCGGAGGCCCCCGCCGGCCCCCAGCCAAGCCACAGGTTCTGTTTACCCTCAGGAGAAAATTCCCACCTTGGCAGCCAGGCTGCGGCATGTCCCCTGGAGGCCCCGGGGCCGCTGCCCAGCCCAGCCCCGCGCCCAGCCTGGGAGCCGGCCAGAGCCAGACAGACGGGCCTGGCCCTTGGCTCTTCCCTGTAGAGAGGGCCAGGGATACCCGCCCCCCCCCCCAGGTCACAGCCTCACCTGGCACTGGGCTCTTCAGCCGCTGTCCACAGGGGGTTCTGGGCCCCCGTCCCCAGCATCCTGCTCCACCCCAGGAAGGCCAGACCTCCCGGGGACAGGAAACGTCCCCCTAGGACTGTCCCCTCCCTCCCTGGCAGGAGAAGGCCTGGGTTTGAGGCTTTATTCTGCCACTCGCCGGCTTTGTGACCGTGGACGGGTCCCCTCACCTTCCTGAGCCTTACGCTTCTCCTCCGGAAAATGGGAATACTCCTTCCTACCCCACTCGCACCGTGGGGCTGGCCGAGGACTGAAGAAGGCGGCCGGGGCTGGGAGCGCACGAAGTCACAAAGACTTTAGACTCTTCCAGCCTGACCGTCTGCGCTGCCTGGACCCCAGGCCGCCCCGGGAAGCTTCAGCCCGAAGCTGCATTGAGCACATGGTGGTTCACAAAGGAAGGCAGACTCTTTTCCGTTTCTTTATGCCCTGGAGCGCCGTGATCACCAGGACACCGCGTGGCCCCTCCTCAACACTGTCTCCCAGTCAGGGCTCTTCCTGGACTTTGGAAGGTGGGGGTCACCACCCTCCCAAACCAAACTGACCCTTGAAAGTGTGTTTCTTAGGATTGGGTCCCAGACTCTGAGACCCTTGGTTTGCGTTCAGACCCGGAGGGCTCTTACTGCACGCGCCCTGAGCCACGCCTTGCCCTGTCCTCTGGGCGCTGGGTTCAGGCCTCCCAGAGCCGCGGCCGCACGGGTGGGGAGCCTGTGCGGCTCAGCCGGGGGCCCCTCCTCCGCTGCGGTTCCGACAGCCCAGGGGGGTCGGCCGGCTGGAGAAGCCGGCAGGGACTTCCAAGGAGGGGACGGCGTGGCCTGGGGTCAGACCCGGCTGTGGGGTGTGGGCCCTGCCCCAGCCGGCCCAGCTGCTTAGGACCTGGGGGCCCGAGGCTGAAAATGGTGTCTGACAATTCTTTCGGGAACTAGCTCCAGCAGAGCCAGGTCAAGGCCGGCCTCTGGGGTGCAGTAAACAGGAAAATCCACGGGGCGCTGGAGGCCCAGGGAGAAAGGAAAGGGCTGGGTCAAAGGGTCTCACAAAATGTTTAAAACGGGCAGGAAATGATGACTTCTCAATGTCTCCGTCCACCCCCACGCTGCCGAGCCGGCTCTCGGGGCTCTCTGAAGCCCGGCCGGGGTCTGGGCCCCTCCGTGGAGAAGAGCCCCTCTCCCTGACCGCTAATCGCGTGGCCCGGCCTGGCCCACCCGGCTCGCCAGTTGGAGCTGTGCATGGGAAACTGAGGCCCAGCAGGGAAGGGACTGGCCCCGGGTGACCCTGGGGGGCAGTGGCAGGTCTCTGCTTCTGGGTCCAGTGGCCTGGCCTTGACCCCAGCCTGCCTCTCTGTACCGAGGGCATCTCCACCTGTGGAGCCCCGTGCAGAGGCCCCGGGACCTTGTCGGCACAACCCAGACCCCGGCCGATTCCAGGGGCCTCTCGGTCAGCACCCCAAAGTGGAGCTCTGGCCCCGACGTCCCTGTACTGTGAGAGTGATTTGAAATCGGGCGACAGGGAGCGTCAGGCCCCATAAACGCAGTCCCGCACGGCCAGAACGCACCTCTCCTGGGCCTCGGCAGTGTGAGGCAGGGGCGGTGTCTCCGTGGGCAGAGGGCCGCCCCCGTCCCGGACGGAATCGGGATCTGTCGGGACACCTGTGTGTACCGACAAGTATAAAATGTTCACAGTTTGGAGCCAGCGGTTCTCCTTCTGGGAGTTTCTCCCGAGGGACTAACGCGAACCCTGGCTCGCCGGCCTCCCAGGCCCCCGCCGGTCCGTTCCTTACGGCTGGGAGAAGCTGGAAACTGCCCAGACCCACGGGGCGGCGGGTGAGGATACCGCCCCCCCCGCTGCTGAGTCGAATAACTCACAGCTGCTAAAAGTCATGTCTGTGGAAAGTTCCGGCAATGTCGGAAATGCTCACTATGCGATGGGCGGTGGACAGGGCGGAGCTCGGCGCCGCCTCGGCCGAGGGTCCCGGCTGGCAGCGGGCAGAGCGGCGAAGCCTGGGCGCACGTGGGTACAAAACGGTGGGAAAACGGAGGTTCTGCCCTGGTCCGTGGTCCATGGAGGGGACCATCTTACAAACCATGTGACTTACCGGCTCCACCTTTACCCCGGACTCAGAGGCCCCCCACCCGGGCCCCCAGGGATTGGGGCTCCGGGCTCTGTCCCTGGGCCAGCAGCTGCGGCAGGTTCTCAGGAAGGAGTCCGATGGAAGAGGCCAGCTCTCACGGCCAGGGCCACCCCCTCCTTGGGACTTGGGCCCCCACCTGCTCTCCCGTGAGTGGCTTCTGAGCCCCAGGCCAGAAACCCGGTGGTTTCGGAGTCTCTTCTCAGCCAGGCAGGCTGTGGGGTCTACACTGTGGCCCCTGCCACCAATGTCCCCCCTCCCACACCTGGAGCCTCTGGGGACCTTAATGAAGATGGGGACAGAGCGTGGCGTCTCTGCCCCGAGAAAGGCCTGGGGCTCGAGCACAGTGACCAGCGAGGAGGAGTCACTTCTCTGCCTGGGGAGCGAGCAGGTTTTCGGAGGAAGCCGTGAGGAGGCTGGGCGCTGCAGGGCCCTGACCCACCTTGTCCAGGCTCCGCGGCCCCAGCAAGGGGATGTGCCGGCCAGGACAGGGGCTCGCCTCAGGCCTGCACCCCTGGGAGGCCCGAGCTGGGGGAGGGAGGCTCCTCCTTCCTTTCCGTGTGAGCCAGTGGCCGGGCCCCCGGCTGGCTCCCCTGGGGACCACTCGGAGAGAGATGGACATTCTCGGCCGCTCCGAGGGGACAAACGGAGGGGACGTAGCCCTCCCTGCCACGCACTTGCCGCGTGATCTTGGGCTCGCCCCTCCCCCCAGATCTGGGCCTCCCCTGGCCCAGAGGAGCCTGGCACGCGAGGGTCGAGTCTCCACTCTCCTCCCTTGGGAGACGGCCCGCGTCCTGGACATTCTGCCCAAAACCCTTGGCAGCCTCAGTTCTCTCTGGAAAACGGGCCTCCAGGTCTCCCTGCCTCCTGACCAGTACATACTCTATTCTTTCTGCCGAAGAGCTTTCAGGGGCGAGCAAGTAGGGACGGCACCGCGGCCTCGTCAGCGTCGTCACGGGACGCCCGGGGTCATCAGACCGAGGGCAGCGGGCGTCTTCTCCCCCTCCTGGGCCGCGCTGGGCCAGGCTCCCTCGGCCCCTCAGCGGGGATGCCTCATGTCCACGGGAAAGCCCGCTCTGGCTTCACTGGGCCTCAGTGTTCTCGCCTGGGAATGCGGACAGTGCTCCCTCCTGACGGGGCCGTGTGCGGGCGCAGCCTCACCAATGCCCCAGCTGACCCCTCGGGGACCGGCCGAGCTCTGCCCGAGACACGAGTGGACGTATCCAGAAGGAAAAAATGAAGGCCGCAGAGGCTCCAAGAACCATGAACACACTGCGCTCTGTGGAAAAGCCCAGATGTGAGGGGCGCGTGCGGCAGGACCCCATGGATATGCGGTGAGCTGGGAAGTAAGGCCATGGGGACAGCGAGGATGTGGGTGGCGGCCAGGGGCTGGGGAACAGGGAGCCCTGTTCACGGGTGCAGGCCGAGGGGGGGCGTTCTGGAACCAGGTCGTGGTGGTGGCTGCGCCGTGGACAGAATGTACCAGATGCCGCGGAATTGTTCACTTGCGAGTGGTCCCTTTTGGGGCACCCGGCTGGCTCAGTCAGAAAAGCATGTGACCCTTGATCTCAGGGTCGTGAGTTCGAGTCCCATGTTAGGTGCAGACATTACTTAAAAATAAAATCTTGGGGTGCCTGGGTGGCTTAGTCGGCTAAGTGTCTGTCTTCAGCTCAGGTCATGATCTCGCGGTTCGTGAGTTTCGAGCCCCATGTTGAGCTCTGTGCTGACAGCTCAGAACCTGGAACCTGCTTTGGATTCTGTGTCTCCCTCTCTGCCCCTTCCCTGCTCGTGCTCTGTCTCTCTCTCTCTCTCTCTCTCTCTCTCTCTCTCTCTCTCTCATAAATAAACATTAAAAAAATTTTTTAAGTAAGTAAAAGTAAAATCTTAAAAATAAATACATGATTAAAGTGGCCACTTCTCTGTTATGTGAATTTCACCTCAACTTAAGAAACGAAAGGAGGGAATGGTGCCCCCCTCTCCCTCCCCCCCCCCCGCCCCCCTGCAGCAGGCCCGCCCTGGCGCTGTCCCTTCCCTGGAGGTGCTCCAGCAAGTTCGGCTCTGGGGGGAAGTGCCCTGGTTTGAACCCAGGTGTCCCACTGCAAAGCGAACACCCTGACTCAGCTCCCTTTTCCGAAACTCAGACCCTAGGTGTGGGGAGAGGCGAGGCCCGGCTCAAAAGGCCAAGGGTCTCTGTGCCCGTGGGCGTCCCTGGAGTCAGGCAAAAGCTGGACCAGGCCTGGGGGACAGATTGGGGAGCAGGCCTCGGTGCGGGGCCTCCGTCCAGATGGGCAGCCCTCCCGCCCACATTGGGGGGCGGCCGACGCGTCAATCTGGGCCCGCCCCCCTGGCCCCTCACCCCGGGCGGGGCCTCCCTTCACCCACCCTGTTCTGACCCAGTGCACAGCAGCAGCCCAGGAGCTGAGCCGGGGCCCCTCCCGTCCCCCACTCCGCTGCGTCCCAGGCACTGTCCCCAGGCACCCCCTCAAGCTCCGCGCCGCCCTTCAGGGGGCCCTCCCCGCCCTCCCGCCTCCCCCTGCCACAGGTCAGGGCTGACTCATGTCCACCGCCTTCTCCGCCACCTCGAGTCACAGATGGGAGCTCGGTGCCTTGGCCACGTGTGCGTGAGGGTCGGGGGTGGGGCAGCTGCTCGCTCGTGGGCCTTGTGGGGCTGCTACCGCTGGGGTGGGCCCGGCCCGGGGGAGGGAAGGAGAGAGAGAGGGCTCCTTGCTCAGGCAGTGCCCGGCTGTGCGTTAGCGGGCGCGCTGGCTCCGCCAGGCAGACAGCCACGGGCCGAGCTGGCCCCCGGTCAGGGTCATGTGGGGGCAGTGGTCGGGGAGACGCTCTTGCTGAAGACGCCACGGGGGCCGGGCTCCCCCCGCCAGCCGCAGCCCGGGCAGCTCGGACGCCCCCAGACGGCAGACTATTGCCTCGACGACTACGGGTAGGCCTGGAGGCCGGGACCCCGTGCTCTCCTCCTGCCCTCTGCGCCCCCCCCAAGGACTGAGCCCCTGCCCTCCCCTGGGGGCTCCCGAGGCCCCACCCACCTCTCCCTCCCTCACTCCGCGTGCTCTCTGTGCCTCGACTTCCCCCTCCTCTGCATGAACGCGAGGCCTTCCCGGCACCACCGGGGGCCCTGGCCCACTTGCCTGTGGTCACAGTCCCACTCCCGGCGCCGCCTCCACCAGGGAGCCTGTCCCGACGCTGATGGGAACTGTCTCTGACAACTCGACGGAGCAGGAGTCCCAGAGTCCTGCCTGAGGCCTGGCAGGCCTGGACGGCGGCCGTCCCCATGTCGCAGGCGAGAAATCGAGGCAGGGAGCAGGAAGCCACTGGCCCAAGGTCACGCGGCAAGTGCGTGGCAGGGAGGGCTACGTCCCCTCCGTTTGTCCCCTCGGAGCGGCCGAGAATGTCCATCCCTCTCCGCAGTGGTCCCCAGGGGAGCCAGCCGGGGGCCCGGCCACTGGCTCACATGGAAAGGAAGGAGGAGCCTCCTTCCCCCAGCTTGGGCCTCCCAGGGGTGCAGGCCTGAGGCGAGCCCCCGTCCTGGCCAGCACGTCCCCTTGCTGGGGCCGCGGAGCCCGGACAAGGCCGGTCAGGGCCCTGCAGCCCCCAGCCTCCTCACGGCTTCCTCCAAAAACCTGCTCCCGGGCCAGAGCAGCCTCGCACGGCCAGGGCAGAGAGCGCGGACGGACCCGCCACGCTCTGGGCCTCCCGGCTGCCGGCCGGGCCCCCGCTCCCCTCCAGGCCGCCGGGCTCTTCCTGGTCTCCCCACGCTGTGGGCCAGCCTCCCCAGCTGGTGGTGCCCCCGGCGGCCCTCCCCTCTCCTGCCATCGCGCCCACACCCGTTCCCTCTGCCAGGGGCACCTCCCGGGCCCCTCCATGCTCCGAAAAGCACAACCCAGGACCTAAACCCCTGAGAACGATGCCAGCCAGGCTGACCCCCGTGGGTATCAGCCCACTCACCTCCCACGCCCTGGGGGGCAGGTTCCCATCCCCGCTCCACAGACAGGAAGCAGGTGGTTGCGGGACGGACTCGCCACTGTGTCTGGGACCCCCGTGGCCCCCGCCCTTGTCACAGTCTCAACAGATTCTTTTCCTTCTCCTCCTTCTGCCCCACCTCTGCTGGCATCTCCTCTAAGCCCCTTTCCACCTCGAGCTGAGAGGCACCCTCTCAGGGAAGGGATCTCCTGTCCCCTTTTACTTCGGGGACCACTGGGAGACTGCAGGGTCACTGGTAGTTGTGGCCAGCCAGGTGAATGGCATGCCCTGGTGCTGCGCAGTACACAACCTATACCACGGTGCTGGGCAGCCCTTGGTCACTCCTCTCTGGTGCCTAAACCCTCCATCTCATCCCGCTCCACTTTCTGCCCTGACAGGTGCGAGTGACAGGAAGACCCGGAAGCCTGGCAAGGGTATGCCGGCCTGGCCAAGTTTTGGAGAGCTCGGCCCTCAGTGGGCTCGGGCGGCATTCTTGGGATGCTTGTGCCCCGTTCGGCAGCCAAGGCACTTGCAGTGCAAACACTCGGGCCTCGCACACAATGGTTCCCGCCGCCCGCGGGGCCAGCCAGACCCTTCCCCACCTCCTCCCCGCAGCCATTGTCCTTCCCTCCGGGGAGGGGCAGAGTGTGTGGGGCAGACTGGCAGGGGGACCAGGCCCCAGACTGGGGGTGGATGAATGGCCATGCAAATGAGATACTGACAATCCGGGGTGGGATCCCCCAGGAAGGAGGGAGGAGCTGGCCATCTCCCCGCCTGCACTCCCCCCCCATCTCTGGGCTGAGTCACCAGCCACCCAGGGAACTTCCTTTGCTGGCGAGGGCGGCCAGCTCCTTGGGCCTCCCCCACCCCCACCCCCAGCCTGGGAGGCGCCCCTCCTTGGAGTCTGGCCCTCTACAGGACACACGACTTTGTCACAAAGGACGGTCATGGCCCGACCACGATGTCGTCGTCCCGCGGGCCCGCGTGGTCAGGGCTGAGCTCTGGGCCCAAGCGGCAGGGTTGGGTGAACGAAGAAGCCAGCTCGCCCTCCTTCCCCGCCCCCCCCACCGCCCCCCCAGCGCCCGCAGAGCCGGGCCCCCACCTGAGGCAGGGAGCTCCCAGCCCGCACGCGCCCTCCCCGCGGCCGCCTGCCCTCCTCTGCCCTTCCTTGTGCTTCCCGTCGTTCGGACTGCACGAGGCCCCGAAGGTGCCGGGAAGTGCGAGGGGCTCGCAGCTCCCGAACCGGAGGCGGCCAGGAGGCCCGTGTCCCGCGCGTCTGTCGGGCGCACACTTCCCCGGCCGTCCCCGCTGGGCTCCGACGCCACCGGAGCCCACTCCGCGCACCGCCGGGCGAGCCGTGGAAACGGTCCCGTCTTAAACTCCGACGTCCCCTTCCTCGCTCCTTCCTTTGCCTGTGGAACATTCCGCTGTGTGGTTTGTACAGGCCACTGATGGGCGTTTGGGCTTTTTTCCAGCCGGCCCAGGCCCCGCGCTGTCCTGACTCGGCAGCAGCGGGCGGGGAGCCTCTCTGGAAGCCGGGCCGCTGGGGCCAAGGTCGCATTGGTAACTGACAGACGGCGCCCCCACCGTGGGTAACAAAGCTGCTGCCGATGGCACAGGCGAAGCCACGACCCCCGTGGTCATCGAATCTGCGAGGCATGTCTGTCACCGACAGGGAGGTTGAGGTCTCTTCGCACGTCCGTGAGCCGGCTGCTTTCCCGTCCAGGTGCACGCTCCCTCCGTGTTCTTCGCGTTTTCATTTCTTCCCTTAGTGAGTCGTTAACATTTTTATTGATTTGGCGGAGCTCTTTATATATGAGGGCACTGAGCCCTCCGTCTCCATCGATTCAGTTTGCACATCGCGTCTCCGTGTTGCTGAACAGCAGACCTCGGCCGCTTCGGGTGGCTTTGGTCGCGCGGAAATTTCACCGTATGTGTTCGGACTTTAAGAAAACGTTTGTGTATGTGGTCCTGGCACTTCGTGGCGTGCTTAGGACGGTCTCACCTCAAGTCCATAGAGAAATGTCTTTCCTGTTTCTTTGGAGCCTTTGCGGTTTTATTTTTTGCCTTGAAACCTGGCCCGCTTGGAATTATTTTGGGGTGAGGTGCGAGCTACAGCCCCAGCTTCATCCTTTCCCGGTGGCCGCCGGCCTTCCCAGGTGCGGACGGGCCCTCGAGGGGCCCATCTTCTCCCACTAATTTGAAATTCCGTCGGTGTCCCACGCCGAACTCTCTTCCATATTCGAGTCTGTCTCCGGGCTTATTCTGTTCCAGTCAGCTACCTGCCCCTCACGCCGCTCCGTTCATCGTAGCTTGAGAAATGCTTTCACGCCCAAGGGGCTCATCCCTCCCTGTCACTTTGGCAGAGGCTGCAGGAGGACACCCCGACACCCATGACCTTCTCTCTTCCTTCTTTGGGGCCCGATTTTATTTGAGGCAAGGAAGCAGTGAGCATCCGCGAGTCCCGGCTTCACTGCCCTGAGGCGCGGCCACGGGGACTGAGTTCCAGTCGATGAGAGGGGAGAGGAAGCGAGGTATGGCACTTCCGAGGACTAACCCTGTAGCGGGCGGCATGAACGCTTCTCCCTCCTTTCTCTTTCCAGCTGCCTGGGATGTGGGGGCGATGCCTGGAGTTGCAGCAGCCCTCTTGGGCCACTAGGCAAACTCAGAAGGCAAACCACACCACAGGAGGATGGGGCAGAGAGGCAGAAGGGGATCGTGAGTCTGGGACACTGCGGAGTCCCCGCGGCCCCGGGCTGTCTGCCTCACTCACGGCTTCCTTCGCAAGACAGAGGTGAGCAGCCGCCTGTTGTGTGCGAGCAAATCTAATCCTCGGTCACGCATCCTTCTTTATTCCCACAATGCTCTCGGTTGATTTGGATTACTTAGTTTTCCACATGAACCTTAGAATTACTTTGTTCCATTTAAAAATAAGTCCTGTTCGGGGCGCCTGGGTGGCTCAGTCGGTTGAGCGGCCGACTTCGGCTCAGGTCATGATCTCGCGGTCTGTGAGTTCGAGCCCCGCGTCGGCCTCTGTGCTGATGGCTCGGAGCCTGGAGCCTGCTTTGGATTCTGGGTCTCCCTCTCTCTGCCCCTCCCCCGCTCGCACTCTGTCTCTCTTTCTCAAAAATAAACAGATTAAAAAAAAAAAAAGTCCTGTTAACTTTTAAAAGCAAACCGTCCCTATAAGGATGGATTTATTAAGGAGAATTGCTATGATTCTGTTGTCAGGTCTGCCTAAGAGCTTGGGCCTTCTCACGTGTCGAGGCCTTGCTCTGTGACCCTCGGCGGCCTTCGAAACTCTCTTACTACGAACCGGGTGCCGTTCTCACCGATTTCCAACTGTCGTAGCGGTTTTGTGACAGTCACTTAGAGGCTCCGTTCTCTCGCCCGCCGCCCGCCCGCCTGCCGTCTGCGCACGTGGACGGCGCCAACCCCGTCCCTGCCGCCTCGAGGAATTCTCTCGTTGTTTGAAATCTTTCTGGTTTTCTGGTGCTCGATAAAACCATCTGCAAGTGATGATAACTTCCTCTCCCCACCGCGGCTCTGACTTCTCTCCTTGGTCTCGTGTAACCGTGCGGGCTGTGCCCCCCGAACAGTGTGGATGGGGGTGCCGGACGCCCCTGTCCTGCTCCCGGCTGCCACGGCCATGCTTCTAGAAATTCACAATAAGCAAGACGTTGGTTAGGGGTTAGGATATGTTATCAAGTGAAGGAAGTATTGGTCCAGTCCGATTTTATTATGATTATTTTCAAGTTTATTTATTTTTGAGAGAGAGAGAATGAGCAGGGGAGGAGCAGAGAGCGAGGGAGAGAGAAAGAATCCCAAACAGGCTCCGTGCTGTCGGCGCAGAGCCTGATGCAGGGCTCGAACTCGTGAACTGAGAGATTGTGACCTGAGTCAAAACCAAGACCTGGACCCTCAAGCCACTGAGCCCCCCAGGCGCCCCGTTAGGATTTTTTACAGGCAAGAATGTTGTCGTGTTTTGTCAAAGGCCTTCTGGGCACCCGGTGGGGGTGCCGCTGGGGGGGGTGGTCTGGCAATTCCGCGAGCGGGAGGGGCGCAGGTGGTGCGCTGAGGTAATTTGAGGAGACTTGGTAAAAGTGCTCTTCACGGAGGCAGGTGTGGGCAGGGATTAGGGACACCACGAGGGACAGTGCAGCCCGGGGCCGTGCGAGCCCAGGCCCGAGGGCAGGACTAGCAGAGCGTGAGAACCGGTCTCTGGGCCCCGGCGGGGGGGGGGGGGGGGGGGGGGGAGGGGGGAGCCGCCCACAGGAAGGGGGGCCGAGCGCCCAGACCGGACTCATCCGGGTTTTGAGGATTTGATTGGTTGACTTGGGTCCCAGAGCTCAGGCCGGCCTAGCTCTGGAAAGGTCTACGGGTCTTGGCCCCACCAGGAGCTCCCGGGGCGGGGAGGTGGCAGGGAGCCCGGGCTCTCAGGCAGAGCCTGTGCCTTCCAGGGGTGTGACCGAGGCCCCCCGCAGGTGAGCAGGAGGGACTTGGGGCGACACGAAGGTCCCCGGGCTGGAGCTGGGAGGCTGCAGGGGGTCAGAGCCCCAGAGCGCCCAGGGCCTGGCCCTCGGGGGCACTGCGTGAGCCCCGGGGGCTACCCCCGGCCCCCCTCAACACCGGAATCTCTCTGCCACCGTCCCCGGAGTAGAGAGGTCACTGACTGTGGCCTCCTGCCTCCTGCCAGCCCCACCAGGCCACATCAAAGACAAGAGCCCACTGCCACGCCCGGGAGCCCCCTGCCACCAGAGAGAGGTGCCTCCCTGTGCCCGGAGCCTGGGCCGGCGGCCGGGAGAAGACAGCCCCTCTGGTTGCTCCCTGCCCCCCTCTCCGGCCCGGGTTCTTTCTGTGGGTCATTCTGTGAGCGCAGCGGGGGGGCTGGCGGGCACGCTGGGTCTGTCGAAAGGTCCTGGCCTCAAAGGTAGGGAACGCTCTGGTCCTAGCCCGGCCCCCCGAGGTCCTGGCTCTCTGTCCTCCTCTCTGAAGGGGTCTGGTCTGGGGAGATCCCGCTGCAGGGGGAGCGCCGAGATGGCCACGCTGTCCAACAGGAGGAAGCGGTCCCACCGGGGTGGGTCCTCAGCCTCAGGGCCTCTCCCACCTCGGGTCGGCACATGTGGACCCAAGGCCATGCTCAGCATGCGGGGAAGGGGTCCCCGGCTCCAGGCGGGACAAGGCAAGCCCAGACTCCGGTCCCCATCTCGGGCCCAGGTCCCCCTCTGTTTCTCTGTGCTCTGCTCTGAGGGACACCTGCCCCCCGGTGACAAGGCTGTGCTGGGGACTCCCGAGGAATTGGGGAAGATGAGCCACGTCCTGACACCTGGAGCCCGAGAGCGCGAGTTTGCGTGGAAAGGGGACTTTGCGAATGTGATCCAGGTGACGGCCTTGAAACGAGACCCTCCCGGATCAGAGTGGCCCTAGATCCAGTGACTGGTGTCCTCATAGGAAGGGCAGAGACAGACACCGAGGAGAAGCCGTGTGGAGACGGAGCAGAGGCTGGAGGGACACAGCCCCAAGCCAGAGGCGCCGGGGGCCCCTGCCCCTGCCCCCGGTCCGGCCTCTGGGCGGCGAAGCCCTGCCCCACTGTGACCCCTGACCTGTGGCATCCGAACCGGAGGGAGAACACGCTTACCCGCGCCGTCCGAGGTGCCCCAGCGGCAGCGCGGCCTCTGCTCTCCGTCCTCCCGTCCGCGTGCCCGGTGAGCACCTCCCCGTCTGCGTCTCTGCGCCCCAGCTCCGGCTTCTCCCCGACCACGTGTTCCTGCGGCTTTCCCTCTCGGTGGGCAGCCCTACCTCCCAGCTCCCAACCCCAAGCCCTGCGGACGCCCTCCTTCAGCCGCCCCTGTGAGTTCGCCGGCAAATCCCACCAACTCAGGCTTCAGGACAGAGCCGCCACGAACCCCCTGCCACGCGCCCCCTGCCGCCCCCGCCCACGGCTTTATTTTCGGGGGCTCTAACCGGGCCCGCTCCCTGCCCTCCCTGCGCTCCCTCACTTCGCTCCAAAACTGCCTTACCGCCTCGCACTGGCTGTTCCCGCTGACGAGAACACCCTTCCCCACATCCCTTCCTGGCCGGCTGGGGTCCTCGACGCCTTTGCCTGCGGCCGGGCCACGTTCCCATCATGCCTCCGGCTTCGTCAGGAGTGCTGGCCTTCCGTCTGCGAGTCCAGTCCCCCGCCCCCCACAGCCCTCCCCGTGCGCCTCTCTCCCTCATGGCCGAGTCCCCAGTGCGCAGGTGACGAGCTCAGCAGGCCCTTCCCTCCAACGTATTTGCAGAGGGATGAGCTCACGGAGGGGGGAGATGAAGACAGAGACGCCGAGCGAGCAAACCCCGGGCTGGAGGCCGGTGGGGCCGGGGGAGCGGGAACGCGGCAGCCAAGGGCCCGTGGGGCTTCAAGGCCCTCGGCGACACCCAGTCTCCCAGAACACAGCCGGGAGGGCGGCCCCAGCTCGAGCGCGCGCGGCTGGGGGAGGGGGCGGCGGCCGCTCACGCAAGGGACCTTGCCTTTCCACCGCGGTCGCTCTCCCGGTCACCCCTCTGCCCGCCCTGCCTCTGGGGCCGCCTGCTTCCGTCCTGTCGCCGTTCCGCGGTGCCGCCAGGACGTCCTCTGGAAAGCCTCCGTGCACACGGGCCACGACGCCGCGGTTTCGGGGCCCCAGCCCCATGGGGACGCTCATTCCCCGGCACGTGGGGGCCGCGTCTGCGAGCAGACTGTTTCCATGATAAATAAAATCAAGATTCTGAATGACCTGGCGAATGTTATATGTGACAACGGTCGTGATCAACCATCACTGAAGCATAAAACACAAGGCTGCCTCCCCCCGCCTGCCCCGGAGATGCCGGAGTCACCGTCGCGCCCACACCCCAGACGCCGTCTCCCAGTACAGAGGCCAGCAGCCAGGGTCCGAGGCCCGTGTGGACCGGAGCCCGCGCGCGAGGCCCCTCCGGGCTCGGAGCTCAGGGCCGGGCGTCCAGCGACTGTGGTTCCCGAGAAGGTATTTTTATGCCCAAAAGCGCTTGTGGGAAAGTCAGGGGGAGGGGAGGAGGGGGAACGGAGAACAGAAAGACCCCAATCACAGGCGAAAGGGGCCATTTGCTCCTCGAGGCCAAACCCCCTCCTCGGGTCCCGGGGAGGTTCCACACTGGGGGACGCCAGCAGAGGGACAGGCTGGCTGGTGCCAGAGCCTTTGCTGGGGGTCCTCCGTACGGCACAAAGCGGTCCTTCTGGGGCCCGGCTCCAACTAGAGCTAATTATAGCCGCTGAGCATGGCGGGCGGGGCCCCTGCCCCGACCCTGGGCGGTTGGTCTTGCCCGTTCCCAGCCCCACCGAGCCACCACGATGGCTTTCAGTGACCGAGCAGTTTGGGGGTAGGGAGGGCGTCTGCCTGGAGAGACCCTCACCAGGCAAGGCGCCCCCACTCCAGCCTCAGACCCGTCGTCAGAGGGGATGGCTGGGGCCCTGGGAGTCCCCCGGGGGACCCAGCCCAGGCTCCCCTGCTCCCACCTTCAGGAAAGGCCGGGCAGGGTCTGGGCCCACAGAGAGAGCTTCCTGCCGGAGCCCCCAGCCCCCGGGCTAGCAGCCCCCCTGCGCCTCTCTCATCCAGCCAGTATATGTTTCCCAGTCACACTGTGCACCAGACACACAGACAAGGGAGAGGGAGAGGCAGGCAGGGAGGGCCTCATGGGGGAGGGGTCGGATGACGAGCTTGGGTCCAGCGCCCTGCAGGCCCGTGCAGACACAAGTCCACCCGAGCTGTCTCCCCCGTGCGGGGGCTATGGGGTCGCGTCACTGTGCTCCTGGCTGAACTCCAGCCCCTCCACCGGGGTCTCTCCTAGCGACCCATCCACCGAGGAGGCCAGAGGTGGGTCTTGACATAGCAGGGGAGGGAGTCCAAGACTCTCTGGGGCCCTCCAGTTCACCACACGGATGGGCGGTGGCCGGTCCCAAGCTGGCCACAGACACAGGATGGAATGAGGGGTCCTGACCCCCTGACACTCCAGGTCACACTCTGGCTAGCACCTCGCCTCGCCACCTGACTCAGCCTCCGAGCTCCCTGGGACACTGCTGGGCTGGCTGCAGGCTGGGCACCGAGGACTCCGGAAGGTCACTTTTCCTGACCCTGTCCTCAGGGTGTCCAGAGTCAGGGGCTTTGTCTGCAGAGGGATCTAGGGATGAATCAGGGACTAGGAGCCCCTGACCCACGGGGCCCCTGTCACTTGCATCCTGGCCCAGCCTGTGTGTGAGCGTGCCCTCTGTGCCCACCTGTGTGTGACCGTACCCACTATGCCCACCTGTGTGTGAGCGTGCCCTCTGTGCCCACCTGTGTGTGACCGTGACCACTGTGCCTACCTGTGTCTACCTGGGCCTTATCTGATGGACCCACTGTGCCCTTCACGAGCCCACACAGACCCCTCTCGGTGGGAGACCGCGCCAGCCCAGCCTCTCCTCATCCCCTTTCCGAGGCCTTCCCTGCTGCTCTTGGCCTGGGGGGCTCCCATCCAAGCTGGCCGGCCGGCTCCTGCCCTGATCATGGTGTCCCGTCTCACCGCAGCCTGAGATAAGGGCCCAGCTCAAAGCTGCTTTGTTCAGCCAACAAAAGGACATTTCTGCGGCGCCCTGGGAGCCGGGCTGTGGGCCGCCCCGCATTGGGGAGGCCCCGGCCCGGCCCCAGCACCAGCTCGGGAAACTTTAGCCCAGCCCGGACTGGGCTGCAGGGGCTGGGGATGCACCTGCCACAGGCTTCCCAGGCCCTCGCGCCCACGGGAGGTGTCTCCTTTCTGTGCCCTGGCCCTGCCCACGGCCACCGCCGTCCACGCCCCTCGGCTCCAGGGCCCAGAGCCTCCCACCTCCTCCACGGGGAGGGCCACCACCCGTGGGGTCGGAGACAGACACAGACGCGCTCCAGGAGCCGAACGTAGCTGACAGTCACCAGAGGGGTGGGGAGGGCCCACCTGAGCCTGGGCCTCGCCTTCGGCGCCCCCGCCCTGCCTCCTGGCCTTCGTCTCTGCTGTCCCCCCCCCCCCCCGCAGGTGCACTTTCCCCACACCCTCCCCAGCTGACTCTGCCTTGGGGGCGCTGGGGACCCGAGGCGGTGCCCGGCGAGGGGCCGCAGTGGCACGCACGTCTTGTGCCGGACGGGGGGTCCGTGGTATTTGTGGCGGGTGGAGTTGTGGCCCCCAAAACATGTCCACCCGAGACCTCAGGATGTGACCCCACCCGAACCAGGGTCTTTACAGATGTAATGAAGGGAAAGGTCTGGAAATGAGCTTCTCCCGGGTTAGGGTGGGCCCTGAATCCACGGAGAGGTGTCCTCAGAGGAGGGGAGACGCAGACCCTCTGCAGCAGGCTGTGGGAGGCGCAGGGACGCCGCCCTGAGGAGCCCGGGACACCCGACGCTGGGCGCTCCCCGGGGGCCTCCGGAGGGGGCCGGGCTCTGGCCACCAGACCGGAGAGAATGCAGTTCTATCGTTTCCAGCCCCCAGGTTGTGGAACTTTGTTGAGGCCCCAGGAAATGAACAGAGAATCGTCAGATGCTCCCCCCGATGCGGGGATAGAGCGAGCCTCCTGGGCCTCCCGCACCCCAGCCCAGGCGTGTCGGCTTCCCAGACACCGGTCTCCCTCGGCAGAACGCTGTGTCCCCTTTTCCGTCTGCCCGAAGTGGCTGCCACCGTCCCTCTGGCCTGCCGTGCCCCGACCCGTCTCCAGGGGGTAGCTGGGGCTCAGGAGCCGGGCCATAGCTCCACCTGCTCTGGTCCCCCCCCTCTGCTTGGGGTCTGCAGGCCCCCCCCAACTTCCTCCCTCCTTTCCGGTGGCCCTGACCACAATGAGCAGCCCCCGGGGGCATCCCTGCATTCACCCTTCCCCCAGGCTGGCTGGAGCCGGCCTTCCTTCCACCTCGCCCGCTGCTTCCCACGGGGGCGGGCGGCTGGCTTGGGGCTCCCCTGCGTGCCTTGGGTCACGGGGTCACAGGCCAGCCCAGCAGGAGCAGCCGGGGAGCCACGGTCCCCCTACTCACAGACCCATGGACGGTGAGCAGCCTGCTTACGGTCACACAGCTAGTGAGTGGCTGTCTGGGCCCGGTCACCGGGCCCCTGACTCACTTCCCATCGCGCCGTCTCTGCCCTGCCCCCATGGCCCCTCCAGGGAGCGGCGAGCAGGGCCGCTGGACGGGGCGACACCCGGTGCCCGCCACCCGAGCGGTTCAAGTTTTGGGCCCGTGTGCATCAGGCAAATCTATCCGTTCTGGGGGCCCGGGGGCTTGCCTCTGCGGGGCAGGAGACGGACAGAGAGGGCACAGGCTGACAGGTCGGAGGCCAGCCTCGGCCCGTCCCGTGGAGGTGGGGTGGTGGGGCAGGGGTGCAGAGCAGGGCCCTTCTGGAAGGGGCAGGGAGATGGGTGGTGTGATTCCCTCCTGGGCCCGAACACCTTCCTGCCCGTTCCTGCTCTCAGCTCCTTCACGTGGGCGTTCATCCCTCGTGCCTCGAGTGTCTGCCCAGCACGCACCGCCAGTCAGGCCTCTGGGGCCCCTGGGAGGTCCCCTCGTGGGAGGCGGCAGGGCGGTGGGGTCCACGGAGGATGCCCGAAGGGGGCTGCTGCGGCCAGAGGAAGAGCAGGGGGAGGGCGGGGTGGTGCGGCCCGTCTCCTGGGCGGGGCCGGCGGTGCTGGGAAGGTGTCAGGAGGGCCCAAGCCCCACCAACTAGGGGGACGGCGGTGCAGGAGGCCCCCACCCCGCCCCACGAACGGGGAGGGGAGGTCGGCCCAGGCGCTCGCTCCCTCGGGGGGCCCAGTGGGGCCCGCTCACATGCACGCGGCTCTCTCCCACGGTCTCCCAGGCGCGGGGTCGCACACACTGGTGCGCTTCGGCTGGGGTCAGGCAGGAAATGCCCGGTGGATGTTTACCCGGTGACATATGGGCTGTGTGCGTGGGACCCGAGGGTCCTGTTCTCAAGGACCCTGCCCAGACCCGGGGCCGCACTGGGGAGGGGTGCCTGTAGACGTCCCTGGGGAGCTGGCCCTGGCCCTTCCGTGCAGGGAGCAGGGCGGGTGGGGGGGTCCGGGCAGGTGCCTGTGCCTCCACCTCCCCACTGGGCCGCACAGAGCCTCACGGTCAGCTCCTGGGCCCCTCCCCCACCTGCCCCCCGACCAGGAGCCGGGACGGAGCCTCGTGGGGAGGCGGGCGAAGACAGGCGCGGTGCTCCTGGGAAGGAGAAAGCTCTCGGGTGCGCGTGTGCACGCAGGTGTGCCTTCGCCAGTGCACCAGCATCCCCGGGTGCACGTGAACATGACCTCGTGAGCACGGGTGACAGGTGTGTGCTTGTTGCGTGTGCGGCCCCCCCCACGTGCCAGTGTGAGCATGTGTGTCCTCGGGCATGTGTGTTTGTGGAGGGTCGTGTGCACGTGCGCGTTTGCACGTGTGTGGTTGCGTGTGCCGGGCAGGAAAGGGGTTGTGGTCGGGCTCCGTGGCCCAGGCCTGGAGGACACAGCACTCTGGCGGGCAGCACGGGGTGGCGCTAGGCCGGCAGTGTCCCCGGGGCAGAGGCAGGCACTCTGTGCCTCCTTGGTGACCCACGGGCCGGGCGGGGCCAGCACTGCCTCCACAGCGCCCGCACTCCGCGGTGACCACCAGGGTGACCCGCTGCGGAGAGGGAGGCCCGGGAAGGAGGGGGACGAGGGCGGAACGAGCAAGGCTGAGCCCGGAGGGAGGCCTGTGCTCCCCTAGCCCGGGTGGGGTCCGCCCTGGGGCCTCCCGGGTCCTCGGGACCCCCCATCTGAACAATGGCGTGGGCTCCGGTCTCTCTCTCCTAAGGCCCCGGTGCAGATCTGAGCCCTGCCAGGCCTCCCTGCACTCCCGGCAGACATCCCCCCACCCAGCCACTTCCTCCTGCCTCCCCCCAGGCCACAGTCCCAACATCTGGTTGGTGTTTCCAGAAGGGTGGGGGTGGGGGTCCGATCTGCGGGAACAGTGTGGGAGTCCGGCTGTGAGAACAGAATCGGGGGCGGAGTCCAGTCCCTCCAGAGGAGGGTGGGGGAGACCAGAGAGGCTGCTGAAAGGAGACGCAGGTGGGCGGCAGACTACCTCCCCAGGCTCTTTCAGGGTGCCCCCTCACGCCACCTAGGTCCCCAATCTCCAGATAGCACTTGGTGGGTGGCAGTCACTAACGGTCACAGGCCCGGCCCAGTCTGGCCCACTGCCTGTGGGGCTCCTGGCTGTCAGTCCACCTCCTCCGGCCTCAGTTTCCCTTTCTGTGAACGGGGATGACTTTGCTGGGCTATAGGGAAGGCCGGCCCCTGTCCAGCCCGCAGGGACCCTCCGCGAGGCCGCCCGTCTCCCATGCATGGACCCTGCTCCTGGCCCGTCCGCTTAGCCCCGGCCCGTATTCCTAGAGGCTGCAGGGGAACCGTGGCCGTCGGCCACAGAGGACGCGCCGGGGCGGGCTGGCCCGCTGCCAGGCAGGTGGGCGCGAAGGCAGTGGGGGGCTCGGGACCGCCTGCACGGATCCGTCTGCTCCAGGAGTCTTGGAAGCGGGCGCCGGGGCTCTGGCGGCCCCCCACGCCCACCCCACCCCCAGCCTGACGGCGGCTCCGGGGGGTGGCTCACCTCCCGTGCTCAGCCCTTCCGGGTGAGGTCATGGGAAAAACTTGCCACAGACGCGCTCCCCCAGCCCACGGTCCCCATAGCCACCCACGGGTTCAGCGTGGCTCCTCCCAGCAGCGGGCCGGGGTCCCCGCCTCCCTCCGGGTCCCAGGGTCCCAGCCCAGCCCCCTCCCTCCCCAGTTAGGAACCGGCTCGGGGCACGTTTCCGGGTTCAGACTCCACACTTGGGCTTATCTTTAGCTGTGGCTTTGATTTGTTGTGCTTTTAAGTCCCTCCCCCCACTCGGAGAGTCGGCTCAGGAAAGCAGTTCCCCAGACGCCTGGAGCCGAGGAGACCGGCCGGAAGGGGACAATTAAATTCAGGGCAGAAAGAGTTAACAGGAGCCCCCCCCCCCCCAGCTGCTCCACAATTAATGCCCCAGGAAATAAACAAGAGAAGCTGTTTCCATTTGTCCTCGAAAAATACAAGGATTTCCTCTCCTGCGGGTCTGGTCTGCCCCCCAAGGCCCCTTTGAACCCCAGAAGGTCAGGGCAAGAAACAGGCCCTGGGGTGGGCAAGGGGCTTCCCTGAGCAGCCCCTCATCGCGCTCCCAGCCGTCTGTCCCCCTCAGAACCTGCAGCTGGACAGGGGTCCCGCAGGGTCCCCGGAAGGACACAGGGTGCACCCACCCACAGAGAGGCGAGCCGGAGCCTCACGGCCTGGGGTGAAGGTAGCTCCTGTCCTCACTCACGCACTTGTTCGCAGAGGACGGAGTGTGTGCAGGTGTGGCTCTGTTCTGAGCGGTTCATCACACGTGCCTGAGACCCACGCTTTGGGCGCAGCACATGTGGCCAGGAAAGGCCCCTTGAGACCTAAGTGCCCAGAGGAGCAGGGGCGGAGCTGTCTGTATCAGACACAGCTTGTGCAAAGGTCCTGTGGCCGGAGGGTGCTCGGTGCCTCCAAGAAACAGAAAGGGAGCAAGGCTATGGGGGAGATGGGGGCTGATGCGGGACCAAGTCATCATGGCCCCGGCAGCGTCTCTCATGCAAGTTTAGCCGGGCCACAAGCAGGCGCTGGGATCCTGGCCCTATTGGTGTGGAGGCTATAAGCAGAAGGTGCTGTGGTTTGTGATGATTTTTCAGGAGCTCACCTTCGTTGTCATAGGCGTCAGGGCAGGAAAGGGGTCAGCAGGGCCCCGGTTTCTGGGGCTCTACCTGCTGAGATGAGCTGGCGAGGTGGCGGTGCCCAGGGGAAGAGGGCTGCTGGGAAGGGTGGCCCCCTGGGGAGCTTCCGGCCGGAGGGGAGGGGGATTGTCTGAGAACTGGGCCCTGCAGCCAGTCCCCCAGGAGAGGGGGCCACCTGGGGACCCAGACGAGCTGCTGCCGGGGAGGGGGGCGCTGGAGGAGAGGAAGGGGAGACTGTGGGCGGGTGCTCTGGGGACCCCCTGGCCACCCTGGGCTTCGCATCCTCACCTGGAAAGTGGGGACTGTGACAGCGCCTCTCCCCAGGGTTGCACTGCTGAGTGAGGCAACAATGTACCCATCTAGTGGGTTCCAGGCGGCTGTAGAGGGGCCTCCCGGTGAGGCCTGGGTCGGCAGCCTCCAGGAAGGCCTCCTGGATCGCCTTCTCTTGCCTGCTGACTCACGACCGGTCCGCATCCTAGCCCTTTGCTGCGCCCACCTCTCCCTTCCTCTCCTGCCCTAACTCTGGGGCTCTGCCGTGTCCCCTCCCTTCTGTGGCTGGTGTCTGCATCCTGACTCTGTCCTCACAGAGGACACGGCGGGCCTGGGAGAGACAGAGTCATGCGGCCAGAGAGGGCACCGCGTGGCCTGTCCTGGAAGCCCCGGGGCGAGAGCTTCGCACCGTCCCTCTGCTCCTGCTCCCTGTGCACGGAGGCCTTGCCACCTTTGGCTGTCCCTCCTGTCCCGGCGTCCCCTCTGTCCCTGCCCTCCCTGCTGTGTGCATCCTGGTCTCGGGTCTGCTCCTGAGAGGACCCGCGCTGGCTCCGGGAGGGGGAGCTCAGAACGGGGTCTGGAGCTGAGCTGAAGAGCCTCCCCGCCAGTGCCGAGAGGAGGGTGACAGCCCCGCCCCCCACCTCGGGGGTCTGTCTGCCCTGCACCGGCACCTGGGAGCCATGTGGGGATCGAGGCACAGCTGGGTCATGTCTGTGACTGGGTCAGCCTGACCTCCCCTCCGCCCACGGGGCACTCTCTGTCATGGCCGGTGCTGGGGCCGGGCGACTCGGGGCTCCAGGATCAGAGTGAGAGTCGGGCATGACAGGGGACGGAGGCACAGCAAGTCCCTGGGGGAAGAGTCAGGGCTCTGCCCCGGAAAGAGGGGACTTTGTGACCTGGAGTGGGGGTGTCTGAGGAGAGGGCACTCCCAGAAGTGGCCCCTTCCCCGTGCCCGGGCACCGAGCAGAGGCAGTGTGGACAGGTGCCCCACAGGACCCGTCTTCCCCCATCTCCAGGTCGGTCCCTGCGCCGGCCGCAGCCGGAGAGAAGGGCCTGGGCACGGAGACACCACGCGACCCACCGACACCTCCCACCGACCCGGGGACCTGGAGGAGGCCGGGTGAAGGCCGGGGGCTGTGCAAAGAAGTCTGGAGAGGGAGACTCTCTTTCTATAGGGATTCTGTCTCCCGGTTCCGGATTTTACCCTGGAGCTGGTTCTGGGGCCCAGCTCACGTCGGCCACGGGCAGAGGCCGCACAGGCGGGCGTCAGAAGGGGAGCTCTGAGGAGGCCGGACGACCCTCCGTGCAGCGTCCCTGCGTCCCCAGCGAGCGGGGACCCCCAGCTAGCCAGGCCGGGGAGGCGGGAAAGAGCAGGTATCGCCCAGCTGAGCTGCACTGTGGCTGCCGGTCCCTACGGTGGCCACTATCAGAGGGCAGAGGCAAGGCAGGCACGGGTGGCCCTGAGGAGCAACAGAGCCGGAATGGCAAGCAGGGGACCTGCCCCAGGGAGCACTCGAGTTCTCGGGCCAGTTGGCCTGAGGGTGAGGCCGGTGAGGCCCAGGGACGGGCAGCCAGCTCGGGGTCACCCTGGCCAAGCAGCGACATGCTGACCCCAGCCCCCGACACTGACGCTTCTCACTGGACGCGGGGTCCGGGCTGCCTGTCGGGCCCAGAGCCACTCCAAGGGGAGGACGGGCCCCCCGGAAGAAGGACCCTGTAAGTTATGCAGGAACATGGCAGGTCCCCGGGCTTCCTGGAGGGACCCGGGGCTGTGTCCCCGAGGACCCGGGCGCTGGAGGAGGGTCAGGGGCCACGTGGGACAGGCGCGGCCCCCTCCACCAAAGCAGTGACACAGAAGCGGACGTGAGGGGAGACGCTGCAAGTTCATGCCACCCTCCGAGGTTCGAAGGGGACAGAGGTGGTGTCCTGTGGCCCCTGGGGAGCTGCTGCAGATCTAACCCAGCGGCGGCCGGGGTCACGGCCGCTCTGCCCAAGTGGCGTCTTTGCTGAAACGACCAGCTCGGTACCTGCTCCGCGTCTTCACGCTCCCCGTGGATCCCGCCAGCTCCGCGGGGAGCCGACGGCGGCTCTCGGGCACGACGGGCCCAGGGCTACAGGAGCAACCTGCCGTGACTACTGAGGGCCTGAGGCACCTGCTCTGTCGGGCCGAGGCACGGAACATTCCGGAACCCGCTGTGGTGAGGACGTCAGGGGAATCTGCTGGGACGACCGGAGGTGGCAGGTGATAAGCTGAGAAGCCCCGCGGAGACGTCCAGCGGCTTCTCCCTCGGGGGCGGTCGGCAGGGGCCCGTGGCCTGGGGTGCAACGGCAGAGACTCGGGTCGGCCCAGCGGGGCTCCTCCGAGGTCAGGAGTCCGGGTGTTTTGTTTTTTGTGTTTTTATATGTATATATATATTTTTAAGTTTACTTATCTATTTTGAGAGAAAGAGAGCGAGTGGGGGAGGGGCAGAGAGAGGGAGACGGAATCCCAAGCAGGCTCCGCAGTGTCAGCACAGAGCCCGACCTGGGGCTCAAAACCATAAACCCGTGAGATCACGACCTGAGCCGAAACCAGGAGTCAGACGCTCAACCCACCGAGCCACCCAGATGCCTCTCGTGTCTTTTAAATAAGATTTTATTGTAGGTCCTCTCTACATCCAACATGGGACTCGAACTCACAACCCCGAGATCGAGAGTCGCAGGCTCCGCCTGCTGAGCCGGCCGGGCCTCAGGAGTCGGGGCTGGAGCCGCGTGGCCATGAGAAAGCAGTGTGGTGCGCTGTTGGCCTCGGTGGGTCTGAGAGACTCTGCCGGGGGCCCTGAGCCTGTTGTTGGGGGACCCAGGGGACTGTCAGAGTTGAGCAGGGACCAAGCAAGAGGGGACAGCTCCGTGCAAGTCCCGACTGTGGGGCGAGCCGCCTGCAGCGGGCTGAGCAGGGTCCCCCCAAGCTCACGTCTACCCGGAACCTCAGAGAGCAACTACTTGGAAACAGGGTCCTTGCGAGGGTAACCGGTTCAGGATCTCGAGATGAGATCTTCCTGGATTGGGGTGGGCACTGCGTCCAGGCCAGGTGTCCTCAGAAGAGGAGAGACAGAGGCCCAGAGGGGAGGCCACGTGAGGATGGAGGCCAGGCAAGGCCGGGAACGGCCCCCCACACTGGATTTCAGATTCGAGGCCCCAGGGCCGGAGAGACACTTTCTGTTGCTTGCTGCCCCATTCGAGGTCCTTTGGGCCCCGGAGGACCCATACGGTGCTGACCCCAGGAGTAACAGCCGCCTGCCTCAGTTTCCCCATCTGTACCGAGGGGTCTGGGGCGGGGCAGGTGGGTGGGCCCACGGGAGTGGACACACACCAGGGGACCTGTGTGTCCCTCGCTCCCCTCCCTGCTCCCCGGGTTTGCCCACAGGTGGAGGCCCAGGCCTGGGCAGGGGTGCGGGGTGGCCCGGGCAGGGGTGCAGGGTGGCCAGGGCACCTCCGGCGGCCACCCGCCTCCTGCCTCACCTCCCCACCGCCCAGCAGCCTCCTACACCCCCCCCAGGCACTGCTTTCACTGCAGTCCCGGCCTCAGATGTGCCGCTGCGAGAGCCCCAACCAAGACCCTGGTCACTGTCCCTCGCCCTTGAGGCCTCAGCACCTGCTCCGGGGAGCCCTTTCCTTCCTGTTCCCAGTGCCCATAATCCGTCCTCAGGGTCCCTCGTGTGTCCCTCCCGCTGGTCCGTGAGCCTGCCGTCCACGCTGGCATGCCGGGTGCCTCACTCGGAGCCGGTTGTTCGGTGAAGGGCCGTTCGCCCCGAGATCCCCCGAGGATACAGAAGCTGGGCGCCCAGGCCGCCAGAAGACAGACGGAACTACGTGGCACGCAGGCTTCTGCGCGCTGAGCGTGCGGTGGAAAGGCCGGACCGCGTAGAGAACGCCTGCAACTCAGCAACAAAACCAAACGCCGATTCCAGCGCAGGCCGAGGACCTGACAGACGCTCCTCTAAGGAAGATCTGCGAACGGCCCAGAAGCCCATGAAAGGCTGCTCGACCTCACTCGTCATCAGGGGACTCACGTCACAGCCACGGCGAGGCACCGCCTCGCGCCCGGCATCGCCGCGTCACCAGGAACAGGCTAACAGGCGACGGCAAGTGTTGGCGAGCACGTGGCGGACGCGAGCCCTCGTGAGCTGTGGGGGGGCGGGGGGGGCGCAGGCGGGGTCGCCGCCGTGGTGGGCCTCATGCCGGCCCCTCGGACGGGCAGATGCAGCCCTGCCGTCGGGCCCCGCGAGCCTGCTTCTGGGCGCGCACACCCAGAAGAATGGGAAGCAGGGATTCGAACAGATATTTGCTTACCCGTGCGCACAACGGCTAGACCGCGGGAGGCGACCCGAGCGTCTGTCGGTTTAGGAGCGATTCAGTCACGTGTGCTCCATCCACACCGTGGACCGTCACTCGGACTTAAAGGGAGGGTGATCCCGGCACCTGCTGTGACGTGGACAAGAACCTGGCAGACGCCACACCCAAAGACAGATGCACTTGCCGTGGGAACAGGCGGAGACCATTGGCCTAGGTGTTTCCTGCGGGGGGGGGGGGGGCAAGGGGATCGGGGACCCGCAAGGGGGAAAGCCGCCTCACCCTGCCAGGACCAGCTGGAGCCGGGGTTTCCTCCTCGGCCCCATGGGCCCTCCCAGGTGTGGGGGATCCCGAGAGCGTGAGATGATGCCGGGGAAAGCGCCCGCCTGGTCCCACCGCTGCAGCCCCGGTGAGCCCCCGAGGGACTGGGGTCGCACACGGGGCCGACTCCGTCGAGGGACAGAGAGGTCCCCCCGCTCGGGGAGCTGGGAGACCACCTCAGCTGCCGAGGCCGACGGACCGCGTGCTCTCACCAGCGGGCAGAGCGGGGCACCTCTCTGACCCTCTGTCTCTTCACCTGCGGGGTGGGATTCATAATGGCACTTGGTCCAGGGGCTGTGCCTGGACACACACGTCGGCTTTGACTTCAGGCCGCGCTGAGCACGGGCCCTCCCACGGGAGCCAGCACGACTCCGACGGCGCGGGGCACAGAAGCACAACTAACGGCCCCCGGAAGCCCCGCTGTGTCGTTAGATGCAGACGCATCAAGAGGCGACAGTGGGTTCGCCCCATGACCACCTCCCTCTCCGGAGGGCAGGGCGCCCTGAGCTGCAGGTACCTGCTGTGGAATGAATGGATGGATGAATGGAAGTGCCTCCGGGGTTGGGAAGCAAGACTGGAGTTGCACACACTCTCTGGCCGGGGGAGTGAAAAAACCAGGTAGCTTTCTGATTCCGCGCGTGCGTGGGATTCCCCCCGGATTCGCAGCCCCGGAGCACCGCGGCCAAGAGGCCGGCGGCGGGAGCCAAGGGCTGCCGGGCGCGGGGAGGGACGTTCCCAACCCCAAGGGCAGCCGCGCTGAGGAATGTGTTTACTTAAACCCCTCCGCACCCGCACGCAGGCACACACGGAGGAGCGCCCTTCCCACCGCCCCCCCCCCGCCCCTCCCTCCTTCCAGGGCGCACGGGGCACTTTGCGAGGGATGAGAAGGAGAGGCGAGCCCGCCCTGCCTGTGTGTGCTGGCCCTCGGGAACAAAAGTGATCTGTGCTGGAGAAAAGGCGGGGTTATGAGAAAAACTTCCCGTTGCAGAGTCTTAGGTTTGGAGGGAAAACGCCGGGCCTCACAGGGTCGCCCCAGAGCGGCCTGCACAAAAGCCCCTTTGTCCCCACGCCACCACCCCAGCGCCCGACAATGGCACAGAAAGAAATTATCTTTTCAGCAAAAGATTAAGCAGGCATCCGAGCGCAGGCTGGCTGGTTTCCATCAGGCTGGCGGCTGGGGGGGGGGGGGTGGGCTGCAGGGGCCGGACCCCCTCCATGCCCAGGTCCTGGTGAGTAACTTGGAGACCCCGGGAGGCAGCGCGGCTGGGGGCAGAGGGGGGAGCCCTGCTGACGAGATGCCGTTGCCCCAAGTTACAGATGAGGAAACTGAGGCGGCTGTCAGCTTCCCATGCCCCTAGGCTGGTTCTGTCAGGCGTCCCTGGGTGGAGGGGGCCCTCCCTGCCTTGAGAAAGGGCTGACACCAGAAAGAGAGGGGCTCGGGCCACCCAGGCTGGCGTCAGGTGCTGAGCCCTCCAGGGGATCAGGAAACCAGTCTGCTGTGCTCACCTGCCCGCCTGGCCCTGGCCCAGCCTCGCACCTGAAACTTCCAGTTTCAGTCTTTACTGTGTCCAAGACTGGGAGCCGGGAGCCCCGCCTCGCACCCCCCCCCCCATCGCTCCTGAGAAAGCCCTTCCCGGCTCCAGCTCCCAGGGAAGGGGTGCCAGGGGCTGGGCTCTGCCATGTGGGGCAGGTCCGTGGGCTGCTGGGGAAACGTGTTCCCAGGAGTGGGGACCAGTCTGGACAGGCCTGGACCACCCTCAGCCCCAAAGCTGCTTCTAGAGATGGGGCTCAGTGGGGGCAGGGGGCACCCTCAGGGGAACGGGCGGCCCCGAGCCGGTCTCTCCAGCACCGGTGGGAGCTGGGGCCAGGTCTGTGCAGAGCCCCCCGGCCACTCTCTGCCAAGGCTCCCCTGTCCAGGATGGGGGGTTTGGGGGAATCTTTGTGAGCTAGGGCAGCACTGAACTCGGTGGAGGGGCTCAAGGGGGCTCTCGCTCCCACCCTGCCGACCCCTGGCAGGTAGCAATGCTGCCCTCAGCCCCTCGGAGGGGAAGAGGTGGGCGCCCAGGTGGTGGGGGACGGGGGGGGTGTCCTCAATGCTCCAGGATTGTAGGAGTGGGCTATGGGGGGAGGGGTGGGGCTCGTGGGAGAGTGTGAACCCACCCCTGGGCCTGGGGCTGCCCACCTGGACTTTCTCGGGTCATCTGTCACCTCCCGCACTCCTCCCACCCCACAGTCCTCCCCTCCAGGCCCAGAAACTTCCAAAGCAGAGTCTCAAGCCATTTTGGCCAGGCAGAGCCTCTGAGTACTGGGATGCCACTGCTGTCCCATTTTCAGATGGAGACACTGAGGCCCAGAGTAAGGTGGGCTGAGGGAGTGCCTGGTGAGAACGGGTTCCTGCTGCTGGCCTCAGAGTGGACAAGGGGCAGCCCTGGTGAGGAGCTGGCCCCTCACTGCCCATCTTCACAGCTCCGCGGGCCGGTCTCTGGGCTCCCGGTCAGCAGCGCCGGCTGTGCAGCCCGAGTCCATCCCAGCCCCGTGGAGCCCAGGGCGGGCCTGGGGGGCCCACGCGAGGTTCCCACACCCAATACTCAATGCGCCCTCGGAAGGACACCGCCAGCGTCCCGAGTGCTCAGAGCAGACATGCTCTGGGTGTGCGTGCGTGCGTGTGCACGTATGTGTGCGTGCGCGCACACGCAAGTATGCTCGTGTGTGCGCATGCGTGCATGTGCGTGCTCGTGTATGCCCGCACGTATGTGTGCGTGTATGTGGGTGCATGTGCACGTGCTTGTGTGTGCAGGGGCCCTTGGGCACAAGCAGCGGGTGTGGGCCGGGCAGGACCTGGAGGCTGCAGGGGCCACCCCCCCTCCCCGCTCCTCCCCTCCCCCACGCGGCTGCGCGGCTGGGCACCTGGGGGCGGGGCCCGAGGGGGCAGAGTCTCCAGGTCGGGGCTCCTGGCAGGATGTCCCGAAGAAGGGCTGAGAACACAGCTGCCCCCCAACCCCGCGTCGGCTCCCCAAGAGTCCCAGAAGCATCTTGAGTCACACCCTGAGGGCGCAAGGCTCCCAGCTCGGCCCTGACCGTGGCTCCCGTTTTCTAGCTAAGCTCACGTGGGGAAGCAGCCAGGGTTGGGGCCCGGCTGGGCTACAGGGCGGCAGTGCTGAGCCCCGACCGTCGGGGCCTGCTGGGGGTCCCCGCCGTGCTCCGCCACCTGGCGGGTGTGAGCCGAGCGGGCATCCACTCTCCCCGCTGCTCAGGGCCGTGAGCTCCCCCCTCGCCATGGGGCCGCGGCGCCCCGGAAGCCCGCGGGCGGCCCCTGGGGTCAGCCCCAGCTCTCTCCCCAGCTCCCAGGGCGGGGGTCCCCGCGCCAGCCCCACCCTGAGGCGGAGTCGACAGTGGGCAGGGAAGACAGGGCCAGACAGCTGGCCACGCACCCCTCACTTTTGCCCACTTTGAGGGGTGTCTGTGTCAGCGTCCCCCATCATCTGTGTGCCAGACTCGTGCCTGGGCTGGCAACTTCACCACCCCACCGGGCGGAGCGGCCCAGGGGGGCCCCACACAGTGAGCAAATGGGACCGAGTGAGCCGCAGGCAGGGAAGGGGGTGCAGCCTGCCCCTGTCCCCTCCCCAAGCCAGGGGCTCCGCAGTGCGCGGGGACCACAGGATGGCCCTGACGGGCAGGAGCCTGGCGCTGAGCGTACTGTGGTTCCTTCGGAACCCTGCCCTCAGGGCGGCTCCCCTGCTCTGCGTTGACCCTGAGAAGCCACCTGTCACCCGGGGGTGAGGGGTCAGTCCCAGGGCAGGTGGGCCCCCACAGGAGGCTGGCCCTCCTGCCTCAAGACCAGAACCGGGAGGAGAGGGCGGAGTGCAGGACAGACCAGAGGGGGTCTCGGTGCCACTCCCTGGGTGTGCCCTGTCCTGCCCTGCCCTGCCCTCCCCTCCCCTGTGATGGGGCGAGTGCACAGAGCCAGGCCCCACCCTTCCAGCTCCCAGAAGACAAACCTTCCTCTTAGCTCCTCTTCCTTCAGCTACCCTCCCCCCTCCCCCCTCGAAGCCTCTGCCTTCCTCTGCGCAAGCCCATTGCTGGGGTCTGCGCATCTCACAGGGAAGACCCCACAGGGGAGGTGACCAGCCCTGGTCCTGGAACGGAACTGCTAGGATACTGGCCTCCCGGCGTCCCTGGGTCTGGCAGCGTTACTGCAGGTGGTGGGGCCTGGCGCCTGGGGAGGAACCCCAGGACTCCGGAAAGAGGCAGCGAAGGTGGGAGCCGAGGGTGGTCCCGGGGCCTTGGCTGCAAGGCCCAGGGAGGGGGGAAGGAGTGGCGGGGCAGAGGTTCCAAGGGCCCGGCACCCACCCCCCCTCCTTGCCAGTCTCCTGGTGGGCTCAGGAAGGTGGTGGGGGGTGGGCAAGGTAATGGCCATTGTCCCCTCCCTGGGCCTTGACATTCAGAGAGGCAGAGGTGGGGGGTCACCTCCCGACAGGGTTGATTGTTCAGCCACCTTAACCTGGCAATGAGGCGAGAAATGGCAGCACAAAGGGCCCTTTGTCCTGGGCCCTGCGGCCTGGCTGCTAGCGTCCAGAGCCGTGGGGCAGGGCAGCGCCTCCTGGCACCTCGGTGCCCCGCCTTCCCTCCACACCCATGTCCCAGCCAGCTCGGGCTGCCCCACTGGGCTTCAGTTTCCCCAGCCAGAGACGCCCCAACAAACCCGTCTCAGGGCAGCCTCCAGACCCCAGGGCCAGGTCCTCAAAACCACGGAGCGGCAGGCGGAGAGGGGCAGATGGAGCTAGAGTGCATGGGGGCCGTGTGTGCGCGCGTGTGTGTGCATGTCCTCCTGCGACTGGGAGTGTGCGAGTCCCCCCGGGGAGCGTGCGTGTGCACAGGGGAGTGCTGGTGAGTGTGCACACGCCTGTGCACGGCGGAGCGTGCGTGTGTAAGGGGGGCACTAGCAAGTGTGTGCGCACGTGCACGCCGGAGAGAATGTGTCCCCTGCTCTGGCCTGGAGACACCTGCGAGGGCGCCTCTCCCCTCCGCCCCCCTTCCTCCAGCCCTGGCGTCTGCTTGTTTCTCCCCCACCCTCCCCCAGTCTGGGCTTGGAACACCTAGGACTGCTCTCTCGGCGACAGGAGACCCCGGTGCAGCCTGAGCCCAGGTTCCAGGAGGTGTGAGTTGGCACTACCCCCATCCAGGGACTCCCGGGGCCCTTGGGACAGCCTCTGCGCCGAGGACCGAGGGAGATGGCAGGGACAGGCCTGCTCTTGCCAGGTCTCCCGGACTCATTGCCAGGCTGGGCGCTTCGGGGCACCTCGCTGTAATGAGGACAGAGCCTCTCCCCGGGAGCGGGCAGCCTAGTGTGGCTCAGAGACCAAGGCCGAGTGGGGTCAGGGCCCAGAAGTCCCCTTGGACGAGGAGGCCCCGGGTGGCTTCCCAGAGGACCCCCAGCGGCGCTCCCAGAGCCACCTGGACTGAGGGGGACTCTGCGTCTGGGAGTCCTGGGCCCCGTGTGCTGCGGAGTCCGGCCCTCCATCCACTCACTCAGAGTACTGGCAGGTGGTGGCCGGTGGTGGCAGAGGACAGTCCAGGCCTACCGTGTCTCCTGCATCTCCGGGTACTGATTTTTGGAGCTGGAGGGGTGGAGGAGGGGCGTCCCCTGGGCCCTACACGCTGGGAGAGGCAGGCCGGGAGGGGCCGTGCAGGTGGCCGACACCTGCTGCCCGGAGCCTGGAAGCGTGGGATCGAGCTCCGATGCCGGGAGGAGGCGGGGCGGGCACCCCGGGCCGGGGAGGGAAGGAGCATCTGCGGGCTGGTGGTCCCTCGGGCCCCTAGGTGGGCTCCGGTCTCAGCTGAACCTGAGCCCTGTGCCCACTCCCGCATCTGTCCTGGGGAGAGATGTGGTAGCAGAGACCAAGGTCTCCAGGGACACTGGATTGGGGGACCCCGCCCCAGCTTCCCCGTTTCCCACCCCCCCATCACCAGCGTCCTTTGGCTTTGGGTTGGGCTGGTTTGCACTGCTCTATTTGCTTCTACGCATGCCCCCATCATGGGCCGTTCTGAGTGCCGGCACCCGCCAATGCCCTGTCACTCCGGCTGGGTCACAGGCCTGGGGGGGGATCTGGGCCCCGCCCACTTGGTGTAGAGCAGGTCCCCAACCCCCAAAAAGCCCGCATTTTATCCCCTTGCATAGCTGGCTGTGCTGAGGCCCAGCGGGGCCCAGCCAGCCGCCCCGGGGCACCTACCTGGCGAAAGGCAGAGCGGGACTTGCGACCAAGTGTGCCTGACTCCCGGCGTTTGTTCTTGAGACGTGACTTCTCCTGTCCCCAGTAAAAGCCCCGGGGCCCATGGCTCTGTCAGGTACTTGGGGTCGGCTACTGTGAGTTGGGGAAACCGAGGCCAAGGGAAACCACAGGTGCCTCCAGTCCCCACAGCCAGCTGGGGGTCGCTGTTCTGATGCCAGGCTCTTACGCATGCTGGGGGTGCTGGTGGGGCCCGGGCCAGGCTGGCGGGGGGAGGACGGGCGTTCTGTGCCTCCTGGGGCCGTGGCCAGGCCAGCAGGCTGGCGGCTGTCCTCTGGCCCCGAATCTCCAGGCGGGGTTGCGTGGCAGTCCCAGCCTCTGAGCACCCCCCCCGGGGGAGCCCAGGGAGCTGTGGGGAGTTCCCACCCCTCTCTCTGGCTGCCAGCAACCCCCCGACTCGCTTCGCGTTTCCATCCCTTCTGGGCCTGTTTCCCCTGTGAGGGCCTAGCCTGAGGCCTATGGACGCCTCCCTCGCTGGTCTGTAACCCCTGACACTCTGAGGATGGGGTGTGAAGCTCTGTGTAGTTGTCACCCAGGGAGAGGGTGATTACTGCGCATCAGATTCCGAGGTGTCTGCAGGCCCCCCCCCTCCACCAAGGAACCCAAGTGGCCATCGCAGAGATGAAGGAGCAGCCAGGAAAGTCGTGATCGGAACTGCGCCCGTCACCACTCGGAGGAGCCGGCGGGGGCTGGCGGCCAGCAGGTGGAGGTGCTGTGCCTGTTGGGAGGGCTGGGGGCCTGGGGCCATGGTAGGGCACATGGCATGGGCCACGGTAGCTGCTCGTAGGACCACGGGCCGTCCCCCATGGGTCGTCCCCTTGGGCTCCGGCCTCCCTGAGCTGGGGGCTGCCCCGGGGCCAGGATTTCCTGAGGGAGTGTGTGTCAGAGCTGGTGGCTGGCTGGGGTCCTCGACGTGGTGGCTCCTGGACAGGAAATCCGCGTCCCTGTGGGCCCCGATCCCACCACTTCAGGCTCCCCCAAGCCCCCAGATCAGCCGCTGGGCGGGTCCTGGGAAGGGAGGAAGGAAGGCGGAGCCAGCACTGCCTGTGGGTCCTTGTCAGCCTCAAACTGCGGGCCCTCCCGTGCTCAGGACCCTCGCAGGGCTCCCCTCTGCTCACAAGATCCAAGTGCCGCCCCCCCCGGAGAGAATCCCCCTACTCCAGCCTCACCCGGAGCCCCTCCGGACAGGGCCCCACGGTCCCCGCACAGCACCCGACAGGCCCCACACTTCCCTCTTCTGCACCTAGGGGCACCTCCTCCGTCATCTTGCCTGGTACCCTCATCCCCCAAAGGGCCCGGGCAATGCCTCCGCCTTCCGGAAGCCAGCCGTGATAGCTCAGCCAGTGATGGGCACAGCCAGGCCCTTCAACCCATTTGTGGGGAGTGGGTTCTGAGGGTCTTGCGCAAGTCAGAACCCAGGCTGAGCAGTGAGACGTGCTTCTGCTGTCCCAGACGGGCTCAGGGAGGCCCCTGGAGCGAAGGCACTGGGGCATCCCACCATGTAGGGAACGGGGCCCAGAGCATCCTGCCCTACCTGGGTCCCCCTGGGCTGAATCTATCTGCCCCAGGCTCCACCTCTGGGCTGCTTGCCTTCTGCTACCTTGGCCTCGGGCCGTGTTTACCACTTGTCAATTCTTCCCCTGCCCGCTGCCTGTCCGGGGACCTTCCCAGGCCCAGGGACCCGCCCCTCCGCCCCCGTGGGGTGGGTCGCACACGCCAGGCTGGAGGGCCAGGAAGCAGAGACTGAGGGGGCAGCTACAGGGCTGGGCAGGGCCAGACAGGCGCAGGTCCCAGGACACCGAGGGCGCTTACGCTCCCACTGGCCAAGGGCAGAGGGTGAGGGGGTGGATCCCTCCAGTGTGACGTGAGCTCAGGACCCTCCGGGCCCCCGGCTGCTCCAAGAGCCCCTGACCCACCCCAGTCAGTGGTGCTGGTGGGCCCGGCCCGTGGCTTGGAGGCCCAGGGGGTGCTGGGGGCAGGGCAGGGGAGGCCGCAGCAAGCCGGTCACCCAGGGCCTGCAGGGCCACACCACCGTTTCCTCAGGACCTCAGGCGCCCCGTCCCTCAA